>JAWHQI010000285.1:2742500-3342500 GCA_033032865.1 Dactylorhiza incarnata | reverse complement strand
CCGTCGTGGTTTATCTTTTTAGGTAGCGGATGCGACTCCGAGTGCTTAGAGGAAAGCTAGACTGACTCGAACTGAAGAACGAGCAAAGGTATGAGCTTTGTTTATGTATATTTTTCATGTACTCATAAATTACTATGCTGCGATAAATGCTTCAAAGAGATTCAGATACAGAATTTCTGTGAGGTCTGGCTCGGGGCCTCACAATTTGGTATCAGAGCAGGTTTATCAAGCAAGTAAATAGCTATGAGTACATGATACATAAACGAGCGTGAAAATATTTCTGAAATGCTAATGTCATAGTGTTCCAAGGACCCCGTCCATGTCTATGCAAGTAAGCGAGTCCGTGAAGGTCGAGACGAACAAGAGGTAAATAAAGATACGTTGTCAGCGGAGAGTGATAATGGAAATCAGCCGCGTCCCCTCGTGAATGACCTTACCCAAGCCCTTGTTGAAGCATTAAAGCTGGTCTTGCCAACCCTACTTGCACCTGGTCCAGCTGCCCCTCGTGTTGATCCTGTACCTCCACCCGTGCAATTGCCTCCTGAGATCGTGCCTCCAATGAATCCAGTTCCTGGTAATTTGCCGATAGTTTCTGTAATTCCTGCAGTGCCTGCAGTTCCGCTTCAGCACCGTCAATTAGATGTGGATCTGAGACAATTCCTAGAATTGAAGCCACCACCGTTTAGAGGAGGTTTACCCCCGCTTGAAACCGAAGATTGGATTTTGCGAATGGAAACGATTTTCGAAGTAATGGAGTGCCCTGAGAATAGAAAGGTGAGTTTAACTGCGTTTATTTTGGAAGGGGAGGCGAAGCGATGGTGGACCAGTATTATGAAGAGAAAGTATGAAGTTCGTGGTATGTCAGTCATTACTTGGAGAGAATTCCTGCAAGAGTTTACGTCGTGGTTCGTTCCGAGATCTGAGAAAATGTTGTTGCACGATCAATTCCTCCGTTTAGTTCAAGGAAGCAAATCGGTACTGCAGTATGAAGCAGAATTTACCAAGTTAGGTTATTATGCAGATTCCTTAATTGCAACCGAAGAAGATAGGTGTCGTCAATTTCAGCAAGGTCTTCGTGATGAAATTCGCGCTCTCTTGGTGCCTATGGATATCCTTGAATATGGAAAATTAGTGGAAAGAGCTAGGCTAGTTGAGATTGATGCAGAGAAATCGCGGTGGAGACGGGAACAAGCGAGAAAGAGATTTAGAGAAGGTTCGAATAAGGAAGTGACTGAAAATGTGAGTGAGCCGCAGTGGAAAGAAAGGAAGGTATCACAAGCTGCGCCTGCAACAAGTAGCAATGTATCCCAGGCGTCTCAAACATCTCAGGTATGTGTAAAATGTGGAAAGATTCATAAGGGCGAATGTCTCGCAGGCGTTTGCTTTTATTGTCGTCAACCAGGGCATAGGCGAGCTGATTGCCCAAAGTTGAATCGATCGAAGGAAGTTAGAGACGCTCCAAGACCTCCACAGCAGAAGCTATTCCAGATCGGGGCTGAATCGTTAGCATCCACCCCGGCACCAGAAGTAGCAGTTCCAGAAGAACGTCGTATCGAGCCCCGAGCATTTAATTTAGGTCAGCCTTGGGAAGGACGGAAGGAAGTGAAAACATCTTTTACCTTTTGTATAAACTCGTATGTTGTGTTATGTAATATGTCAGTAGACGTTTTGTCTGTGATTAGTGTAAATCGAACTGCTTTTGAAGTTATCTTTCAGTATAAACAATGTTCTCTTGTTCGAAGACATTTTACTGTAATTTTCGAGGACGAAAATTCCTATTAGAAGGGAAGAATTTGTAACGGCCCAAAACAAAAGAAAACAAAAATAATTAATGGAATTCCCGATGATGAAATAATAAAAATCAGTGTCGAGACGACGTCGCACTTTAAGTTTGACATTTTGGATTTTTCGATGATTTGTGCGACGCTCGTTTCGTTTTAATTTGTTATGTTGATTTATTTTTTTATGCTATTGGCACCTACATTATATATATATTGGTATTATGGTAGAGGCGAACTTGGCTGATGTGATTTTGGATTGTTGGCTTTGGGATTCATTTGAGTTCTCCTGGGCTAGTTGGTTTATTACTTGGGCTGCGGATAGCCTTCTTAATGTTGATCTTATTATGGCTGCTGCTAAATTTTTTGGGCTGTTGAATCATTTACTGGTTATTATTTTATATGGGCTGGCTGGTTCCTAATATTGCTGCTGCTGATTTGGGTTGTTTTGGGCTGGCCGGATATTATATTATAGTATGATATTCTTCTAAGAGTTGTGGCGGTGGATCACTTGGCTGTATATTTCCCGATAATTTTTCTCGCCGCTTAGAGTTCGTCCGACTGGGAATTGCTAGGGCTTGTTGCCCTCTTCTTCCTACTCTTTCTCCTTCTTCTTCGTGCTTGGCGATCCCTCTGTGCCGTTGATTTCTTGTGCCGTTGCCGTCGATTAGTTGGGCTGTTACTGTTGTTGCTGGTATCGTCGCTGCTTTTCCCTGCTTGGCCGGCAACTTTGGGTTACCTCTCAGCTCTGTGAGCTCCTCTTTCACCTTCTTTTCCCTCATCTTCTTCGTATAAATATTGAAGTAGAATTTTAGTTGGAGTCTACACTTGGCTCTAGACGGCTAGGGTTTTTATGGGGGAGATTGCTCAGATTTTTGGGGCTCATTTTGTTGGATTGGGCTGCTAGAACATCCTTCTTAGATGCTATTTCACTTGGTTTTGGTATTTTGTTTGGCCGGTTGTACTTGTGGTTTCCTGTTAACTGCTAGGAGTTTCCTATTACTGTTGGCCTTTGAAGCTTGATCAGGATATGGGGCTTTGCATCAGCTTGCATTATTTTATGTTGATGGGGCTTTTCTTACTAGTAGTCGGCTGTGCTGTTATCTATTTTTGGCCGATTGTTTCCTTGGGCTTCTTGCCTGGTGCCTTGTAGCTGCTGTCAGATGGGCATTTCCTTGGCCTTGGACTGCTAGTGGCAACCCTTTGAGCTGCTGTTAGCAGCCTTTGGTGCTGCTATTAGCAGCCCTGTTAATGTTGCCCTCTTGTTATCATGTATTGGCTGTTAATGGTGCTGATGTTCGCATCTTGATTGTTGAATGATGGCTGCCCTTTAGTAACTCTTGTTGGCAGTTTGGGGAGTTCTGGTTGGCTGTCTTTTCTAGCATTTGTGGCCCTATTCATCTTTATTGTAACTTATTATTTGTAAGTTCTATTTAGCGTTGAGTTTTGTGTTACATATTAACTTACGTGGCTATAATTCTGAGTACGAGGTTGCATTGTACACCATTTTCGCCACCTTAGACAACTTCTATCGAGTCATAGTTGTAATCGTAAAATCATAGTTAATTCGTGGCGCAACCCTAAAGTAAATGATTTCATTGATACTGCAGTGGATGACGTCCGGAGATATACCCGATGAAAATCCTGGTACGAATAGAGGAAAAAGAAACTTGGTGAGTACTTATTTCTTTATTTATGCATAGTTTTAAATTATTTTGAACATATACACATGATTAGATTTCTCTACAGAACGTATTTTAGTGATTGTGCTTTGACATGAAATGGAAATTGTTCGAATTTTAAATCACTGATAAATCTGAGAATCGCTGGAAAATATTGAATTGACAAGAAATAAGCGATGAATAAATTCTGAGGGAAATATATTAAATAAAACGATTCCATAATCGAATAAGAAAATTGCATCGATGTATAAGAAAATTTGAAATGATAAGGGTTAACCCTGTAGCCGTAGTGGGGGTGTGAATACACTACGGCGGAATGTGTTTTTGATATTGATTTGAGGCCGTTGAAGGCCAGAGGCCGTTGAAGGCCAAGAGGTCGTTGAAGACCAAGAAGGGATGAATCTACAGCTACCCTTATGATTTCCGAATTAAAGTAAACTAAAGATAAAACGAGAATACTACTTCAGAAAATGAAAACAATTTGAATGAGCTATGATCCGAATGAATATGAAATCTGAATTTGAAAATGAAACTGAAATGCTGAAATGTTTGAGATGAATGAATGATATGAATTAGATCGAATACCAGAAATGGAAACAGAAATCATTATAGTATGAACACTGTAGTTACTGCTTTTGATTGCTGAATACCTGCTAGATTTGAATACATGCTAGACTTGAATTCTTTACTGAAACTTATGATACACTGAAATTGAATATTTATACATTGTTACTGACGTTTGTTGCTTGCATGTACAACAGTTAAAGAGGTATGTTACTCGCTTAGTCATATTTTTATGACTAAACCCGTCGTGGTTTATCTTTTTAGGTAGCGGATGCGACTCCGAGTGCTCAGAGAAAAGCTAGACTGACTCGAACTGAAGAACGAGCAAAGGTATGAGCTTTGTTTATGTATATTTTTCATGTACTCATAAATTACTATGCTGCGATAAATGCTTCAAAGAGATTCAGATACAGAATTTCTGTGAGGTCTGGCTCGGGGCCTCACACGGGAAGATGTCGCGCGCGCGATCAGTTGTGCGTGCCCGGGGAGATCCTTTGTCCGTTCGTGCCTTAGCAGTATAATGACACATGTCCGTTCTTTTAGAAGGTGCAGAAGGACGCGAGGTCCGTTTTTATGTTAGAACGACTTGGGGACCGTTCTTATCAAAAGGCGTAGAAGGACTCCGGGTCCTTTTTTATCAGAATGTGCAGAAGGACTCAGGGTCCGTTCTTATTAGAAGACGCAGAAGAACTCAGAGTCCGTTCTTATGAGAAGGCGCAGAAGGACTCGGGGTCCATTCTCATCAGAATGCGTAGAAGTACTCAAGGTCCGTTCTTATCAGAAGGTTCAGAACGACTCGAGATCCGTTCTTATTAGAAGGCACATAAGAACTCAGGGTTCATTCTTATTAGCAGGTGCACAAGAACTCGGAGTCCGTTCTTATGAGAAAGCAGAGAAGAACTCGGAGTCCGTTCTCATCAGAAGGTGCCGAACGACTCGGAGTCCTTTTTTATTAGAAGACACTGAAGAACTCGGGGTATGTTCTTATTAGAAGGTGCAGAAGAACTCAGGGTCCGTTCTTATTAGAAAGCGTAGAAGGTCTCGGGATTTGTTCTCATCAGAAGGTGCGGAAGGACTCGGAGATCGTTCTTATTAAAATGCGCATAAGGACTCAGGGTCCGTTTTTATTAGAAGGCGGAGAAGGACTCATGGTCCGTTCTTAATAGAAGGCGCAGAAGGCCTCGGGGTCCGTTCTTATTAGAAGACGGAGAATGACTCGGGGTCCGTTCTTATTAGAAGGCGCAGAAGGCCTCGGGGTCCGTTCTTTTTAGAAGACAGAGAAGGACTCCGGGTCCGTTTTTATTAGAAGGTGCACAAGGACTCATGGCCCGTTCTTATTTAGAAGGTGCACAAGGACTCATGGTCCGTTCTTATTAGAAGGCCCAGTAGAACTCGAGATCCGTTCTTATTACAAAGCGCAAAAGGACTCGCGGTCTGTTCCTGCCAGTTTTCCACTTCCTGAGGCTTAGTAAGACGTGCGTACGTAGCGGTCGCTTGAGTAAGAGAGTAAGAGAACTCCAAGTCTTCGCCGAAAAACCTTCAGAGTTTCAAGTCTTCGCCAAAAATTTTCCAGAGTTCTTTCTCTCTTCTTGGTTGTTTATCTTCAAATGAAGGCCTAGAAGCCTTTTTTATAGTTATTCTGAGAGGCACCTTGGTAATTGTCTCGTCTTGGAGTTTGAATCGATGAATGAGGTCGCACGATCCTGGTCACATGGATCACTAATTTTCGGAAAATAAATGGGCATGCCCCCGAGGCGGCCCGGGAAGGTTCACCGGCAATGATGGGGGCTGAAGGCGCGACAAATGGCGTTGATGAACGGCAACGGCGAAAGGCCGTCCTGCGCGCATGGGTGCACGAGGCCTGCGGGGGACCGCTGGGCGCGCAAGGCCGCTGAGGGCATGCACGCGCGATGCTCGTGTGCGGCTGCTGCCCATGCGCAGCTGTAGTGCGCGTGCACACGACTCTTGTGCATGCGAGGCATGTACACAAGCTTTTTATGGTTGAGCTGGCACACTTTGGCTATCCGGTCAAGATTATGATCTTGAAAACTAATCTGATTCGGGTGAAAGTTAGGGGAACTCCATCAATAATATAAAATATGAGCATCTTTTCACGGGCTTCGCATGTGCTCGATGCTCTCGGGCGGGCTCCGCCCGCATGAAGTCCGTGCTCGCGGCTCGCACCTCACCGACGCACCATATTTCATCTGTCGCTCAATCATTTTGACAGTGGGGTGCGAGCAGCGAAACCCATGCGAAGTCCGCCCGAGAGCATCGAGCGCGTGCGAAACCCATGCGAAGATGCTCGTAAATGAATAAGGGATCTAAACATTACCCCACGTCCACCAATTATGCATTTGCAGACATTTTTGTATTTGAAAACAGTGGATTCAATTGTAAATTATAGACCGTTTTAATTTAAATTCAAACTAATACAATAAATTTCAATATGACCATCATGACCATCAGATTATGACATTCTTACTATGAATATTGTCCGACTCGACGAGATTTACCCAACGACGTATTGATATCTAAGCTCCGAAGGTGGATATCTTACTATGTATATAAACCGTAATATTTACGAGAGAAAAAAAAATTACTGATAAAAAATAGTAATTTTCTGATAAAAATAAAAAAATAGTCGAAAATATTTATTTATTTATGTCAAAACTATTAAATCAGTCCCTTAACTTAAGTTACTTTATGAAATCAGTCCCCATTCTTTTTTTCACAAGATTTCAGTCCCTCTACTCTTGTAAATATATGAAATCAATCCCCTTAACTCTTTCCGTTAACTGTCATGGATGGAAAAGTAAAATACTCAGAAAACGAGTATAAAAGGAGGGTTCTTCTATAACACCATAATAAAAATATTTTTAAAAAGTTTTTTAAATAGCGCAATTTACTAAAAAGTTATTAAATACAATGCAATTTAAACCAAACGCATGACTTTATAATTAGGGCTCATTTGGCGCGGCGGTGGCGGGCGGCGTTTGCGGCAAACGCCGCCGCAAGACGCGTAACCAAATGGCGGGTGGCGGCGTTTGCCGCGTTTGCACCCACCTCGCCATGAGAAACGGAGCAAAAGCTCCGTTTAGATCCCCCACCTCCGCCCTCCGGTTCGAAATCGCCATTTGCACCCGCCGATTCTTGCCCGCCACCGCCGCGCCAAATAAAGCCTCAATCTTGGCAAACTAAAATGATTTTTACTATGCCGTTTAAATTGCTTTGTTTTTAATATTTTTTTAATAAATTGTATTTTTTTAAAAGTTTTTTTAAAATATTTTTACTATGCTGGTATAGAAGAGACCTCATTTTATAAAAAATAATTCGAGTTTTTTACTTTTCCATCCAAGACAGTTAACGGAAACATCTAAGAGGACTGATTTCATATTTTTGCTAGAATAGAGGGACTGAAATCTTGTGAAAAAAAGAATCGGGACTGATTTCATAAAGTAACTTAAGTTTAGAGACTGATTTCATAGTTTTTGCCTTTATTTATTTATTTATTTATTTATGGGAGACATATATGATATATGTATTGATTTTATTTATTTATGGTTCGAATTAGTAATTTATTCGGCGGGGGATGCGTGGGTACAGAGAGACATTTTCGCTACTGGTTTTCTCCTCTCTGGACTCTCTGATCGATCTCGTTCTCTCTTCATTTTGATCTGCTCGGCCAATTTGAGATAATGATTTTTATGCTTCCCTTCACTTGGGATCACTCTCATATGAAGTTCTTTTGTATTTTTTTTTTACTTTTAGCTCAGATTTGTGTGTTTTTGATTCTAATAGTTTTGGATTTTTGCAGGCTACGTGCTTCCTTGATGTATTGGCTGTGACCTGTCGGTTGAGTTCGAATTCAGTGAGGATTTTCTCTAAATGGAGGGTTTAAATGACGATGAGTTTAGATATTGTGGGACTAGATCTGGAAGTTTGTTTTCGATCGTTTAAGAAAGCTGTGTCGATGTCGTCTCTCAGCAGAGAACTCGTATTTTTAATTTTGCAGTTTCTCGATGAGGAGAAGTTCAAAGAGACGGTGCATAAGTAAGTTTTGTTTCTGAAATAGATTCCATCTTTCGTATGAGATAATAATGGGGTTTGAGGTTTTAGAGATGTTATGGTTTTGTGGGTGATAGGCTGGAGCAGGAATCTGGGTTTTTCTTTAACATGAAGTATTTTGAGGATGAGGTCCATAATGGGAACTGGGATGAGGTGGAGCGCTATCTCTCTGGATTCACCAAGGTTGATGATAATCGGTATTCCATGAAGATTTTCTTCGAAGTAAGGAAGCAGAAGTATCTCGAGGCACTGGATAAGTATGCATATTTTGCAATTTTTATGAACGTCAGGATTTTTCGTCTCGATCGCATTCATGTCATGGCGTGATTTTGATGGAGACACTATTTTGCAGGCATGATCGATCAAAGGCCGTTGACATACTTGTGAAGGATTTGAAAGTGTTTTCCTCCTTCAATGAGGAGTTATTTAAGGAAATTACCCAGCTTCTGACTTTGGAAAATTTCAGGTTTGTTTATTGAGCAGCCCTGCTTCATAATTCTCATGATTATTGACTTTAATTAGCATGCGCACTTATAGGGAAAATGAACAACTTTCTAAATATGGGGATACAAAATCTGCAAGGACTATTATGTTCGCTGAACTTAAGAAATTAATCGAAGCAAATCCACTCTTCCGAGAGAAATTGCAGCTCCCGAATCTAAAAAGTTCGAGGTTGCGCACCCTCATTAATCAGAGGTATGTTGCCCGCGAGGATCTTGATTTGTTAACACAAATTCCAGTTAGGTTCGCTTTGTTTTTTTGATGATCATTTTTCTTGTAAGAGTAAATCTGCTGTTCTAGTTTGAAAATACTTTATAGGGAAAATAGATCATTAAATTTGGAGAAATTGAGCAAACCAGCATGTGACAATGCTGCCTGAGAATTGCGATTCAATTGCATTTTTATGCCAATTTTATACATAGCCCCCAATTGATAAATGTAGTTTTATTAGGAAGTTGTTAACTTCTGTTTGACATTTAATATGACATGTGCAAGGAATTTATCATTGAATACATTCTAAAAGTGTTCTAAACCATAAATGCTAGCTTTTACAATAAAGGAAATGTAAACTGCTATGGATTTAGATGCAAAAAGCATCAATAAGAAGTGCACAAATTAGGATGAAGATAAGTAAATGAGCAGGCTGTACATAATAGATCAATTCAAGTGTGGGGATAATTATAGTTTATCCCATGGATTTAGAATGGGCACATAAGTCCCATGTACTTTTTAAATTTACTGCCAGCGCCATACCCAATGACCCCCCGTGTATGCATGTCTATCGTGATATGGACAACTCCTTCAACAACTAGCAATTAGATGAACAAAAACAGTAGGGTTATGACAACATCAAAGTGGTTTAATGGCTGCTAGTCAAGAAAATGAGAGATCTATCTTGGCACTTATGCATTGAGATGTAGAGCATAGTTTAGCACAGAAATTCTCATCTTCACACAATTCATCTTGCAAGAGGAGGAATTAGAAGCAAACAATAACTGTAATTCTACTTGGGATAAGTGGGTCGATTTTGGAACATGAAAATAGAGCAAGGGCAATGAGCACCCAAGGAAGTAGAGGTAATGAGTTTGCTGAATATGTTAAAGGACCGATGATCGTCGAGAGGGTTATTTGGTAGCTTACCTTTGAGCTGATTTCAATAGAGGAACTCTAGACAGAAGAGCAAGAATCATTGAGCTATGGTAGCTGAGCAAGAACGCAGGCATCGAGCGCTTGAGGTTGGTTGTTGTGATGTGACTACAATAGATCCGGAGCTAAGATTTTAATTCTATATCATGACCCTTATAGGTGTAATGGAAGAGCAATGTCATCACTCATTTGAGATAGACTCAATATGTGCACATTCCTTTATCAACTTTGTTAAGATAACTTGTACAAAGCCCAATACAATGACCCATTTAGAACCCATTTCATCCTTAGGAATTAGTCCCACATCTCAGGATGGAGTTTAAACTCCACTCATTCTTTCTATATATATGTACAAATACTTGCATTGTAAGGAGATTATGAGAAATTACATACAATATTGATTTTCTCTCTCTTCTGGTGTATTTTTCTACATGGTATCAGAGCAATACAAATCCTATTTTTGTCTCCTTGCGTTTGCACTCTCGATTCTGGCTTGCACGCCCTCCTTTCCTGTTCTCTGCAAATCCCCCCTTCCCCCACATGCTGCGATCTCTTCATTTGAGCTAGCCGTGTCTGCCCCCTCCAATCCGCAGCCTCTCCTCTTTAGCTCCTTTGCAGTTTCTTTCTTGTGCTCTCCCCTCATAGTGCTGCCTTCCTCTAGCCCTTGCGGTTTCTCCTCTGCTCATTGCCGGTCATGGACTTGAATGATGCCCCGCCCCTTCCGGTCCGTGCCGTGACTACTGTCCCTGAAGTTCGGGATGAGCTCCAGATTACTATTATCTCCCTTAGTGGCAAGAAGAATTTTGTTGACTGGGTATACCCTGTGCATTGTGTTCTCCAGACCAAAGAGTTTCATCATCATCTCTCTCAGACACCACCTGCTGTGACGATCGAGGAATGGATTCACGATGATGTTCGCGTCCAATCGTGGCTTCTGAATTCTATGGACAGTCTGCAACACCTGTTCGACATTTGAGACGACCAAAGCTATGTGGGTGAACTTCACTCCCTTTATTCTGGCAAGGACAGTCTGCAACACCTGTTCGACATTTTCACGGACCTCCAGTCTCTTGATCCGGGGGTGGATGACGACTTGACCTCCTTTGTTGCGAGGTCCAAAACTCTCGTAGAGACCTGGATTCAACATCAACCTCTCACGTTGGATCTCGCCGTCCAACGTGCTCAAAAAGAAGTTGTTGGCATCGCCATGATGATGGCCCGTGTCCCTCCACATCTCCACGGCGTTCATGCTACTATCCTTTGTTCCTCCACCATTCCCCCTCTCTTGGATGTGTGCTCCTTGCTTTGAAAGTGACACCGCCCCCCGATGCTTCCGGGACTGTCTCTTCCGCTCTTCTCCAACAATTTTTTGCAACTCACCCCGCCCCTTCGTCGGGTCGTGGGGCTCGCACTGGCTCTCGGGGCAGGGGTCGCAACCGCCAGAATCGTCCCAAGTGTACTTATTGTGGTCGGAATGGTCATCTTGAGGCCACTTACTATCGTAAGCATGGTGTGCCTCCACCACAACATGCCTAAATTGCGTTCGATGCTCCTTCCACCACTCACACAGACATTGATACATTGCGCACACAACTCCAACATCTTCAGGGGTTGACCAGTCGTTCTTCTGGCTTTGTTGCGTTTATCTCCAATGAAGGTATCTCCTGTTTTTCCCATAGTCCAACTTGGATTGTGAACTCTGAGGATACAAATCATATTACTCCGCAGAAGCCTCCTCAATACTTTGACTCTGCTTGTCCTAAGTTCATCACGACGGCGAATGACGACACCACCCCGATTTGTGGCTCTGACGATGTGCCCCTGACTTCATCTCTCTCTTCGCTCGGTTCTTCATGTTCCGGGCTCTCATTTTAACCTTCTTTCTATCAGTCATCTTCCTCAAGACCTTGATTGCTCTGTAATTTTTATTCCTCTTCCTTTGTTGCGCAGGATTGACATACACAAAATATCATTGGTAGAGGACAACTACCAACTGTTTAACGGGCTCTACACTCTGGACGTTTCTCCCACAGTTCTCTCCTCTGTTAATTCTGTTGATTGACATCGACATCTCGGGCATGCTCCTATCCCGATTCTCAAGAAAGCTCTTTCCGATCTATCACTCACCGACTTCACCTCCGAGTCTTGCATCTACGACAAAGAACATCGTTCTTATTTTCCCCCTTATTATACTCGGAGCAATGCTCCTTTTGTTTTAGTTCATTCTGATATTTGGGATTCTTATAAAACAACTAGTGTTTCTGATTATCGATATTTTCTTACCTATATTGATGATTACTATCACATGAACTGGTTGTATTTAATCCGCGATCGCTCTGAACTAACTCATGTGTTTCGTGCCTTTATCGCTGAGGCATGTACACAGTTCTCCAGCTCTATTAATGCTCTTCAGACCGATAATGCGAGCGAGAATACTAGTAATGCGTTTCAAAATATATGTACTGAGTTCGGTATCATCCATCAAACTTCTTGTGCTTACACACCCTAACAAAATGACGTAGCTGAACGCGAAAATCGTCACCTCCTTGAGGTTGGTCGCTCACTTATGTTTCAAATGCAAGTTCCCAAGCTTTATTGACATTTCACTGTCTTTATCGCATGCTATCTCATCAATCGCATGCTCTCGTCTATTCTCAATTTTGCGACACCCTTCCGTATTCTCTTCCCATCTACACCACCCTTTCCTGCGACGCCTCGCGTATTTGGCTGTTCCTACTATGTTCACTGTCTTGGCCCCTCTACGGACAAGCTTGCTCTCCGAGCTACCTGATATATGTTCGTTGGATATTTCCGAACTCAGAAAGACTATGTCTGCTTATTCAGTTATTTTCCCACCCATCGCAAGTTAGTTACGTCTACGAATGTGACCTTCCTCGAAAACCAGCCTTTTCACTCCTTACCTATTGCTTCTCCAGCAACTCCTACACTACCACGCCCTGCCATTCCTATCTTCTCTACCTCTCCTCCTCTCCTTCCCACACCAACAACCATACCCTCCAACCCGCCTCCTCTTCGCGTGTACACTCGACGTCCTCCTCGTTCGAATACTCTGCGACAGTTACGCTCCACTGATGATGCTCCGCGGCCTGTTCATACGTCACCAACCTCTATCGCTCACCCCATGTCTAATTATGTTTCATTGCATCGACCGTCTTCGGTGCTTCATAAATTTGTGACGTTTTTGTCTTCTATTTTCACCCATACTTCTCTGCAGGAGGTTCTTCAACATCCGGACTGGCTGACCGCTATGGATAAGGAAATAACTGCTCTCTGGGCTAATCAAACTTGGGATCTTGTCTTTCTTCCTCCTGACAATAAATGTGTGGGTTGTAAGTGGGTTTTCGCCATCAAGCATGGTCCAGATGAGACGGTTGAACGTCTCAAAGCTCGTCTTGTAGCTCGTGGTTTTACTCAGTAACACGACCTCGACTATGAGGAGACCTTCTCACCTGTCGCAGTTGAATACTGTCCGTGTCTTGATCTCCCTGTTTGTTCATCATCATTGGAAGTTGCATCAATTAGACATCAAAAATGCCTTTCTGAATGGCGATCTCGTTGAGACTGTCCACATGAAACATTCTCCCGGTTTTGAGACCACGGGAGAGTATCTTGTCTGTCCCCTCAAGAAATCTCTCTATGATCTCAAACAGTCTCCTCGGGCTTGGTTTACAAGTTCAGTCTGGTTGTTCATGATGTTGGGTTTACTCGAAGCTCGGTCGACTTCTCTCTATTCACTCGTCACCGTCCGACAGACACAATGATACTTTTGGTGTATGTTGATGATATTTTGATTACAGACGATGATCTCAAAGGCATACATATGATCAAAAAGCACTTGACATCCGCATTTCATACCAAAGATTTGGGAATTCTCTGATACTTTCTCGGTATCGAGGTAGCCCGCCATTCTGATGGCCTTGTCCTATCTCAACGGAAGTACTGTCTTGATCTTCTTCATGACGCTAACTACTTTGGATGCAAGCCCGCTGACACACCTATGAATGTTAACTTCAAGCTCTGTGCACATACCTCCGACTCTGATCTGCTCGTTCCTAACACAGAGTACTATCGTCGTCTTGTGGGCATGCTGACCTAGCTTTCAGTTACAAGACCTGATATATCATTTGCTGTTGGGGTTGTCAGTCGTTTTATGCATGCTCCATGGATCTCTCACCTTCAAAGCAATTGAGCGCATCCTCCGGTATCTGAAGACTGCTCCTGGGCAAAGGGCTTGTGTATAAGCCCTTCTCTTCCTTATTTCTCATTGTCTATTCTGATACTAACTATGATGGCTCCCTGGATGATCACTAACAAGTGGATACTGCACATATTTTGGTGGACACCTTGTCACCTGGCGAAGCAAGAAGCAAACCGTGGCTGCACGCTCATCTGCAGAAGTTGAGTATCACTCAATGACCTTTGTCGTTTCTGAACTTACGTGGTTGGAAAGCCTTTTGAAAGACCTGGGTGTCAAACTCTCCTCTCCGGCCACTCTGTTTTGTGATAGTCAAGCTGCTATGTATATTGCCAAGAATCCTGTGTTCTATGAAAGTACCAAGCATATCGAGGTCGATTGTCACTTTATTCGCGAGAAGGTTCAACTAAAGAAATTAGACTTAAGACATGTACTTGCTGCCGTGCAAATTGCTGATATTCTTACCAAGGCATTACCACAACCATTATATCATCAATTCTTGTCCAAGCTTGGTTCCTACGATTTGTATGATCCAGCTTGCGGGGGAGTGTTAAAATAACTTGTACAAAAGCCCATACAATAGCCCATTTAGAGCCCATTTCACCCTTAGGGATTAGCCCCACATCTCAGGGTAGAGTTTAGACTCCACTCCTTTCTATATATATGTACAAATATTTTTGTAAGGAGATTATTATGAGAAATTAATACAATATTGATTTTCTCTCTCATCTCGTGTGTTTTTCTACAAACTTGAACTTACTTTGGTAGCTACTTATTCACCTCCTCATGAGTCTAATTTTTTATGGTTGATAGATCCAAAAATCCGACATATGAGTAATTTGAGTGGTGGATAGATCCGAATATGATATTTTTGGTGTTGGACATATTGTTGGGGGTTAACTCCATATTATTGGGGATTAAGTGTTCATTTTGAAACTTACATAAGCGTAAAATATAATTATCCTTTAACTATAAATGTTGCAATAATGTCCTTTAAGGTAACCCAAGAAAAAGAGAGTAGAGTTTATCATAATAAGGTCTTATTTTACTCAGATTTATATGGATACATGGTACTAATTTTTTTTATAAGACAATACCAACCATGTGAATGCTTGAACAAGTGAGTATTTTAATGGTAAAACTGTAATTTTGATGATGTTGTGTGCCTATTCACGTAGCAGTGATGGATTTCAACTGAGTAAAAGTTAAATTTCTTTCGATCTATATGATTTGGCAGCTTGAACTGGCAACATCAGCTATGCAAAAATCCAAGGCCCAATCCAGATATAAAAACCCTTTTTGTGGATCATTCTTGCGGACAACCAAATGGGGCACATGCTTCATCCCCAGCCAACAATCCCCTGCTTGGATCCATACCCAAAACATCTAGTGGTTTTCCCCCACTCGTTGCACACGGGGTAAGTCACATGTAGTTTATTTCCTCATATCCTTTTAAATTTCTATTGATCCATTTTTGTTTTTCATGTTTAATCATGTTTTAGCCTTTTCAACCTACACCGACATCTGTTCCCATGCCCCTTGCTGGTTGGATGTCAAACCAGCCAGCTATTACTCATCCCGCTATGTCCAGTGGGCCCATGGGTCTTAATACTCCTTCCATTTCTGGTTAGTGACTTCATAAGTATTATGTTTTATTAGCAATAGTTACCAAATTATCACCTCATGATTTCGATGAAATTCAATTTTGTCTTGGACCTCTTGGTACATATGTATTTTTTGCTATTTTCGGATAGCTGCAAATTTGAAGCATCCTAGAACTCCATCCAGCAATCATCTTGCTGATTATGCTTCGGGAGACTCCGATCACATTTCAAAGAGGAGTAGGCCTATTGGAATACCTGATGAGGTATGCTTGCAAGTCCTTGGAGAAGATCCTTTATGCTTTACTGAAACTAGCCAGCGCTCATGAGCTCTTGGATTATGACCTTATTTGAGAGCGCTGGCGGCTGTGATCATAGTTATGAAAAACTCATGTAGCGTTTGGGTAGGTGGAGTCACAAACATTGTTTTATCAAAATGACATTTTAAGGTCAAAATGCCACCACACTTATACAAATTTGATCAACAATGCTCATGAACTCTGTGGCCCCCAAAAGTGAAATTTTGGTCAGAACGCTTTTACAAAATTTCCAAACACTGGTAAATCGTCACTACTGCGTTTACTAGCACAATTTGACACCGCCACCGCTCAAATGCCACAATTATCCCAAATAGATCCATGTCTCATGATCAAATGTCAAGTGTTTCCGTCATTTTGGTTGACACTTGCAGGTGAATCTGCCTGTAAACATGCTACCTGCTCCTTATACTCTGAACCACAACCAGGCTATTTATGCACCAGATGACTTGCCCAAAACGGTAGCACGAACACTAAATCAGGGTTCAACCCCCATGAGCATGGATTTCCATCCTATTCAGCAAACTATTCTTCTTGGTAAGTTTGATTGAATCTTCGAATTTCTTTTAATGTCAACTCTGACTGTTATAAGTATGGTTCAGTTGGCACAAATGTTGGCGATATTGGATTATGGGAAGTTGGTACTAGGGAAAGACTTGTCCTAAAAAATTTCAAGGTTTGGGAACTTGGTTCATGCTCAATGTCCCTTCAGGTTTGTCCAAGCTTTCGTCACCCTTTTGGCATGAAATGCTGATGATTCTATACTAATCAGAATTGACTGAATTTCCTTTTATATATTTAGACTGCTCTAGTTAAAGATCCAGATGTCTCTGTTAACCGCATAATATGGAGTCCTGATGGGAATTTATTTGGTGAGACCATATTGGACTATAATTATATGTCTATGCTCATATTCCCATGATAATTTTTTTTTGTCAAGTATTTGTTGCATGACAACTTATTTTCTTGTAGGTGTTGCTTACTCAAAACATATTGTACAGGTATACTCCTATCATGGTGGTACTGATGTTAGGCAGCATTTTGAGGTATATGAAGTACTATATGCAAATAGTTATTCCTTGTAGATGTTATTGATTTGCTTTTTTATTCCTCATTTTGTTATATTTATACTCTAAAATTGCAGAATGATGCCCATATTGGAGGTGTGAATGATATTGCATTTTCAACCCCCAAAAAGCAACTATGTGTAATAACTTGTGGAGATGACAAGTTGATTAAGGTGTCAATATGACATTAGTCGGTGCCCTTTGCTAAAATGACAGTGCTCAAATGCGTATTTAGATACGTAAAATAAATTCATCTTTTATTTTAGGTATGGGATGCAAATACAGGAGCCAAGCAATATACATTTGAAGGTCATGAAGCTCCTGTATATTCTGTTTGTCCTCATCACAAGGAGAATATTCAGGTAAAATAAAAATAACGAAGTTTATGGTCCATTTTCTTATTTGAATTCTAAATAGTTTTGTTGATGAGTCATTATGAAAAGACAACCCTGGACCAATTTTTTTTTGAATTTGGTTCATTAATCCTAATTATGCAGTTCATATTTTCAACGGCAGTAGATGGGAAAATAAAAGCATGGTTATATGATAATTTGGGATCCAGAGTAGACTATGATGCTCCAAGTCATTGGTGCACAACCATGGCTTATAGTGCTGATGGGTCAAGGTTAGTTCACTGATTGGCCCAGGCAGGTCTTATGCAGTTGAGACTTGTTCTTTCTAAAAAAAAACTTTTCCCTTCTAGACTCTTTTCTTGTGGGACAAGCAAAGACGGAGAATCACACATAGCTGAGTGGAATGAAACTGAAGGCGCTGTCAAAAGGACTTATCAAGGATTTCATAAACGTTCTTCGGATGTTATACAGTTTGACACAACCAGGAATAGGTTTTTGGCTGCTGGAGACGGATTCTTGATTAAATTCTGGGACATGGACAACATCAATCTTTTAACTACTGTTGATGCCGAGGGTTCTCTCCCAGTGAGTTACATTGATTTCTCTATACCAAGGCCTTATTTGCGAAGCGGCGTTGGTTGTGAATGCAGTTATGAAAACTCCAGGTAGCGTTGGGTAGGTGTGACCATGAAGGCTATTTTTCAAAAATGAAGTTTTAGCCAAACTTCCACCATGGTCATGCTTGTGTTGTCATGCTTTAGGAGTCATGAAAACATTATTTGGTTTACTACCGCAGTTTCACACCGATACCGCTCAAATGTCATGGTTGTCCCAAACTGAGCCTAAATATTTAAAAGATATTTTGATCTGTAAGCGAATAAGTAGTTTGAATTCTGATTTTTCATATGATATTAGGCAAGTCCAAGGATACGCTTCAATAAAGAGGGTACACTGTTAGCTGTTTCTGCTCTTGATAATGGAATTAAAATCTTAGCTAATGCCGATGGATTGCGTTTGTTTCGCACATTTGAAGGCCGGTCTTTAGATGTTTCAAGGACAGTTTCAGAAATCATGACAAAGGTATTCTTATGTGGCCATATACCTGACCATAATGCTACAAAACTTTTCATTGCCATTTTTTTGGTATTCTGTAGCCTATTATAAATCAATTGTCGGCTGCGATTTCGACTGCTACCACCATTGTGACCAGTGCTGCAATGAGTGATAGGCCGCCTGCTGCAGGGATTGCAGCTGGAATGGTCCGTTGATCTTCTCCTTTTAATTTGATAATTTTATAATATAGAGATCCCTTAAGTATGTAATGATGAATATTAGGGTTAATTACCGGGATCTCTCTTCAGACCTCGCATAATTACAGAGACCACCCCTTAGAGTTTGCAATGTTACAAATGCACCCCTCACAAGGGAAGGTTTATTGTTACTAAAAATTAACAATATAAACTCCGAGGGAGGCATTGATAATTTCAAAAAGTAGAGGGGTGGTCTTGTAATCATGCAAAATTCCAGCGGCTGCCCCAGTAATTAACTATAAAAATTCTATAATGTTGCATATTGCTATAGACATTGATTATCTGATGTTCACGTTTCTTATAGAATGGAGACTGCAGAAATTTGGTGGATGTAAAACCAAGATTGAATGATGAGTCCATGGAGAAATCTAAGATCTGGAAGCCCACTGATATTAGTGAAACTGCTCACTGTAGATCTTTGCGGCTGACGGATAACCTGAGACCAATTAAGGTATATTTTTCAGGATGTCGCATCTTGTTGCTATGGTTAAATTGCCACTGAAAACAATGCATGTGTTATTTATCAGTTTTCACTATGGGCATTGAAGAACATCTTGTTTATGAGAGATATGGTCTTCAAAATCTGCAATTGTATTCAAATGTCAGAAGTAGGCTGCATATAGATGACACTGCATTCCTTACTCATTCCAGTAAGTATTGGCATGAGTGATGTGACCCTATTATGGTCCTTTGATTGGGAGCGGGTTTGTGGTCCAAAGAGGGAGAAAGCCCGGGGAGAATCATCTCGACCCGTCCTTGACGGGCAACCAGGGCTGTGAATGTGGTTTGTCGTTGAGCTTGAACGGCTATTAACTTTTACATAGCCTCTATAATCTGCGCGAATAGACTGCCCTCCTCCATGGTCTCAAAACACACTTGGGGGCTGTCTGGAGGTGGCAAAAGTGGAGGTAAAGGGTTGGGAAGTCCGATTCTGAGTGCTAGGAGTTGTAATAGTGTATTCAAGTCAGACCTTTTTCAGTCTTTTCCGTATTTTCCTCGTTCCTATATATGTATTTGTTACCAAGTAATGAATTATTATTCCTATTCTATATTTCTATTCAATTTGGTATCAGAGCATTTTTGCCCTAGCCGCTCCCCTCTCGCCCGTCTGCGTCTCCTCTCGCCCGTCTCGCCTGTCTGCGATCGCTCCTTCCCTTCTCTCTCGCGCCTTCTGCCGTGTAACACCCATAAATTAATGCGCCAAACTAAATTTGATTGCAGGGCCTGACCTTGAGCAAGTCTGAGCAAGCCCACGTCAAGTCGAGGTATATTTCTTTTACGGTCAATGGATGCGCATCATTAAACTCATTAACGAAAGTATTCGGAATACGATCTAAAGGTTTAAAACTACTCTCTTAAAAATTTAGACCCAATTTTCAGTCTATGATAGGAATAATAAAATAAAATAAAATGAAACGCAAGGCACGGTTAATTGTCTCCCTTAGCCGAGTAGTGCGACGTTTCTTTTTCCCCCTCCATGCGTAAACGAAACGCTGAGTGTTCCTTTTTACCGCTCTCGTTCGCACGACAGGAAGCAAACCGCCGCTCCTTCTTTTCCCTCTCGACCGAGCGTGAGAAAGGAGTTAGGGTTGTCTCGTCCCTCTCGATCGCCACCTGAAGCGCCGATCCTGCGCGTGCGTCGACGGTCGTCGTTCCCCAGTTCTCGATCGATGCCGACGACAGATTTCCTGCGCAGGTAAACGCCGTCCCCCTCTCTGCTACCTTTCCTTTCCCGTTGTTTCTGCTCGACCACCTTTTTGGCCGAGTGAACCTCTTCCTCTCAGTCCAGTGGGTTCCCCGTTTGCTAATTTCGTGGATTTTCTCCTTTAGGATTTTCTGGAACTCCCTTGCGAGATCCGGGGTTTTCCCTCAGAGGTGGATCTTATCAAAATCGATTCTTGGCAAGGAGGTAACTACTCCCTTTTGTTCGTACTTGTATACGTTGTGGACTCTAGACCCCAGTGTAAGGGATTTGAGGATCTCTCTAATTTCAGCGGGTTGACTCCTTTTAGTTTTGGAGAAAACCCTAGTAGTGGAAGGAGGATCGAGAATTAGAGAGGAGGAGGCCCGCTCCCTCCGACTCAACTTCATTGTTGAGATTTTTGTCCTTGTTAAGGTATGTAGGAAATCATTATTTAATCTTATGTTTAACACCCTTTCCACTGGCTAATCTCCGTTATTTTGCAATCACCGAAACCCTAGGAGCGAGAAGAAATTTAATTGTGTCGAGTTTAGCAGAGCAGAGAAATTATGCCTCCGCGACTTGTGTACGAACGCCGCAATACTACTGTAAGAAATTCTATTCTTTTTAGTTAGACATACCATGTAGTTATGCACAGATTTTATCCTCGTATAGTAGGAGAAAAATTTGTAATGTTATACAACCATGTTTATCTAGACATCAACATTCAACCTGTTAACGAAATGCGACATGTAAATAGTCAGTTGAACCAATTTAAAATCCAATAGATAACGGAAAATTTTACTAGGAGGCATGATTGACACTTTCTCTTTCGTGATAGATAGAGGCGCACTATCTTACTCATGAGGCATAGTAGACCTTATGAGCCTCAATCGTAGGGAGATGTTATCTCCATTTAGAAATTCAGAAGATGCGAGTCCATGTCCGTGGGACACTAGAACCTCGACGTTCGTTAGTTGGGACTCGGTTCGATAGAATGCGCATAAACAGTTTCTCAGCATAAGATTTTAAGAAGGATAATCACTAGACAAACATCACTCAGCATACGATAAAATTTAGAAATGGTATTATAGTTAACCTTTCTTTTGGAGCCTGAATAATTATGCGTAAGATGTTTACGAACTAGAATAGACATTTATGTTAAACTTTCTATAGAAAAGCATGCATATTATAACATTTTATAAATAGTTTACTTTTGTAGAATAACAGTATCGTTTTCAAAAGAGAAAGCAAAAAATCATGTTCTTTATAAATTATTTTTAGTGTCACTAAGAAGAATGATCTTTCTTACTCTTCAGTTGGGCTGACCCATTTTTGGGCTTCTCATTACAGGAATCACAGGTGGGGTGTTGCGCCTAGGATGGGCTTTTGCCTGCAGTTTGCCCTTCTTTTAGTTCGTTTACATGATGTAGTTGTTCTTATAGTTCTGTTCTGTGTTTTGGACTATTCAGAATCTCTCTAATGGTTCTTGTATCATACTATGTTTAAGATTTCAGTATTTCAAGTATTTGCACATTTTCATTTTTAGTGGCTCTGTGAAATCAGATTTTGAGGTACACATTTACCCTTAGTCTCTTTTATTACTTCCGCTGTAAGTACTCTTTAGTACCTTTAATTTATACCAGCTATGTACCAATTTTTATTACCGTTTCTTGGTTTGCTTCTTATCACGGGGCCCGGCCGGGCTGCTGATTTGTGGTAAAACTAAGTTG
Organism: Dactylorhiza incarnata; assembly: GCA_033032865.1. NCBI lineage: Eukaryota > Viridiplantae > Streptophyta > Magnoliopsida > Asparagales > Orchidaceae > Dactylorhiza > Dactylorhiza incarnata. The sequence continues at coordinate 3,320,483 of JAWHQI010000285.1, read as the reverse complement.
TGGTGTTACAATTGGTATCAGAGCTAGGTTTAGGATCCCACGACCCAGACAGTTCACAGAGCCTTAGGATTTCAACTGAATCATCCTTTCGACGTTAGAGTCATCAAACATCATATAGCTTAGTTATGCGTTGTATAAAAATATCTTTTTAGTAGATCCTTCATGGTGTTCCGTATATCAATACCCTTTTCCTTCCATCGTGTAGGCACCGCGCACGAACGAGGCGGGCGAGCCTTCACGTCAGAATACCACGCCCGAAATAGTCATGGATGACGGTGGTGCACCAGCACCAGCACCAGCAGCACCAGCAGTACCAGAACCTACCGGCTTAGCAGCCGTTATTGCCAGGGCAGTGGCCTTAGCTCTGCTGGAATTCAGAAATGGATTGCCTGCAGCAGATCCAGCAGCAGTTCCTGTACCTGCCGGAGACTTAGGAATGGATCGTTATCTGAGGAATTTCCGGGATCTTCAGCCCTCCAATTTCAATGGAGAAGAAACACTAATGGAGACCGATGATTGGTTGATAAAGACCCGCGACCTGCTCGAAGTGATGCAGTGCCCAGAAAACAAGAAGGTTCCTCTGGCTGCCTTTCTCTTGAAAGGTGAGGCAAACCTGTGGTGGACTAGGCATCTTGCGGACGATCCCGCTGGTAAGTAACGTTGTTCAAAATACCCTTTTTCCTAGAATACCTTGCCCTTTAAAAGTAATGGTAATATGGACTTCATTTATGTTAGGTCGTACATCAGATATGTTCACGTGGAACAATTTCTCGACAGCGCTAGCTAGCTGGTTTGTACCCCCTTCCGAGCGCCGCAGTCTCCAGGAGAAGTACCTCAGGCTCATTCAGGGGGACAAAACTGTAATAGCCTACGAGCGGGAGTTAACTCACTTGTCTCGTTATGCGGGTAATATGCAATGGGATGAGAACGAGAAATGTAGCCGGTTCGTGGAGGGACTGCGTGACTCGCTGAGGCAGCCTTTGATGACAATGGTCAATGCCGATTACAGGAGCTTAGTGGACACAACGAGGAAACTGGAAGCTGATCAGCAGAAGGTGCAGAAGCGCAACAATTTCCGTTCGAAGCGACCTCAGGATGCACCGCAGCAGCAACAGAGCAGGAATAACCAAGGAAATAACTGGAACAAGAAACAGAGAACTGATGATAATAAGGGTGGTCAGACCGGGTCCAAGTTCAAGGATTACCCCCTCTGTCCTAAATGCTACCGTCACCATCAGGGTGAGTGTTTAGCTGCTGCAGGAGTTTGCTACAAATGCCAGCAACCGGGACATATAGCCCGTTACTGCCAGGGAACTCCCGTGGTTCAGGTACGAAATTTCATTTGAGTAATCTTCTTAAGTTATACCTTTCCCTCAATAAGCCTAATTATGATTCTTTTATAGTCGAAGTTTGAGGTCGGTGGTCCTAGCAGAACCGACAGGGGAAAGACTCATGTTGGAACCGAGGAGAAAAATACTGCAGGACGAGGTCTGGTGCAACCCAGAGCTTATGGGCTAGGCCAGCAGGAAGCTAAGGATCAGGAGGACGTGATGACAGGTATGTGTACGTCCTAAACGTTTTAGTATTTCTCTCCTTAGTGACACTAAAATAATACCTTTGTCGCATTCATGCATGTAGGAATACTTCTGATACGAAACGTTCCCTCCAAGATTCTCTTTGACACGGGTGCCTCACATTCGTTCATAGCAGAATCTCTGGTGCGTAGGCTGGATTTAGAAGTCCTTCCAGAGTCTGTATCATTAGAAGTTATGATGCCTAATGGATCCTGTTTGCAGACCAGGAATAAGTGTAGAGTTCCAGTGTGGTTTGGAAAAACTGAAATCTCAATAGAAGCTTCACTCCTCCCTATAGCAGGTTTTGATCTGATAGTGGGTATGGATTGACTTTCAGCTATGAAAGCAAGAATTGACTGCATGAACAAGGTGGTACAGTTCGAAGGACCCAACCAGGTTGCTTTTACCTTCCACGGCATGAAGGGAGTCTCTAAATTAATAATCTCCTCAATCAAGGCTGTCAGATGCATCAACAAGGGTTGTGCAACCTTTCTAGTATTGATGAATGCTGAAGCCAAGGTTGATTTGCTAGAAGTGCCCGTTGTTAAAGACTTTTCTGATGTCTTTCCAGAGGAGTTACCTGGTGCCCCTCCTACCAGAGAGATTGATTTCCAGATAGATCTTGTACCTGGAGCTGCGCCAGTGGCCAAGAGTCCATACCGAATGGTTCCCAGAGAACTTGCTGAGTTGAAGGTTCAGCTACAGGAGTTGATTGACTTGGGTTTCATTCGCCCCAACACTTCACCTTGGAGTGCCCCGTGCTATTTGTTAAGAATAAAGATGGTAGCCTGAGATGATGCATAGACTACCGTGAGCTGAACAAACTAACAATTAAAAATAAGTACCCTATCCTCAGGATATATGATTTGTTTGACCAGCTCGAGGGATCTAGCACGTTCTCCAAGCTAGATTTGAGGTCGGGTTACCACCAATTGAGAATTCGAGATGTGGACATTCAGAAGACGACGTTCAACACTAGATATGGACACTATGAGTTCGTGGTCATGTCGTTCGGGTTAACTAATGCCCCGTCCGCCTTTATGGTTCTGATGAATAGGGTGTTTCGAGAACTACTAGACCGATTTGTTATCATCTTCATTGACGACATTTTGGTTTATTCAAAGAGTCAAGAAGATCACGCCGAACATCTCCGGACAGTGTTGAACACTCTCAGGAAGAATCAGTTGTACGCGAAATTTTCTAAGTGTGAGTTCAAGCTTGCAGAGGTTGCATTCTTGGGACATGTCATCAATCAGAAGGGTCTCGCGTTGGATCCGAAAAAGATAGAAGCGATAAAGGATTGGCCAAGGCCGAAGGCAGTGACTGAAGTTCGCAGTTTTCTCGGTCTAGTAGGATATTACAGGAGATTCATTAAGGACTTCTCAAAAATAGCGCTACCAATGACTACACTTACCAGGAAGGGGAAAGCCTTCATGTGGACAGTTGAGTGTGAGTTTGCGTTTGAGGAGTTGAAATCTAAATTGATGACCGCCCCGATTTTGAGTTTACCTTCAGGCTCAGAAGGATTTCAGATATATAGCGATGCCTCAGGTCAAGATTTGGGGTGTGTGCTTATGCAGCATGGTAAGGTCATAGCATACGCCTCCAGGTAGTTAAAGGTTCACGAGAGAAATTATCCTGTGCACGATTTGGAACTTGCAGCGGTCATCCATGCCTTGAAGATTTGGAGACACTACCTCTACGGAGTCGTTGTGAGGTCTTTACGGACCCGCCACGTCGGATACTGAAGAGCTTCCTGAACAGAAGAGGGGGTGGAAATAGAAGACAAGGAAGTCGCAAATCTGTGAAGTTCGGGAGATAAGCAGTGTAAGGAGACATAATGAGAGAAATGGTGAGCAGTAGACGCCGTAGTCGGATCAGCTGGCTGTGGAGTGTCATAAATACGGGGCAATTGTCTTAGGGCTTCAGATGGAGGACGACGACGAGTGTACACACGAAAAGGAGGAGGTGGCGGTGTTGGGAGCATGAGAGGTGATGTTGGAAGCAAAGGAGGTGTGTTGTTGTTTATAGGTACGGTAGGACGTGGGATAACATGCAAGAATGTATCACTAGGAGTCGAGGAGTAGAATGGTTGATCCTCAAGGAAGGTAACATCAACAAATGTAACAAGTTTTCGATCAGTGGGAGAGTAGCACACATAACCCTTTTGTGTGCGAGAGTACCCAACAAACATATACTTGGTAGCGCATGAGGCCAGTTTGTCCATGACAAGGCCAAGATGATTGTCAAAGCAAACACCGCCGATGACACGAGGAGTCAAGGGGAAAAAGGGTTTCGAAGGAATTAGGATGGAGAACAACGTCGCAAAGTTGAGAATGGAAGAGGGCATTCAATTAATTAGGCAACATGCGATGGAGACTGCGAAGTGCCAATAGATCTCGGGGACCTGCATTTAAAACATAGGAGAGGGAGCAACCTCGAGAAGATGACGATTCTATCGCTCGACCTCACAATTTTGTTGTGATGTATAAGCGCATGATGTTTGGTGGAATACCAAACGTAGTGCAAGTTTTCTGAAAATTGTGACTTGTATATTCACATCCATTATCAGTTCAAAATATTTTAATTGAGCGCGAGAATTGAGTACAAGTCTCAACAATAAAGGAGCGAAAGACACATAATAGTTCAGAGCGATCGCGCAACAAATACAACCATGTTATGCGAGAATGATCATCAATAATGTAAGAAAACAACAATATCCAAATAAACTAGCAGTTTTATACGCGCCTTAAATACATGAGTGCACTAAATCAGAGGGAGCAAAGCTCCTAGTACAGCGAGGGGAGAATGTCGAGCGATGTAAATGCATGATTTACATGTAAAGTCAGAAGAAGAGCTTTTTGCAGGATAGGAAGCAGAGCACCATGAAGACGCCAATGCCAATCGACAGAGCTGACAGAGGAGAGAACTGAGGTGGGCAAGTGCGTAGGATGAATCTATAGGAAGTGGACTTACGACGCCCTAACACTAAATGCAACACACGTGAACATGCAATGAATGTAATTGACTGACGACGGACCCTAAAATGAAGATGCAAATGAATACAAACACACAATCCAAGGACTAAGGATAACCCTAATGCGATGCACATGCGATGACTCAATTATGCAAGTATTTTCCAACGCACAATTAATTAAACAAATTAATTTTAAAATCTCGTGCAAGCGTCGCAATTGATTACAAATATTGTAATGAAAGTAAGCTGTCAACAATTACAAGTTAATTGAGAGTGCACTGAAATTAAAATGCGGATCGAATAATTTTGCACGTCAATAAAGAGACAAAAATCAAATTACTTCAAACCAAGTATTACTAATAATACAAGCTATCCATACAATGCAAAAAAAATGAACATTAAAAGTAAAAGCTCATCAAGTAATGGTTGCCGGTGGAGGTGATGGCTGTCCGGAAGTGTAAACGTCGCTGTTTGGGGCTGGAAAAGGAGTTTGGGGCCTGTTAGAGAGGATGGAAGGGATTGTAGGAAGGTGATAGTGTATGGCTGTGGCTGGTAGGGGATGTTTAAAGGTTGTGGGGTGAGTGGAGAGGCTGGTAGAGACTCCGGAAGGAGGGCTGGACAACACTGGGAAATCAGGGATCGGGCTGCTGGATGCGGCCAAAAGCTGCTGGAAGCTTGCAATGACAGGGAAGGGGGGTGGGCGGTGGTATATGTGGCATGGAAGGGGTTGGGAGGTCGGAGCTGGAGGGGAAAAGGGCTGGATAGGGGATTGAGGATGGCTAAATGGTGGTTCCACGAGAGGGAGAGGGGCAGGAGGAAGGAGGGGTGGCTGGGGGATGCTGGGGGCTTGGGGAGGTGGCTTATTGCAGGGGAAGGGAGAGAGAGGCCAGCGACTGCGCTGGGAAGAGGCGACAACGGCTGGAGAAGGCTGGGGAAGAGGCGACAACGGCTGGAACAGAGGTGGAAGGCGGTGGAAAGGCTCACTGGAGGGCGGAGGCGGCTGATGGAGGGGCTGGTGTCGGCACTAGCAACGACGGTAGAGGCTCCCGACGTCGGCACCAGGAGGGGGGGGGGGGGGGGGCGTCGGCACCTCTTAGGCCGAGTGGTTCTTCTTAAAACCTAATCTCTCGATACCCCTTTCATGCGGTTGCTGAGAGATATAGGGGGGGGGGAGTTAGGTTAAGAATATCCAACGGCCACGATTGTCCGATAGATATTTTAACATAACTCTCAAAATACAAAAAAAAAAAGAAAATACCTAAAAATGCGAAAAATCGAGCCGGTCGCGAACACGGTCTCCCATCGTCTATCCGATCCAAATATCGTCGATCTACATCAATCTCCACGGCTCAGAAACATTCATCTCTGGTGAATTGAGACTATATGCTCCCCTAAAAAGCCAGGTAAGACTCTCTGTCACTTCAGGTAGGAAGTGTCTCTGCATAATGTCATCATACCGCTAAAGTAGCCGTGGATCCCCTGTAGTAAGCAAGCTGCAACAAGGGTGAAGGGTAAGGATATAATGGTAGTGGGTAGAGCTGCAGTGGAGGTCGGGGGTATAGGAGAGGCTATAGTGATGGTGGAAACTGAAGCCAGAGTGTAGAGCCCATTTGACAGCCGTCCTCTACCAATGATATTCTGCGTCCGTCGATTTTGTACCACAAAGGAAGAAGAGAAAAAGGTGATGGAACCGTCATAATCATTAGTAAGACGACTAACAAAGGAGATTAAGTTGAGATCCAGAAATATGAAGAACAAAGCAGAGAGAGATCGAGTGAGAGACACATCTCCAGAGCCGTAGACCAAGGTGGTTTTTCCATTGAACACCGTGATAAACTTAGGACAAGCCGAGTCCGTGTATCGAGAAGGATTTTGCAGAGTAATATGATTCCTTGCCCCAGAGTCCACTATCTAAGATGGACTATGGGAAAAACACGATATACCTTCATTGGAGATAGAGACGACGAAGATGGAAGTCCGAGTTACCAGACCCTGGAGATGCTGTAGTTTCTCTCGCAAGGTGTCAATGCTGGAGCGGGAGGTGGTAGGAATATCCATGCAGGAGAAGCGTGAGGTTAAGAGTTGGAGGGTGGGAACCCATGTTTTCAGTAACATGTGGCCTCAATATGATTCGTCCGGTCACAATGAGTACACAAGCGAGTGTTTTATCATTTGGAGCGATTGCGACCATCACGCCCAACGCCCTGATATGCATGACGACCTCCACGGTGCCCATTATGTCGAGGGAGAATGTCAGTAGAGTGTTGGAGTAGGGCAGGAGAGGGAGCCAATGGGACATCGACGTGCAGAGTCACCTTCAAGATCATGGAGCACACATCTGAGAGAGATGGAATAGTGGGAGAGGGTAAGATGTTCGCATGAACACTATATAGATGTGGTGGGAGTCGTGCCATCATCAGAGCTATGTCGATAGCCTCCTGAGCTCGTTAGGTAGCAAGATCTAACGTCAGAGGCTGGTGCTGAATCCAGGCCTCGATGAGTGTCTTGCATTGGGCCACAAAGGATGCCAGGTCACCGTCCGAACCAACTTCAACGGTCTGGAGGTCTCGAAAGATATCGAACAGATGTTGAAAGTTGTTTTGCCCGGGGTATAAGGACATCAATTTATCAGACATAGCCTTTGCGGTTTCATTGTGTATAACCATGTGATATGACTCACTGTCAATAGAGTTGAAAATTCATGGCTGTATGCGACCATCATCCCAGAGCCATTGTTCGGTAGGCTCAACATGGGTGTCGCGAGTGACATGATGAAAAAGGCCTTTGGTCTGGAGGACTCGACGCACGGAGTATACCCACTCAACAATTTTTTTCTTCCCAGCGAGGGAGAAAATGGTAATTCAGAGTTCATCCCGGACGTCAGGGATAGGGGTCAGAGTGAGTGCGGGAAGGGTAGAGGAAGCATACCCAACATTCGTTCCTACGTGATTAGACATTGCTGGGAGTAATCGATAGGAGGTGGAGGGTTTGCGAGCTCTGGAGGAAGCAACCTCGAAGGGGGTTTGAGAGCTCTGGAGGGGAGAGTACGAAAGGAGCTACGAGCTCTAGAGGGGCGAGTACGACAGGGAGCTGCTGCGAGCTCTGGAGGGGAGAGTACGACAAGGAACTGCTGCGAGCTCAAGAGGCGACCACATGGACGGAAGCTGCGAGTACAGGAGGAACCCAAGGGCAGCAAGAACAGAGAAACAATAGGCGGCGAGACCTAGCTTCTAGAAACGACGAGACCTCCACACGAGAACGACGTGTGCTGGAGTCTAGTATTGGCGTGCACAGTAGCTGGGAGTCGGAGAGTTCCTGAAGGAACCTTGGGCGAGCTCAAGCCAACAAGCATTGGATAGAGTGATTGACAAGTTTTGGATGTCGTCGTCTGCGAGATACAGTGACAAGAAATCGCAAAAGCAGGAGAGCGAGATTTATGTGCGTCTGCGAGTGCCACATCGTCTGCGAGAAATAGAGATGAGGAACCACAAAAGCAGGAGTCGACGAGGTTTGCGGGCGTTTGCGAGCTATGGAGACTAGAGTCTGAAGGAGAGCGATCGATGCAGGTGACAAACCGTAGGCGAGTACAAAAATGTCGGAGAAGCTATAATGCCCTAGTCTACTGTGGGTGCGATATATGTCTGCAGACCAATGACCCCAACCCATCTCCCTAATCTGATTGTCCGCAGCCGCTAATTCCAATGGCGGGTTGTTGAGGCTGGGGCTTGAACCCTAGACCTCCTAGATAAAGGAGCTCTAAATTGGTCCTCATCACCAACTTCAACAACCCGCCATTGGAGTTGGTGATGAGGACCAGTTTAGAGCTCCCTTATCTAGGAGGTCTGGGGTTCAAGCCCCAGCCTCAACAACCCGCCATTGGAATTAGTGGCTGCGGCCGATCAGATCTGTGGAGATGGTTTGGGGTCATTGGTCTGCAGACCTGTATCGCACCCACGGTACATTAGGGCGTTACAACTCAGTTGGTGATGAGGACTAGTTTAGAGCTCCCTTATCTTAGGAGGTCTGGGGTTCAAGCCCCGACCTCAACAACCCGCCATTGGAATTAACGGCTGCGACCAATCAGATTCGTGGAGATGGGTTGAGATCACTGGTCTGCAGACCTGTAGCGCACCCACAGTAGATCGGGGAGTTACAGAAGCGGCGTGGTTAGAGCGCGACGTAGGTGAAGGCGAGTCTCGGCGAACAGGTTGTGAGTACTTCAGAGGTGTAAGGGCCTATAAAAGGCGGGTCAGGAGGCCTCAGACCAACAACTGAGCAGTAGAATTTTGACAAGCTCCAGGAGACTGGCTGCGAAACCCTAAGAAACGAAAAAACTGCAGCAAAAAAAGAACTCAATTGGTGAGAGTTCACACGCTAGGAGTCGATTGCTCTGAGATACCATATAGAAATTTGGAATGCTGAGTAAAATATTTTATTTCTTTTCTTGTTACAAAAAATAATACAAGAATTTATACATATATATATGAAGGAGTGGAAACTCAACTCCAAACGAAGATGTGAGATTAAATTATACATGCCAAAAACGGGCCTTTACACGGGCTAAGTCAATTCTTCTACAAATTCCATAGTCACTTGGAGAGTAGTGCGTGGTTATGAAGTTAGTGGGGTTGACTATGGGTGGTTATGAAGTTAGTGGGGTTGACTATGGGTGGTTGAGATAATTATGCGGGAGTTATGATTAGTGGAAGGTGATTGATTACTAGGTAGTTACGTGAGAAGTGAGGATAAAAGTTGCGGTAGAGGGGAGGGGGCTGCTGGCCGGTGGTGGTGGCCGGAAAATGGGAAATGGGTTGGCTGAAGGGGCTGGCCAAGGGGAGGGGCTTACCTAGGCTTCACATCTAAGCTACGGCTTCTGCTTCGGCATCAAGTGGCCAAAAGGAGGAACTCTTGTCTTCAACCCTTCTAAATGAGCCTTTTATCTTTATTTATAGACTAAGGAGCCGCTACGGATAGTCATGATTCTCCGATCACGATGGACTCAGAAATACACTAAAATAAAATTCAGAAAAATACAAAAAATTAACTAAAATTCATGAATCGCCGATCCATACAAAATGAACGGCTCTAATCTTCGATAAAACCCATGTGTGACGTGATCCCCATCACAATGCTGCTGTCCTGATATCTTGAACTACTAGTTTTTTGGGGGGATATTGTTCTTTGATTTTCTTGGTATTATAGGAAAAAAGATCATAAAACGTGAAGATTTACCTTATGAAACCAAATCTTGATATGTTACATGATTTGTTTTCTTAAATGCAGATACAGAGGCTAATTTATACAAACTCTGGTGTTGCCTTATTGGCTTTGGCATCCAATGCCATTCACCTTCTTTGGAAATGGGTCCGGAATGAGAAAAATCCTAGTGGAAAGGTACTAAAAAAATTGTATATAAGTATCATTATTTGTTATGATTTAGACTATTATAGAAATTATTTAGTAACGTTTGTTCTTGTGCACAGGCAACAACAAATGCTCCTCCTCAGTTATGGCAACCGCCAAGTGGTATATTGATGACTAACGACACGGCAGACGCAAAGGGAGAAGAAGCGGTCCCTTGCTTTGCGCTATCAAAGAATGACTCCTATGTCATGTCTGCATCAGGAGGAAAAATTTCCTTGTTCAATATGATGACCTTCAAGGTTCTTGAACACAAAATTGTATATATTTAATGAATTCATGTCGAAATTCTAACTTATGTCCTGGTTCTGTAAAGACTATGACAACTTTTATGCCTGCACCTCCTGCTGCGACGTTTCTTGCATTCCATCCTCAAGATAACAACATAATTGCGATTGGAATGGATGACTCCACCATCCAAATTTATAATGTCCGAATTGATGAGGTATGTGTTGAGAATTTAGAACTACTTCGGGAAACTCAGTAGTCTTGTGCACATAATATAAATCATGGGCCCCTCCACCTACAACCAAATTGTTTTAGGTTGAATGCTAGATTCTAACAGGATTTAATTGCAAACTAGGCCCAAAGACCACTCTCACATCACCAAATAAAAAAAATTGTTGAGATTATTAGCATTATTAGTATTATTTCTTGTAAGGTGGTTTAGTCCCACATTGTCTATCCTTTGTTATGTCTCTCTTGTAACCCTTTATATAAACCCGCTATGGATGAATAAGATATATTCATTTTTCCCTTTCAACATGGTATCATAGACGTAGGGTTTCTCACATGGGCTTTCATTTCCGATCCGCCTGTCTTCTCGCGCTTCTGCATTCGCCGTCGATCGCTCACATCGACACTTCCGCCGTTGATCGCTCACAGCAACAGCCCGCGCGTCTTCTGCCAGCAATAGCCCGCGTGTCTTCCGCCAGCAATAGCCCGCGTGTCTTCCGCCAACGTCAGCGCCTCTTCCGCAGTGGCAACTTTCTTCCGCCAGCAGAAGTCGCTCCCTTCCGCCAGCCGCAGCGCCTCCTTCTGCCAGCAGCAGCCGCTCCTCTTGGCGCCGGAAATGCAGCCCTAATTTGATGGTATTTCCGGTGTCGCTCTATCTTGGAGGCTCCTGCATGACCTTGGCGCCGTTCCTCACTCTATGAGACAATCCTAGTTTCTATCTAGGTGTTTGTCGTGTTCCTCCCTTGGCTCCTTAATTTCTATTCTTGGACCATCATGTCGGGGATGGACGACTCAACCACTCTCTCTTCCAGTGCTGGCGTTTCCTCAGCCACTATGATGTCTAGTGGCTCCACTCAGACCGGCCATGACCATAATACTTCTCAAATCACGACAATACGTCTGGACGGCTCCAATTTTCTTCCGTGGTCCCAGACTATTACTCTAGCCTTGAAGAGCTGGCGGTTGTTCGGTTATGTTCAGGGAACTACTCCGGCACCTGCCCAGGGTTCTCCTGACTGGGTGCAGTGGGAATCTGAGAATTCTCTCGTTATGTATTGGCTGACTAACTCCATGATTTACTCTATTGCCCGGAATTCCCTTTTTAGAGACCGCCGCAGATATTTGGAAGAGGGCCGATGCCACTTACTCCTGCCGGGGCAACGCTGCCCAGATTTATCAGTTGCAGCGGAAGATCTTTCTCCTTCGTCAGGGTGATCGCCCTCCCTCTATCTACTACCTGGAGTGCATTCAACTGTATCAAGAGTATGATCACTTCGACTCTCTCACTCTCGTGTCTCCTGTGGATGAGCTCCTTGTCCGAGCTCGTGAAGACAGAAACCGAGTTTTTGAGTTTCTTCATGGTCTGCATCGGGACTTCGATCAGATCAATGTTCAAATCCTTGGGCGCTTTCCTTTGCCCTCTCTTCCAGAGGTTTTCAGTCTTGTTCAGCAAGAATTTGATAGGCGACATACATGGACTCCTGACACTGCTTCGGAAGGTTCTGCTCCGGCTGTTCAGTTGACAGTAGAGCCCCTCGAGATTCCAGGCCCAAAACCCTTGACAAAGATCATTTGCTCTATGATTACTGCGGGAAGTCCCGTCATACCCGGGCCACCTGCTTTCGTCTTCATGGCTTTCCCACACCCCGTGGGGGTTCTCTACCGCGTGGCGGTCGTGGTTACGGTCGCTCTCAAGGTCGCTCTACTCAGTCTCGCTCTGCCCATCTGTCTGATGTATCGGAGGAGACATTACCTCTCCCTGTCCAGCCTGCACCTCCTCTGTCTCTGTCTGCTGATGAGATCCATGCCTTCCGCCGCCTGATGCATGGCCAGTCTCTGGAGTCTTCTATGTCCTCGTCGTCGTATGCTCATCAGGGGCTTTCAGGTGCTCATAATGCATCTTCTCGTTCCTCTACTCACTGGATTATTGATTCTGGAGCCACAGATCATATGACCGTCTCTCCTACAGGCTTTGTGTATTACCTTCCTTTGCCTGGTAGGGACAAGGTGAGCATTGCGGATGGTTCCTTATCTCCGATTGCTGTGAAAGGAACCATCTCCTGCTCCTCTCTCACTCTTTCTTCTGTCCTTCATTTACCCAAATTTACTCGCAACCTTCTCTCCATTAGTCATTTGACCAACTCTATGAATTACTCTGTGACAGTTTTTCCCTCATCTTGTGTTTTCCAGGACCTGAAGACGGAGCGGTGATTGACTCTGGTAGTCTGGTGGATGGGCTCTACGTGTTTGATTCTTCCACTCCGGCTTCCCCTCCTCAGGCTCTTCTTGCTGATTAGGCGGTCACTTTGAAGTCTTGGCATTGTCGCCTTGGACATCCTTCTATCTCGTCGTTCTACTGGAACAAATACACGGGCTCCTATCAGAATCCTAGAGCCGGCCACTAATTCGTCGCCAGGGTCCATTACCCTAAGGGAATGTACCTTTACTCAACACCCGTTAACTCAGTTCGTCTCTTATTCGTCTCTAACGGCTTCCCATAGAGCTTTTGTCTCTTCCTTGTCTACTACTTCCATTCCTACATTGCGGCAGGTGGAAGGTGGCTGTGCTTGAAGAAATACATGCCCTTGATAAAAATCACACATGGGACTTGGTACTGCTGCCCAAAGGGAAAATTGTCGTGTGAGTCTTTTCTGTCAAGCAGAACACCCTGGGTGTCGTGGAGAGATACAAAGCAAGGTTGGTCGCAAGGGGTTACACTCAGACAACACGAATCGATTACCAGGAAACCTTTGCTCAAGTCGCCAAGATGAATTTTATAAGGGTTCTTCTATCCTGTGCGGCTTGTAAGGGATGTAATCTTAGTCAACTTGATGTGAAGAATGCGTTTCTTCATGGTGATCTGGAGAAAGAGGTATATATGACCTATCTCTTGTTCTTTCTCCTAAAGGATCTGAAGGTAAGGTGTGCAAGCTGAAAATTGCATTATATGTCCTGAAACAATCTCCTAGAGCTTGATTTGGTAGATTCCACAAGGCCATGACATGCTTTGGGTGCTCCCAGAGTAATGCGGATCATACCCTCTTCATCAAACATGATAAAGAGAAATTGACAGCTCTGATAGTTTATGTGGATGACATCATTATCACTGGAGATGATCAAGATGAGATTCAGACTCTAAAAGAGAACCTGGCGAAGGAATTTGAAGTAAAAGACTTGGGGAATCTCAAATATTTTTTAGGCATTGAGGTTGCGAGGTCCAGATATGTGATTTTCATATCGCAGAGAAATTATATACTTGATCTCCTAGAAGCTTCAGGAATGAGTGGGTGTAGACCGACTGACACCCCGATTGAAGCCAGCCACAGACTTGGAAGAGATGGCGAAACGGTTGAAGACATTCCCAGTTTTCAGAGGCTTGTAGGAAAACTGATCTACTTGTCGCATACTCGCCCGGACATCTCCTATGCTGTGGGAGTGCTCAGCCAATATATGCACTCTCCAAAGACTCGTCATGCTGCTCATTGTATCCTCAGATACCTCAAGTCATCGCCTGGGAATGACATCTTTTTTTCACCAAATAAAGAGCTGACTGTTGATGTTTACACTGACGCAGATTGGGCCGTATCAATTGAGGATCGACGGTCCACGTCAGGATATTGCACTATGTTAGATGGAAATTTAGTTACCTTGAGGAGCAAAAAACAACATGTTGTTGCCAGATCCAGCGCTGAGGCAGAGTTCAGGGCTATGGCTCATGGGATTTGTGAAGGGCTATGAATCCTAACCATCATGAAAGATCTTAGCCTTAAAAGAAGCGAGCCTCTCAAACTGTGCTGTGATAACAAGACTGTCATCATCATTGCTCACAACCCAGTGCAACACGATCGAACAAAACACATTGAGATCGACAGACACTTCATCAATGAAAATATAGTCAGGGGCATTGTAGTCACTGCGTTTGTGCCATCCGAACGACAATTGACAGACATCCTCACCAAGGGATTATGTACAGGTGTCTTTAGAGAGCTTGTTGGCAAGTTAGGCATGATCGGCATCACACGCACAACTTGGGGGGGGGGGGGTTGAGATTATTATCATTATTTCATTATTGGTATTATTTCTTGTAAGGTGGTTTAGTCCCACATTGTCGGTCCGTTGTTATGTCTCTCTTGTAACCCTTTATATAAACCCGCTATGGATGAATACAATATATTCACTTTTCCCTTTCAACAAAAATAGTTCACTTGTTAGAGGTTAAAGATCCTGCTGAGGGGGTGTCTTGCGAAATTACTACCACCTAAGGAAATTCTTGTAATCTTGTGAAAACTTGATCATGGACCCCTCCACTTATAACCAATGATGTTTAGGTTGGATGTGTATGTTCTGACATGGTATGGAAGCAAGGTTGACCTAACAGCCCACATGAGGGGGCGTGTTGAGAAATTAGTCTCACAACGGAAAACTCATGTCACATTGTGCACTTGATCATGGGGCCTTCCACCTATAGACAAATGATTTTAAGTTGGATACTTAGATTCTAATATGGTATCATAGTACCCAATTTAAAAAAGTTTTATTGTCAGAGGCGAAAGACCCTACACGCGTGAGGGAGTGTTGAGAAATTAGTCCCACATCGGGAAACTCATGCAGCCATAAGAACTTAGTATAGATCACGAGCCCCTCCACAACCCATATGTTATGGAACTGCCAAATGACAGATGTCACCTATTGTTTGCTTCTAAGCTCAGCTCAACTATACAATCCACCGTGATCATGCAGGTTAAAAGCAAACTCAGAGGCCACTCAAAAAGAATTACTGGCCTCGCCTTTTCGTATCCATTGAACGTGTTGGTCTCATCTGGTGCTGATGCTCAGGTTGCTTTCCAGTCCAGAAACTCTTTATCTTATGCACTCCTATGAATTGTCTTCCTTGTTCAGTAAATATAACAGTTTGTTTCTCGCTGCAGCTTTGCATTTGGGGTTCTGATGGCTGGGAAAAGCTAAGGAGCAGGTTCTTGCAAGTTCCACCTGGATGCGCATCTAATGCGGTTTCAGATACTCGCGTGCAGTTTCACCAGGATCAGATTCATTTCCTTGCTGTGCACGAGACACAGATTGCTATATATGAGGCTAATAAGTTGGACTGTGTTAGACAGGTACTAGTCTTTCTGTTCTTTGGGATATTCCAACCAAGAATAGGCAAATAGAGCTTTCTTAGGGATTTTTCATCTTCTAAAATCTTCAGTGGGCGCCCCGTGAATCTTCTCCTTCAATCTCCCATGCTACCTTCTCCTGTGATAGCCAGCTGGTATATGTAAGCTTTCTGGATGCTACAGTATGCGTATTCAGTGCTGTGAACCTCAGACTTCGATGCCGAATTAATCCTACAGCTTATCTTCCAGCTGACATTGGGTATGTCATTGAACTGAGCACTGTTATAAGTTCAAAATAATCTATGTTGTGCCTTAACATAATATTTCATTATCATTGTTGTTAGATATATTTCATGTATTTTTGTATTTCGTACTACATATATAAATAAACCCTTATACCTCTATTGAGGTATTAAGTCATTAACATGGTATCAGAGTGAAATTAGGGCGTAACCCGCTGCTCTAAAAAAACATCACAATCGCGTAACCCGCCGCTCCCGCTCTAAAAAACATCACAATCGCGTCTGCCGATCGACGACATCTTGAAGAAGACGCCGTCTTGATTGTCTCCGTCGTGCTGCCCTTGGTTATTTTCCCTCCCTCGTCGCTAACGCCCTTATTTGCAGGGGTTTTGGCGCCATAGAGAGGGCTTGTCGTCTGCCGCCTGACGACGTATGGATCACGCCGTGATGCCCTCTACCTCCGACTAATCCAGGGATTCCCTGCCCCAGTTCTATGTTGCCGACATGTTGATGCTGCTGCCGTTGCTGTTGATGCCGCTGCCTCAATTTTGCTCAGTGCTCCTCCGACCTGCTCCGTTGCAACTGCTGCTACCTCTCAGATCAGAATCGGAAGAATAAAAGGTCTCTAATTAAAATATAGCCTTCTGATCTACATCTAGGTCATGACATCCTCAGTTACCAGTAATGCTCCGACGACCGTATCCCCAGGGGAATAACAATACATTTCCTCATAATGCGAGACTTGTTATTATTATCCTTATCTCTTCAAACTTCCAATTGTGGGAAAGGGGGTCACTATGTCCCTATCGGGCATATGGCATATGCACCACCTTCCTCGACTCCCAATTCATATTGTGGGCAGTCAAGAGTACGAGGATTGGTATAATGATGATTGTCAGATCTTCGCTCTCCTGCCGAGTTCCATGGACAAATGTGCAAGAATTGTGACAATATTAAGGAACTATGAGATACCTTACATATGATGTTCTCCCAGGTGAACAACCTCACTCGTCTCCAAGATGGCTGAACTGAGACAAGGGGCGCGTTCAGTCACCGAGTATTTCATAGAATGGAAGGTCCTTGCTGATGAGATCTTGGATCTTTGGGAGATCCCTTATACCAGGGAGGAACACCAAGCCCAACGTGAGCACCTTGTACTACTTTGGCTACTAAATGACCTTGATCCGAATTTGTCTACAACAAAGACTTAAATGCTAGCGAGTCCCTCTACTCTGAAGACTGCTAGTGTGTACGACCGTCTGACCAAAGCTGGAACAGCCAGTACCACTACCTCATCTGAACTACATGTTTCCTCTAGGGATCCGTTGGTTCTTGCTTCTCGTGTAGGAAGGGGGAGTAGCCGTAGAGGTTGCTCTGGACGTGGTCGTGACACCGACACGAGATATTGCACCCATTGTGGGTGTTGGGGCCACACAAATGACACTTGTTGGGTTGTCCATGAAAAGCCTGACTGAGCCTCCAAACCTCCTCCATCATCTCGCTCTGCCAACCTCGCTGATTCGATTTCTGGATCTGGGCTTCCGAGGACGGTTGAGATATCTGAAGAGGAGTATCGACGTCTACAGACACTTCAAATTGATCCCCCGACTTATAGTGCTGTTGTTGCACAAACCATTCAGCCGGTGTGTACTTTACAATGCCCAGTTCTTTGGCTGGCCGACTTAGGGGTTTCAGATCACCTTACTGGTACCTAAGGTATCTTACACTCATACAAATCTTATAGAGGGTCTTCGATTACTGTTGCGGATGTATAGACTGCACTCATTGTCGGGTTTGGTAGCTGTGATGTGACTCTTGACTTGACTCTGTCATAGGTTGCACATTCCCCAATTTGCTTACAACTTATTGTCTATTAGTAAGGATACACATGTTTTAAATTGCATTGCTACATTCACATCTTCTAGTTGTGTATTTCAGGAACAGTCGACAGGCCGTATTATTGGTAGAGGGAAGCTGAGTGATGACGCGTATGTATTGGATGAAGTCTCACCCCTCGCTTGTTTTGCTTCTTTCACCAAGTTTTTGGACCTACATTATTGTCATGGTCACCCGTCTGTTCATGTTATGCGTCGTTTGTATCCTAAGTTTGGGCATGTTTCCCATCTCAATTGTGAGTCTTGTCCCTCATCCTGATGTACGTGCTACGACACCATTTGATTTACTTCACTCTGATGTTTAGGGACCCTGTTCTGCCCCTACATTGTTAGGGCATAAATATTATGTTACTTTTATTGATGATTTTCTCGCATGAGTTGGGTGTATTTAATGAAAAATTGTTATGAGCTTCTTTCAATTTTTCAAAATTTGTGGAATGAAATATTTACTCAATTTTCTATTCGTCTTAAATGTCTGTGCCTCGATAATGTTCGAGAATATTTATCCCAATCTATGTCTATCTTCCTCGTCAACAAAGGCATTCTGCACCAAACCACATATCCTGATACCCTCCAACGAAACGGTGTTGTCGAAAAGAAAAACCGACACCTTCTTGAGGTCACTCGAGCTATTCTTCATCACAAGCAAGTACTCAAAACACATCTGGGGTGATGCAGTTCTTACAACCGCACACCTTATCAATCATCTTCCCACTCATATTCTTAAAGGGGATACACCCCACCATACCTTTTATCCAAACCATACTCTTCATCCCAGTCTCTCCCTACCTTTACGTGTCTTTGGGCGTGTTTGCAATGTTAGGGATGTTCGTCCCTCTGTCTCCAAACTTGACCCTCGCTCTTTGAAATGTATCTTCCTCAGGTACTCCCGTATTACTAAGGGATATCATTGTTATTCCCCTGACATACACAAATATATTATCTCGGCTGATGTTGTTTTCCTTGAATCCGGCTCTTATCCTACTCTTACTCATGGATCCGCACTTCCCGACGCTTCCCTTGATTCTACACTTGTTCCCCGTTTTCAGCCTGATGTGCTTTCTCCTGATGACATCCTCAGTCCTCTTTGGGAACAAGTTTACTCTCGTCGCCCTTCTGACATCATATTCGTGCCTCTACCTCAGCCTACCTCTTCCCACGGTAGTCCGACGATAGTTCCTCGGGATGACCTCCTGGTGGGCCTGTGGATCCCCTGTCGGTTAGCTAGGAGCCACCCATTGCTGTCCGTAAGAGAAGTCGTGCCTGTCAGAACAAACAACTATTTGTTACTTCTTATCAGGGCTTATCAGCTTCTCATACTGCGGTGCACTCTACTCTGGATCAGTACCATCATCTATCTACTGTCACAGATGCAAAAGGTCATCCTAGCTGGGCCACTGCAATGCAAGATGAGTTGACGACCCTCCAACTTAATCACATGTGGGACTTGGTTCCTTTGCCCTCTGGGAAGCAGGATGTTGGGTGCAAATGTATTTAATCCATCAATGTCAATGCAGATGGTTCCCTTGATCGCTTGGAAGCCCGTTTGGTTTCCAAAGGCTATGCTCAGACTTTTGGGGTGGACTATGATGAAACATTTGCCCCGGTCTCCAAAATGTCCTCCATTCGCATTCTTCTCTCTTGCAGCCTCTCACCAGTGGCCCCTCCATCAATTGGACATAAAGAATGCCTTTCTTCATGTGCCCTTAGAAGAAGAGGTGTATATGGAGCAACCACCTGGGTTCGTTGTTGAGGGGGAGAGAACTAAGGTGTGCCACCTCAGGAAGTCGTTATATGGATTGAAGCAATCTCCCCGAGCATGGTTTGCCCTCTTCCGAACTGTAGTAACTCAGTTTGGTCTTACCAAGAGTACGAAAGACTCGTCTCTCTTCTAGCAGAACTCTTCGGCAGGTACTATCCTATTAGTGGTATATATCAATGATATTGTTTTCACAGGAAACAATTCACAAGGGATAATCAATCTAAAAGCATTTTTACACTCCAACTTTCAAACCAAGGAGCTGGGATCCTTGCGTCTTCCTTGGCATTGAAGTCGCAGATCATGCTAACACCATTTTTATTTGTCAGCGCAAATACACTCTTAATCTGCTATCAGATCTTGGGATGTCTGAGTGTGGCCATATGGATTCTCCACTTGATCTAGGAGAAAAAGGTCTTCATGTAGAAGGCACGTTATTCAATTCACCGAAAAAATATCGAAGAGTAGTTGGAAAACTGAACTATCTTACCATGACCCGTCCAAACATTGGCTGTGCAGTAAGCAAGGTCAGCCAGTTTATGACAGCTCGAACTAACTCTCAATGGGAATCTGTTTTTCGAATTGTCAGATACATAAAGAAAAATCCTGGATTCGGGATATCGTACAAGAATCAGAGTCATTCCAATATAGAAGCTTATTGCGACTCTGATTGGGCAGACTGCTTAGCCACTTGAAAGTCCACTACAAGATTCACTATCTTTATGGGTGGAAATCTTGTCTTTTGGAATCGCAATAAACAAACCACAGTTGCCAGATCTAGTGTAGAAGCTGAGTATCGAGCTATGTCTCACATTTTTGTTGAGATCATGTGGATTAGACAGACCTTTTGTGAGATAGGGTGTTCGGTTCAAGGTCCCACTCTACTATGGTGCGATAATCAGGCTGCGATACAAATTGCTACTTGTAGACGGGATTGGAAGACTTGATGCCTCAATAGAGGTACACAAGATTATTTATATAGGAAGAGAAATACATAGTACATGAAATCAATAATATATCTAATATATCTAACACTTCCCCTCAAGTTGGATCATGGGAACTACCCCAACCTAACTTGTTACATATAAATTTCATTATAACTCCCGTAACTCCCTTAGTAAGAATATCTGTAACTTGGTCTCCTGTCTTCACATGACTTAGGCTGCGTTTGGCGTGGCTTATCGGTGACTTATTTGCTGCGGTGAGGTTGGACATAAACGTCATTGCCATTGAATGTATGTTTGGTATGACAAATGTTACTACCAACAACAACAACAACAACAGAACCCATATAGTCCCCAATCATTGGGGGTATGGGCGGGGGAAGATTGGAAACAGACCTACAAATGTTACTACCGCTACCAAAAAAATAAACTAGTTTGGGGCATAAGATTTAGTATGACATTGACATTTTTGTCCAACCTCACCGGAGCAAATAAGCCCGCGATAAGCCGCGCCAAACACAGCCTTAGAGAAATAAGTCCTTATTTTTCCCTTACAAAATGACAATCCATCTCAATGTGTTTTGTGCGTTCATGAAATACAAGATTAGTAGCAATCTGTATCGCAGCTTGATTATCGTACCATAGAGGAGTGAGATCTTGAACTGAATATCCAATTTCACAAAGAGCTTGTCTAATCCACATGATCTCAGCAACAGTGTGAGACATGCCTCTATCTTATACTTCTGTACTAGATCTCACAATCATGGTTTGTTTCTTGCTCTTCCAAGAGACAAGATTTCCACCCATAAAGATAGTGAACCCCGTGGTTGACTTCTGAGTAGCTAAGCAGTCTGCCCAGTCAAAGTCGCAATACACTTCTATATTCGAATGACCCCGAATCTTGTACTATATCCCGAGTCCAGGATCTTTCTTTATGTATCTGGCGATTCGAAGTCCAGATTCCCATTAAAAGATATTTGGAGCTGCCATGAACTGATTGACCTTACTTACTGCACATGCAATGTCAGGACGAGTCATGGTAAGGTAGGTCAGTTTTCCAACTACTCTTCGATATTTTTCCGGTGAATCAAATAGTTTGCTTTCAACATTGTACAACCCTCATTCTCCGAGTTGCCAACCGCGGCAAGAGACTGGTTTCACCAGTTTCGAGGAAAGGCAACACTTTCGAGGAAAGGCAAGAGACTGGTTTCACCAGTTGCCGGAAGGCTCCGTCTACTGCTTTGAAGACCTTTGCCGGGGGCTGAACATGCGATTCGCCACGGCAAAGAAGTTGAAAAAAGAGGCAACGGCCCTTTTCCATCTGTCCCAGGGGCCAAAAGAAACGCTGGGGGATTACATCGATCGTTTCCAGGAAGAGGTGCTACACATCCAAGAGGTGGATGGTCGAACCCTGCGATTGGCTCTAACCTTCGGCCTTCGTGAAGGCCTCTTTAAGTTGGAGATCGGTAGGAACCCTCCATACTCCTACGCCAACCTCATCGAGAGGGCCAACCAGTTCGTCCAGGGTGAAGCTTCCAACCGCGGCTTCCTAGCCAGGCTCACCCGAGTGACCAAGGAGGACGAGGAAGAGGAGGAGGAAAGTCCCCCCGAGAAGGGGAAGAAGGAAGAGCCCAAGAGGGCTGAAAAACGGAAGCCAGAAGGCAGAGGCAGAGAGGAGAGGAGAGAAAGAGAACCCAGGAAGGAGGAACCGAGAAGGAACGAGGAAAGAAGGCTCATCGCGGCCCCAGAGCGTCGGGAAGAAGAAAGACGCTACCAAGTCCCCGCTAACCGACCACCATGGAGGCCGGCCAGGGGACCTCAACGTCAGGAGCGGGGAAGGAGATCCCCGGAGAGAAGGCGTTACGACAGGCCAGAGAGGCGCCAGGAGGGAAGAAGGGAGGAAGCAATGGCGGTTGCCAGGCGCGGCAACCGCCAGGGCCGGAAGAATAAGAAGCAGAGGAAGCCACAGGTAGAGGAGATTCCTCTCTACTGCGAGCTCCACCAGGTGGAAGGGCATGGCACGATGGCCTGCCCAGATTTTTGGGAAGCAAGAAGAAGGCTGGCAGCAACAGAGACAGGAGGAGAGCAGCGGAGGATAGAAGCTCCGATCGAGCAGCCGGCGGTTCAGGACGCCGGCCGAAGGAGGAACGAGGACCGAGTCGACCATGGAGGTCGAGGAGAAGTGGCCCCAGGAGGAAGAGGAGTGGGGGTAATCCACGGGGGTGCAGGATTAGGAGCTTCTCGCAAGGGAAGCCTCCATCAAATCTATCGAAGGAGCGTCGCTTCGACCTCGCAGGCACCGCCCCCATTGGAGGAGATCACCTTCTCCGAAGAAGACATGCTAGGGAATGAGAACCCCTTTCATGACGCCCTCGTAATCCAGGCCGCGGTAGAAGACTATACCGTTGATCGAATCCTGATCGATAACGGTAGCTCCGTCAACGTCATTTTTAAGAAGACGTTTGACGGGTTGGGCGTCGGAGCAGGAAGGATCCGGGCACCGGATGGTCCTCTTTTTGGCTTCTCCGGAGAGAAGCAGGAAGTGGAGGGAGGAGTAGATCTCCTTGTCACACTCGGGGGCACCCCTCTCCAGTGCCGTTTCGTCATCGTGGACGCCCCGAGTTGCTACAAGGCCATCTTCGGGAGGCCACTTCTCAACACCTTCAAGGCCGTCCCATCCTCATACCATCAGTGTCTCAAGTACTGTTAAGGGGACGTCCAGGTGAGGATCAGGAGCGATCCAAAAGCCGCCCGCGAATGCTATCTCAGCTCGGTTAGCACCATCAGCTGGATGGCTGACGCGGAGGAGTTCGAGAGGGTTACTGGAGGCACGACCCGGCTGGAGGCATCCGAGGAGATGGAGGAGATAGAGGTACTCTCCGCGGCGGGAGTATCAGGACTGCTGAAGATCGGTGGATCGCTGAAGGTCACCGAGAAGGTGGAGATGGCAACGTGCCTACAAGATAACGTTGACGTCTTCGCCTGGAGTGCTGCTGAGATGCCCGGGATCGACCCAGAGGTTGCCTGCCACCACCTCAACCTCGACCCCGCGGTGAAGCCTGTCCGCCAGAAGAAGAGGTCCACCGCCACCGTGCTGGCCGGACCTATTCGGGAAGAGGTGAAGAAGTTGCTGGACGCAGGTTTTGTGTCGGAGATCCAGTACCTAGGCTGGGTCTCCAACGTTGTAATGGTTAAGAAGGCTGTAGGCAGCTGGAGAATGTGTGTAGACTTCTCTTTATTGAATAAAAGTTGCCCCAAGGATTGCTATCCCTTGCCTCGAATCGACGCGCTGGTTGATTCAGCCGTCGGTTTCCCTGTAATGAGTTTTCTTCATGCATTTTCGGGATACCACCAGATCCGGATGTATCCACCCGATTGCCGCGATGTTTCCTTCATCACCGGGGACGGATGCTATAGCTATAAAATGATGCCCTTTGGGCTAAAAAATGCAGGGGCCACCTACCAGCGGATGATGGACCTCGTCTTCAAGGACCAGAAGGGAAGGAACCTGGAGGTGTACGTGGACGACCTCTTGATCAAGAGCAAGAGCGTCCCGGAGCATATAGCTGATCTGGTGGAAACCTTTGCGACGCTGAGGAAGTTCAAGATGAGGCTCAACCCGGCGAAGTGCGTATTCGGAGCTGGAAGGGGAAAGTTTCTGGGACATCTCATCACTCCGGGAGGGGTGGAGCCAAACCCTGACAAGGTTAAGGCAATTCTAGAGATGCCCTCGCCAAAGACCATGAAGGAAGTTCAAAGGCTGACAGGGAGGTTGGCAGGTCTCAGCCGCTTTCTGTCCAAGGCCGGGGAAAAGTGCTCTCCGTTCTTCAAGACGCTTCGCAAAACTGAGAATTTCGCATGGTCCGACGAATGCGAAAAGGCGATCGGAAGGCTGAAGGAGCAGTTGACTCAGACACCTCTCCTTCAGAGCCCGAAAGAAGGTGAAGACTTACTCCTTTATTTGGGAGTAGGGGTGGAAGCAGTAAGTTCTGTGTTGGTTCGAGAGGAAGGAAAGAAGCAGCTCCCCATCTACTATGTCAGCCAGGTGCTCAGGAAGGCGGAGTTGAAATATCCCATCTTGGAGAAGCTCGCCTTCGCCTTGGTGGTATCGGCACGAAAGCTGCGGCCTTATTTTCAAGCTCACTCCATCCGGGTCATAACTGATCATCCCCTCTGAAATATCCTGGAAGGGGTGGAGCATTCGGGAAGGCTGGCGAAATGGTCGGTAGAACTCAGTGAGTTCGACGTTTCCTTCTCGCCCCGGGTGGCGATCAAAGCGCAAGCAGTAGCAGATTTCTTGGCTGACTTCTCGGCGGAAGCAGAACCGGGAGAGGAGGCTTCTACTCCCATCCCTTGGAAGATGTTCGTGGATGGAGCCTCAGGCAGGGGCTCTGTGGGGGTAGGCATCGTTCTTGTCAGCCCACAGGGAACTAGGATCGAGCAAGCGGTCGAGATCCTCTTCCCCGTAACGAACAACCAAGCCGAGTACGAAGCCATCATAGCAGGCCTGCGCCTCGCAAAGGAGCTGGGCATCCAAGACGTCATGGCTTTCACCGATTCAATGGTGGTCGCGTCTCAGATTCGGGGGGAGTTCGAGGCACGCGACACCACTCTACAAAGATATCTCTTAAAGGTGAAAGGATTGATTGGAAGCTTTCAATCCTTCTTCGTCGAGCACGTACCAAGGGAAGAGAATTCGGCAGCAGATCGTCTAGCCAAGTACGGACCGAGAGCAGGAGGGACAATCACGGAGTTGTTTCGACCATCCATTGAAGAAGGAGAGATGATGGAGATCGATCATCGTCCCTCGTGGATGGATCCGTTCATTTCCTTCCTAAGTTCTGGACAACTTCCGGCGGAAGAAGGAGATCAAAGGAGGTTCCGGTACAAGGCGGCCTACTACTTGTTGCAAGATGGAGAGCTGTATCGCAAGACCATCTCGGGCCCTCTGGCTAGATGTGTCTCGGAAGAAAAAATACCTCGAGTGTTGGAGGAGATCCACTCGGGAGAGTGCGGAAGTCATTCTGGGACTCGCACTTTGGAGCAAAGAATCCTGAGGCAAGGTTACTTCTGGCCTACTATCCGAAAGGATGCCGAGACCTTCGCAAGGAAGTGTCAGAAGTGCCAGATCTTCGCCCCTCTCCAGTTACAGCCGGCCCAGCATCTTCGTTCAATCACCACCCCATGGCCGTTCGCTATCTGGGGAATGGATTTGATAGGTCCCTTTCCTCTAGCTAGCGGCCAGAGGAGGTTCATCCTCGTCATGATCGACTACTTCTCTAAGTGGATCGAGGCCAAAGCTTTGGCAAAAACCACCTCTCAAATCGTGAAGAACTTCATTTGGGGAGAAATCGCCTGCAGATTTGGGATTCCCCTCGCCATCGTCACCGACAACGGTCCGCAGTTCGCCAGTTTAGAGCTGGAGGATTTTTGCAGACAGCTCGGGACTGATCTCAGGTTCGCGTCAGTACATCATCCCAGGAGCAATGGACAAGTGGAGGCCGCCAACAAATTAATTATCAACTTACTGAAGAAGAAAGTCGAGAACCTAAGAGGTAATTGGGCGGAGCAGCTCCCCTCGGTGTTGTGGGCTCTGAGAACCACTCCTAGCTCAGCCACAGGGGAAACCCCGTTCAAACTCTCTCACGGGTCCGAAGCTCTCATCCCAGTAGAGTTCGAGGTCAGGAGTCCTAGGGTGATTGCGGCAGAAGATGGAGATGAAGAATGGAGATTAGAGAACGAGGAAGCCCAGAAGCTGTCCCTCGACTACATCGAAGAGCTTCGTGATCTAGCCTCGGCTAGGCAGGAGGAGATCAAGCGTCGCATGACACAACACTTCGACAAGCACGTTCGACTCAAACACTTCCAAGTAGGTGACCTAGTCCTGAAAAAAGTAGATACAGCCGGGAGATCGGCGGCCGTAGGAAAGCTCAACCCTAATTGGGAGGGGCCGTTCATCGTTCATGAAGCACTCGCCACAGGGGGGTATCGCCTACAAAATCAGGAAGGGGAGCTCTTGGGGAACACATGGAGCGGCGATGATCTAAAGAGGTTTTACCCCTGAGTAAGGGTGTATACCCTTCTCTTATGTAAACTGATTGCTTAATAATAAAACCCCTGAAACAAGGGACGAAGAAGATTTTTCAGAATAGCAGGCCGTAAAAGAAGAAAGCGGGTAAAGTCGATCTCCTAGTCGAACAGGGAAACGGGCCCCCGACTTGATCCTCGTAAAACCCAGAACGGATGATGGGACGGTGCCTCGGTAGTGTGTTCTCCTAAAAACCAAGCCTCTGCATCGACGGTCGAGATTAGCTCCCCCCTTTGCACGTTGGTCGAGTTACCCTCCGACCGCATCTCTCATCCGACTGGGGAGATTATCAGGAAGAAGTCTGGGCGCCGACCTCCCAATTCGACGAAGAAATGATCGACTTAACCGATCAGGGGACCCTTGAATAAATGTGTTATGTACCCCCGAGGGATGAGAACCCCTCACGATGTGTTTCGTTTCCAATTATTCTTCTCCGATCATGTAAGTTGATATGCTTAAAGCGTGCTTAACTCCCCGTTCAATTGTTGAGCAGCAGGAAACAGGTTGTGGCGACATTCGGCATCCGAGCAGGATGTAGACCTTGGGATGTTGTGTTCCCTTGGAAGGAGCTCCTCTGGAACCTCCCCGACAGTCATTCCCTACTGTGCCAACCCCTTCAACAGCAGGATGTAGACCTTGGGATGTTGTGTTCCCTTGGAAGGAGCTCCTCTGGAACCTCCCCGACAGTCATTCCCTACTGTGCCAACCCCTTCAACAGCAGGATGTAGACCTTGGGATGTTGTGTTCCCTTGGAAGGAGCTCCTCTGGAACCTCCTCGACAGTCATTCCCTACTGTGCCAACCCCTTCAACAGCAGGATGTAGACCTTGGGATGTTGTGTTCCCTTGGAAGGAGCTCCTCTGGAACCTCCCCGACAGTCATTCCCTACTGTGCCAACCCCTTCAACAGCAGGATGTAGACCTTGGGATGTTGTGTTCCCCTGGAAGGTGCTCCTCTGGAACCTCCCCGACAGTCATTCCCTACTAAGTTGTCCTCCTCAATGGCACCTGCTTCGCACTAGAATGAAGACTATCGAGGATATGAATCCCCTTGACCCCGACCGTCCTTCCCTATCTAACGCCATTTCTTAGAAGTCAGGGTGCGAGCATAATGCCAACTCACCGGGACGCGAGTAGGTATGCAGGCGAGAAGCAAATCCGGCGACGAGTAGTTCAAAGGAGCGAGTAAGGCAGATGGTCGGCCGATCCGATTTCTTACTAAGCCATCCTAACGAAAAAGGCGAGGAAATATGCGAGCCTATGAGCCTAGCGTGATCACATCAGCACAAGGAAAATTCACCAAGAAAATAAATATTGCTATCAGAATGATTGTGATCTACCAAAAATATATATACTCGCAGAGCCGCGAGAAGCACAAAAATGTCAAAAAATAAACAGTTTACTTCGACGGCGACGGCGGAAGATACTCGGCCGAATCCGATTCATCCTCTTCCTCGCGGTCGTCCTCGTCGCTGGCATTTAAGATGTCCGATAGAAGGCCCTCCGTCGTTAAGCTATCCGCCCCAGGTGCCAGCAAGCCGGCCACCGAAAGCTTCGCAAAAACTAAGTCCCCGGCGGCTAGGGCGATTTCTCGCCGAAGGGACGAAAGCTCCTGCGATGTCATGAACGAGCCAGGGGTTCGGCGAGAAGGTCCTGCTTCCGAGAAGGAGAGCGCCGCCATCCTCGATTCTAGCTCGACGTTACGAACCTGCGACGCCTCCAACAAGGCTTGGCTCGCCCGCAGGTCGCATTCAAGCTTGGAGATCGTCTCCGCCGCCACCAACTGCTCTTCCTGAACATGCGAGAAGGACAGGTTAAAAGATATAAAGGGAAGACAGTGAGTCTTAATCCAAGCTCGCGTAAGGTACCAAGACCACCTCGAAACTCCGGCTGGACTCGGCTTTGTCCTCGGCCACCTTGGCGCGCTTTAGGGCCTCGTTCTCTCGCTTCTCGGCCTCCAGCGTTAGCTTCCGATAAAGCGCAAGCTCCAACTCAGAGCCGAGAAGATTCCGCGCGGTCTGGTGGAATAGCTCAGAAGCTCGCAGCATTGCGCGCGACCCCTGGTCGGCAAGAAAGCGAGGAGTAACGTCTTGCAAAACCTTCGCATCATCGCGACCGTAGAGGCCGAACAAGACGCTAAAAGCATCATCGTTCGGGACCTCATCCTCGCTCCACGAGGGTAGACGAGTGCTCAAGGTCACCTCGCTACGCTCCCGACTCCAAGCGATCAGAGGCTCGCCGTCCAAGCCCCTGTTCAGCGAACCCTGCCCAAAGTTGGGATGGTTCTCAGGGGTACTATCTTCCTCCTCGCGAGCCCGCTCCTCCGCCGCACGCCGGGCAACTTCCTTCCTCTTCCTTTTCTTAACCGCGGGAGGTTCGTCCTCAACCGGCCATCCAGCTGCGCGAAGGATCTCAGCCTCGGCGCCGACCCCGGGATGGATCTCCACGACCGGAGACCCCTGCTCGCCATCTTCCTCCTCGCCTTGTTGCATTTGCGTCGGGTCGACCATAGGAGAACGAGGAGGTGAGGTCTGACCCCCCACAGGGAGGATCGTTGGCACGTGGCGGGGAGATGCCGACAAGCTAAAGATAGTCGTTAGACCAAGAAACGAAAGTAAAATTATTAGCAGCGGCTAAGGAAGGTTACCCTCGGCAGGCGGCACATAGGCGAGATGGTCCACGTCCTTTCGCCAGAATTCGATGTCAAGTTTCTTGTTCTTTAGGGCAAGGAAGAGCTCCTCGCGCCGGCCCCGGAGCGATGGGGTGGCGAGCGCCCCGGAAGGTCTTTGTTGAGGGCGATTTGGTATGTGCGAGAAGTCACCCGTGACGAAGATGAACCTCTCGCTCCACCGGTGGACCTTGTTCGAAGTCCCGACCACCTTACAATGATGGCTGCCGAAGAAGATCACCCCCTCCTTGGTCGCTCCCATGTAGAAGATCTTGCGGAAGACGTCCAAATCAAAAGCGATCTTCTCGCTCCGAAGGAAGCAGAGGTAGCCGATGATCATCGCTACCCCATTCATATTAATCTGGGCGGGGACCCAGCCGTAATACCGAAGAATCTGGCAGAACTCGGGCCAGAGAGGAAGGCGCAGGCCGACCTCGAAGTGCGACAAGGAGAAGGCGAGCTTGCCCTCTGAAAAAGTATTAATCCGCTCATGGGTAGCGGGAAGGCCAACCCGGAAGCCTTGCGCGATGTGTTGATGGACGAATCTTTCCAGATCGTCCGCGCGGGTGATGGGTTTCTTGAACTTATGGGCGACAAAGTTCTCGGCATAGGACAAGCAAGGGGTCTCCGCTTCCAAAGAAGGAGTCATCGTAACAAGTAGGAAAAAGGAGACGAGAAGGAAAGACGATTGAAGAAATTCGAGAAAGCGCACCAATTTCGGACCCCTACCCCCCCTATTTATAGAAGTAGGCAGAAGGGAAAGGGGGGATCGCGACAATGATTCGTGCGAGGTACTTACCTACTCGCTGACGAAGAAATCGTGCGTATATGTCTTACGCGGTAACAACTTTCTCGCTGTTAGGCGACGATCGCAAGAAACGCGAGAAAGCCCTGCAGAAGACAGATCCAGATAAAAGCAAAGCGATAAGATTTGAAAGTCGCAACACGCAGATAATCCGGGATTATTACAATACTCGCAGAATAATGTTCAAGCAAAATAACTCAACAAGCATCCTAGTTGACAGGGGGATCGCCACGCCTGTCCGAAGTCGCACCAAATCGCCCGTTGAACCCCAGCTGACGCGCGAAGGCCATCTGTTCATTCGCTCTCGCCAGGAACTCCTCGCCAAGCCGGATGTGCTCCTCCATACGATTCAACGTCCCAAGGGACCCCATACTCGCACGAAGGCTGCGCACTTCGGCCTTCAGCGCCTCATAGCGATGTT
Organism: Dactylorhiza incarnata; assembly: GCA_033032865.1. NCBI lineage: Eukaryota > Viridiplantae > Streptophyta > Magnoliopsida > Asparagales > Orchidaceae > Dactylorhiza > Dactylorhiza incarnata. Next base: position 3,290,121 of record JAWHQI010000285.1, on the reverse strand, counting down.
CTATGCCGACCATGCGACTGTCCAGCTCCGTGACGAGATAGTGCTTTCCCTCCGCCATCTGTAGCCGATGCTCGAATTCTTCGATATTCGAGACGCGCCCTTCAAGCGAGGTTATTCGACGATGAACCTCGTAGGCCAGCAACCTATCTACCTTTATCTCCAGGTCGAGGTAGGCGGAGGCCATCTTCGTCCTGTACTCGCGAGTAGGAAGTCCAAGCGCGTCGATAAAGACAGACCCCGGCGACGTGGCATGGGCTGGAAGATGGCGAGTTAGAGGAAGAATCACCCTAAAACAGTGCTCTACGATAATTTTACCTGCCCGCACAGGTGCCGTTCTCGGTTGATGACGAGGAGGCGAAGGAGATCGCCGAGGAACGTCCCGGCGAGGAGGAGAGGCAATCCGACGAGGGGATGGAGTTCGCCGCGAACTGGGTCTTCGCCAAGGAGATCGGCGAGGAGACGGTGAGCGCCGAGAAGAGTGCCGGCCCCCTGGTCGCCCACCTATTCCGTTGTGCGACGACGGTCCACTGTCAGTGCGCCGAGGAAGCTGAGCCGTGGGGACAGCCGAGGAAGATCCCCCCTCCCCCCTTTCTCCAACAATAGTAACCCGGGAGTTCTTTAGCAATACGCGATTCCCGCCTATCACACGCTCAGGAATAGGGGACGGAGGCCGAAGCGGTTCTCGCTCGGGGACGACCCCTGCGGGAAGGATTGGTGGGGGCGGCAGGTGCTGAGAACCTACGCGCTCTATCATCGGGGATGTCTGCGTATTCGTCCTCACGGGAGATTCACCTGCAAAAGAACGTCAGCATCAACAAAGAGTCCCCACAGGAATCGCAATATCTCGACAAAGCGCTTACCTTCTCGGAAAGGGTCCTGGTTGGCGTTCTGGGGTTCGTCCTCGGCAGCAATTAGAACCATTTCGTCAACCAACCTTTCCGCATTCAACGGCGCGACGGAAGGCTCAGGCGCGGAGGTCGCCGGATTCACCCGAAGAACCTCCTCGGCCAAGGGACTAAGGCGACGATCGGAAGCCCCCCTTTTCCTCTTGCGAGTTTCTGAGCTTTTCGTCTTCTTCATTAATTTCATCAACAGCTCGGTCTTCGCGAGCACCTGCTCGGCGGACAGCATCTCGTCGGTTCTAAAAAAGTGGCGTGCCAAAGAAGGACCACCCCCCTCTATTTATAGACTTACAGGGGTCCTAGGCCTGCCGAGTAGGTGAGTTTCCCGCCAGAAGAGGCTCGTCGAATAAGGTTTGGATGATTCTTTCCGACCAACTATGTTGCTCGCAAAGAGCGGGGATTGTGTACAACCCTCATTCTCCGAGGGTGGGCCCTACTAAAGGCCACGTAGGCGGAGGTCAAGACAGGAGTCAACAATCTAGAAGACGAAAGAATATCAAGGGTTTTTGTTGTGCGAGAAGGTACTCGCTCGCCCCCTTGCGAGAAGGAAAGTCCTGCTCGGCCAACCGAGGAAGCCGTGAGTTCGGGCCTACTCGCCTATAGGCGACTTAGTCAACCAACTCGCCTGTTAGGTCCGAGGTCCTTACCTGCTCGCCCACATATTGCCTTGTCTAAAAAACCTACTCTAGGGGATCAGGGATGGCCATCTGCTTCCACCCCCCCAGGATTTGTCTATAAATAGACCCCCAGGGGTACTAGAAATGGCACTGGCAAAAATCATAGTTGCACCTCTCCCCCTTTCATAATCAAGATAGCAAGTGCCTACCTAGTACCAAGCTCGGCCATTTTTGGTTTTGGAGGGGAAGACTCCCTTGAGCTTCCAGGTACGTGGTGGGACCTCCCTGCCGCAGCACCTGGGGTCCTGTTTGTTGCTCTTCTAGCTTCTTCGTCGTTGCCAGCCAAGCCATCTCGTCGGGCTGCTGGGCGAGTAGCCTCCGGCTGCATCGGTCCGAATCTTGAGGCCAGGATTTTCCTGGCGTCAACAAACATGAAGACCCTTTTTCCCTGGTTCAAGTGGAGAGTCCATAGGACCACAGTTAGACATCCCAAGGTCTAATAGAAGATCGAGAACATATTTGCTGTTATGCCCCGGACGATCTTCGGTTCCGTGGATATAAGTACGCCAGAAGACCTAAAGATGCGCCGGGAAAAGACCGGGCTGAACCATCCGGTTCAGCCCGCAACTAATTAATAAGAGGAGGTGGGCTGAACCGCACCGGTTCAGCCCTAGTGGGGGCCGGCCGGCCCCTTGGGGAGTGGGGTCACTTAAATACCCCACTCCCCCTCTTTTGGAGGCATGCAAATTCATATTCAGGTATTTTTCTTCTCTTCGATAGCCGTCTTCTTCGTTCCTAGTTTTCTCTTTTCGTTCTAGAACCCTAGCGGTAGCATAACATTTGCGCTGACAAATAAAGACTGTGTTAGCATAATCTGCAACTTCAATACCTAGGAAGTACCGCAATGAGCCCAGATCCTTGGTTTGAAAGTTGAAGTGTAAAAATGCCTTGAGATTTATTATCCCTTATGAATTACTTCCTATGATAACAATAACATCTACATATACCACTAATATGACAATACCTGTTATAGAGTTCTGATAGAAGAGAGATGAGTCTTTCGTACTCTTGGTAAGACCGAACTGAGTGACTACATATTGAAAACGAGCAAACCATGCTCGGGGGGATTGTTTCAATCCATATAACGACTTCTTGAGGTGACACACCTTGGTTCTCCCCCCTCAACAATTAACCCAGGTGGTTGTTCCATGTACACCTCTTCGTTCAACGACCCATGCAGAAAGACATTCTTTATGTCCAATTGGTGTAGGGGCCGCTGGTGAGAGGTTGCAAGAGAGAGAATAATGCGAATGGAGGACATTTTGGTGACCGGGGCAAATGTTTTATCAGTCCACTCCTTAAGTCTGAGCATAGCCTTTGGCAACCAAGCGGGCCTTCAAGCGATCAAGGGAACCATCTCCATTGAACTCGATGGAGTAAATCCATTTGCATCCAACATGCCGCTTGCCAGTGGCAAAGGAACAAGTCCCACGCGTGATTAAGTTGAAGGGGCGTCAACTTATCTTGCATAGCAGTTGCCCAGCCCGGATGAGCTTTGGCATTAGCGAAGATAGATGGAAGATGGCTTTAATCTAGACTGGAGTGCATCGCAATATGAGAAGCCGATAATCCATGGTAAGAATTAACAAATAAAGGTTTGTTCCGATAAGCACGACTTCTTTTCCGTACTGCAATGGGTAACTCCTGGCTGACTGGCAAGGGATCCACATGCGCTTTAGCAGGGTCTTCCCGAGGAACATTCGTCGGACTACAAGGGGAAGAGGTAGGCTAAAGTGGAGTCGCAATTGTGCTATTAGAAGGACGACGAGTGTAAACATGTTCCCAAAGAGGACTCATGAGGTCATCCAGAGAGAGTACAACAGGTTCGGGACGAGGAATAAGGATAAAATCATGGGAAGGGTCAGGAGGCGTGGATCCACGAGGAAGGGTAGGATAAGAGTCAGATTCAAGGAATACAACATCCGCCGATATAATGTATCTGTGGAGGTCAGTATAATAACATCGATATCTCTTAGCAGTATGAGAATACCCTAGGAAGATTCATTTCAAGGAGCGAGGATTAAGTTTGGAGACAGAGTGCCGAGCATCCCGAACATAGCAAACACGCCCTTTTTGTAGGGCGTCTCCCCCAGAAGAATATGAGTGAGAAGACGATTGATAAGGTGTGCGGCGGTAAGGACCGCATCACCCCAAAAGTGTTTGGGTACGTGTTTATGATGAAGAATGACTCACGTGATCTCAAGGAGGTGGCGGTTTTTCTGTCAGCAACGCCCTTTTTGTTGGGGGGTATCAAGACAACTTGTTTGATACAGAATGCCTTTGTCGGAGAGATTTGGACATGGATTGCGATAAGTATTCTCTACCATTATCAGTGCGAAGACATTTAAGTCGAACACAAAATTGAGTAAATGTTTCATTCCACAAGTTTAAAAAAATAAAAGATAGCTCAGAGAGATTTTTCATTAAGTACACCCAAGTCAACATGAAAAATCATCAATAAAAGCAACATAATATTTATGTCCTAACAATGTAGGGACGTGACGTTGCCCCCAAACATCGGAGTGAAGTAAATCAAACGGTGCAGTAACACTTACATCAAGACGAGGGACATAGCTAACTCTGTGGAGTTTAGCAATACGACAAGACTCAAAGTTGAGATGGGAAACATGCCCAAACTAAGGATACAAACGACACATAACATGCATAGACAGGTGACCATGACGATAATGAAGATCCAAAAACTTGGTGAAAGCAGAACAAGCAAGAGGTGAAATTTTATCCAAGACATACACGCCTACTGGATGCAGATCGGTTGCATACATGCCTACAAGAAGCAGATCGGCGGACATCTGCGATCATAGGAAGTTGATCGGTGGACATCTGCGATCATAGGAAGCAGATTGGCATAGGAAATAAGATCGGAATCAAGAAAGCAACGATGTCACAGGAAGCAGATCGGCGGCAGTTGCGGGAATCTTGATTCGTCGGAGGAACCAGACATCGAGTGGCAGCGGTGTTTAGGATAGCAGATCAGCGACATGCTACATCACCGCATGGAGTGGCGACATGTCCCCTTTTAGGTCGCCGATGTCTTCAAGTTGAAGAGACGGCGTCTTCGGCGACTTCATGAGCCGTGTCTTCGTCTTCAATCAACGCTGCCTTCGTCGTCTTCAAGAAACGGCGTCTTCGTCGATTCACAGGAGGAGTTACGTGGGAGAGCGGCGCAAGAGAGGCACGAGAGGAGTTACGCCCTAATCACCCTCTGATACCATGTTAAACGAGATTGGAAGACTTGATATCTCAATAGAGGTACAAGAGTTTATTTATATATGAAGAGAAATACATAATACGGGAACTCAACGATATATCTAACACTACTAATCCTGTGTTTCATGAACGCCCAAAATTGTTATGCTACTGCTAGGGTTCTAGAACGAAAAGAGAAAGCTGGGAAGAAAGAAGACGGCTAGGGTTTGAGAAAGAAGGAAAATACCTGAATATGATTTGCATGCCATCAAAAGAGGGGGGAGAGGAGTATTTAAGTGAACCTCTCCCCCTAGGGCCGGCCGGCCCCAAGTGAGGGCTGAACCGGACCGGTTCAGCCCTCCTCCTCTTAATTAATTAATGGCGGGCTGAACCGGATGGTTCAGCCCGGTCTTTTCCCGGCGCTCCGTTTGTTCTTCTGGCGTACTTGAATCCTCGAAAGCGCATGACGTCCGGGGGCATAACACTCCCCTCCCCTTCAAGAGGCAGCTTGTCCTCAAGCTGAAAGTCGGGAAAGAATTCCCGGAACTCAAGTAAATCCACCCATGTGTTGTGGGCCTCAGACAGATCCTTCCACTTGACCAGAACCTCGGAGCGGTATTCCGTGCCATGTTTCTTCCATCAGGACAACAATATATCCTCGGGACTGGGGCGTAGCTCGCCAGTCGTAGTAGCCTCTGGAAGGAAGGGAGTCGCAGTGACCGCCGCTCCCAGCTTCTTCTTCAGCAACGACACATGGAACGTGGGATGAATGCGGGACCCTTCCGGAAGAGCGAGAGTGTAAGCAACCGGTCCCACCCGATGAGTGATGCGGAACGGGCCATAGAACCGGGGAGCTAACTTCTGATTGGCCCGGCGAGCAACTGAAAGTTGTCTGTATGGTTGGAGACGGAGGAAGACCTCGTCCCCTACCTGAAATGTACGCTCCGTCCGGTGCTTGTCAGCCTGTAACTTCATCCGATCTTGAGCGGCCCGGAGATTGTCCCGCAGGAGGACCAAGGTCTGATCTCTGTTCCGTAGAGCCCGATCCACTGCAGGAAGAGCCGTGCTACCCGGCTCGTAGGACCGAAGAGAGGGTGGTGGTCGCCCGTAGACAACTTCGAACGGAGTGATCCTGCTGGCGGTGTGAAACGAAGTATTGTAGCAATACTCCGCCCAATGTAACCATCGTGTCCAAGAGCGGGGCTCATCCATGACAAAACAGCGGAGGTATGTCTCTACCCCCCGATTGAGGACTTCGGTCTGGCCGTCTGTCTGCGGGTGATGTGCCGTACTCATCCGCAACCGGGTACCCTGTAGCCGAAACAGCTCCTGCCAGAAATTGCTAATGAAAACCGGGTCGCGATCGGAGATGATCGAACTCGGAAGACCATGTAAGCGCACCACCTCGCGCGCAAAAAGATCGGCAACTGTCTCCGCGGAGTACGGGTGGCTGACGGCGAGAAAGTGGCCGTATTTGGAGAGTTTGTCCACAATGACCAAGATCACTGTCTTGCCTTGAGAACGGGGCAACCCGTCGATGAAGTCCATCGAGACTGTCTCCCAAATGTGCTGAGGAATCTCCAAGGGCGTGAGCAGCCCTGCAGGTGAGGTCGTCTCGTACTTCTGTCGCTGGCACACGTCACACTGCTGTACGAAGCGTTGAGCGTCCTGGCGTAATCCTTTCCAAAAAACATTGGCCCGTAGCCGCTGTAGGGTACGGAGTACTCCCGCATGGCCTCCAGTAGGGGACGAGTGGAACTCCTGTAACATAATTTCCTTCCAGGTAGACGAGGCGGGAAAGACCACCCTCCCGTGGTAGTACAAGTGTCCCCCAATCAGCTGGTAACCCGGGGAAGTGGGTTGGCCCTGGGACAGAGCCTCCACAATCGGTTGGAGCTCGGGGTCCGTGGCGATCTCCCTCTGAATGTCATCCAGTGACTCAATCAGTGGCCCCGAAAGGTGAAAGATGGTGTTCTCCGGTAGGCGGGACAGGGCGTCGGCCACCAAGTTCTCCTTACCTTGCTTGTACACGATCTCATAATCATACCCCAGCAACTTGGTCAGCCACTTCTGTTGGAGCGGGGATGCCAGCCTCTGATCTAGGAAGTGCTTCAGGCTCTGGTGATCAGTGCGAACTTTAAAATGGTGGCCCAGCAGGTATGGCCGCCATAGCGTCACGGCATGTAAGATTGCCAACATCTCTTTCTCGTACGTGGAAAGGCCCAGGGTCCGAGGTGCCAAGGCCTTGCTGAAATAAGCCAATGGCCTCCCTTCCTGCATCAAAACCGCCCCAATGCCAACTCCGGAGGCGTCCGTCTCCAAGACGAACTCCTTGGTGAAATCCGGCAGGGTGAGCACCGGCGTGATCGTCATAGCCTCCTTGAGAGCGGAAAAGGCCCGCTCAGCTTCATCATGCCAGGTAAAGGACTCCTTGTGGAGAAGTTGGGTAAGAGGGCGTGCCAGTTTGCCATAGTCCTTCACAAACCTCCGGTAGTAACCCGTCAGGCCCAGAAAGCCTCGTAATGCCCGCACTGCTGTCACAGTTGTGGGCCTGTCTGAGACCCAGCAGGAGGCCCAGCAGGGTTCTAGAACGAAAAGAGAAAGCTGGGAAGAAAGAAGACGGCTAGGGTTTGAGAAAGAAGGAAAATACCTGAATATGATTTGCATGCCATCAAAAGAGGGGGGAGAGGAGTATTTAAGTGAACCTCTCCCCCTAGGGCCGGCCGGCCCCAAGTGAGGGCTGAACCGGACCGGTTCAGCCCTCCTCCTCTTAATTAATTAATTGCGGGCTGAACCGGATGGTTCAACCCGGTCTTTTCCCGGCGCTCCGTTTGTTCTTCTGGCGTACTTGAATCCTCGAAAGCGCATGACGTCCAGGCAAGGTTTTAAATGTCGGATGTCGGAGACATGTCGGATTGAGTTTTTAGATGTCGGATGTCGGATGTCGGAGACATGTCGGGGACATTTCAATATGTCGGATTTCTAAAAAATATTTATATTTCTATCGACCACCCAAATTTATCACCATAATTCTCATCTATACTGAGCATTTTACTCTAGTTAAGTAAAACTTTATTATGGAACCTGAAAAGGAGTCTTATTTATGGCTAAACATTAAGCTGCAAAGTAGAAATAAGAAACGAAATCTACAAAAATATAACACCAGCTCAAAATTTTATTTTCACACAGCTATAACTTCTGAAATAACATTTCATCAGAACTTAGAAGAAGTATAGAAAAACCCTAAACAGCGATGGACAGCGCTAAACAGCGGTTCACTTTAATTTAATTCAATTTAGGCGACATTTCAAAATGTCGAGCTATAATGATTATTGCGTGTCGGCCGAAATGTCGGATTTTATACAAAAAGTCGGCCGACATTTTCGAAAACGTCATAACCTATATATTTTGATTATGCAAGTCGTTTTCTTATCAAACAGGACATGTCGGCCGACATGTCGGACATGTCGGCCGACATTTAAAACATTGCGTCCAGGGCATAACACTCCCCTCCCCTTCAAGAGGCAGCTTGTCCTCAAGCTGAAAGTCGGGAAAGAATTCCCGGAACTCAAGTAAATCCACCCATGTGTTGTGGGCCTCAGACAGATCCTTCCACTTGACCAGAACCTCGGAGCGGTATTCCGTGCCATGTTTCTTCCATCGGGACAACAATATATCCTCGGGACTAGGGCGTAGCTCGCCAGTCGTAGTAGCCTCCGGAAGGAAGGGAGTCGCAGTAACCGCCGCTCCCAGCTTCTTCTTCAGCAACGACACATGGAACGTGGGATGAATGCGGGACCCTTCCGGAAGAGCGAGAGTGTAAGCAACCGGTCCCACCCGATGAGTGATGCGGAACGGGCCATAGAACCGGGGAGCTAACTTCTGATTGGCCCGGCGAGCAACTGAAAGCTGTCTGTATGGTTGGAGACGGAGGAAGACCTCGTCCCCTACCTGAAATGTACGCTCCGTCCGGTGCTTGTCAGCCTGTAACTTCATCCGATCTTGAGCGGCCCGGAGATTGTCCCGCAGGAGGACCAAGGTCTGATCTCTGTTCCGTAGAGCCCGATCCACTGCAGGAAGAGCCGTGCTACCCGGCTCGTAGGACCGAAGAGAGGGTGGTGGTCGCCCGTAGACAACTTCGAACGGAGTGATCCTGCTGGCGGTGTGAAACGAAGTATTGTAGCAATACTCCGCCCAATGTAACCATCGTGTCCAAGAGCGGGGCTCATCCATGACAAAACAGCGGAGGTATGTCTCTACCCCCCGATTGAGGACTTCAGTCTGGCCGTCTGTCTGCGGGTGATGTGCCGTACTCATCCGCAACCGGGTACCCTGTAGCCGAAACAGCTCCTGCCAGAAATTGCTAATGAAAACCGGGTCGCGATCGGAGATGATCGAACTCGGAAGACCATGTAAGCGCACCACCTCGCGCGCAAAAAGATCGGCAACTGTCTCCGCGGAGTACGGGTGGCTGAGGGCGAGAAAGTGTCTGTATTTGGAGAGTTTGTCCACAATGACCAAGATCACTGTCTTGCCTTGAGAACGGGGCAACCCGTCGATGAAGTCCATCGAGACTGTCTCCCAAATGTGCTGAGGAATCTCCAAGGGCGTGAGCAGCCCTGCAGGTGAGGTCGTCTCGTACTTCTGTCGCTGGCACACGTCACACTGCTGTACGAAACGTTGAGCGTCCTGGCGTAATCCTTTCCAAAAAACATTGGCCCGTAGCCGCTGTAGGGTACGGAGTACTCCCGCATGGCCTCCAGTAGGGGACGAGTGGAACTCCTGTAACATAATTTCCTTCCAGGTAGACGAGGCGGGAAGGACCACCCTCCCGTGGTAGTACAAGTGTCCCCCAATCAGCTGGTAACCCGGGGAAGTGGGTTGGCCCTGGGACAGAGCCTCCACAATCGGTTGGAGCTCGGGGTCCGTGGCGATCTCCCTCTGAATGTCATCCAGTGACTCAATCAGTGGCCCCGAAAGGTGAAAGATGGTGTTCTCCGGTAGGCGGGACAGGGCGTCGGCCACCAAGTTCTCCTTACCCTGCTTGTACACGATCTCATAATCATACCCCAGCAACTTGGTCAGCCACTTCTGTTGGAGCGGGGATGTCAGCCTCTGATCTAGGAAGTGCTTCAGGCTCTGGTGATCAGTGCGAACTTTAAAATGGTGGCCCAGCAGGTATGGCCGCCATATCGTCACGGCATGTAAGATTGCCAACATCTCTTTCTCGTACGTGGAAAGGCCTAGGGTCCGAGGTGCCAAGGCCTTGCTGAAATAAGCCAATGGCCTCCCTTCCTGCATCAAAACCGCCCCAATGCCAACTCCGGAGGCGTCCGTCTCCAAGACGAACTCCTTGGTGAAATCCGGCAGGGCGAGCACCGGCGTGATCGTCATAGCCTCCTTGAGAGCGGAAAAGGCCCGCTCAGCTTCATCATGCCAGGTAAAGGACTCCTTGTGGAGAAGTTGGGTAAGAGGGCGTGCCAGTTTGCCATAGTCCTTCACAAACCTCCGGTAGTAACCCTTCAGACCCAGAAAGCCTCGTAATGCCCGCACTGTAGTAGGCCGTGGCCACTCCACCATGCTCTCGATTTTCTTTGGGTCCGCCCTGACCCCCTGGGCCGAAACCAGATGGCCCAGGTACTCCACCTCTGGTTGCCCAAACGAGCACTTCGACAGCTTGGCGTAGAATTGATGCTGCCGCAGGATGGTAAGAACCTGTGCCACGTGCTCGATGTGCTCCTCCCACGTCCGACTGTAGATCAGGATATCATCAAAGAAGATGAGCACCGATCGCCGGAGTAGAGGCCGAAAGGTCTCATTCACCACTGCCTGGAAGGTCGAAGGGGCATTGGAGAGCCCAAATGGCATCACCAAGAACTCATAATGCCCATTGTGTGTGCGAAATGCGGTCTTGTGGACGTCTTCCGTCTTCATCCGTATCTGGTGATAGCCGGACCGAAGGTCCAGCTTGGTAAACAAGCTCGCCCCATGCAACTCGTCCAAAAGTTCCTCTATCATCGGGATAGGAAACTTATCCTTGATCGTGGAGTCATTCAGGTTGCGGTAATCCACGCAGAAACGCCAGGAACCGTCCTTCTTCTTGACCAAGATGATAGGGGAGGAGAAGGCGCTGGTGCTCGGTCGTATGATGCCGGTCGCTAACATCTCTTTCACACTCCTTTCGATCTCGGCCTTCTGGATGTACGGGTATCGATAGGGTCTGACGTTCGGGGGAGCAGCCCCCTCTTTCAACTGTATGCCGTGATCCCTGAACCTGGGCGGAGGAAGGCCCTTGGGCTCCCGGAACACATCCTCGAACTGTGACAGCAGTGTCTGTTTCTCCTCTGGAATGTCTGGAGAGGTTTGGCCCAACGCCTCCACCCCTACCACCATGGCCATTGGAGAGCCCTGCTCCTCCAACAGCTGTAAGCTCCGCACCGAAATCTCCTTCAGAGGAGAGGCACAGATGCCCTGCAAGCAATAGTCCTTTCCCTGCTGGGTGAACTCCATCGTCAGCCGCACCCAGTCAGTAGTTACCCTCTGTAACTGCCGCAACCACTGGACCCCCAACACCACGTCCGAGCCTCTGATCGGCAGCAAATACATGTCTGTGTGGCACAAGTAACTCTGCACGAGGATTTCCACCCCCTTCATCACTCCCTCGCACTTCAGCTTGCTTCCATCTGCTACCATCACCTGGAACGCCGCTTCCTTATCAACAGCCTGTCCCACCTTCGAAGCCACGGCCGGGTTGATGAAATTGTGGGTACTCCCACTGTCCACCAAAATGGTCACTCGCTCCTTGCCCACCCGGCCTGTAAAACGTAGTGTCAACGGGGCCGCACACCCCTCCATAGCCTGCATGGAAATTCCGAACTCTGCTAAATCCAGGTCGAGTGCCTCAGCGTCGGCACTCTCCAGTGGCTCCTCCTCCTCATCCTCCTCTCTCAGCATAAACACCTGAATTTTCTGGCAGTTGTATCCCCGTGTGTATTTCTCATCACAATTAAAGCACAGACCCTTCTCCTTCCGAGCCTGCATCTCTGGCCAAGTCAACTTAGTCACCGTGGGACGAGTGGGGGGTAGCTGATCTTTTCGTCCCGCGGTGGGAGCCGCGGGTGGCCGGGTCGTCGTCCGGCTCCGCTGCCTGTTGTAACGCTCCTCCTGTATCCGCGCGATACTGATAGCATGGCTCAGACTGCGCGGCAAGTACGCGTGAACCTCATCGTGTAAGTAGTCCTTCAGACCCGAGATGAAACAGCTCAACAATGTCTGCTCTCCCCAGGTAACCCGGTTGGCCAGCTTCTCGAACTCCGTTCGGTACTCCGTGACTGTGCCCCGTTGGCGGAGTTTCTGCAGGCTGGCCTCCACGTCCTCGTACTCCAGCGGTCCGAATCTAGCCGAGAAGGCCTCTATGAACTCGGCCCAGGGAGCGTGGGTGCGTCCCCGCAAAAACCACTGTGTCCACTGGTACGCGTCCTCCTCTAGATGGAAGGCCGCCAACTGTACCCACTGAGCCGCCAGAACCTCCTGATGTCTGAAGAAAAGCTCGGCCTTTTGGATCCACTCGAGCGCGTCGCCTCCCCTAAACTTCAGAAAGTTCATCCGAGTCAGCTTGGGTTGCATGTAAGGTCGCTGAAATGCCCCACCCAATCTAGCTCTGATACTAAATGTTATCAACACGGCTCTCATCACCCAGGCGGGTTGTTGAGGCTGGGATTCGATCCCCAGACCTCCTTGATAAGGAGCCTTCAACACGGCTCTCATCACCATCTGAGCCGCGGCCTAGTTGGTGATGAGAGCAGTGTTGAAGGCTCCTTATCAAGGAGCGAGTGACCATTTTGGTGGACAGTGGGAGTACCCACAATTTCATCAACCCGGCCGTGGCTTCGAAGGTGGGACAGGCTGTTGATAAGGAAGCGGCGTTCCAGGTGATGGTAGCAGATGGAAGCAAGCTGAAGTGCGAGGGAGTGATGAAGGGGGTGGAAATCCTCGTGCAGAGTTACTTGTGCCACACAGACATGTATTTGCTGCCGATCAGAGGCTCGGACGTGGTGTTGGGGGTCCAGTGGTTGCGGCAGTTACAGAGGGTGACTACTGACTGGGTGCGGCTAACGATGGAGTTCACCCAGCAGGGAAAGGACTATTGCTTGCAGGGCATCCGTGCCTCTCCTCTGAAGGAGATTTCGGTGCGGAGCTTACAGCTGTTGGAGGAGCAGGGCTCTCCAATGGCCATGGTGGTAGGGGTGGAGGCGTTGGGCCAAACCTCTCCAGACATTCCAGAGGAGATACAGACACTGCTGTCACAGTTCGAGGATGTGTTCCGGGAGCCCAAGGGCCTTCCTCCGCCCAGGTTCAGGGATCACGGCATACAGTTGAAAGAGGGGGCTGCTCCCCCGAACGTCAGACCCTATCGATACCCGTACATCCAGAAGGCCGAGATCGAAAGGAGTGTGAAAGAGATGTTAGCGACCGACATCATACGACCGAGCACCAACGCCTTCTCCTCCCCTATCATCTTGGTCAAGAAGAAGGATGGTTCCTGGCGTTTCTGCGTGGATTACCGCAACCTGAATGACTCCACGATCAAGGATAAGTTTCCTATCCCGATGATAGAGGAACTTTTGGACGAGTTGCATGGGGCGAGCTTGTTTACCAAGCTGGACCTTCGGTCCGGCTATCACCAGATACGGATGAAGACGGAAGACGTCCACAAGACCGCATTTCGCACACACGATGGGCATTATGAGTTCTTGGTGATGCCCTTTGGGCTCTCCAATGCCCCTTCGACCTTCCAGGCAGTGATGAATGAGACCTTTCGGCCTCTACTCCGGCGATCGGTGCTCATCTTCTTTGATGATATCCTGATCTACAGTCGGACGTGGGAGGAGCACATCGAGCACGTGGCACAGGTTCTTACCATCCTGCGGCAGCATCAATTCTACGCCAAGCTGTCGAAGTGCTCGTTTGGGCAACCAGAGGTGGAGTACCTGGGCCATCTGGTTTCGGCCCAGGGGGTCAGGGCGGACCCAAAGAAGATCGAGAGCATGGTGGAGTGGCCACGGCCTACTACAGTGCGGGCATTACGAGGCTTTCTGGGTCTGACGGGTTACTACCGGAGGTTTGTGAAGGACTATGGCAAACTGACACGCCCTCTTACCCAACTTCTCCACAAGGAGTCCTTTACCTGGCATGATGAAGCTGAGCGGGCCTTTTCCGCTCTCAAGGAGGCTATGACGATCACGCCGGTGCTCGCCCTGCCGGATTTCACCAAGGAGTTCGTCTTGGAGACGGACGCCTCCGGAGTTGGCATTGGGGCGGTTTTGATGCAGGAAGGGAGGCCATTGGCTTATTTCAGCAAGGCCTTGGCACCTCGGACCCTGGGCCTTTCCACGTACGAGAAAGAGATGTTGGCAATCTTACATGCCGTGACGCTATGACGGCCATACCTGCTGGGCCACCATTTTAAAGTTCGCACTGATCACCAGAGCCTGAAGCACTTCCTAGATCAGAGGCTGGCATCCCCGCTCCAACAGAAGTGGCTGACCAAGTTGCTGGGGTATGATTATGAGATCGTGTACAAGCAGGGTAAGGAGAACTTGGTGGCCGACGCCCTGTCCCGCCTACCGGAGAACACCATCTTTCACCTTTCGGGGCCACTGATTGAGTCACTGGATGACATTCAGAGGGAGATCGCCACGGACCCCTAGCTCCAACCGATTGTGGAGGCTCTGTCCCAGGGCCAACCCACTTCCCCGGGTTACCAGCTGATTGGGGGACACTTGTACTACCACGGGAGGGTGGTCCTTCCCGCCTCGTCTACCTGGAAGGAAATTATGTTACAGGAGTTCCACTCGTCCCCTACTGGAGGCCATGCGGGAGTACTCCGTACCCTACAGCGGCTACGGGCCAATGTTTTTTGGAAAGGATTACGCCAGGACGCTCAACGTTTCGTACAGCAGTGTGACGTGTGCCAGCGACAAAAGTACGAGACGACCTCACCTGCAGGGCTGCTCACGCCCTTGGAGATTCCTCAGCACATTTGGGAGACAGTCTCGATGAACTTCATCGACGGGTTGCCCCGTTCTCAAGGCAAGACAGTGATCTTGGTCATTGTGGACAAACTCTCCAAATACGGCCACTTTCTCGCCCTCAGCCACCCGTACTCCGCGGAGACAGTTGCCGATCTTTTTGCGCGCGAGGTGGTGCGCTTACATGGTCTTCCGAGTTCGATCATCTCCGATCGCGACCCGGTTTTCATTAGCAATTTCTGGCAGGAGCTGTTTCGGCTACAGGGTACCCGGTTGCGGATGAGTACGGCACATCACCCGCAGACAGACGGCCAGACCGAAGTCCTCAATCGGGGGGTAGAGACATACCTCCGCTGTTTTGTCATGGATGAGCCCCGCTCTTGGACACGATGGTTACATTGGGCGGAGTATTGCTACAATACTTCGTTTCACACCGCCAGCAGGATCACTCCGTTCGAAGTTGTCTACGGGCGACCACCACCCTCTCTTCGGTCCTACGAGCCGGGTAGCACGGCTCTTCCTGCAGTGGATCGGGCTCTACGGAACAGAGATCAGACCTTGGTCCTCCTGCGGGACAATCTCCGGGCCGCTCAAGATCGGATGAAGTTACAGGCTGACAAGCACCGGACGGAGCGTACATTTCAGGTAGGGGACGAGGTCTTCCTCCGCCTCCAACCATACAGACAGCTTTCAGTTGCTCGCCGGGCCAATCAGAAGTTAGCTCCCCGGTTCTATGGCCCGTTCCGCATCACTCATCGGGTGGGACCGGTTGCTTACACTCTCGCTCTTCCGGAAGGGTCCCGCATTCATCCCACGTTCCATGTGTCGTTGCTGAAGAAGAAGCTGGGAGCGGCGGTTACTGCGACTCCCTTCCTTCCGGAGGCTACTACGACTGGCGAGCTACGCCCCAGTCCCAAGGATATATTGTTGTCCCGATGGAAGAAACATGGCACGGAATACCGCTCTGAGGTTTTGGTCAAGTGGAAGGATCTGTCTGAGGCCCACAACACATGGGTGGATTTACTTGAGTTCCGAGAATTCTTTCCCGACTTTCAGCTTGAGGACAAGCTGCCTCTTGAAGGGGAGGGGAGTGTTATGCCCCCGGACGTCATGCGCTTTCGAGGATTCAAGTACGCCAGAAGAACAAACGGAGCGCCGGGAAAAGACTCCTCTTAAATACTCCTGCTGGGCCGTCGGTGATGAGAGCCGTGTTGAAGGCTCCTTATCAAGGAGGTCTGGGGATCGAATCCCAGCCTCAACAACCCGCCTCAATTAAACTGGTTGAGGAGACGGGTTGGGGTGTGGGGGCCGCGACCCTGTTAGGGGCTCCAGATTGGGGGCCACTATGGATCATTGTCGTGGACTGCTTCGCGTGGTGCGGTATTTGAGCAGCTGGTATTGCCCACCGGTACGGGAGAGCCTTACCCCTAACAAAAATACATCGAGGTCGATTGTCATTTTGTTAGGGAAAAGTATGAAGGACTTATTTCCGTAAGTCATGTGAAGACCAAAGACCAAGTTGTAGATATTCTTACTAAGAGAGTTACGAGAGTTTAAATGAAATTTCTATGTAACAAGTTAGGTCCGGTTGATAATCATGACCCAACTTGAGGGGGAGTGTTAAATATATTTCATGTCTTGTTGTATTTTGTATTTCGTACTATGTACAACTATATAAATAAACCATTGTAACTCTATTGAGGTATCAAATCATTAACAATTTTTGTAAGCTAGTGAATGCTGTTACTTGTGTTTATGATTCCTATACATGAAATATAAGATGGTTATCATTGGAGAAGCGTCCAAGCATCGTGCTACGAGTGCAGTTACGCTCCCCATACTTTGCGTCTACTCGCAACGACTGACGAGGGATTAGTATTAATTTTTATTTTAAATTCTTTTTAATTTTTACCCGACTATATAATGGGACAAGATTAGGGTTGTTTCACCTTTGGTATGGTGTTGTTTTGGCTTTCTACTGAGGGTATCCAGGAGGAAAAAGTTTCGATGTATTGCGTTTCCGTTGACTACATTATGCATCTCCTTCTCAATCACTTAATCCTTCTCAATCTCCAATTGCTAGCAATGGTCCCACTTTTCCCTTCCACCTTGTAGAGCCATTGGGAATCGACGCCTCTGCCGTCCTTCTCTCTTCTGCTACACCATATGCATCACCTCAATTTGTTTCTGATGGGCCACGACGAGGCTCCCATCACTGTAGCAGGTTGCCTAGCTAGCACCCGATGGTACGTCTTGCCCTGTCGCATGCCCTATCAAGACTCGACCAAATCTATGCCCTTAACACATGCAATGGCCGAGTGTATCAATTGCATCGCCAGCAAAATCTACGACCTCTCGTTCCACCAGGAGATCATTGAGTCCTTTGTGAACCATTTGATTCACTTATTTTGTAATGGTCATTCCGACCCACTGTTCTTTTGGGTCCCTCTATGTCCATCACCAACACTGGTATCGCTACTATAACTCTTCCATCATTGGCCCATGCACCCCTCTGACCACCTTTGGTTCTATACCAAGTTCAGTTGACATTCTAGTTCTTGAGGGTACTGTCCTCTTCAAATGGATTGCTCGCGCTGAGCAATTTTTCGAGCTTTAGAGCACACACCTCTATAGCACAAGGTTCCTATCTCCATGATTTACATGGAGGATTCTGGCTGTTAAATCCTTCATTGGATGTGATGCTCCATCAAGTGCTCAACCTTGCAATTGTCCACTACTCAGGCTATTCCTTGCATTAACTCAAACCGCAAATCATAACTCGCCTTCGCATCCACAACCCCGCCACATTGTCTCTTACAGAAAAGCATGGTTTGTGGAGGAAGACTTCGCCACTACCTGCATCATAACCTCCTACTGGTTATCCCACCACCAATCTTCACATCGACCATACATGACCTTGAAATCTCAACCCTCCTCTTCGCCATCCACTCTACTAGACAATTCTACTGATCCCAACCGACCATCACCATCCACTACTACACCACCTAAAGCTTGATCTCCGCCACATTAACTATCCCACATTGAATTCCAAGAGTTGAAAGTCAAAGGGTTGTGCTTCAAGTGCAAGCAACTATACACCCCAACCCATGATTGCCTCCCTCAAGGAGTTCTAGATGCTAGTGTGGGCGGAGGATGTGATTATTTTGGCGGATTACGGGGCATTAGAAATTGAGGATAATACTCTGATTGCCGACTCTGCCAGTCCAACTTCAAAATATGGACCTCTCTTTTTATTCGGTAAGTGGAATGATGCGTTCCTCACTCCATCCACCATGGATATTCATGGGCTCTTTTCAGACCATACGATGGTGTTCATGATTGATGATGACGCAACCATAATTTTGTGTCACATTATTTACCTTCCTTCCCCACATTTCAGTTCAGGTAGTGAGCTCATTTCACGTCTCCTTGGAGGATGGCCGCAAGTTTTCGACATGTGGCTTGGCCAGACATACTCATGAAAGTAGGATCATACTCATGCACGACTAATTTCTATGCATTTCATTTAGGAGGAGTGGATACCATTTTTGGGGTTTAATGGCTACACACATTGAGAGATATCCACACAAATTGGTCTAAATTTTTTGTCTTTCGGCTTCTTTTGGGTCACGTCGGGTTTAGAGCGATATTTTTCTTTCTTGCTATCCCACCACCCTCCAACTAATTTTGAAGATGATCGAGCTAGACTTCTCTGAACCCTTTGGTTTCTCGCGCTTGTGTCTCCATACTCAGACATCACTACGATTTAGTCAACCTACAATTGGAAATTCTTTTGACGACCTATTCAGAGGTATTCGGGAACTGCAAGGTTTACCACTCATCCTACCATCAAATCACAGAATTCCTTCCCAATCAGGAGTCGTGACCATATCTGTTCATCTCCACCACCATGAGAGAACACAAAAGGATGAGATATAGCATCTTGTGATGGAAACACTTACTACATGTATTATTTAGCCAAGTTCGATCCCCTTCTCTATTCCTAATCCTCCTGGTACGCAAGGATGGAAGTTGATGCTATTGTGTAGACTACCATGACTCCATGAGTTAAACGTCTCGACCATGGAAGTTGACACCTCCGTGCAGACTATCGTGAGTTGAACATCTCTACCATTCCAGGATTTTTTTTGATCTAGTCGTCCATGAGCTGCTCGATGAGCTTCATGGAGCTATATTTTTTCATGATCAACCTTCGCTCAGGTAATTATCAAATTCAGGCACAGTCGTGGATGTGCCAAAGAAGACATTTCAGACTCACGATGGCATTCTAAGTTTCTTATCATGCTCTTTAGGTTGAAAATGCACCCGCCACATTCGAGTCCACCATGAGCTATAATTGTTTACCTTGCATTCATAATATTGTTATGATTTCTTTTACGATATTCTCATTTACAACACCACTGACAATTGCACCATGATAAACTTCAAACAATTTTTGGCACCCTCCGCCTAAAGGTTAACCTAAAGAAGTGTTCTTTCAAACAACCAAACTTGGGCCTTCTTATCTTAGGAGAATGTCTCCATGGCCTGAGCAAGGTCCAGACTGTAGTAGATTTGTTCACTTCGACGACGATTCAAGCAGTTCGGTTTTCTCGTTGATTGAAGAGGCTTGGTGATGTAGAACGGTCCTATTAAGACTATGGGTAATTTCTATATGCAGACAGCCAGACACACTTCCGACAATTGTTGTACTTGCAATAAATTTCTTTTATAAATTAATATACGAGGATATGACACAGTAGTTAAAAGCGTACAAACAAGGTGTCAAGTGAGGTTGTACAAATGCATGAGTGCTTGAAGTTAAATAGCTAATAAAATGATAATATACAATGCTTCAAAACTTGGAAACAAAGACTACAGACTAGTATTATTCAATTAAGAAATTAAAACACGATTCGACATGAAATAAAAGACACCAAACTTAGAAACTCACACAACTAAAAAATAGAGGGCTTGGTGAATCTCCTGGAGCGGGGACAAGTACAACAACAACAACAACATAACCCATATAGTCCCCAATCATTGGGGGTATGGGCGGGGGAAGATTGGAAACAGACCTAACCTTTGGCACTATGCACAAAGTGGCTTCTCTCAGAGGAGAAAGACCTAACCTTTGACAATAAATGCACAAAGTGGCTGCTCACAGAGTACCACTGAAATAGTGGCCCCCTATACCGTCGCGTTTGCTGCGGAATCATGCCCTCAAATCAAAGCCAAAGACATCAGAGAGGGCAGACCCAAGAATCCATTTTGATTTATGTGCACATAACCATGCTTCCTTCATTCAGCATCCAGAGCATTGGTGAAGCACAATTGGAGCGGGGACAAGTAATGGTACTAAAATCAGGGCTCCCAGTGAACCTTTGAACTGCTGGACAGCGGGCAGTGAGGCTATTTTTGGAGTTTCCGAGGCTATAGGGGGATGCTGGCTGTGTGGAGGATGTAATGGGGTGCTGGACGGGGCTGGCAGCAGGGAGGAGAAGGCAGTTTGAAGTGCCGGCCTGTACTGGGAGTCCCGGCAGCTGTTGGAATTGGAAATTTGGGTTGCTGGAAATAATTTCAACAATTGGAATTGGCGATCCGGGCTGCTGTACTAGAAGTTCCAGGTGTAAGGAAGTGCGGCTGTTGGGAGAAAGAAGTGTGTGTGTGTGGGGGGGGGGGGGATTAGTGGGGTTCGGTTGGATGTGGAGGAGTAGGGAAAGGCTCGGTTTGTGGGGGAAGTGGGGTGAGTGAGGGGGTGGGCCGGCTGCAGTAGTGGGAGGGATGGGTGGACTACATGTGAGAGAGAAATGGGGGTAGTAGGGTAGTGGGGAGTTATGAGGGTAGTGGGGGGAGGTGGTTATGGTGGTTAAGATGGTTATGGGGTATTCAGTATTGGGGTGGTGACTGGCCGGAGGTGGTCAGAGTTGGCGGAAGGTGGTCTCCGGAGAGGCGCTCGGTGTTGGTAGTCGTAGATGTTTTCCGGCGATCTCCGGAAAACTGAAAATGAAGGAAACTTGAAGGGTGATGGTGGTGGTTCGCCAGAGGTGGTTGGGGAAGATTTTCCGGTGACGTCGGAGACCGGAAACAGGGAGAGTTTGGCGGAGAGAGAGGGGCTGTTTTGGTGGATTTGGGGAGGGGATTTTGGTGGTGGTTGGCCTGTGGATATGGGGCTTGTTTGGGGTTGCCGAAAGGAGGTGGTGGTGGGATGGGAAGGTGCTGTCGGTTCTGGGAGGGAGGATGGGATATGGGAGCCGGTTGGGGGGTGATGGGAAGGCTCGGTTGGAGGGGGAAAGGGGAGGCATATGGCCGACGGCCAAGGGGAGAGGCGAGGTCCAAGCGTCGTACCTAGAGGTGTTCCGGCTTCAGCACCAGTTGATCAAATGCTAAGCTTTCTTGGCTTCAACTTTCAATCCCTTCAAAATGAACCCTCTATTTCTATTTATAGATTACATGACCATCATGAACGGTTATGATTCTCCGATCATGATGCCCCTCAAAATACATAAAATAAAATTAAAAAAAAAATACAGTAAAGTAAAAAAAATCTCGGTTTGTCGATCCGCATAAAATGAATGACTCCGATCATCTTGTAGGCCGATGTATGTCGCGAGCCCCATCACCTGGGAGGCCTTTTTGCTTCTTCAATAGAACCTCATTACTGCTCCTGTTTTGGCCATGCCATGTTTCAACAAATATTCCATCATCTTTGCAAAGCTTCCAACAATGACATACTGATATCAGAGCTGTAATCAGACATCCCTTAGCCTATTTCATCAATGCTCTCTCAAAATACTGTCTGCCTAAGTCCGCCTTTGACATAAAGAAACATAGAATATAAAGAGAGGAGAAGGGAGCAGTACTTGATAGATTCATAACATAAGTCCATACAAAAACAACGGAATACAGCATTATATAGAGGATTAGAACAACTAATAATAATGATGACAGGTGTCATTAAGAAGGCAGGAGGTAGTTGGCGGTTTAACGGGGGAAGATCAAAGGGGGGTTAGCCGGCTTTCTCTTTATTGCTCAGAGTGGCGTGGGGCTCGATTTGTGCATTCCCAATACTGTCCCTCAAATCGCGCCCATCTCTAACATTTAGGGCTTCTCTGAGAGCGAGGAATCGTTGTCGTCCCAGCAGTTTCGTGAGGATGTCCGCGAGCTGATCTTCAGTAGAGCAACAGCGAATCTCGATTTCCTTTTCGTCGACCATTTCCTGCACGAAATGATATTTTAGGGCTATGTGTTTGCTGCGATTGTGGAAGACGGGATTTTTGGAGAGAGCGATAGTTGACTGGTTGTCACAGTAGATTGGAATTATGCTGTCTTCTTCTTCTACCTCACTTCTTATTCGTTTGAGCCAGGCGGCTTCGCAAGAGGCAGCACAGAGAGCCATATATTCGGCTTCCTTAGAAGAAAGGGCTACAGTTCTCTGTTTCTTGGAGGACCAAGAGATAGGTTTTGTACCAGAACGAAAAATATATCCGCCTGTGCTTTTTTTGTCATCAGCGGAGCCACCCCAGTCGGAATCGCTGAAACCTGAGACCGAGTGCCGGTTTTCTTTCTGGTATAAGATTCCAAAGCTCTTAGTTCCCTGGATGTAACGGAGGATCCTTTTTGCTGCTAGGAAATGACTTCGTTTAGGCTTGCTGACAAAGCGAGCAATGATACCAACCGAAAATTCTATATCAGGTCTTGTGTTGGTAAGGTAGAGTAAAGAGCCCACAAGGCTGCGATATTCTTCAGCATCAGCATCCTCATCTTCTTCATTTTTGCTTAATTTTGTGCCAACGGTCATGGGAGTCAGAGAGGGATTGCACTTGTCCATTTGAAATTTTTTGAGGAGATCAATGACATATCGTTCCTGGGAGATGAAAATCTGCCCAGGACTATGCTTTATTTGAAGGCCCAAGAAGAATTTAAGAATGCCGAGATCTGTCATTTGGTAACGTTGCTTCATGCTGTTTTTGAAGGCTTCAATCATTTGTGGATTGTTGCTTGTCACGATGAGATCGTCTACGTAAATGCACACAATGAGAATCTGATCATGGACCTCTTAATGTAGAGAGAGGCTTCATTGGGGCTTCTATGGAAACCTTCTTCTTCGCAGAGGTATGAGTCAATATTAGCATTCCAAGCACGCGGGGCCTGTTTGAGACCATACAAGGCTTTAGAAAGCTTGTAAACTTTGTCTTTGCTAGCTGTCTCATACCCCTGTGGTTGCTGGACGTAGACATCTTCATTAATATATCCGTTAAGGAAGGCGGACTGAACATCTAGTTGGAAGACCGGGAGTTGAAATTGAGCGGCATAAGAGAGAACAAAACGGATTGTATCCATCGTGCCACCGGAGCGTAGGTTTCATCGAAATCCCGTCCAGGGACTTGAGAATATCCTTTTGCCACTAGACGAGCTTTGAATTTTATTGGGTTTCTGATACGGACTAGAAGAGGAAGGGAGATCTAGAGAGAAAGATAGAGGTAGAGAAGATGACCGCTAAAAAAATTAGGGTTGGAGAAGAGAGAAACCTGAAAATAAGTCTTCAATGATCCCCCTCACATCAATGGGGACCGGGTTTAAATACTCCTCCCGGTCCCCAGGGGCCGGCCGACCCCAATAGGGGCTGAACCAAGTCGGTTCAGCCCCCCTGTTGCTGTTTTATTGAAGTGGGGCTGAACCGGATGGTTTAGCCCGCTCTTTTGTCTGAGCCTCCTTTAGCCTGCGCCTGTACTGATGCCCGTGGAAGCGTGTCCTGTTGCTTGGCGTAACATTCCCCTCCCCATAAGGGACCAGCTTGTCCTCAAGTGGGAAGTCCGGATAGAGCTCCTTGAACTCCAGCAAATCGACCCATGTGTTGTGTTCTGTTGTCATGTGCTTCCATTGCACCATCACCTCGGGACAGTATTCTGTGCCCCGGAGCTTCCAGCGAGCCATGAGAACTTGCTCTGGTAACGAGCGGAGCTCGCCCGCAGTAGTAGCCTCCGGTAGGAGAGGGGAGACGTGGACCGAATCACCCAACTTCCGTTTGAGGAGAGAGACGTGGAACGTTGGGTGTATCCGTGAGCCTTCTGGTAAAGCCAAGGTATACGCCACAGGTCCCACCCGGCGGAGGATGCGAAACGGAGGATGCCAACTTCTGATTCTGCCGACGGGCCACCGATAGCTGACGGTAGGGTTGAAGTTTGAGGAAGACCTCGTCACCGACTGCAAACTCCCGTTCCGTCCGATGTTTGTCATCTTGAAGCTTCATCCGATCCTGTGCAAGGCGTAGATTGTCCCGTAAAGTAGCCAATGCGCGGTCTCTGTCACGTAATGCACGATCCACTGCCGGAACTGCGGCGCTTGCCGGTTCATAACTGCTCAAGGTGGGTGGTGGGAGTCCATAGACGGCTTCGAACAGAGTCATCTTGCTGGCGGAGTGAAAGGCCGTATTATAGCAATATTCCGCCCAATGCAGCCAATGAGTCCACGTCCGGGGCTCATCCATCACAAAGCATCGAAGGTAGGTCTCCACGCCGCGGTTGAGCACCTCTGTTTGCCCGTCCGTCTGTGGGTGGTGTGCCGTACTCATTCGTAGGCACGTCCCCTGTAGGCGGAATAACTCTTGCCAAAAATTGCTGACGAACGTCGGATCCCGATCTGAAATGATGGCTCGTGGAACGCCATGTAGTCGAACAATCTCCCGCGTAAAGAGGTCGGCCACTGATTCGGCCGTGTACGGGTGACGTAGGGCCAAGAAGTGTCCGTACTTAGAGAGCTTGTCCACGACCACTAAAATTACTTATTTACCCTCTGATTTGGGCAGCCCATCAATGAAGTCCATAGATACCGTGTCCCATATATGCTGAGGAATCTCTAGAGGAGTCAGTAAGCTTGCGGGAGCAACAATTTCGTATTTCTGCCTTTGACAGATGTCACACTGCTGAACAAATCTCTGCACATCCTGTCGGAGACCTTTCCAAAAGACATTCGCCTTAAGGCGTTGGAACGTCTTAAGGGCCCCTACATGTCCCCCAGTCGGTGATGAGTGAAACTCGTGTAGTAGCACTGTCTTCCATGGTGAGGATGCAGGAATGGCGACACGATCCTGGTAGTACAAGTGCCCATTCTGCAACTGGTAGCTTGGGTAAGTAAGGTCCCCGTGCTGAAGGGCTATCACGATAGGCCCGAGCTCTTTGTCTCGACGAACCTCGTCCTGTATTTCGTCTAAGGAGTCAATGAGAGGCACGGAGATCTGTTGAAGTACGCTCTCCGGTAAGCGGGATAACGCATCGGCGACTGTATTCTCCTTGCCCTGCTTGTAAATAATCTCATAATCGTATCCAAGTAGTCGGGTGACCCATTTCTGCTGAAAGGGGGAGGCCATTCTCTGCTCCAAGAAATGTTTCAGACTCTGATGATCGGTGCGTATTTTGAAGTGCCTTCCCATCAAATAGGGCCGTCAGATGGCGACCGCCTGAATGATCGCCAACAGATCCTTTTCATAAGTGGAGAGTCCCAAGGTGCGGGGTGCAAGTGCCCGACTGTAAAAAGCGATCGGCCGTCCCTCCTGCATCATGACCGCGCCAATCCCTACTCCGGATGCATCGGTTTCGACTATAAAGTCCTTGGTGAAGTCCGGAAGTGCTAGGACTGGGGTGGTCGTCATAGCCCTCTTAAGGGTCTGAAAGGCCAACTCGGCATCATCCTGCCACTGGAAAGCGTCTGTATGTAGTAGCTGTGTCAAAGGCCGCGCGATCTTGCCATAATCTTTGACGAACCGCCGATAGTACCCGGTGAGGACCAAAAAACCCCGAAGTGCACGAACGGTTTGGGGACGCGGCCAGGTAACCATACTCTCAATCTTCTTTGTGTCCGCCTTGACCTCGTCCACGGAGACCAAGTGACCCAAGTATTCCACCTCGGGCTGTCCAAAAGAGCACTTAGATTGTTTCACGTACAAATGATGCTGTCGGAGGAGTGTGAGGACCTGCTTCACATGAGCCACGTGACTTGCCCAGTCTGCGCTGTATATGAGTATGTCGTCGAAGAAGATCAGGACAGATCGCCGAAGGAGGGGGCAGAATATCTCATTCATGACGGCCTGGAAGGTGGACGACGCGTTCGTGAGGCCGAAAGGCATCACGAGAAACTTGTAATGCCCATCATGGGTGCGAAACGCCGTCTTGTGGACATCCTCGGCGTGCATGCGAATTTGATGGTAGCCGGACCGTAAGTCCAGCTTGGTGAATAAAGCGGCGCCATGCAACTCGTCTAGGAGCTCTTCAATCACTGGAATAGGGAATTTATCTTTGACGGTGGAGGCGTTCAGTCCTCGGTAATCCACACAAAATCTCCAAGTCCCGTCCTTCTTCTTGACCAGAATGATCGGAGAAGAGAACGAACTAGTACTGGGCCTGATGATCCCGGCTGACAACATCTCCTTGACACTTCTTTCGATTTCCGCCTTCTGTATGTGAGGGTAACGGTAAGGCCGAATGTTTGTTGGCTCCGTCCCTGTCTTTAGTTGTATCTGGTGGTCGCGGAACCGTCGAGGTGGGAGGCCATGTGGCTCCTGGAATATATCGGAATACTGCTGCAAAACTTCCTGTAGCTGCGGGGGCGCCTCCGTCGGGGCCGCCGGTGTTGTTATGACCCCCATGACAACGGCCATCGGTCTCTCCTACTCTCCCAGCCGCTCCAAGCTGCGGAGTGTAATCTCCTTGATTGGGGTCGCTCTAATGCCGCCCAAACAATAATCGGTCCTCGTCTGATGGAACTCCATAGACATCTGCTCCCAGTCAAACGTCACCCGCCGTAGCTGACGCAGCCAATGTACCCCCAACACCATATCAGAGCCCCGAATCAGAAGTAAGTACACATCTGTCTGACCACTGTAACCCTGGATCCGTAGCTCTGCTCCTTTGATGACACCTTCACATTGAAGCTTGCTCCCGTCTGCCACCATAACCTGGAAGGCCGCGTCACGGTCGATCGCATAACCTGCCTTCTGGGCCATCGCTGGGTGGATGAAGTTGTGCGTGATGCCGCTGTCCACCAGAATAGTGACCCTTGCGTGACCCACCCTCCCCGCCATACGGAAAGTGAGCGGGGCGGTGCAACCTTCCATGGCCTGGATAGACACGCCAAAGTCCGTCAAATCTAGGCTCTCCTCCAACTCGGCACTGAGACCCTCATCGTCCTCGTCCTCCTCGCTGAGCATGAATACCTGCACCTTTTGACATGCATGCCCCCGTGTGTACTTTTCATCGCAGTTAAAACAAAGCCCCTTATTGATGCAGGACGGCGCGTAGGGTTTGCGCTCCTGTCGGCTATTTGTAGGAAACCCCTAATGCATGCAATTAAAAATTGAAATTTTGAGCGGGCGTGCACGAACTTTAAGAAATTAAGCAACTATGTTTTATAAAGCACAAAATTACTATTTTGTTTTACAAATTGAATTTTCTTGAAATATGGTTCGATTCTAAATCCGGGGAAGGAAGTTCGCAACTTTCGTTCCGTTCTCCTTGTTATAGCAAACGGAAATCGTGAACTCCAAATACGTTTCCGTTTGGAGTTTTCGACGTAGCGTTTGCTGACAAAATTCCGGGCGAAAACCCACAATGAATCTAATATCCTAAAGTGAAAATTTAGATGCACACAAAGGAAAAGAAAGAAGCAAATTACCCACGGAAAGAGACGTCTTTCCGCAACCGAAGTCGACGGCGATCCCGCGAGGAATTCCTCGTCACCTTCGATCTCCCGCTCCGAAGTCGGCCGCTATCGCACACGGCACTAAGGAGAAATTTCACTCACTCTCACACGAAAGTGGTTCCGCGGAAACTCAAACACTCGCTAGTGTAAGGAGGCCACAAACTAAACAACCTAAATTCACTCACTCTCTCACACGAAAGTGGTTCCACGTAATCTCTAACACAAGAACTAAACTTCACTCACTATTCACACGAGAGTGGTTCCACGTAATCTCTAACAAAATAAAATCAAACAGGAAGACTACTTTTCTACTCTCAATCAAAGTGGCAAACAGGGCTTCAAATCTTCTTCAACAACTCCTACAGCAACATTAAACTAACCATGAATTAATTATGAACAGTGAATTTAATGTTACTGTTCATCGTTTCAACAGGGAACTTCTAAGCTATCACCCACTGTTCTTTAATTCCGCTGTTCATCTTCTCCCTTGACGGAAGGATAGCAGCGCACAACAAACACCAACAGAAAATAACAGGGGAGCATCACAAACACATAAATATTTCAACATTCACTCATACAGAAACATCAACTAAGACCTACAACTCTGAATCACTATTCATCATCTTCTCACAGCAAAACGATTCAATATTTCATCTCACATTCACCAAAGCAACTCAGAAATCAAACCTCCAGATCTATCACTGAACGCCTAGATGAAACTACAGCCAACCCCTCTCCATCGGGATTCAATTTCACAACACAAACGACTCTATACAGATCTAAAAAAAAATTCCTGTTCATCATCTTCTCTGATTCACTGCCGTCCCCTCTCCATGCCTCGATTCCCTCCTCTTATAAGGATACAGTAACTGTCGGAGATGGATCGTGGGCCTGCGTAACTGCGTTGCTGCTGGATCGTGGGCGGCGACGTAGGCGGAAGAAGCGGCGCGGGATTGCGTGCAGCGGCAATGTCGGGAGCAACCGCTGGGAGTTATCGTGCCCGAGCCCTAACTGCAGGAGATGAACAGTAGATCGGCGTGTGTGGGGAGAGGCTGAACCGGCGCAGTACAATAAATATGTATATATATGTAAATATATAAAGTTATATATATTTATATATATACACATAAATAAGGTAAATACAATAAAGCTTTAAACAAGGTGCCGCACGCAGGCGCGCAAAATAAAAATGCAAAGTACGATAAATTGCAAAATAATAAAAATTAAAATGCAATAATTCATGGTCGGTAGTGGTCCGGATGGGCGCGGCGTCGGGCGCTTTTGCGTCGACCTGATCTGGGCTGGTCTCCACCAACTCTCCTCCTCTCGAAATCACTCATCACTGGTGAGTGCTCCGAGCGGTAGTGTTTTAGAAGATCAGCATCCATACGCTGTAACTCCTCGGCCAAGACCCAGCTGGTCTCGGTCTCTGGTCGGCCATGCCAACGAACCAAGTATCTCTGAAAACCACCATCGGTAGTGGTCACTGTCTCGTCATCCAATATCTGCTCGGGAACCAATATCTGTCGCGGAAGTCTGTCAGCGGCTCTGGGAACTGGTATGAAAGAATCATCTGGCGCCTCACGCTCATCCTGAAAACTGTCAGTGGAAAATGGAAGAACTGCTGATGGTGTGTCAGTAACTGAATGAGTGTCGGTATGTCCGGAATGTGGCTCCCTACTAGCACTCCCCAACCCAGAAGCAACAAATGGAGGAGAAGGCAATGGAAAATCTAAAGACTCATGCGGGTAATCGTGGAATAAAGTCAGATCGGCTACGTAAAAAAACAGGATTTGCTCCCCAAACGGAAGGCATTTCAAGTTCATACGCATTTTGCCCAATCCGCTTGACCACTCTAAAGGGTCTAGCTCTACGGTCAGCTAACTTCTTTACGGTACCCGAAGATAACCGTTCCGGTTTTAGCCGAACCATCACCAAGTCATCCATTTTAAAACAAGTAGCTTTTTCATGCTTTCTAGATTGAGTTGCATATAAGTCATAAATATCGTACAATTTTTCGCTCAAAATATTTTATATGGAAATCATGCAAATGCAAAGATGAACTACCAACACGACAGACTCCACAAACTGATGGTTTCAGATACTAGAAACAACTCCTGAAAGAGGCACATGATCAGGAGGCTCAGGGGGTGGATCATAAAAGAATTCATCGCGGGGGCGATGAACACTCAAGTGCAATGCAGAGACATCAGTGATAAGATTTATCAACAGTGTGCGCGAACTGTCTCTACAAGTGCGGGTGATAAGATATAACATCAGCGATGCAGTGAGTGCACCCTCAAGCTCGACGGTGCAACTAAGGATAGATACATCCCAAATGTGTGGTGAACCCAAAGGTGGATCATCTGTGGGTTCACCGGGAGGGGTATAATAAAATTCGTCACAAATACGACAGGTACAGACGTTGACTCCTAATACATAGGAAGTGCTCTCATATAAACGATAACTCTCGTGCAGTGTGACATCAGTGACAAATATAATAAAGTCAGGTGAGGCATCAGGGGGCTCACCGGGTGGGACATAATAAAACTCATCGTGAATACGATGATCAACAAGTGGTGTGTCCCATAACTCAACTAAAGTGCTAGTAGCCAGATGGCTACAATCAAGCCCTACTATATGGATGTCATGCTCATAATCATCTCTATGGAGCACTGTCGACATCAAGGGAGCTAAGGAAAACGGTATCCAAGTTTTAAAATATATAGGTGCGTCACTCACATGAATCTCATCTACACGTGGTCGAGGTGGCTCATCTGGAGGCTCAATAGTAGGGTCATCAAAGAACCCATCAGTGGAGTGATGGTCCTCCAGAAGCGAACCCTCAGAAGGGGTCATGCTCACAGATAGGGTAGGAGTGGCTACCTCGAGATCACAACTACGCTCGAGATCACTACTAAGCTTTGTAAAGCGACTCGATGTGTCATCGGGTGAAGTGATGTGACTCGATGCGCCATCGGGTGAAGTGTGCAAAGAGTCTACACTCAATAGTGAGCTAGTAGATATAGACTCAAGGGTATGCTCACTAGGTGGAGTAGACTCACGTGGGGATCGACTCCACACATCCTGTACTAAAATATCAGATCGAGTAAGTGACAGAGAAGGCGAGGTTTCCCTGTTTTGGGAAATAGGGTGCTCTTCCTGTCCCTTAACGACCTTCGTCAAGTTCTTTTTCGCACTAGGAGGATCACTAAGTGTGGTAACTGGACGAGAGTGTCCTACATAGGATACTCGAGAGTCATCGTGACGATCATCCATAACATAATCATGTGCTCGTGGTTGGACGTGAGTCCTACGATCGTAAGGTGGTGGATGCGCATATACGGACTCAGATTCCTCATACAGTGGAGACGTGTAGTATCGATGATAGGAGTGGTAAGGAACTCTAGGAGAGTGGGTGTAAGTGGACTCGTGACC
This sequence comes from Dactylorhiza incarnata, assembly GCA_033032865.1. Taxonomy (NCBI): domain Eukaryota; kingdom Viridiplantae; phylum Streptophyta; class Magnoliopsida; order Asparagales; family Orchidaceae; genus Dactylorhiza; species Dactylorhiza incarnata. Next base: position 3,259,170 of record JAWHQI010000285.1, on the reverse strand, counting down.
CTCAAATAAAGGATTTCTCCTCAGTGTGGGTCTTTCGGAGTAGTGGTGTGGGGTTTCGTGATAGGGTTCAACGAAATACCCATCTCCAATTGGAGGTGGAACTGACGCTCGGGGAGAATCCTCTAGACTACTCAACCTAACACTGAGGTTCCTGAACCCCTTTCGCACATAATGCATACTCTCAGTTATCTCTGTCATTTGGTGGACAAAAGATAAAAACCACGGGGGTGGTTCACTCTCGTCGTCTCCACGACTCGGTTGTCTATATCCAACTCGACTCATCTTCGAAGTACCAAATATGCAAGTGTATGAAATGCTTAAAAAAAATCTCTTTTTTTTTGAAAATAAAATTAGCAAATGCTATGCGGGGTTCCTAATCTACGCAGCACGGATCTCGAAATTTAGAAAATTTCGGAACCTAGCTCTGATACCAAATTGATGCAGGACGGCGCGTAGGGTTTGCGCTCCTGTCGGCTATTTGTAGGAAACCCCTAATGCATGCAATTAAAAATTGAAATTTTGAGCGGGTGTGCACGAACTTTAAGAAATTAAGCAACTATGTTTTATAAAGCACAAAATTACTATTTTGTTTTACAAATTGAATTTTCTTGAAATATGGTTCGATTCTAAATCCGGGGAAGGAAGTTCGCAACTTTCGTTCCGTTCCCCTTGTTATAGCAAACGGAAATCGTGAACTCCAAATACGTTTCCGTTTGGAGTTTTCGACGTAGCGTTCGCTGACAAAATTCCGGGCGAAAACCCACAATGAATCTAATATCCTAAAGTGAAAATTTAGATGCACACAAAGGAAAAGAAAGAAGCAAATTACCCACGGAAAGAGACGTCTTTCCGCAACCGAAGTCGACGGCAATCCCGCGAGAAATTCCTCGTCACCTTCGATCTCCCGCTCCGAAGTCGGCCGCTATCGCACACGGCACTAAGGAGAAATTTCACTCACTCTCACACGAAAGTGGTTCCGCGGAAACTCAAACACTCGCTAGTGTAAGGAGGCCACAAACTAAACAACCTAAATTCACTCACTCTCTCACACGAAAGTGGTTCCACGTAATCTCTAACACAAGAACTAAACTTCACTCACTATTCACACGAGAGTGGTTCCACGTAATCTCTAACAAAATAAAATCAAACAGGAAGACTACTTTTCTACTCTCAATCAAAGTGGCAAACAGGGCTTCAAATCTTCTTCAACAACTCCTACAGCAACATTAAACTAACCATGAATTAATTATGAACAGTGAATTTAATGTTACTGTTCATCGTTTCAACCGGGAACTTCTAAGCTATCACCCACTGTTCTTTAATTCCGCTGTTCATCTTCTCCCTTGACGGAAGGATAGCAGCGCACAACAAACACCAACAGAAAATAACAGGGGAGCATCACAAACACATAAATATTTCAACATTCACTCATACAGAAACATCAACTAAGACCTACAACTCTGAATCACTATTCATCATCTTCTCACAGCAAAACGATTCAATATTTCATCTCACATTCACCAAAGCAACTCAGAAATCAAACCTCCAGATCTATCACTGAACGCCTAGATGAAACTACAGCCAGCCCCTCTCCATCGGGATTCAATTTCACAACACAAACGACTCTATACAGATCTAAAAAAAAATTCCTGTTCATCATCTTCTCTGATTCACTGCCGTCCCCTCTCCATGCCTCGATTCCCTCCTCTTATAAGGATACAGTAACTGTCGGAGATGGATCGTGGGCCTGCGTAACTGCGTTGCTGCTGGATCGTGGGCGACGACGTAGGCGGAAGAAGCGGCGCGGGATTGCGTGCAGCGGCAATGTCGGGAGCAACCGCTGGGAGTTATCGTGCCCGAGCCCTAACTGCAGGAGATGAACAGTAGATCGGCGTGTGTGGGGAGAGGCTGAACCGGCGCAGTACAATAAATATGTATATATATGTAAATATATAAAATTATATATATTTATATATATACACATAAATAAGGGAAATACAATAAAGCTTTAAACAAGGTGCCGCACGCAGGCGCGCAAAATAAAAATGCAAAGTACGATAAATTGCAAAATAATAAAAATTAAAATGCAATAATTCATGGTCGGTAGTGGTCCGGATGGGCGCGGCGTCGGGCGCTTTTGCGTCGACCTGATCTGGGCTGGTCTCCACCACTTATCCTTCCGCTCCTGCATCTCCGCCCAAGTGAGCTTCGTCACGGTAGGCCGCGTTCCCGGAGGGGGATCCATACGACCCGTCATAGGGGTAGCGGGAGCTTTCACTGTGGCTCGACTCTTCTGACGATTATAGCGCTCCTCTTGAATCCTCGCCAGACTGATAGCATGGCTCAAAGTGCGTGTCATGTACGCGTGCACTTCATCTCTCAGGTGATCCTTCAATCCTGATACAAAGCAGCTCAACATCGTTTTTTCCTCCCAATTGACCCGATTGGCCAACCGTTCAAACTCTGTCCGGTACTCCGTGACGGTCCCTTTTTCCCCAATTTCTGCAACATGGCTTCAACATCTTCGTACTCCAAAGGACCGAAGCGAGCAGAGAAGGACTCCACAAACTCCTCCCAGGGTGCATAGTCGCGTCCCCTCAGAAACCATTTTGTCCACTGATAGACGTCCTCTTCCAGGTGGAAAGATGCCAACTGAACCCACTGCCCCGCCAGAATCTCTTGGTATTTGAAAAAAAGTTCAGCTTTCTGGATCCACTCAAGGGTGTCACCTCCTTTGAACTTAGGGAAGTTCATTCGTGTCAATTTGGGCTGCATATATGGGCGGTGTTCTGCCGGTGCTGGATGGTATGGTGGCGCTGGAGCGACGACGTTCCCTGGCCGTCCTGGGTTCAACCCGTGGCCTCCTTGTTGCCCTCCTGCCCAAGGATTTCCATTTCCATAGCCCGACGGACCTCCCGGAGGCCTTGGTAGTGGCAGGATACCCGCCACACCTCCGATTGGGACTGCATTCGCCCCCGTAGGTCGAAAGGGAGCCGCCCCCTGCCCCGGAGCTCGCCAGGAAGACCCCAGCTGCGTCCCAGGGCCGATCCAGGCCGCTTGGGGGTCGGCTGGGTTGATCCCGTGCGCCGGTGGCTCCGGCTGCCGCCAGCCCTCTGGCCGGCCGTGGCCGACCTCATAAGGTCCGCCGGAGGGGGCCCATGGGACCCCGTTGCCATCGTATGCCGATCGGGCGTGCGTAAGCCCGATCCGGACGGGATCGGCTTCCGTCGAGCCCGATCCCGTCAGGGCTCCTCCTGTCGAGGTCGATCCGCCTCCTTGCTGCCCTCCGCTTGCCCTGCTAGTGATTCCGGTGCCGTTCGATGCCGCCGGAGGGAGATAGGACGCCTCGACTTCGAATCCGTCTGGGATTTGAGTTTTTCCTCTCAGATTTTGCATGAGGAGGCCCTTGATCTCTTCTAAACGCTGATCCAGACGTTCCTCCAGTTGATCCGTTGTCTTCTTCAAACGATCTTCCAAGGCGTTGACGGTATCCGTCAACCCTACATAATTTTCCTCAATCGTGGCGATGCGGGCGAGTTCCGCTTCAGAGCGCGTCACCATGGCCGAGGAGCGGCTGCTCTGATACCAAATGATACGGACTAGAAGAGGAAGGGAAATCTAGAGAGAAAGATAGAGGTAGAGAAGATGACGGCTACAAGAAATTAGGGTTGGAGAAGAGAGAAACCTGAAAATAAGTCTTCAATGATCCCCCTCACATCAAGGGGGACCGGGTTTAAATACTCCTCCCGGTCCCCAGGGGCCGGCCGGCCCCAATAGGGGCTAAACCAAGTCGGTTCAACCCCCCTGTTGCTGTTTTATTGAAGTGGGGCTGAACCATATGGTTCAGCCCGCTCTTTTGTCTGAGCCTCCTTTAGCCTGCGCCTGTACTGATGCCCGTGGAAGCGTGTCATGTCGCTTGGCGTAACAGTTTCCTTCTTCGTCGGTTTTGGTCTTGTAGACCCACTTCAGACCGATGATATCTTTTCCTGGAGGTCTGTCAGTAAGTGCCCAAGTGCCATTCTTTTCGATTGTTTGCATTTCATCATCCATAGCTTTTCTCCATATATCCTGAGTGACAGCATCGCGATATGTCTGAGGAGTTCCTGCAAAGAAAGAAATATTGCAATTTTCGTATATTTCTGCAAGACTTTTGGTTTTTCTGATTGGCGATGATGAGACTGGGCTGAGTTCAGATTCAGGAAGAGAGAGAGGCTCTTCACTGGAATGAGACTCAGTATCACTGGGGGAGGAATGGATGGCTCGGCTAGGATGAAAGTCAAGAGCAACCGCCTCCTGAGTCGGTGATAGCTCAGAATCTGATGGCCAAGTCCAGCTTTCTGCTTCATTGAAATTTACATCACGAGATATGGAGAATTGTTTGGTTGGAGGGTGATAGAGACGATATCCTTTGGAGTTTGGGCTGTAGCCAATTAAGATACAGGGTTGGTTCTTCGAGTCTAATTTTGTGCGGTTTATGGCAGGGATGTGTTTATAGGCGACACAACCAAAAATGCGCAATTGGCCAACAGATGGTTTGCGGGAGAAGATCATCTCGAAAGGGGTGATGTTCTGCAGGGCTCTAGTTGGACATCGATTAAGAATATATACGGCAGTGGAACAGGCTTCTGCCCAAAGGTATTTAGGAAGGTTTTTGTGATGGAGCATAGATCGTGCCATCTCAAGAATGGAGCGGTTTCGTCTTTCGACGACTCCGTTCTGTTCTGGAGTGTAGGGGGCGGTAAATTGATGAAAAATTCCATGATGAGAGCAGAATGTGGAAAAATCCTGAGAGCAAAATTCTCCCCCTCTGTCACTGCGTATACTTTTGATTTCTTTTCCTAAGTGCTTTTCAATGAGGAGTTTGAAAGCTTTGAAAATGGGCAGAGCATCAGATTTTTTTGGGAGAAAATAGATCCACATAAAACGAGAGTGATCATCCACAATAAGAAGAAAGTATCTGTTACCGTTGAGGGTGGGAGTGGCAGCTGGTCCCCAGAGATCAAGGTGGAGAAGTTGAAGGGCTTCAGTGCTCCTCCTGGGGAAAGGATGACGATGAGACTTCCCTGCTTCACAACCAGCACAAAAAAGCTTTCTGAACTTTAACTGAGGTAAGCCTTGAACCATCTGATGTCTACTGAGGATCTGGAGAGATTGAGAATTGAGGTGCCCAAGCCTTAAGTGCCATAGGGTGGTAGGAGAGTAGGGGGTGGCTCTGCATGAGAGAGCAATATGAGGGGATGGTAAGGAGATGGAGTATACTTTGTTTTTTGTGATTGGGGTTGTCAAGATCTGTTGGTTGGTAGTAGTATGAAGGATGATGCAATGGTCATTTTGAAATATGACAGTGTAGCCTTTTTGAGTTAATTGGCCTACACTGAGTAAGTTCTGGGCAAGGCTTGGAACATAATGAACCTCCTCCATATGTTTGATTTTTCCTGTGGTAGTTTGAAAGGCAATGGTGCCTGTTCCTTCGATGATGCGTGTGTGGCCATCACCTAAAGAAACTTCAGATTTGAAATCTTCATTGAGAGAGATAAAGACATCTCGATTATGAGTCATGTGACTGCTACACCCGGAATCAATGTACCAAACATCAGTTTTCGTGAGCTGAGCCGAATGGCTGGTGTAAAACATGGATTCTGGTGGCCCGTCTTCAATGAGGTTGGCTGCTTGACGAGGTTTTGACCAGCAATCTTTATCTGTGTGGGTGGGCCGCCGACATCGTTTGCACCTGAGGGGGCAATCTTTATTCTCGTGAGTTTTTTGTGGCAGAGAGAGCAAGGGGGGTTTGTTTCGATGGTCAAAGGGGTAGTAGTTGGGGTAGTAATTGCTGTAGTTAGGAGGTGGAGGAGTGTAGGGATTTTGCAGGTAGGGTGTTGAGGTGTTGTAAGGATGTTGATGTGGAGGAGGGGGCCAATGAGAGTGGAGAGGGTTGGGTTCCGGGAGCAATGGTGGCGTTTTATCATAATTAAAAAACTGAGAGTGTTGTTTGGGATGGCCTTTCTCACTGCTCTTATTAAACAGGGCTTGAGGTGTGTTGGTGGTAATGTTGTAGGGGATAGGATCAGATGGTGAGGTTTGGGAGAGGAGTAGGTGATTGTGAAGCATGTTGGTGAGAGAGTGAGGAGAGGTGATTTCTTCCATCTTAATCCTATCCTCATGGGATTGAAGAGAGCTTAAGAGCTCAGCAAGAGAGAGGGTTTCCAGATCTTTGGATTCCTTTATAGCGGCCACAACATGATTGAAGGTTTTTGGAAGGTATCTGAGAATTTTTGGCACGATTTCATAATCATCAATAGTGGTCCCTAGATTTTTTATCTGATTGATGATGTTCATAGTGCGGGCAAAGAAAACTTGAACAGTCTCGTGCTCACTCATTCTGAGGGCTTCAAACTCCCGCCATAGAGTTTGGATTTTGATGGAAATAACTTTCTTAGATCCTTTAAATTCGTCTCTCAGAATTTCCCAGGCAGCTTTGGCCGTTTTGGCTCCCATGATGCGAGGGGAGATGGTGTTGGTGACACCTTGTTGGATTAGAAGTAGAGCACGAGAGTCCTTCATCTTCTCATCCTTGCTGGTTTTGGGATCTTTCCCTGCAGCAGTTGAGCTGGATGTTGTGAGCCCAGTTTCTACAACATCCCACAAGTCTTGAGAATGAAATAAAGTCTCCATTTTTATACTCCAGTATTCATACATTTCTCCATCAAACAGGGGAACGGAAGGTTGGGTATAAGTTGGAGGGGGGTTGGTAGATGAGGAAGCCATCAGAGGGAGATCTTATTGAAAAGGAAAGGATCCCTTGATCAAGCCAAGCTTGATCAAACAGGAGATAGCTCTGATACCACTAAAGAAACATAGAATATAAAGAGAGGAGAAGGGAGCAGTACTTGATAGATTCATAACATAAGTCCATACAAAAACAACGGAATACAGCATTATATAGAGGATTAGAACAACTAATAATAATGATGACAGGTGTCATTAAGAAGGCAGGAGGTAGTTGGCGGTTTAACGGGGGAAGATCAAAGGGGGTTAGCCGGCTTTCTCTTTATTGCTCAGAGTGGCGTGGGGCTCGATTTGTGCATTCCCAATATGACATTGATCTCCAGTCCTTAACGTACAACATTGCGGACCTTACATGTTGGTGGTGGACACTTTATCATCTATTAGTATAATCCGGATACGATCAATCCACAACCAATGCCTTACCCTGGAAATTTGAAGAAGGCACGTTATTTGTGTTATGACATCCATGGTGGCTGAATGTGGATGCGATTCTTCTGGAAGCCATGACAGTTAATATTCTACTATCATAGCTGATCTTCATCAGGATCCAACCACTCATCCTCCCTTCCACCTGATTGGATGCTGCTTCCATTACCGTGACCGTTAGTGGTATCCGATACTTTTACTTGGATCCCATGCTTGCTATATGAGTGTCACTCCACCGCCATATACTGTAGGGCATACAAGAGGGTTCCACACTTACCATCACTTAGCTTCCACCTTGTACTGGCGAAAAATGATAAAAGTCCGGTCTAGTAGTATGTGGCCAACTGCCTGTTCTTCTATTGAGCAAAGTATGAGGCCATGCCACAATCTAGATTATGTCTTCCTTGTTCGCTTGCATGATTTTTCCTGTTCAATTGTCAGCGATTGTGATCCGATTTTCATCAGCTCCTTCTAGTAAGAATGGGCAATGATCGTTAAGAATGGACACATGTTACCACCCTTAGATGTACGGGTGTACATAGGTGCTTAACCATTGCCTCAAGACTTGTCTTCATTGTTTTTGTTGCGGATCACCTTAGACAATGTGCCACTTGAATTCCATGGGCTGAATATTCTTACAACCCGACCCACCACTCCACAATCGACCTGTCACCTTTTCAGATAGTATTGGTCACGTACCTAGAATATTCCCACAACCATTGTTGCAGCACAATTGGCCGACATGGATAAGATTCTGCGCAAGTTGAAGTTTAACTTACAGTGTCCCAACAACACGGGTCATCCAGTCTAATAAATGCCGTCGCGATTCCATGAGATGCGGTGTTCGTCTCGCTTAGGCTTCACGGCTAATAGTTGGTAACTACATGGGTCCACCTGATGATTTGTCATGTTACTTTCGACCATTCATTGCCCTTAAGCTCAGCCGCACTTACCCGGTGTTTCATGTGTCCCAACTCAAGAGGGTCATCAACGACCTAGTGGAAGCTTCACTCCTCAACCTCGACACAAATTTGAATTTCGAGTTGAAGAAGACTTCGGATAGCCGCACCATCACTCAAGGCAAACAAGTGACAATTCCTCATTCCTTGAAAGGGGAGTTCTATGGACTACCAATTATGGGTGGAAGAGGAGGATCTGAAAGCGCAATTTATTTCATTCGACCTTGGGGACAAGACCGTTTTCAACGAAAATATTGTTAAGAAGAGGAAACACTCTTCATACTTTGCGTCTACTCACTACGAGCCACGAGGGATTAATATTAAATTTCTATTTTATTTTTTGTTTATTTTGTACCCAACTATGTAAGAGGATGAGATTAAGGTTACTGCACCTTTGCACTGATCTCGTTTTGGATTTTGTTTGAGGGTAGTCTGGTGGAACAAGGTTTTGGTGTATCTTGTTTTCCATTGAATGCATTGTGCTTCCGGTCAATCCTGCAATCCCTTTCCTCTATCGATTCCCAACTACTAATACACTAAAACTATTGTTTACATCACATGCTGATTTTCTTAGAAAAAATAATCATTTTTTTCTATCGTAAATGAAGGATTATGAACTCTCGTAAACATGATTATTTTTTAAATTTATAGTGATGAATTTACTGCTTAGGATAGTAAGTTTTGGAGGTTTAAAATCACACATCAGACCACCAATTGATGCGGAAAGGTCCTCCAGGTCCCACAAAATAATGCATGATGTTTCTGATAGGAGAAATTATTAAAAAAACATGAGCTTTATGTAGGGTTTCATGGGCATCAAATACGTAGTAGAATACAAAAAACCTTGCTAATGATCCATGCAAAAACTAGTAAATCAAGAAAGTCAGCATATACTTGTGACGAAATCAAATTTCATTAAGAACAAGTCTGGTTTTGAGAATCAAAGCGCAGAATGGAATCCACATCTCTATGAGTATCCACATGAATGCAAAAAAACTCTACACAACCCGTTCAACGATCTCGCGGATGGAATATGATCGCCCGTCTCTTGTAACGAAATACTAGTTTCGTTTTCTAGCAAAGACTTTTCTCCTCTCCATCTTTTTCCTCTCTCCGTTCTTGCTGCTAGAGAAAAACCGCTGCCCCCTCTATTTCAGTGAGAAAGATAGAGAATGAGAGAGGATTTCAAAAGTCCTCAATAGAGGAATATATGGCATTATGGAGATCGCCGTTTCGCTTCAAAGCCGAAAATATTAATTCTAATTAATTACCATAAATATATATATATATATATATTATGGATTTTATTTTATTTAAATCTAATATAAATAAAATCAACACGTTCAATTATCCAATTTCCTTACGTTTTCAACGTGCGACCCTATAAATTCATTTTACGTTAACAACAAGATTAATCCTTTGATAGGTCCTAGATCACAAATTCCAATAAATTATAGAACCTTAGGGGACTTTTCCACTCTACTATTGATTTTGAGGCTCCTGAGTTTCTACATGGTATCATAGCAAAGTTTTCTTCCCCAGTGTCCTTGCCCATATCATCCACATGGCTATCCACGCGAGGAGGTGTGCTGCGGTGCTTCATGTAGCTATCCGAGTGGCTCTATACACGAAGTCTGATTTATATAGTCTCATATCTAGGTATCCCAGATTTTCGCATATGTTTTATAAGACTTGGGTCTCTCCACTCTAATCGTCTCGTTTTAATTTGGATGCTTCCATGTTTCCATAGTTTACTTTATTAAAAAAAGATTATGCGCACACACACAGACGGAAATTTTTGGTAATTATGCTAACACTGGGAAAATTTGGGTAACTAATAGTATATATATATAACAATTAACAGTAGACAAAAAATCACCGTTCTGTTATTAGTCAAGTGAGGTGAGAATAAACTCATGGCAGGACGCAAACAGAGAAAGAGTCCTACAATTTTTACCATGGTAAGCTTTTGGAGAACTTATATATAGTTTTATCATAATCTTAAGTCTTATATAACTTTTTTTACTGACATATCATTCAGTATTCAGTTACCCTTGTGCCAATGTATGACACAACATAATGCGGTCTTTCAACTTGTTTATTAGTTCCAATGTCTATCCACTTGTCGTTGCCGCGCACCCGTCGGAGGCGAACCAGTTTGCTTTAGGCCTGACAGATGGCGGCGTTCATGTCCTCGAACCACTGGAATCCGAGAGTAAATGGGGCGCCACCCTTCCATCCGAGAACGGTTCGACGAGCAACGTGCCATCCTTGGCTCCTCCAACTGGAAATTCATCTTCAGAGCAACAGCGCCAATGATCCCAGGAAACTGCGGATTTCTTATTTTGTATACTTGGGCAGCGGACTCCTCTTCAAACAGAGGTATGATTTTTCAATAGCATTTGTCTTCTCTACAAATTACACCTGGAAACTCCTAAAAGGAAAAACAATAAGTAGGTTGGTGGTACAAATCTACATATCTATAATATTAATAAAGAAAGACTCATGTGGACACCAACATTAATATTTCCATTTTCACCCTTCATTACCATATATTAATGGAATTTTATACTTAGAAATGACATAATCATTACAACTATTACTATTTTAATATAAAGAAAAATTAAAAATATACAAGATTAACTTTTAAAAACGAAAAGTATTTTTAAATGAGAGGAGACTGAGTGTCTGAAGAAGGTGTTCCACCGCCCCCGAATTGAGCCATGGTTGGAATGCTGCAACCGTCTATTTAGATACTTTCATCATCGTCTTGTACCCACAATTCTGTCGGCATCGAATTGTAACACGGAGGGACACCGTGCTTCCGACGCTCGTATATTGAAAGGGAATCCCCGTTTTGATGTTATATACTTTCTGAATTCCCATTTTATCTTTTATACATTTTTTTAAAAAAAATTTACCTCCACAAGAGAGCGAAAATGAATAGAAAGGAGATGAGGAGAGATAATAAAGAAGGGAAGAGAGGGAGATATCAGAAAGGAGAGAGAATGCGAGTGGGTTGAGAAAATGATGAAGCGAATGAGTATATAGGAGTGGCAATTCGAGCTACCGGGTCGAATTTGTGTTCAACCCGAAAATGAAACCGACCCCCATACAATCAACACAAATCCTAAGCATGTATTAACCCAAAACCGGCTTGATTAAGCTAAAACTCGATCCAACCGACACGAGAAACAACCTAGTGTAGACGTAAGAGACATCACGATGACCCATTTTGTACACGCCAACCCGAATAACAACTTTCATTAGGTGTGACTGAATGAGTTCTTAATTGAGAAAAAATAATGAATCCATTTATTTGATGGGATTAATCCCAAACTTTTCTCTTCAAATAAGGGTGGCCCGAACTTGACCTGAATCCTACTACATGAATCAGCCGAACCTGAAGTCGCGTTGGATTCAATATCGTCACTCGGTTGCCCATTAAATTCGCACTTTTTTTCTCTCTGAAGCAGTGTGTTATGGGCCTACTCGGAGCGGTGGCCGGAGTAGTGGTTGGAGTCGGAGATGACGGTGGTGGAGGATACTACGGAGCCCTTGACCGCGGCTGCCTATGCTGGGTTGCTCGTTGGAGGAGAGAGCCGTCAATGATCTCACACAATAGAAAGAAATTAGATTACTTCTTACTTGTCTCGTACAACCTTACACATGCCTTTATATAGACTTACAACACATACAAAGACAAATAAAGATAATGACATGTATTACTAGGCCCGATGCTCGAGGACACCTACATAATGATAACATCCATATAATGATGACACCCCATAATGGAGATAATCCTAATTAACTAGATAAATGGGTACGCAACCCATAACACAGTGTTTTGTTACATATTACTTAATGTTTACTCACACTTACTACAACCACAACACTCGAGCCTTTATCCCACTATAGTGGGGTCGGCTATATGGATCCTTTGTCGCCGTTGTGCCCTATTTTTAGTCATAAGTTACTCACACTTACTAATTCATATTTTTATTTATTTATTCCCCTGCCTCTAGTGAGCTGAGATTTGCAGTTCGCATCTCCGGAAATGGTCTCCTGCGGAATGATGGATTTTCTGCTCGTCCGTGCCATGTTTATTCCTTCTAAGCAACCCTATAGTCTAGCATATTCAGGGTAAATATGTGAATCTGTTATATTTAGTACTTTTTATTTTATTTTATCAGATTTTGTTTGATGCTGAAATGCAATCTGTTGCATTTCGTGGGGCCATGAGAGAAACTATTAAGGTCCGTTCCGTTGGACGGAATTGAGGCTTCAAAATTGGAATTGAATGTCTTAATTTCAAACAGAAAGGCATTGGATTCTAATTTTAGGGCTCAATTCCATCCAAACGGTTCTAATTTGAAGGGAGCCTTGATGCATCGGTTGAGGTGTTGTCGTATGACCTTGAGGTCACGGGTTCGAGTCCCGGGAGCAGCTTCTTGCAAAAATGCAGGGTAAGGTTTGCCTACAATTCACACTTTTGGTGGGACCCTTCCCTGGATCCTCGATGTGCGTTGATGCTTTGTGCACAAGTTTTTTTTTTAAATTCCATCCAAGCGAACAGACCCTTGCATATTTTTCTCCCCCAATTCAAAATGCATGCTGAAACTCATGAGCATGTCCATGGAAATCTTATTAGTTATACCATTATGCTTTTATTTTGTTGATTCCCCATTTTGCAAATTTTGTACCAAAAATGTTCCTTTCATGGAGAAGAGTTTGGTCCATGTAAAAATATGATCACACGTCGGCGACTATTTCGTCGGCTTCACTCCAGAGGCGACATGTATTCGTAGATTTATTCTTGCGAATTTGATCAAGCGCGAGGGAGATTTAGTTCTGTATCATGCCTTGACTTTTAAATTTGTGTATAAAATATAAATATATAAGAAGCTCTCTTTCTAGCTTGGTAAACCTGTAACATCTACACCTAGTGTTATGAATTTGTTCTTGTTCTAGTTTTTTTTTTAATATCCGATCTAGCGTTATGAATGTGAAATTATGCCTACATTTCGCTCGTGGTGGGACCCTTCTACGGACCCTCGCTGCGCGGGGATGCTTTTTGCACGGGGCTGCCCTTTTTTATCCGGTCTTAGAAATTCTAACATGCAATTGGTTGAATGAATAATCTCATCAGTGTGGAATGCAAGGCATAACTTCACATTTTCTGATTCTGTAGAATTTTTTGGGTGCTTGCAGCGGAAATAAGCTGGCTAGTGTGCTGATCCAATTAAAATGCGCCAAGTGGTCCCGACAACTAAAAAGCAAAAGATATTCAGCCCTATCCGGTGGACCCCGAAATATCCGTAGCGTAACAAAGTATATATTCTACAGAGAGCGCTTATATAAAAGAGAATTTCTAACCCCAAATGTTAAGGAAGAAAATACACTTTCTCCAGTAGTTGTAGCATATTTATAGGCTCTGAGAGTGAAACCAATGATGCAGACTTGTAGCGTGTTAGGGTTGCTGTCCGTGTGGTGTTTTGAATCTCTTTATTTTTAGACCTAGGGTCTGCTTGTTTCGGCTGTGAGAATTGGGGCGTTAACAAAAGAGCGTGAGAAATAAAGGGAGGGTCGCTGCGGTCTAAAAAAAGGTCAGTAATGATGTTTTGGAGCGTTGGCAGTTGGAATTGGAGGGTTACCAAACTGTTTTTTTATTGTTACTGTTTTTTTCAATGGAGATAAAAACAACCAAACAAACAAATTCATAATCATAGCTTATCTTATATTCAAGTGTGTCAACCATATGATAATTAGAGATATTCCTCAAGCTGATCAGGGATATGTAAGGTGGATACAATTATATATATATATATTATTAAAATAGAAAGAAGAGTAAGGCAAGAGACTAGCATCTCAGAGAATCAATTTGGATTCATGCGAGGACGGTCTACCATGAAAACTATAAATCTCTTGAGAAGACTCATTGACAACTATCGAGCAAGAAGTTAAGATTTGCATGTGTTGTTTATCGATCTTGAGAAGACTTATGATAGAGTTTCAACCGAGATCTTATGGAGAGACAGAGAAAAGAAAGGTGTAAATGTATCATACATTGACATAATCAAAGATGTGTATACAAATTCAATGACGAGGGTGAGGACATCTGAAGGATTAACATAGGAATTTCCTATTACTGTTGGCTTACATCAAGACTCAGCTTTAAGCCCTTATCTCTTTACCCTTATCTTAGATGAGCTCATCAAACATATCCAACAAACAATACCTTGGTGTTTATTGTTTGCCGATGATATGGTTTTTGTCAATGAGACGTACGAGGGTGTAAACGCGAACCTTGAATCTTGGCGAGACACTTTAGAAAAGAGGGATTTTTGGTTGAGTCGGGCAGAGACGGAGTATACGGAGCTTAAATTTAGTAGTGTAAGAAGGATGAATGACTTAGTTATTAAGTTGGGTGATCAAGATATTTTTTGCAGTAAGTGCTTTAAATATCTTGGATCAATAGTTCAAAAAGATGGAGGTGTTGATAAAGATGTGATACATAGAATCCAAGCAGGTTGGTTGAAGTGGAGAGTCGCGTCAGGGGTCTTATGTGATCGTAAAGTACCATTAATACTTAAAGGCAAATTTTGCAGTATTGCAATTAGAGCAGCGATGCTCTATGGTTCTGAGTGTTGGGCAGTGAATCGTGTACATGCGCAAAAAATGGGAGTTGCGAAAATGAGAATGCTTAGGTGGATGTGTGGACACACGAGACTGGATAAAATTAGGAATGAATGTATCAGGGATACGCAGTAAGTGCTTTAATTAATTTATTTTTACTTTATTTAAATTCTTTTGTTTTATTTATTATATATATTGTTACTTTCTTTTTCTTTATATTTAAATCTATATATTTTATTTTATGTTGTTTTGTTTTATTTTAATTTGCTTACTTATTTGATGATACAAATTAATTTGATGATGCAATGATTATCTCCCCTTTGAAATTGTAATATATACACACACATAAGTGCCACTCTTTTCTTCTTTTTTTCTTATTTCAATATTTATTTATTTGATTCTAGAGATAAAAACTAAAAAAATTGATTTTGATAACTTGCTTTTGACAATTTTTCTTTTATTGTTTTTGGAACCATAATTACATAGATAGAAATTATAATTTAAATTATTTTAAAATTAATAAAAAAATTGATACTATATATTAAAAACGATAAAATAATATTGATATTATGAATATTTTAGCCATTAATATAGTGTATATATATTAATATAGTGTATATATAATGTGTATATAGATAGATATAAATTAAAGAATAATACTATATATACCTAAAGTCTACCTAAAAGCCACAAAAAATGGGCCCCACAGGACACAAAAACACCCGATTTTAGGGTTTTTTTTTGCGCCAAACCCTAAAGTCGGGTGTTTTTGTGCCGAGTGGGACCCACTTTTTGTGATTTTCACCCTAACCCTAGAAGAATCGGGTGTTTTTGTGACCTGTGGGGCCTATTTTTTGTGGCTTTTAGGTAAACTTTAGGTATGTGTAGTATTGTCCTAAATTAAATAGTATCATAAATATTATTATAAAGGGCTAAAGGCTAATATTTCATATTTGAAAAAATAATAATATAAATACAGTTACGACTTATGACGTTTTCATTCATGTACTCATTTCCTCGTCCCCTACAACCCAGCTTCAAAAAGATGCAAAGAAGCGCCGCGTTCTCTGTTTCTTCGTTATCTCTGATCTCACCCGACCGGCTTGCTTCGGCGTCCAACTCTTAAAGCTGAGTAGACTCTGTGCCACCACCGGCCGCCTCCAACTCGTTCAGCAAAAAAAAAAATATTCTTATCTTTTTGGCAAATTCCGGCGATGTCTCTCCGGCTGCTTCACTTCTGGCAATGATTTTCTTCCGCATTTCTCGACACCTGGCTCTTTATTATACTGCGCCAACAGAAATGTCGCCGAGTTCCGACCGATCCGCAAGCGCCGCGCTGCCAGCCGATCTATGAAGGCTTTTCCCTCCCCCGATCCCATTGACGGCCCAGATCCGCCCATGACTTTCCAGCCGGTTCCCTCAGCAGCGCCTTACGGAGGTCGCCGTGCCGCCGCCGCTACCATCTGTCTACCGCCGCCCTGCTCCCACCTTGCCAGCTACCATTCCGCCGATGGCTCCCGTTCTCTTCGGTCCCTGCATCGTTGCCTCAGCGTGCGACCCCTTGGCCGGGCCGAGGTGCGACGTGATCCCGGCGAGGTTCCCCACTGCGCTGCGTGCTCCTCGGCAAGCGGCCCTCGCCTCTACGCCTGTCTCGCGTGTGCCGCGGTCCACTGTCCTGCTCACGCCGTTGCCCATGCCGGTGCCGGCCACGAGATCGCCGTCGACGTGGACCGCGCGGAGCTATTTTGTTGCGCCTGTGGAGATCAGATCTACGATCTCGACTTCGACGCCGCCGTCGTGCTTGCTCAGACCGCTGCCGCGCCCTTGCCGGAGAGGCTGGAACCTTCCGAGGCTGAAGTGGGGTTCAGAAAGCGCCGGAGGATGGAACCCCGGCCGTGGAACCCGGATCCGAGGGAAAGAGCTGTAATCTGGAGGGGATCTAGCCCGCTCTATGTTCAGGAAGAAAACTTCTCGCCCACGGCTGACCCACGGTTGCCATTGGGACTCAGAGGGCTGAACAATCTTGGGAACACCTGCTTCTTGAACTCTGTTCTCCAAGCGCTGCTTCATATTCCGCTTCCGAGAAACTTCTTTTTGAGCGATCGGCACAACCGCTTCATTTGCGAACATAGAAGCGGGAGGAAAGACATAAATGCTGGCGAGCAGCAGACTGCCACACTGTGCCTTTCCTGTGATCTTGATGCGATGTACTCGGCGTTGTTCTCCGGTGATCGTAAACCTTACAGCCCCGCCAAATTTCTATACAGGTACGAGACCCACACGCTCGCTTTCTCTAACTCCATCCCTCCATTCTCTTCCGTCATATATAATTGCCTCCGTAAGCGGTTTACAGTTCCTTTCAGGTTACAGAAAATAATTATTTTTTGTTGGCGCAAGGGATGATATTAATCCTTGCCGGTGTTAAGTTCCAAATATTTAGCTAAAGAAACTGTAGGGGGTTCTATATGGAAAACTCAGTGTCAATGGGAAGGAAGGCGGGCTTTATCTATTATAGTCGCTTCTATAGAGTATGAGGTCAAGTGAATATCGCCCTTTTTGTTGATACAGTGCTGGACTTTTTTTATTTTGTTGTGTTCCAATATAAGTGAATCAGTAGGCTCATCAATGTTTCAGTGACTCATATACATTCCTTGTAATCTTAATGTTATGTGGTTACGGTTTTGCTTTGGAATCATAATCTTGGGTTATCTTCATTTAGTTCAAATGCCAGTTCGAGTTAAGCTCATGTCGATCCAAAGAACTGTTTACGTTCATTATGCAGTTAATCATATTAAGGAGGGCTTAAGGGCAAAATTACATTTTTCCCATCTACATCAATACGAGGAGATGTCTCCGATATTCTATTCCGGGTTCGGCTTGTCTAAATTAAGGAGAAGAAATCTACATCAATACGAGGAGATGTCTCCGATATTCTATTCCGGGTTCGGCTTGTCTAAACTAAGGAGAAGAAATATAAGATGCAACTATTTTTCAAATCTTTTTTTTTGAAAGATAAATGCTATGATCCATTTTGAGAAGCATGCTTGCTTCTAGCACGGGAACCGGGATCCTCTCCATTTGGGATCAAATGGGTAGTATCCATTTGATGGTCAAGATTCTTTTTCAGGGGATCCAACGAGTTAACTACTCATCCTTTTATATTTTTTATACGTACAGAAAAATTTACAACCTTAGATAAGTAAGGAGAGAATTTTGACCACAAATGGAGAGGATCTCGATCCCTAGCACAAAGATGAAACAATATGAAAAAGAAAGTTGTAAAAATGTCCTCAGTCTTTGTTTTGCGGACATAGCAGATTTTCCACCATATAGTATGTGATTTACGAAAGTGCTTATATAGTTGCATTTGACAAAAGAGGAATGACATTTTTGGCCCGAGTAAATAGTTGACATTTGGCAAAGTTTAATCTGCAATGAGTACTTAACTATGTCGGTAGAGAGAACTTGACATACTTTTTGCATGGTTGTTTAAGGATGGTGCTAAATGTGCATGGACTGACAAAGTGTTGGCTATGTTGTTAAAGGCGCATCTAAGGCTCAAGGCTCATCAAACTCAGAGGTTTACTCCTTTGGAGCATAAAATCCGCGCCTAAGTGAGATTTCTGTTGTATTTTTTTCCAAAATAATGAAAGAAATAATGTAAGAGCTCAATAATTTTGCATAATTTAGTGTTTGTGAAACATAATCAAACGTTGAGACTTCGATATGATGTAAGTGACTACATTAATTCTATTTTTTAAGAGATATAAATGATAGTAATGAATAGTTAATGAGTAGCCTAAATGATGAATCTAATCAAGAAGATGAACTGATGTTTGATGCTGATTATTTAAAATGGATGTGGTTGAGCTTTGCTCTCGTCAGGCATGCACCTCCACCTTGCGCCTAGGATCCAAGACCCCTTTGCGCCTAGGATCCAAGACCCCTTTGCGCCTTGAGTCTTTAATAACTAAGAGTGTTGGTAGAGGAGTGACTCCTTCAAGAACAATCTTGTCATTAAGGTTGTGGTTGACAACGTCGTTGTCGAGGAGAATATCATCCGCAATAAAAAGTCCACAAACACTGCCGTCGGAAGATGGCAAACATGTGGTTTGAGGAATGAGGTGTGAAAAATCAGGGGATATGAGAGTCTTCAAGAAGTAGCAATTTGTTGATGAAAAAGTTTATACAAGGAAGAACTCGGAACGTGCCTTAGTAGTGCTACAATTAAGTTTTGGTACTCGACAAATAACAGAGTGCTGACGATATTTTTGAATGCCGATGAAGACCCAATCATCTATGGCAATTTGTCAGTTAGTGCGGTGAAGGTCAACACGAGTCTTCATGCATTGCTAAGAGTTATGAAGGTTTGTTCGTAGTCGGAATTATGCGGTGAGATAGGGTGCTGACAACTTTGGTTTAATGATCAAGTTTATAGATAATGCAATAGCTGAAGCTGAGGAGGTTGTAAAGCTAATAATGTTATTAACATGTCTGTATGGGTTGTTAAAGTATGCATTGTAGGCTTTGTTGTTCGATGCAGATGATGGATTTCTTGTTAAGGAAGTAACGCGTCAGTTACGGTCGACCTCAATGGTGCCTTATATTTCGAGGGCATAGGTAGAGGTGGTTTGTAAGCTGTAAGGTAGCTTGCAAATGTGGAATGTGAGGGGTTGGGTATACTAAGAGGACTGCACAGGTGCCAATTCAGAAGCTTCGATGCCACCTCACATTCCACATTTGCATAGATCGAGGTATTTTAGTTGTTGTTGGGTGAAGAGACACTTGGGTGTTTTGACTTTAATATTTTTTCACGTTTATTAATGATCATTTTCGATTGACGAGATTATATATTGACGTGATTATATTTTGTGCATGATTGATCAGAGGTTCTTCATGTTTGTTAGTCTTGTACTAATGTAGTCCATACATAGAATGCCCATAAGTACATTAGTCATGATTTCCACGATAATGTTCCATGCTTTACATTCTCCTCCAAGCTTCATGTTTTTACATGCCGTAACAAATTGTGTTCGTGAATGCAAGAACTATGATCTTTTGAATGTTACTTAATCCATCATATTTCCTATGCATGTTTGTACAACTTATTTGCACTTTGCAGCCATGATTGCGTGCTACCTCATCAACCATATTCCCATGTTCTCAATTTATTTCTCCCATTTCTGTCATGTATGCCTTTACTACCATATTTTCCCTCACACTTTGAGTTTGGATGTGTTTATTATGCCTACCTCATAATGACAAACTTTCACTTTGTGCAAAGAAATTTCTAAACGCTAAGATCAGGGTGTACCCATCATTTCTGTATCAAACTAGATGATGTGGAATAGATCATAAATTTATCTTCTTAGCGTCGATACATGAAATATAGTGTATTCTACTGGAGGTCAATGTTTTAAATATCGGATGTCGGCGACATATCAGATTGAGTTTTTAAATGTCGGATGTCGGAAGTTGGAGACATGTCGGGGATATTTTAAAATATCGGATTTTCATGGCTTATAAATATTTTTTTATGTATACTAACTATAATTATATCTTATAAAAATAATATAACAAATAGTTAAAAAAATGAGTCATTTATATTCCGAAATAAAATCGAATAATATCTAAGATAAAATATTATTAACAAATACAAAATAATACATTGTAAAATATATTTAATAGTATACAATAATTTTATTTTGATAACAGTAAGTTTATTGAAGGGGAGCCTTGATGCATCAGTTAAGGTGTTGTCGTGTGAAATTGAGGTCACGGGTTCGAGTCTTGGAAGCAGCCTCTTGCAAAAATGCAGGGTAAGGTTTGCCTACATTTCACCCTTGTGGTGGGACCCTTCCCCGGACCCTCGCTGCGCGAGGATGCATTGTGCACCGGGCTGCCCTAACAATAAGTTTATTGCAAATAAAGAAGATTTAAATATTTTCATATTTTTTTGTAATAAATGTATTAAATTTTTCATATTTTTTGTAATATGAAATTAAAAAATTGTGAAACAATTATACAAAATTGGTTGTAAGAATAAAATGTTAAGAAAATTGAAATAATAAGTCTAATCGATTTAACATACATAATATAATATTCATAGGTGATTTAGACATATGTTGCTAGTCTGCTAATATAATATAAAATAAAATAGCGGACGATATATTTAAAAGTTGTGTCGGTCGATATATCGGAAAAAATTGGATATGTCAACCTATATTTTACAAAAGGACATAATCTGTTTTTTTTAGAAAAACATTTCGTTTTGCCCTAAAAAAATGACATGTCAGGAGACATGTCGGAGGACATTTAAAACAATGCTGGAGGCAATGCATTATATGCAACTGGACTGATTTTCTCTGGAACTTCAAATGAGTTAATATACCTCGGCTTAAGCTTTTTGTTGATCTCAAATCTTTTGATGTCAGGTCCTGGTTTTACCTTTAATCTCCAACTTAGAACTCCACATCAAGCGATAATGAGGCCC
This sequence comes from Dactylorhiza incarnata, assembly GCA_033032865.1. Lineage (NCBI taxonomy): Eukaryota > Viridiplantae > Streptophyta > Magnoliopsida > Asparagales > Orchidaceae > Dactylorhiza > Dactylorhiza incarnata. The sequence continues at coordinate 3,237,870 of JAWHQI010000285.1, read as the reverse complement.
CGAGTTTATAACTACATGCATATTGATATCATGAACATATTTTGCAAATTTCATTCAAAAATATTAATAAATATGGAGAATAATTACGCATGTGAAAATGTCGTGGTGCAACCAATATTGTTATTATTTAATCAGTCATATGAGGGGTCTTTTGCGACCGACTAATCTTTGAATATTCTATCGGTTTTATGCATGACCAGTGACGATAATTCGAGATATGTTGATAAGACGTGCACGATATCACGAAAAACATTAAAATAATATTGTGTGAGGATGTGTACTAGTATGTTAGCCCAGTAGTTGACTCTTTTTATCAGAGTCCTCTATATTTTGACAGAAATATCTCAAGAGTAACGCTCTTATCTGGCGGGTCTAGACACCTGTAATCTGAGGGTGTTCGTTTCTATCCTATATGACTTATATCATGAGAGTATTATGCGTACTTTTTAATAAGAAAAAAATTATATTTGGAAAAAAGACTTAAAATATATGATGTGTTTATCTTGGTTACTGCTTATGTTGCATAACTTTATCTATATATTATGCATTACATGCATACATATATATTGTATTATTCTTTCAGAGTGGGCGAAGATGCTTACCAGACTATTAAATATATTTAGGTGCCGACGAAGATATAGACGACATAGCACAATGAGGGAGACTACTATGTATTGTGTATTATGTAAAATGTGAGAGAAATGTAATCTATGTAACAATATGACCATGTAATAGTAAAATTGTGAAATATCAATAAAATATTTTTGTTTCGTACTCTTGATCCGTGTAATTGGATGTTTGTTGGGTACTTACGCACTTAGAAATAATGCGTGCTACTCGTCTTGTGCTTGAAAGCTCATTTTTTCTGTGGATGTGATCTTCCTAAAGGATCAACCTTATTTTCCCTTCCTTCCATCCAAATTCCTCTCTCATGGCCCTTCCTATCTCACCTTCCACTGAGCATATTCTTACCACTCTCCTGTACATGTGAATTCGTCGAACTCGAGCTCGAAATAATAAGCTCGAGATTGAAAATTTTGCCAAGCTCGACTCGTTTGAACCCCTAACTTATTCTAGGTAGCAGACTTCTTTGAATGAGGAGATGCAGTCTCGTTGAGCCAATTGTATGTGTCATTGCCTTGGGGATAATCTAGTTTTAGTTGCTGGTGAGTGTTTACAATCAAACACAAGTTTGATGGTTCCATTGAGTGCCTTAAAGTGCACCTCGTGGCCCATCATTTTGCTTAACACTATGAAATTGATTATAAGGATACTTTCTCTCTAGTGATCAAACCAAACAATGTTTGTGTCTTGATATGGTGTTCATCGACATTGGAAGCCACATTGACATGATATACAAAAATATCTTTCTCAATGATGATTGAGACAATGTATATGCAACTTCCAATCAACTATCTGGAAATGGCACTCCTATGTAGCCTCGTATATTTTATTTTGCAAATCTCTTTATGGACTCAAGTAGTTCCATGGCACCTAATTCGAGAAGTTTACCCAAGTAGTCTCAGACATTGAATTCTGACAAATCTCTATTAATTTCTCTCTTTATCATCCCTGCCATGGAACCGTGATCCTTTTAGTTTACATAAATGACATTACCATCGCTGTAGAGATTTCTACGGTTGACTAACCATTTTTATATTAAGGACTTTGGTCCCCTTTGCTATTTCTTGGGCATCAAGTAACATCTCAAAGTGACTTCCTCGTCCGTTCTCAATGGAAAATTTGCACAAATCTTTTTAAGATGACGAGTTCTTCGAATGTAGACCTGTTGAGGCAAATGTTAAAACTCTCCTCTTGTGCCTCCAACTTTATTCAATTGCTGCGCAATCTTGAGTATTATCTGCGGCTAGTTGAGAAACTAATTTATTTGATGATCATTCACGTGATGATCTTTTCGTGGTGGTAGCTGTGAGTCAATTTATGCACACTCCAAGTTTTACATCTTCATGAAGTTGAGTGCCTTTTTTGTATGTTAATTGTGCTCTTAGACGTGTTCTTATATATCGACCATCATCTACTATTTCTCTTATAGACTATTCAGTTGCAAATTATGATAGATCAGTGGACGATCACCTACTAGATTTTATACGTACCGAGCTAACTTGGTTAAAGAGTCGCATGGTCGATTTTGATGTCTCTCTCTCCTCTCTTGCGATGTTATATTGTGATAGCCAAACGACCATTCATATCGTTGAGAATCCTGTGTTTAATGAGAGTACTAAGCAATAGAAGTTAATTGTCGCTTTATCAGGGTCAGGCCAAACCAAAAAATATTCAACTACAACATGCTTCCGTTACCTCTCGGATTGCCGATATCCTCACTAAACCCTTATCTCATCCTCAATACCTTTAATTTCTATAAAAGTTTGATTCATATGGCACATATTGTACGGCTTGTGGGGGAATGTAAAATGTGCTATTTCTAAAAAAATATTACTCCATTTCTTATTCGTTTCTCTTTGCATATGTATTGTGGATATGGGTTTGATTCACTTTTGGCGGTCTATTGACTCCCAAAACGAATAAGAAAGACTTTTCCTCTCCAATTCTATAGCATGCTTATTAGATGTTCTTACATTTAGGCATTAGTTCTTTTAGGATTTACCAATCAATTTGACATGTATTTATCTACAGTAACATCTGTTTTGACAAAATATCATCCGGATTGAATACTAGAAATTTTGCTAACAGAGGTAGCTGATCTTTTATTGGTTGCAGTTGGTGGCAGCATGCCTCACATTTTGCAAGTTATGAACAACAAGATGCTCATGATTTTTTCATTACCATGCTTGATGGGATTCATGAAAAGGAGCATCAGCAGTTCAAACCGCATAATGAGTCTAACATCAGTAACTTTCTTTATACCCCTTCTTTTAGTTCTCCTATTTATTACGTATTAAAATCTCTTTACGTGGCTTGTTTAACAAATATAATATGCAAAGGAGCAAGTCAGTTATTTATTGATTTAATAACCAGGCAATTGCTTGTTGAGATTGTTGTCATGAAAAGCAAGTCATTTTTTGCCAAGCTTCAATGACAGTCAACTGCAAAATACCCCGAATTCATGTTGGATTAAATACCCCATGTTAATTGGAGTGGAGTGGGGAGAGAGAGAGTTGTGATGCAAATATTTAACAATTGAACCTAACTTTCTTTGTTAATGTATTCTGTTAAGATACTGAGTGCATTTTAAGCTGAAATAAAATGGAGTATAAGGCAATCTGGCAAATAGTTCTAAAGAAAGAAGAAAAAAAGGATGCCATGTTAGAGATATAAAGTAGGTGGTATGGTGACTGTTATCTACATATCTAACGGACTCTTGAATCCTTAGGATTTATGACATACTATCAAAAATATGAATGGTAAAAGCAAGATTAGGATGTACGCTGTAGTCCTAAACAAGTAAAGCACCTTCACGATCCTAGATTAGTACTAGAAGAATAGAAGGATCCAAATAATTTTAAATGAAAGAATTTCTGCTGCTCCTCGAGGATCCAATGATTCCTAGCAAGATTTAGTACCTTTAACTCATAGAAAACCATTCTGTTCCTATGCTTGATTCTCTTAATGATTCTTCTCAATTAGGTTTCCATGTATGGCGGGGAAAGGAGGTTTATTGTTTGATTGATCTCCAAATGTTTTACAGTTTTAGAATAAAAAGTATTAAAAAAGATATCTTCACAAGGATTTGGATAATGAATAATATAGATTGAAGAAACAAAAGTTCCATTAGAAACCAAAACTAAATGAAGCTAGTTGGTCCGGTTGTCTTCGAGTAATTTCAGCTAGTCATATGAAATGCAGATGTGACAAGGGACCAAAAAATATATTCCAATACTATTGATAGCTTAGGGATGGAACTATTCACGGGCACACCCGGGCACGTGCCCGGGTTCAATTTTCGAGGAGAAAAATATAGGTTTTTTGGCCTATACGAACTTACAAATTTAATAGTTGATTTCTCCTCAACCGCTCAATGAAATTCAAATCCGAAAGCGGCGTTGGACTCGTATCGAAAAATTACACAAGATAGTCCCTTCAATCAAATGTTCTCATGGAGATTTGACCAGACTACCAATTTTACAAAATTGAAATTCTATAGCTAATTGCGAAAAATTCGTTAATTAGATCAAATATCATCACCATCACCAAACTCCTGAAAACTAGTCAATCATTTTCTAAAAATTTTGTTCCCATGAACATTGATGTTTTTTAAAACTTTGACCGGTTTCATAAGGAATTTTTTCATATTTTTAGAGAGCGATATAATGGAACTTGCGTCTCGCATTTAAAGTTGCAATATTTACTATATACATGTATATATATACACACACATACACAATATTTTTCAGCAATGAGTCTGACCATTTGTTTTTTCCAATTTCTAAAATTTTCAAGTTAAAAATATTTTTGCCATTTTTTTAAAATTGAGTGTACACTTGATTCTATTGAGATGATGACTCCCTCTACTTACTCGTGTGATCATACATCAAAAATTTTTTTTTTTTTTACTTGGTGCCCGGGCTTAGTCTGAATCCTAGTTCCGCCAGCAACAAATCTTAAGGCAGTATAACAAATTTGAAAAAAATACACCAGATATTTTGTATGATGCTCACCCAATGTGACGCAGGACAGTTCGAACGGAAGTTCAGATGACTAATAAGAATGACTTTATGATTTAAACATGTGACCTGCAATTAGACATGCAACAAATGAAAACTATAAATGATATAACATGATAACCACACGTAAACAAAGTTTCTAGTAAGCAGTAAGGAAACAACTAAAACAGTAGACATGCAAGAGAGCTAGAAAGCAAATACTTAGTCGAAGTAAGTCCGGCAAGTCACGGGATAATATTGACACAAAAATTACAAATAATATTCTTAAAAAAATAATGAACTAATTACACAATTCAACCATACAAAAATTACAAACAAGAATAAAGTTGCAATGATCACGGAGTAGAATGCTCAGTGGGGATGTAAGGTGCGAAATTTAAGCCGGACTGAAGGCGGACGGCCGGGTGAGGAATGTCGCGTTGCTGATTGAGGATCTGAGGCTGTTTTGGAGGAGTTTGTGACTCTCTTCAGGATCTGGGGGCTGAATGGGAGAGTATTATGGAGGTCTGGAGATTGGGAAGGGATTTCTGGATGGCTGGAATGAAATTCCAGAGCCCAGAAACATATTTTTTGGATTGTTCTGGGCTGTTCCGGCTTGGATAAGTGAAGTTGTGGGAGGGAGATGAGCTCTGGATGGATATTGGATGAAGGGAAGTGGGCTGGGATGTATTCAGTGGTGGAGAAATGCGTCTTGGGTTGATTGCTGGCCGAAACATGCCAGCGGGGATTTGCAAAAATTGGGAGGAGCAGTTACTATGGGAGAAACTTCCGGTTTGTGAAGGTGGATAGGCTGGCCGACTATATGGGTCGATGGAGTGTGGGCTAGTGGGTTAGGGGAGTTAGGGAGGGAGTTATGGGATGTTGTTTGAGGTAGTTAAGGGTTAATGGGGTAGTTATAGACTTATAGGTAGTGGGAAGGTAGTCATGGAGGAGCTTGTGGATTGTGGGGAAGTGGAGGTGGGGGATGTAGGGTGGCCAACCAATCAGAGGTCGACAGAAATGGTGGTGGTCGGTGGTAGTGGTGACCGGCAAGGGATGAAGAACAAAGGGGCCGGCCAAGTGAGAAGGATAGGGGTTGGGGATGTGAGAGATTCCAAATTTGGCATTTGCCTTCTAAATGTGTCATCTATCCATATTTATAGACTTAGAAGTCGCCAGATTGTTATGATTCTTCAGATCATGACTGTCTTTAAGATAGATTAAAAGAAAATCAGAAAAATACAAAAAACACAAAAAAGAACTAAAAATCATAAATCACTAATCACACAAAATGAACTGCTCTGACCGTCATGTAAACCATTGTGTGATGTGATCCCTACCACAATATAGCGATCTTCCAATGCCTATCGCCTCCAAACCGCAAGCACAATCTGCTTCCTCCTTGTTGGCTTTCACTCCGATACTATTCTTTACCAGTGAGATCCTCTTCCCTGCTTATTTGGTTCCACCGACTGATCTCCCACTTATGTTGCAGATACCGATTCACGCAGTCATTACTTTCTCTTTATAGTAACTGATCTACCTTATGTTATTCCATCTAACATAGATACTGCCTTCTATCCCAAACTTCATACCTTCACATTGAACCAAACGTGATTCCCGTAGAAACAAGAAGAAATTGCCGACCCCCTCTTTTGCCAACAACACACAAGTTCCCGTGATCCTACCCTATTATAGGTCCTTACCTTCTCGTAGCCCTGACCCCAGGAATCATTGGAGATTCCAGAGATCAATTAGGGAATATGTTGGCTATAATGCAGAAGATAATTGATATAATGCAAACCCGTTCAACTAGTGTCATGTGAAGCATGAGAACATGTTGCATCTTGACGTCCTCACAACCCCCACACAAGGGAATAATGGAAGTAGCCACACATGTCAACCCACATGGGGTGTTCAGAAGCGTTGAACAGAGGGTACCACTACTGCAATGCGGTGCCTCGATATGTTAAATTGGAATTTCATTGTGGTGGTTGTTAGCAACTCATCGACAATCTACATACGTTCATGACAAAGTGGTTTGGTTTGTCCTCCTTCCACCTCATGAGAGCCGCCCAATTCTTGTTTGTCCGTAGGATATGGAAAAACTTAACATGATCTGGGATAAGTTCAACAATATTGAAACATAGATTTAGTGCACCCTTGAATAACAATCCCTTCAGGAACTAATCTATTTAAGGAAATCCAGTAGAAGAATACATGGAAAAGTTTCAGACATTTTTGGCTAGGGCTACTGTTATGGAACTTCCATGTCAGATCACTATCCTTCCTATCAAAGATGCAGAGGATACCGAGCCTCTGCTGACAAAACTCATTGAGAACTGCCAGAGTGAATTTGGAAAATGACATAAATGTTGATATAATTTTATGTATTTTGTGGCAATTAATTAATATTAATTAATGATTTGATATTAATCACTGTTTCAAATGTCATCGTTTTTGAGGGAAAACAACATTTTTTCCTATTTGTAAAAAAATACATAAATATAGGACAACATGTCCTATTTTTTCTGATATATAGGCCAACATGTCCTATTTTTTCTGTAAAATATAGGCCAACATGTCCTGTTTTTTGTAAAATATAGGCCAACATGTCCTATTTTTTTGTAAAATATAGGCCAACATGTTCTATTTTTTCTGATATATAGGCCGACATGATTTTTGAATATCGTCCTCTATTTTATTTTATGTTATGTTACTAGACTGACAATATATATTTAAATCACCAATATGTAGTATGTTGAAGTTATTAGTGTTATATTAATATTTAGGTCTTTAGGACTTAGGAGTGTTCAGTTTAGTCTCATATTGTCAGTTCGAGTTTAAGAGTCCTTGTATTTCCTATATAATGCCCCTTTGTGGATAAATAAAATTGTACCTTTTATTTCTCTCTTTGATGTTTCAACATGGTAATAGAGATAGGTTTCAATCTTATGACCTGTGAGTTAAACTCCCCCTCTCATAAGAAGCTTGTCACCTCCACTGATGTCACCTTTCTTGAGACTCAGTGATGTAATCTGCTGATAGAGTTTCTAGAATAATTTTGGAAAACAAGGACCGAGCGGGCCAAACGAATTTTCGTTTGCAAATCAAACTCGTCGTAATGTACTTTAAGAAGTTCGCTAATTTCGCTCGAGTGGATTTCTCTCGTGTCTCACAGATCGAACCTTCCACAGAATTTTTACGGCCACAAGCAAACCTTCAAACAACAATTTATGGATAGACGGTAATAAAAGTAGCGCGAACGTAAAAGCAAGCCCAGAATTATTTAATTGAAGTGCTTTAATTTATACTAATGAAAAAGGGGCGAACGAGTATACCCAAGCACAGCGGGGCAATGTTCCTTCCGACTCCTCGCATCAGAAGAAGTCCACCCGGGCAGTGGACGAAGAGTGTCTGAAACAGCAGTTGGAGAGGACTTGGATTCAGCGGCGTGGAATGGAGCTGAGTCGTCGGACAGGATGCTGAAGTCGACGACGGCTCAGCGTTCTCCATTCCAGACGAACCTGGTTGCGGCGACTGGTTCTCGGCGAGCGTTGGTCGTGGAAGTCAGCGCTGGAGGAAAGGATGACGAGATACGCCCTGGACGCGGCGGCAGTTGTGGACGTCGGTGTTGGGGGAGAGGTTGACGGGATGTTCTCTGGACGCGGCAGCAGCGATTCGACGGAGGTGTGGATTCTGATCGACAATAACAGAGAAACGAAAAATCTCGTCTCCCTACTCTGTCCGATCCGCCTTTTAATTCTTCACGGTAGATTTTATAAAAGATTTGGAATGCAAACCCAAATTCAAGGGGCTAAATGTTTCCTTCTAATGACTTTCCAAAATATGACTTTCCAACTATAATGTTTTCAAAATATAATGTTCTAATTTTTTAAATATAAATTTATGCATTCTTAAATAACTTAGGCTTGCCTTTACCGTTCTACTACTAATAATACCGGACCTTTTATTTAGGATCTCACAGTGCGGTTAAGCCGACGAGTCAAACGAACACATGAAATGAAATACATAATAAATAAAAATATATACGAGAAAAAAAGAAGACAAAACTACGATGCGTCGCAGGATGCATCAATTCCCCCAGGGTTGAAAGGACTCGACCCTGACGAGAATTCGCAAAAACTATCAACGGAGAGATTTGGGCGGCAACACTGTAACTCTTTAGTGCTAATCCAAGAGTTGTCGGTAATGTCCCGTCCTCGCCAAGAGACCATGTAGCGCTGGTACGTCCCGTGGCGAGTGCGAAACTCTCGTACATCAAGAACCTGCTCTATCTCCTCAGGGGCGGGTCTCTGCACCGATGCTAGGTCGGGTGGAATCTCTGGAGCTGCAACAGGTGGACTCGGGCTGGAACGAGGTGGATCTCCATAAAATGGTGTCAGATCTGCCACATTAAATATCGACGAAGTACCGAATTCAACTGGCAAATCTAGGAGATATGCATTCTCACCGATGCGTTTCTGGACTTGGAAAGGACCATACTTCCTCTGCTGCAGCTTATGGTATGCACCCGGAGTGAATCTCTGCTTCCTGAAATAAGCAAACACCCAATCTCCTTCTGAAAAATATAACTCCAGGCGATGACGATCAGCCATGGATTTATATTTTTCAGAAGCCGCTCGCAATTTATTAGTAATAATTTTATGCAATTCTTTTAAATAATCAACATGAGCTTGCGCATCAACGAAAATACGTTCATGAATCGGAAGGGAGTGACGATCAAGTAGATGAGGTATAGGGAACCCGTAAACAATCTCGAAAGGAGATTTATTAGTGGAGCGATTAGTAGAATTATTGAATGCAAATTCAGCTTGTGGCAGTATTAGATCTCATTGTTTTGGATTCTTCCCGGTCAAACACCTAAGAAGATCCCCCAAACTCCTATTAACGACCTCAGTTTATCCATCGGTCTAAGGGTGATACGCGCTACTAAACTAGAGTTTGGTTCCCAATCGGGCCCACAATGTTTTCCAAAAATACCCCATAAAACGAGTATCTCTATCAGAGGTGATTGACCTAGGAATATCGTGTAATCGGACAATTTCTTTAAAAAACTATTAAGCGACGTGTACAACACTAGAGGTTTTCCTACACGGTATAAAAGGCGCCATTTTTGAAAATGATCTACGATCACAAAAATAGAGTCGACTTTCCTCTGAGTGCGAGGAAGTCCTACCACAATGTCCATCGAAATGTCAGCCCATGGTCTCTTAGGTATCGGTAAGGGGGTGTATAATCCCGTGTTTTGTGCGTGCCCCTTATACAGCTGACTAGTCTTGCAGTGCCTAATAAATTCGATGACATCACGCTTCATATTCGGCCAATAATAACGAGCACTAGCGTGATCTAATAACTTAAATTGACCCACGTGTCCACCTAACCCAGATGAGTGCAGCTCCCTAAGAAGTGTCTCTCGAAGTGGTCCTTCGCAGATGCAAAGGCGGGTGCCCCTAAACAGATATCCCTCACTCATTATGTACTGAGTAGTAGGATCAGTCCCACTATGCTGACATGAGATCCAAATGTCGCGAAAAAAGGATCGGTGGTGTACAATTCATGATGTGTTTCTAAGGAAGTGATACATGGCTATAATGTGACAAGTAAGTGGGAGCGGCGACTAAGGGCGTCAATCACTCGATTCGTGACGCCTGGTTTGTGCTTCAAATGAAAAGTGAACTCCTGCAGGTAAGCAACCCACTTGGCATGACGCCTGATCTCCTTCTGGGAGTTCAGATGCTTCAATGCCTCATGATCAGTGCCCATCACAAACTCGCGCTGAATCAGGTAGTGTCTCCAATGGCGGAGAGCCTGAACGATAGCGTAAAACTCTAAGTCGTAGGTGGAATATCTAGTCTTTGCTTCATTCAGCTTCTCGCTAAAGAATGTTATAGGTCGACCCTCTTGACTCAAAACTGCGCCAATACCGACAATAGACGCGTCACAATCAACATCAAAATTTTTATCTAAGTCAGGGAGTGCTAACACATGTGCACTCGCGAGTCTCTCTTTAACTAGAACAAATGTGCGCTCGGCTTCCTCAATCCAAATAAATGTCCTATTTTTCAAACGATCAGTGACAGGAGCAATCAGCGTGCTAAAAATTTGAATAAAACACCTATAGAAAGATGCTAGCCCATGAAAACCTCGAGCCTCAGTGATCGTCTTAGGGCTGGTCCATGATTCTATCGCCTTGACCTTCTCTCTATCAACCTTAATACCATCAGACGAAATGATATATCCTAAGAAGGTCAGACTATCAGTCATGAATGTGCACTTTTTCAAATTCACATATAATTTGTTTATGCGTAAAATTTCTAATACTTGCCTAAGGTGAATCAAGTGCTGATCAGGATCAAGACTATATATTAAGATATCGTCAAAATATACCACTATGCAGACTCTGATGAGTGGCCTAAACACTTGGTTCATCACACGCATAAAAGTGTTGGGTGCATTGGAGAGCCCAAAAGACATTACCAACCACTCGCGTATAATCCTTCCCTAGTCTTAAACGCAGTTTTCTATTCATCCCCGGGTCGAATCCTAATATGGTGGTATCCACTCTTTAGATCGATCTTCGAAAACACGGGATCCACTAAGCATGTCCAACATATCGTCCAAGCGGGGAATGAGAAAGCAATATTTAATAGTGATTTTATTTATCGCTCTGCTATCTACACACATACGCCAAGTCTCGTCTTTCTTAGGAACTAATAATGCGGGGACGGCGCACAGACTCATACTTTCCCTAACGTGACCTTTCGATAACAGCTCAGTCACCTGCCTATGGAGTTCCTCATGCTCCTTTGGACTCATGCGGTAATGGGGAAGATGAGGTAAACAAACTCCAGGCAGAAGGTCTATGTAGTGCTGGATATATCTCATCGGAGGAAGTTGGTCGGGCAACTGCTCTGGCATAATCTCAGCGAACTCATCAATGAGAGTCCAGACTGTACTAGGGATATCGACTGTGATCAGAGAGGTGTCAAGACCAGACAATATGTAAACGACCTTATTATCCCTCATCTCCTCCTGAAATTGAGGCCCTGTCAGTAGCATGGCGGCGGAGGGGAAGGATATAGCTGACACGGTAGTAGACGAGGGTGAAGATCTCTCTGGGGCTCTGGGAACAAGACTGTTCTTTTGGGGAAGAAGAACGATCTTGCGCCCATCGCGCTTGAAAATGTGGGAGTTCTTCACTCCATCATGAATAACTCGTCTATCGTACTGTCAAGGTCGTCCCAGTAGGATGTGACAGACCTCGATAGTGGCTACATGACACCAAACTGCATCCTGATATGTGCTACCTATAGTAAACTCTACGAGGCACTGGTGTGTGATCGGAATGGTCGTGCTGCTAGTGACCCATGACAGACTGTAGGGTTTTCCTAGGGGTTGCGACTTTAATTTTAATTTATCTACCATGCATTGAGAAACAGAGTTCTCCATACTACCACTATCTATGATGATGGAACGGAACTGCCCTGTATGCGGGCGGTCGTTCGGAAAATGTTGTTTCTCAACCAATCGTCGTCAGCGGGAGCCTTAAGAGTTAGGAGACTATGTTGGAGAACGCACACTAAGTGGTCGGGCTGCCTCCCTCAACTTCTTACTCACTCGCTAACTCAGGCTCATGGGTCGGGTCAGGCTGGGAATCACTAAGGAAGATTCCATACTCAGGTTCTGATCTACTCTCAGAATCAATGATGACGACGAAGTGGCGTCGCGGGCACTCAGAAGATTTATGACCCGGCTCCATACACTTGAAACATCTAAAAGTCCCAGGCTGTGGTCTAGTGCCAATAACTTCTTTGCCTCTCGAGGGGGCGGCAGGAAGTGCTGGGGTGCTCGTGGGTACTATCGGACGAGGGGGTCCGACAGTCCTAACAGTAGGAGTGGAAACATGAGAGGGTGTGGGCCTATTTCCGGATGTCCGTTTTTGAGAGGACTCTACTCTTCGAGCGCGACTCGAGACCTCTCCCATGTCCTTATAATCAAATAACTCCAATTGGTCTCTAATGGAATATCGTAACCCGTTCAGATAACGGGAGACAATCATGTCATCGTCTCTCGGAGATCGAGGCGAAACTGGAGTACTAGGAACTCGTTCGCATACTCATCCACCGATAATTTGTCTTGTCGTAGGTTGTGGAATCTACGGTATAGGGTCTGCAAATAATCGGGTGGAACATATCGCTTTCGTAGTTGGGCTTTAAACTCATTCCACGTGGTGATGGGAGGCATGCCTAAATTGAATCTAGAACGCTCTAATTGCCCCCACCAAACTAGGGCGGACCCTTTCAGTCTAAGCGTGCCATACTCAACTTGCCTAGCTTGGGGCAATTGCTTCCAAGCCAGGAATCGATCCATCCGATCACACCAATATAAGCAACCCTCTGGTTCTAAGTGCCCCTCAAAATCGCCAACGTCTAGTTTGACTCCTACATCCCATCAGGGTTGATTACGTGGCTCGTTACGTGTTTCGGGCACGGGGTGTGCAAGTTCTAGAGGTTTAGGATTAGGGTCTATTTCAACCACTGGGGCAGGTGCTCGATTTAATTGTATGGTAGCCTTTATAGTATTAACCGATGTGCGTAATCCGTTCATGACGTGCGTTACACTACCCATATCGGTGGTGAGAGTTTCTACCGCCTTCATAAGGTCGCTCATACGTTGATCCAGATCCCCTACACTGGTCTCTAAATGATCTACTCGCTTTTCCATTTAAAATAATTTTGATTTTTAAATTTTAAATGATATATATAGATATATTTTTAAAATTTTAAAAATCACTTCTTTTTTTTAAATTATTTTTTTGTAATTTTAAATGATGAACATCTTGAAAATAAACCTTTCAGAAATATTATTATTATTATTATTTTTAAATTATTTGGAATGAGCGATTACCCGAGCGGGTAGAAAAATAATTTTGAATTTGAATTTTAGGTTATTTTTAATGACAATAAAATTTAAACTCAAATTCAAATTCCTTTTTTTTAATATTAAATAAAATAAATTCTTTATTATTATTATTTTGAAAAACCCGGATCGCTTGATTCGCGAAAGGAGGTAATCAAATTTGCTCTGATACCAAATTGTTGTAATCCGCTGATAGAGTTTCTAGAATAATTTTGGAAAACAAGGGTGACCGAGCGGGCCAAACGAATTTTCATTTGCAAATCAAACTCGTCGTAATGTACTTTAAGAAGTTCGTTAATTTCGCTCGAGTGGAATTCTCTCGTGTTTCACGGATCGAACCTTCCGCAGAATTTTTACGGCCACAAGCAAACCTTCAAACAACAATTTATGGATAGACAGTAATAAAAGTAGCGCAAACGTAAAGACAAACCCAGAATTATTTAATTGAAGTGCATAAATTTATACTAATGAAAAAGGGGCGAACGAGTATACCCAAGCACAGCGGGGCAGTGTTCCTTCCGACTCCTTCTCGCATCAGAAGAAGTCCACCCGGGCAATGGACGAAGAGTGTCTGAACCAGCAGTCGGAGAGGACTTGGATTCAGCGGCGTGGAATGGAGCTGAGTCGTCGGACAGGATGCTGAAGTCGACGACGACTCAGCGTTCTCGATTCCCGACGAACCTGGTTGCGGCGACTGGTTCTCGGCGAGCGATGGTCGTGGAAGCCGGCGCTGGAGGAAAGGATGACGGGATACGCCCTGGACGCGGCGACAGTCGTGGACGTCGGCACTGGGGGAGAGGTTGACGGGATGTTCTCTGGACGCGGCAACAACGATTCGACGGAGGTGTGGATTCCGATCGGCAATAGCAGAGAAACGTAAAGTCTCGTCTCCCTACTCTGTCCGATCTGCCTTTTATTTCTTCACGGTAGATTTTATAAAAGATTTGGAATGCAAACCCAAATTCAAGGGGCTAAATGTTTCCTTCTAATGGCTTTCCAAAATATGACTTTCCAAAATATAATGTTTCTAAAATATGATGTTTGCAAAATATAATGTTCTAATTTTTGAAATATAAATTTATGCATTCTTAAATAACTTAGGCTGTCTTTACCGTTCTACTACTAATAATACCAGACCTTTTATTTAGGATCTCACCGGGCGGTCAAGCCGACGAGTCAAACAAGCACATGAAATGAAATACATAATAAATAAAAATATATACGAGATAAAAGAATACAAAACTACGATGCGTCGCAGGATGCATCACTCAGCCTTTTCATTGCTTAGATTCTCCTATCCCCTCAGTAACCGGCCTTCCACGCCCGCTCGTCCCCGTCAACATATTTCTTCTCCGATGATTCTTGTCATGACGTCGACCCCTCTGCTGCTCATCGATGACTGTTTCCGCTAATTTCGAAGATCTCGTTGCCGTTTCCTCGTGTCCACGATCTCGTCCATCACGTTGTACTGATGGCAGAGTTGCTGGGTTCTAGTAGAGCATCATCAAAGCTGTTGAAGCCGTACTACCCATTTGTGGCTTCCTCTGTGTTGGCAATACTGAAGGGCCTCTTCTTTGGGCCTCACCACATAGATATTAAGGCATCCCATGCACCCTCTGCTAGGAAGAAGAGGGCTCAGCCGCTGTTACCCCTTCTCGTGTGTTTTGCTCTCGCCGGTAATGAAATTTCGTGTTGATTTGGTTGTTTTTGTGTCTTTAACATTTTTTTTGCTTTTAACTAATTTTTTGCTTGATTGTTGTTAGTGTTTGTTTAGTGTCTTGTTATGCATGTATGCACGTGTGTTCCACGTGAGGAGGATTGTTTGAGACGAAAGCGACTTTGATGGTATTTCCTAACTCTCACCATAGTCTCCCACAATCCTCCCGGCTTATGTCTTGTGTTATTTGCGTCTCCCCATATTTTCTCTATTGATTGGTACATGTGTTGTGGTACAATTGTTGTGGGTTGTTCTAATTTCAGCGGGTTGTGTCGTGTGGGACCGTGTCGCGCGGGACTGTCATGTGGGATTGCCCTTTGTCCGGAGTATCCCTGATGGAATATCTATGATTTCCCGTTTGATGATTTGCCCCACATCTTTCGTTACCTTCCACATGTGTGTGTAGATGATGTTGGCTCACCTGATTCCAGCGAATCCACGTCGTGTGTGGGACCTGCGTCATGTGTGGGTCTGCGTCGTGTGTGGGGTCTGCGCCGTGTGTGGCTATGTCCCCGGTTTGATTCCTCGGTTTGGAACTTCCCTCAGTGGCTCGTCTGATGTTGTCCCACATCGCCTACCTCCATTACCTATATATGATGTTTTCAAGCCGGAGGTTTCCCCTCCATCTTGAAGGTAAGTGTTGAAGTTATTAGTGTTATATTAAGATTTAGGTCTTTATGAGTGTTCGGTTTAGTCTCACATTGTCATTTCGAGTTTAAGAGTCCTTGTATTTCCTATAATGTCTCTTTGTGGATGAATAAAATTGAACCTTTTATTTCTCTCTTTGATATTTCAACATATTATAATACACGCTTAAATTGATGCAACTTATTATTTTGTTATCTTTAACACATGTTATTCTTAAAATCAATTTTGTAGAATTGTTTTATACTATTTTCTTATTTCATATTACAAAAAGTGTTAAAATGTTCAGCACATTTAGTAGTAGATTATTATTATGTTATTAACATAAATTTATTAAGCCTGGAAAGTTTTATAATCACTCAATGATATTTAGCTTTTAATTCTTCTTTATTTTCTATAAAGCTTAGTGCTATTAAGATAAAATTATTGTATAATATTAAATATATTTTAGAATTTATCTGTTTGTACTTATTAATAGTATTTTATGTTGGATATTTTTTGAATTTATTTTCGGATATACACGACTCATTGTTCGTCAACTCATTATATTATTATTATTATTATTAGAACATGTAATTATACTTATTATTCATAAAATAAAATTTTGTTATTAATAAGATAAGGAAATCCAATATTTTAAAATATCTCTGACATGTCTACGACTTCCGACGTCTGACATGTCACCGACATTCGATATTTACAACCTTGATATTAATTAATATGTTAAATATTTTCTTATTAGACGCGGCCTCGTCATCTATATAAGAGGGGGTTTGTGCGTGTCGGGCATCTTTGATCTCTAGTCCTTCGAATCTCATTTAGAGAAAGGAGTTCTTCGGAACCCAACCTTTGAGAACTTGGCAGGAATTTGTCTTCTGATTGTATCTTGTTCCTCATATGGTTAAATGCAATATTCATTCATTCAGTGTCTTCTCTCTCGACTCGCGCTCGCTTTTAGTGTTCTCTCTCGTTTCACAATCACAAAAAGTTCTAATTTAGAACAATGCTCTGACCTGCCGCTCTCTGGCTGCTACCATTCCAGTGTCGAGTGCTAGCGCCACTATCATAGCACACTTTGACCGAGAAACATGCAATTATGACAAAATCCTGAACCTCCTTCGAGAATTTGGGGCTTCCCATTATAACACCCCCACCTAGTTTGACACCAATTAATAAGCCTGGCCAAAACTTATGATTTGAAGCCAACTAAGCAACAGTAGAAAATTAGTATCAAAACAAGATGAACTAGCTTACAACAGAAATAAATGTCTGGAATTAAGAATTATAAAATACCTTAAAGTTTGAAACACAGGGCCAACTAGGAAGTAAGAGCGAATACTTGACACGTAAATCCCTGTAATGAAAATTCCGAGAACGGATCAACCCACTGGCGAGCAATAAAGACTTTTCCCACCAGTGACACTAAAAAAATATCTTGAAACAAATTATAAGAGCATGCTTTTAAAAGTAACATTTTATACTAATAAATGTAAACTATGTTCTATGCATGTTTTTCTATCAAAATTACTTTTAAACATAAATGTCAGTTCTAGTGTGATCATGATATGCATTTTCATTTAAGCTTCGAAATCGTTAAACTATAAAGATTTCTAGATTTCGGCATACCCTCGAGTTCTAGGAGTTTTAAACTTTTCTTCTTCTTGTTCTAAATTATCTTCTTATGCGCGTTCTAACGATCTGAGTCCTTACTAACGAACGCAGCTGTTCTGGTGTCTCACGGACACGGACTCGCATCTACTGATTTTTTAAATGGGGTGCCGTCTCCCCCTAACTTGAGGCTCATACGGTCTACTACGTCATATGAGTAAGATAGTGCGCCTCTATCTATCACGAGAGAAAGTCTCGATCGTGCCTCCTAATTATTTTCCATTAGCTGTTGGACTGCATACTTATTCATCCTTACATATTTGATCGTGTTTCATGTTATTTAACCGCCTCATATGCTTGTTCTGGTGGTTCAGTATTTACTTACTTGTCTAATTGAATACGTGATATCATAAGAGATTAAAATTTCTTATCTTGATCTGCAATCAAGTCTAGATGCATACGATCTCATATTATTACGTATATTCTCTTAACTATATGAGAACAATTCAAGCAATAAGCTATGCGACATGCCTTGCCAAAAGAAATAAGATTTCTTACATCTTAATCCACCTTATTCGTATTTTCGTTATACAATATGAAACTATAATTCACTATTTTCATCTATTCATAAGATTCGTTCATCATAATTACGTGCAATGTTTTATTCTTCATAATATAGTAATATTACTTTAGAGGAAATCATTCATATTTCAACACTGTAACTTCTGTAAGTCTAACTATAAGACATAGTATTTCTTCCATTCTAGTATACATGGTTCGTATCATGGTATGATGATTAAATTATGATCTACTATTCTCATCGATGCATGAAGTGTGTTATACAATAATTTCATGTTTCTCCATAACCATACTATTATGCATAAGATACATCACATAAATATTTCTTTTGCTTCTTAACGTAGTTCATAATGTGGGGACTTGATGCTTAAGATATGTTTTATTATTTCTTATCTTTACGTAAAGTATGCTACGTATAATTTCAAATTCTTACTATATTCATACATAATGATGTATAATACATAAATTGAACTACGTGATATGTCTAACAAAAATGAACCAAATTTCTTACATGAAAGGCGCGGCGCTCGCAGACGCGGTGAGGTGGCATGATTTCTTCTGGATCACTTGGCAATTAGGAGCCTCCTCCAAACTACAACCACTCGCACCCTAAATCTGAAATACAACGTAATTTCTTAACTAATTAGTTATCAATCATTTAAGGTTTTCCTTAAATACCTTACAATTGTGGTTGCCAAAACGAACGGAAAAGACGGTTCAAGGAGATGGTGCAAGGAGGCTTTTACCTCTTCCCAACCGTGCACACAACTATGAGCTTGACGATTCAACAATGAAAAATTAGGATCTACAATTTCTGTAATAATCAATTTCATAACTAATCTCATAGTTATTTAAATGGGTGAAACTAGTTAGGGCAAAAGATAGCTTACTAGAAGAGAAAGGAGAAACTGGGCGGCCTCCTGAACAGGGCTTAAGTTCACGGATGGAATCAACCTCCTGCCTCTGCATCTAGGATTTGCTCTCAGACTTATTAAGGACAACAGAGAGAGAGAGAGATTCTTCAGGGGAGGGTGCTCAAAATTTGGTCTAGGGCACGAAAGAACCAAGCGTCGTCGTTGCCGATCGTCGACTGGAACAGAAAGAGGAAGGGTCGAGGGAGGAGGTGTGAACTGCGGCTGGATCTACTGCTTCTGGCGAGCGACTGGGAGTGAAAGCACACGGGAGGGAGGGATCGCAAGGCTTACGGCTAAATAGAAACCCCAAGATGCGTTCGAATGGAAAGTCGAGGGAAAAGAAAGAAACGTGCGACAATTTTGACTAGCGATTGGCGCAACCAGTGCGGTTACGACAACATGGGTGGGGTGGGGTGTGTGTGTGGGGGGGGGGGGGGGGGGGGTAAAACCGTGGCTATGCTCTATTAAGAGACGGAAAATAAGCTCTTAAATTTTATTTCAATATTGTCATTCATCTCTAATACATATAAATCCACGCCCTATGCTCTCGTACAAGTACTGAAACGCATCGAACAAAAACTGGTAACTGCATATTCATTTATTGATTAACGTGCAACAATCGATCATAACGAAACCGTACTTCGACCCGACGCTGGCTTGGTCAATTTTGCTCGTGCTCGGACCCTTAAATTAAAAGTACGTGACGTAAATTTCTGGATGTTACACCCAAGCTCTTCACCACCTACAGCAGCCCCTCCGGGAGATGACAACCCCTTTATTGGAGCTATATTCCCTATAATGCATGTCAATCTGCTCGACACCATACCCCCAATCACATGGGCGTGCCAACTTCGACAGTAAGGGTGGTCAGGCACCTTACGACCTTTTTTGGACGCCCGATAGATCATCTAACGACTCACGTACCACCCTTCACTATAGTAGACCGCACGTTCTCACCTACTCCTCCCTATGTGATCAACATAACTTCTTGTTCAGGCTTTGAACCATTGTACCCAACACCCCAGGTATGTCCCCTCTCACATGAACTACAATCAGCCTTGATACCACCTCTTCCGAGCCTACCAGAACATGGGCAGATACCATCGGTCGTAGACACACATGCCACACTCTCCGTAGGTGCCAACGTTCCCCGCCCTGCTCCACTCAGTCTAACCCCACACCGGTTGTCTATGACTCGGTCGTCGCCCCCTGCAATTATTGTGCTCAACGACGTTCTCCACCCCTTTTACCTTGCACCCAACGATCCTCGACCAAGTACCGCTAACTCCAAGCCACCCTCTCCCCTCGCACCTTCCTTGTGGTTTCTTCTCTTCCTGCGCATACATTCGCTACCAACCACTCAACTTTCCTACAATCCGTTATTTTCACGAGACTCGACAACACTTTTTTCACTTGTCTTCTTCAGTCTCCTTGCAACCCATTCCTGTCAACATATAGCTAAAAGGCACATTAATCCATTGACTTTTTCAACCTGCCTACAACTTTGTCGCATCTTCCATCAATGGCTTTCAAAATTTTCTCCTCTTTGGTCCCACACCAGTTGTCAACTTCTGCTTTATCCTGCAAATTTCTCTATCACCTACTTCTACATTTGTTTAGAGCTCCTTTATATAGGAGGCCTGGGGTTCAAGTCCCAGCCTCAACAACCCGCCATTGGAGTTAGCGGTTGCGGCCAATCAGATCCGTGGAGATGGGTTGGGGTCATTGGTCTGCAGACCTGTAGCGCATCCACAGTAGACCGGGGCGTTACATACTCGTCAATTGGTTTTTGAGGTGAACGAAATATACACATTCTCTTTGTCCATGTGATCCCTAATAAAGTTTTTATTAACTTCTACATACTTAGTTCTATTATGTTGGACCAAATTTGGTACAATAATGATAGAAGCCTTATTATCACAGTTGGTGGTTCTTTGGGAAGCTGTTAGATGAGGTAAACAATATTTTTTAACAAGCAATTTTTAATGACACAACCAAGGCTCTCTAATAACTAGAAGCTGTTACAAGATAAATAAACTTTTATCCAACATCATGGAAAATTTGGTTAGCCACATATTGGACTATCTTATTGAAGAAAATTCTGGAGCTCTCATGCACTATCTTGATAGTTTCTTTGTTCAATCAATGATCTGCTTTGTTAGTGGGTAGTTTCATGGACTGCCTCATATGACTATTGAATTAGTCTATTAATTTCTTGTTTCCATCATATTATATTGATTTCCATATACTTTTTCAAGCCTTAATAAGTGCAGGGCCTTTGAAAATTTTAAATTGAACTTAATGATGGGTATATGTTGTGCTACAGTAGGTACTGGAGATTGCTGCATTGTTCACAAAGTTTTCTCAGGTACTTTGAGATCCGACGTCACTTGTACTATTTGTGGCTACACATCAACGACATATGACCCTTGCGTGGACATCTCATTGGACTTAAATCACAGCAATGATTATAAAAAATGTGCTCGTACAAGCTCTCATATCTGCAATGGAGAGAGTGATGGAACATCTACCCTCTTGGGATGTTTGGAGCGCTTTACAAGGTCAGAGAGATTGGGTCCTGATCAAAAACTATTTTGTCAAAATTGTCAAGTAAAGCAAGAGTCTCTAAAACAAATGTCTATAAGACACCTTCCTCTTGTTGCTTGTTTTCACATCAAAAGATTTGAGCACTCACCACAGAGAAATATGTCGAAGAAGATTGATCGTTATGTGCAGTTTCCATTTTACCTAGACATGGTGCCATTTCTTTCATCTTCCATTCTAAGGAGTCGGTTCGGAAACCGTATTTGTAGTATTGATGATAGAGATTCAGATGTTGATATGGAGCTAGTTTCAGAATTTGAAATATTTGCAGTGATTACACATAGTGGTAAACTAGACTCTGGGCATTACACAACATACTTGCGACAAAATAATCAATGGTACAAGTGTGATGATTCATGGATCACTCGTGTGAGTGAAAATACTGTGCGGGCATCACAGGCTTACATGCTATTCTATGTACAAAAGGTTTTTCACTACAATGCAAGTGAAATTGTCGCTGCTTCTTGATTTTATCAAAGAACCTTGGAAATAAAATCATGGTTAAGTGGCAGATTATGATTTTGTTTTGTTCCATACTTCTTGTTTACTTTTCATCCTGGCATGGAGGATACTTTTTAGGAATGCTTACACATTGGAAGCCGTAGAGTGCATTTGCTTCAACATGTATTAACGTTAGTTACCTCTTGAGTCTTGATGATTAGTGAAAGGAATGCTAATTCATTGATATTTATTACATTCATTGAAGAGTAGGCGTAACTCTGAATTCAAGAGCTAAGGAAGCCTAGGTTTTTTGAGGTATTCCTTTCAGCGCATAACTTTCTGTAATAGAGACACAGGTACTACTTCTTTAAGAATTTTTTAGTTATATATATTATTTTTCTTCTATTTTATTTGACTACGCATTTAATTTTTGATTTGGAAGCATGCACTTGCTTTTTTATTGGGAAGCAGTATACTATAGTGGAAACACCAGTCATTTTGGAAAAATTGAAAGCATTATGCTATGATAGAATTTTGACTGAGAATTTTTATGAAATTAGAAGATATATCGGTTTGTCGGCCACATTTAAAAGCACAACCTAAATAGTTCTATAGTGTTCTTTATCTTTTATGTCAAATAATTAATATCTCTAGTTTAACGAAACTCAACTGATAGAACAACTTCAAATTTAAACTAGACTCCTTGTAGAAAGCCAAAAAATGTGGATTTTCTTAACATCATGCTTTGCATTGTTCAATTTTCTTATAAGCTTGACACCTGAATAAAGAAAAAAAGAATTATGAATTTAGTCCCTTGCTATTTCTGAAGGATAAACAAAATTTGTACGGATATTAGTATTAATTATAACATGTTTTTTTTTTATCTCATGAATTCATGCTACTCCCTATTTATATATGGCATTTGTCTAACAAAATAGTATGTACATCTAGTTGAAGGGAAAGGACAATTTTGTACTACTGATTTTATGTAGGGTTGCATTGTAATCCGCCTCTGTATAGGTCCCATACAGTAAAATGTAAATAAGAAAATTTAACATTTAAATATTACAAACTTGATATATTTAACTCTCTCTCAAGTCGGGAGAAGATATCAATCATTCTCAACTTGGACATGTCATCATTAAAAGTATTACAACTTAGTCCTTTGGTGAAGATACCCATCAATTGGTTTGGGTGTACGGAAGGTGCACATATATTTTCTTTGTCCATGTGATCCTTAATAAAGTTTCTATTAAAATCTACATGCTTGGTTCTATCATATATGAAGGATAAATGTTAATTATAAGACAATTTTTTTATATTGATTTGATCTATGATTAAATTATAATATGCCTACACATATATAGGTCCCATAAAATAAAATGCAAATAAGAAAATGTAATAGTTACATATTACAAAATTGATATATTCAACTCTCTCTTAAGTATGGAGAAGATATCAATTTTCCCCAACTTGGACATGTCGTCGGTAAAAGTATCACAACTTAGTCTTTTGATGAAGATACCCATCAATTGGTCTTTGGGTGAACACAAGACGACATTTTTTCTTCGTCCATGCGATCCTTACTAAAGTTCTTATTAACTTCTACAAACTTGTTTCTATCATGTTTGGCCAGATTTTGTGCAATACTAGTGGAAGCTGTATTATCACAGTCGGTGGTTCTTTGGGAAGCTTTTAGATGAGGTAAACTATTTTCTAACAAGAAATTCTCACAACCAAGATTGAAATATTTGCAGTGATCACATATAATGGTAAACTAGACTCTGGACATTACACAACATACTTGCTACAAGATAATCAGTGTACAAGTGTGATGATTCATGGATTACTCGTGTGAGTGAGAATATTGTACGGGATCACAAGCATAGTTGGAGACACGGTTCTATCATGTTGGACTAGATTGTGTGCAGTACTGATGGAAGCCCTATTTTCATAATAGAGAACAATATGTTTATTTTTCAGAAGTCTAAGATCATGACGGATAAATCTGAACCACATGCCTTCACATTAACCTTGTGATATAGCCCTATATTCATCTCTTTCGCTATATCTTGCCACAACATTTTGTTTTTATTTCTCCATGTCACTAAGTTACCATCAAATGTGTAGTAATTAGAGGTAGACTTTCTATCATCTTCATTGTTAGTCCAATCGACATCAATGAAAACTTAAGCGCTCGGTTCTTGAAAAAAAGATTTCATGTGCAAGATCCTTCGTACGATACCTTAAGAATCAATATACTACTTCCCGGTGTCGGATCTTAGGGGCATGCGTGTGCATTCCACTATGCATGTGCGTATCCAAGCATACCGGTTTCTTTTCGAAGATCAGGGACATACTTTTGTTGACATAAAAATTCTTTTATTGAATCTTGCAACTCCAATTTTAAGAAATGCTTCAATTTTTCTATATTTTTGACCTCAGATTTTTTGCACAAACCCTTAACCCTAAACTCTAAGTCTCATACGTCTGTAATGCATTGTATGTCCCATAATTGGTCCCATTCTTCTACTCTTTCCCAATAGTCGATGACTCTTCATAGCTATGACCTTGACACCAAAGAAGAATTAGATCCAATGCTTTATTTCGGTCCTAGCTGATCTTGAATTCTTTCAACCAGGCGATATCCTCAGTGCTAGCTCTTGTGATGATGATATCATCTACATATATAGTGAGAAATGACGCCTTATTTTTCCTTTTGATGAACATAATATTGTCAGACTTTTATGTTTTTATCTCAAAAAAGTTATAATTTTGTGAAATCTTCCAAATCACGGCCCAAAAGATTTTTCACACCATAAAAGGGGTTTTTGAGGTGACATAAATTTCCTCATAATCATTTTTAGAGAAACAAGGTTGAAATTTCATGTATACCTCATCTTCAAAATCACCGCAAAGAAATGCCTTCTTCATATATAGTTGTAATTCTCATCGTAGACATGCTGCACAAGATAGCAACACTTAAGTGGAATTTATCTTTGCAACATGTGTGAAGGTTTCCTGATAATTAACCCCCTGGGTTTGGGTATATCCCTAAGCCATCATGCTCTTCTTATACCGTTCTATAACTCCATCTTTATTCTACTTTACTAAGAAGACCCACCTTGATCCAACTGCATTTTTTCTTCCAGGAGGAAGCTTTGGGATTTCAACCACCATGACCTTTTTTCCATTAATGCACATCAATGGCATCTTACCAATGTTTAGGAACAATGGTCGATGATAGAAAAGATATAAAAGCTTAATGTTTAGGGGGTGATGTCATGTATGAAACATAGTTGGAGATATGGTGATTACTGCAACTTTTTAACATTTGAAGGGGTCAATAAGAAGGTAAAGATCGTCTTCAGTATTTGGATTTGAAAGGGCGGTATATGACCTTATAGATGGCTTAGGTATAATAGGTGAAGAGGCAGACATATGTGGTGGTATAGGTATGGATGGTGAAGTAATCACTATGTAAGGCAGTGCTTGTATAGATTGAATAATATGGAGTGGAAGAGGAGTGGCACAAGTATTTTCTTCTCCAATAAATTGTTTCTCTTCATCACTCTTCTCTCCCTGATGAGAATCATTAGTCTTGTTTGAAAATATGACTCCTCCGGAAAGGTAACATCCATAGTACAAAATTAACAATGGAATGAAGAGGTAATAATGGTAACCCTTAATAGTGGAGTAGTCAACACAGACACATTTTTGGGAACAAGGATCTAATTTGTCAAGATGTATATTGTGAATATGAACAAAACAAATAGACCCAAGGATACGGGGAAGCAGATGATAGGTATGAACCAAGCACTTAGATGAGAGGTGTTCAATGACTATAACATAATGTAAGACTCGGGTAGGAAGACAATTGATACGTTGAGCCGCATTCAAAATAGCCCCACCCAAATTGACTTGGAAAGATGCATATTAGCAAGCATCAGACAACTACTAGGAGATGCTTGATTTTCAGTTTGACTGCACCATTTTGAATGGAGGTATGAACACAGATAGTTTGGTGAATGATACCATGGTTGGTTATTAAGTCCCAAACACTCCATGTCATCGTACTCTTATTCATTACCACCACGAAGGACAGTAATAACATCTAATTTTTTCTTTTTTAAACAATATATCCATAGTAGTTTGGGAAAGATAGCCAATAAAGGTGTCAAACGAGCGGATTCTAAATAAAGATAAAAGTGGGGAAGGACCTCATACATCAATCTAAATGACATCAAAAAGAAAAAAATACTAGGTGGAGAAGCATTGCTTGAACTATGACAAACTTGTTTAGATAATTTGCAAGCATCACATATTAAATTTTTAAGTGCTAAATTTTTTTCTCAAGAAACCCGCACTTTCATCCCAAAACTATGAAGTGATAGGATGAGTGGGACGAGGCTTATAAGCACAAGTGGATGATGTGCGGTAGGAGATGTGGTACCAAACAACAGACGGGCCACCAGGGATAATCCAATCGGGGATAATCCGCACATTGGCGGTTCCATACGATGTGGTCTCACATGACACATACCCGCTGAAATCAAGTCAACCAGCATGCCCCCGCAACGGGTCAAACTAACTCCCTGATACCATGTAAGAAATCCGCACTTCCATCCCAAAACTTCG
This sequence comes from Dactylorhiza incarnata, assembly GCA_033032865.1. NCBI lineage: Eukaryota > Viridiplantae > Streptophyta > Magnoliopsida > Asparagales > Orchidaceae > Dactylorhiza > Dactylorhiza incarnata. The sequence continues at coordinate 3,211,159 of JAWHQI010000285.1, read as the reverse complement.
AAGTGATCGGAGTGGGACGAGGCTTATAACCACAAATGGGTGATGTGCCGTAGGCGATGTGGGACTAATTAACAGACGGGCCACCGGGATAATCCAATTGGGGATAATCCGCACATGGGCGGTCCCGCACGACACGGTCCCACACGACGCAGATGCGCTGGAATTAGGTCAATCAACACGCCCCCGCAACGGGTCAAACCAGCGCTCTGATACTATGTAAGAAACCCGCATTTCCATCCCAAGACTCTGAAGTGATAGAAGGAGTGAGACAGTGCTTATAAGCACACACAGTTGGTGACGTCAAACTAATCAACAGACAAACCACTAGGGATAATCCAACTGAGGATAATCCACACATGCACGGTCCCACACGATGCGGACCCACTGGAATTAGGTCAACTAACAAATTAGTAGATGGGATGGATAGATGTCCAAGTCTCTAGTGCCAACGATGAACTTCTGTAAGAGTATGCTACTGTGAGTAGAGAGGGCATGTGAGGGTGGATCATGGTTCAAGAGGTATAATCCACTGTAGTTCCTACCACTGTCAGTGTGTTGGTTCGTAGCCTGATCCTGAAGAACACACATATTAGGAGCAATTCAAAGATCTAATAAAATGAATAATAGGCAGTAGATTAGGCGAGGAAGGAACATGTAGACTATTTTGTTCAAACCAAGCAATAATGACCTATATTAACTTGCTTTGTCTCCTCCTTTCACATTTCTATTGCTGAGCAGACTATTATGAATGGAAGGCACTATCGCACGAACACCTATGTGAACACGTTTTGCATCTTATGTTGAAAACAAATACTATGTGATGCAAATCCTAGCATCGTAATTCTGTATCTTCTACTTCTCAGTTAGGGAAATGTCATCGTTTGTCTTTCCCTCTCATTTTAAATGTGTAGTTATAGTGATGTCTGGGGCCTATCCCCACCTCCTAACTAGATGGATATCACTACTACGTAATTAATAAAGCATTGTATTAAATATCTATTGTTTTATCCTTTCATTCACAAGTATAAAATTCATGATATTTTTCTTCATTTCAAAATCTTGGTTGAGCTTCTCGCCAGCTTAAATCCTTACAGACTGGTTTGGAAGGAGAAAACCACTCTCTTTCATACTATCCACATTATTACCACCCACACTCATGCACACCACTGGGATTAGAGCGTCACCATTGTCACATTATTGAAACTAGCTAATCCTTTTATGCTTAATGTGACGCTCCGCAGATCAGCACAATTTAAATCGATATCTAAGCAGAGTTTTCAAAGCAGCACAACATAAAATCCAAAACACAGTGAATACCAAACTGGATCATAATAAAACTTCCTTTCATTATCAAGTTAAAATACATCAGTAGTTTATACATTATACAACAATAGGACCTACACTCCAGCTACATCATATCATATATATATCTACTATACAATGTGCATACTGTTTAGTGTTTCCTATTAGTCACTACTTGTCTTTTTGCTCGATTATATAGCTTAGTCATTTTAATTGCTAATTTAATGCATATCGGTACTCTGTTGGAAATATCAAGTCAATGTAGGTCTATTAGAGTCTTTAGGTATATTTGGGTTTAGTCCCGCATTGTAGTTTTACTTTTAAGAGCTCATGTAAGTCCTATATAATCCCCCTTGTGGGATGAATAAATCAATCAAGTATTTCATTTTTCTTGTTTCAACATGGTATCAGAGGAAATATGATCCCATCGCTCGCTTTTCGCTCCCGTGAGGCTTAGGGCTTCTGCGGGTCTCACTGCTTTTGTTTTCCCTGACGACGAAGTCGTTGCTTCTCCCTTCTGCTTCTCGAGCCGTCACTGTTGGCCCGCTCGATCGATGATGTAAGCCCGCCGTGCATCTCCCAGTCCCATCGACCTGTTCTCTGTGCTCGTTCGACTATGTCGATCCCGCCTCTGCGAAGATCGACGACGACGATGAGATCTACTCATGCCTGCTCGCTGCTTCACAAATTCCAGCGGCAGTCTTCTTTCCAGCTTGATGAGCATCTGATTCCAGCGTCTTCTTCCGCTTCTGGGGGGTTATCCGCTCGATAATGCTTTATGATTGTTTTTTTGTCGTTTGTTATGCGTCTTTATTTTGTCCTTAGTGCTTGCTTTGTGTTTACGTCTGTCTGCATTCACGTGTGTTCCACGTGAGGGGGAGTGTTTGGGATGGGGGCGACTCGGATGATCTTTCCCGACTTTTTTCCTTCGTTCCACACGGTCTCCAGGCTTATGTCATATGTGTCTCCCCATGTTTTCTTTTGATTGGTCGTGTGTTGGGGAATCAATTGATGTTGATGCTCTAAATCTCATCGGTTTGTATCGTGTGGGACTGTGACGTGTGGGACCGCTCTTGTGCGGATGTATCCCAGACATATTATCCCTGACGGATTATCGCCGGTTGCTCGGTTGATGATTTACTCCCCATTTTCATTCTTTTTTTGCATGTTGTGTGTGTAGGCGATGTTGGTTGACCGGTTTCCAGCGAGACCACGTCATTGTGTGGGTCCTGCGTCGTGTGTGGGTCATCGTCGTGTGTGGCTATGTCCCCGTCTTGATTCCCCGGTTTGGAATTTCCCCTGGTGTCTCGTCTGATGTTTTGTCCCGCATCGCTTACCTCCATTGCCGCTATTATGATGTCCAAGCTGAAGGTTCCCCCTTCAGCTTGAGGGGGAGTGTTGGAAATATCGAGTCAATGTAGGTCTATTAGAGTCTTTAAGTATATTTGGGTTTAGTCCCACATTGTAGTTTTACTTTTAAGAGTCCATGCAAGTCCTATATAATGCCCCTTTGTGGGATGAATAAATCAATCGAGTATTTCATTTTTCCTGTTTCAACATACTCACCTTTTGTGTTTGCCTTTACAACAGTTAAAGAGGTATAACTCTCACTTAGTCATTTCATTATGGCTAACCCTGCATTTTTTAAATTTGTAGGGTCTCAGCGAAAGTCCGGACGCAGCTAGAAGGTTGACTGACGAGGAGTGACGAAATAGAAAGGAAGTGCAATATAAGGTATGTGTAAAGATATTTGTTTGGGATAAGAGAGACTATAGATAGACACGTAGAGACCTGCCAAGACTTACAGTGTCCTGTGTGCAACTAGATATAAGATTGAACGGTTGTGTCAGTGTTAGTGGGTTTAGTAGAGTGTCTTATGTACATTGTATAGTACATATATATGATATGATGTAGTTGGAGTGAGAGGTCGAGGGGTGCTTAATATGTCGCATGAAGTCGGTTTGGAACCGACTTAATAATCTAGGGTTTAATCTTAACCCAACTTCTTACCCTTTAACCAGTCGGCTCACAGAATCAGCTAAACCAAAAGGGACACCCAGCCACTATACATAAAAATGCAAAGACCACCCCTTAAAAGCCTCGAGAACATCGCGTCAATGTAAATACACATCAACAAATCGACAAATTAAATGCTCGTCGCAAAAATCATCGTCAAAAACAAATATGCAAAAATGAACGACAGAAATTTCAAAAAAAAAGAAAAAAACTCGACGCTAATCTTTTTTATTTTTCTCGTCATCGTTGTTTAAGCTTCCCATTCGTACATTATTACAATCATCATAAGATGGATTTTCGATCCATGCCACATGTTTTCCTTGACACTTATCGGAGCCTGCACGACTCTATATACACAACAAGGCGAGATAGGATCATCAAATAGACGATCTGAGCTTGTAGTCGTGTTTAGAGCGACAACATTTTTATGTATTTTTATTTCATGTAAATTTAGTGGTTTTATGTTCCGGACGATTTTGGCTGCTCGTAGTGAGTCTAAGTCTATAAATTGGGGGTCTAGGGGCTGATTTTCATACATCGCTGAATTTGGACAGATTTTCCAGGCTCCCACTGTGCCAATTCCGCCGACCTTTGTGGCCAAAGCCAAAGTAACTACTCTCTTCCATAACTACCTCATATCCACTCCCACCACTCATAACAACGAATAACTACCTCTCTACACTCTCAAATCACCCCATAACTACCTAAAAATGCCTATAAATGCCTCTAGCTCCTCATCTCAACAACCACTACCCCTTAATTCCAGGTACCCTCATGCCAATTTCTTCCCTTACAGTCACTCGTCCCTGGATCTGAACTATGTTTCCCACTCCTTGCAGCAGCCGGTCAAACTCCCCCTTAATTCTAGGCACTGTTGGACCCAAGCCAACATGTAACTGCTTAATTCAGCAATAACTGCCTGTCCAAGGCAGTTATTCTCTGAATTATGCATCTACCATTACCCGTATCCCTTCCCAGAACTCCTAACCACTCAAACCCTTCAGAGCCACTACTTAGAATTCCCAGTCGTAAACGGCTACAACCCTCATTTTCACCTATCCCACTATCCTACCACTCATCTCCTACTACACAACCATCCCAGCTCCCCATACAGCCATCCTACGCTCCCCTCTCTGAACCCAGGTACTGCTAGTGACAGTCCCGATCACACTCCAACAGTCCCCGTCCGCCTCCTATCCCCGGCCACCCTCCAGCCGCCTTGGTCACCCTCCAATAGCCCCCTGACTTTTGCAATTAGTGCCGAACTATAGCAATCTTGTTGTCCAGCCCCCCGAATCAGCCTCCTCCACCCCTCGGGATTCCTATTTCTTGTGTAAGTTCATAGTTCAAGTTGATTTCAATCATTGTTTAATTTGTGAACAAAATATTATTTTGGATGCTATTTTGTGTTTGCCCAAGACTTATATTATTGCTAGGATTTATTCTCTTAGTATTTAATTGAAGCACTTCAACTTGATTCAACTTGATCTTATTCATTTATCTAATAATTTCAATAATGAATGTATGTTGCTAACAATATTAATTTCGGCGCCTATTGTAGTTGTTCATTGGATAATTGTTTGTGCATCACATCATTCTAGATTCCTACAACACCATATGAACACATTAGAGTTTCTTACAACACGATTACATTCACTATATCTGTCCTGCGTCAATTTGGTACCATAACCCCTAGTTCAGGCTTAGTTTAGGATGCACGGGATTAGAGTCTGTAAATCATCCATGACATATCATAGTAGTCATCGTTATTCCTCTCCTCTATTTAAGGAACCGGTGTACATATATACTCGATCCTATAGAGCCCTTCCGTAAAGACCTTCGTATTATTGCGTTGATCATCATCATCCTCAACTATCCATTTATAAAAATTGTGTTAGCCCTTTGACACAATTTGATTCTTCTATAGGTGATTACTATGATAAGTATCATCGATCTCATAGAGAGTATTATTATGAGGATAATATCATGCATTGATTTAGGTTAGATGCGTCATCCTTTGAAGGTCAACTAGACTGAAAAACGTCTACAAATGGTTTACTAAGCATGAAAGAACGTTTTAATTTATAGGGGGTATCTGATGAGCTGTGTTATATTTGCTAAGATGAAGCTTCAAGGTTGGACTAAGATTGGTGCAACCTGATTTTATTATGTTTAAATCTTCCTGCGTTATGTACTTTTCTTCTTCGTATTGTTTTCTTTTTCTGGTTCGGCTCGCCGGTTTGACCACCCGGTGAGACCCTGAATGAATGGTCCAATAAATATAGTAGTAGGACGTAAAAGGTAAGCCAACCAATTACTTTAATTGCGTATAAAATTATTTTCAAAATATATTACAAAATATGTGAGGATTAAGAAATAAATTTCATCTCCTAAAATGGCCAAATTGTTTATTAAGAAACAAATTTTCCTCCTAAATTTCCTTCCTAAAATCTGGCTTCCAAAAATATCTGCCTCCTTTCAATAACAAGGCATCGTTTGCTCCCAAAAAAAAAAGCAGCCGGATTTGACAGGACGAGACCTCTCTCGTTCCCTGTTCCCGGTTAATAACCAGTCCGTATTCATCTTGCTGCACCTCCATCGCCATTATCCTCTTCTCGCAACTTCGCTTCCGCGCCGCCATTCCCTCCTCCCGTACTGTCGACGAACTCACAGGCGCGCCGAGGTCGGGAATCTCGTTCTTGCCGTCGACCACGAGTTCTACTCCGGCAGGAACCCCTTTCCCCTCGTCGTCAAGGCTCCCTGCGCCGACCGTCGACCATGCGACTCCTCCGGTCGGTTCTACAGCGAGCTCTATCATCGATTAGGTCGCCGCATCCCCCCCTGCGTGACCGTTCCAGATCGGCTCAACTTCCACGGCCGTAGTTCGTTTGGTAATTTCTGGATAAATCCGCCCTACTCCTTTATTCAGTTCTAAATTTATGTGCTTAATTAAATAACTGGTTGGCTTGCCGGATGCGTTCGATTGCTTGTTTATTGTTTTCATAAATTATTATGTGCGAAGGCTTGTGGTTGCCCGTGTTCCGCGTCGATCCCTCCACGCATCGGAGAGCGCTCTCAAATACCGGAAAAACGAACTTTTAAAATTCAAACGTCTTTGATTTTACGCGCGCAAAATTCGGATCCGCTCTCTCGGATCGCTTAGGTTACATCAGTTTGGTATCAGAGGTAGGTTTTTTTGGTTCGCTCCTATCGCGAATCAATCGATCCGTATATCTTTCAAAAAAATTAAAAAAAAAATATTAAAAGAAATTTTAATTTGAGTTTTACAATTTTGGCTTTAAAAATATAAAAAAAAAATATTTCAAAATCAAAATTATTTTTCTACCCGCTCGGGTAAACGCTCGTTTTTCAAATATTTCTGAAATTTTATTTTTTAAAGCGTCCTACCTTTAGAATAAAATATTTAAAAAAAAAAGATTTTAATTATTTCTATTAAAACTTTTCAAGAAATCAAGTAATTTTAAATGGATAAACGAGTCGATCACTTAGAAACTAGCGTTGGGGACTTAGCCCAACGAATGAATGAACTAATGAAAGCGGTAGAGACGATCACCACGGGTATGGGTAGTGTCACACACGTTATGAATGGGTTGCGTACTTCGGTTAATAATATCGAAGCCACCATACACATAAACCGTGCACCCGTGAACGAAGTAAATCCGAACCCTAGGCCGCTAGAGCAAATTGCACCACCTGATCCCGAACCTGAACCCGAGCCACTGGATGAACCTCATGACCGTCCCCGATGGGATTGGGGAGTCAAGTTAGATGTAGGTGACTTTGAAGGGTACTTAGAACCTGAAAGATGCTTGGATTGGTGTGCCAGGATGGACCGCTACCTGGTTTGGAAGCAAATGCCCCGAGCTAGGCAAGTTGAGTACGCCACTATGAGACTGAAAGGTCCCGCGTTAGTTTGGTGGGAACAATTAGAGCGAACTAGGTTCAATTTAGGCATGCCACCCATCACTACGTGGGCCGAATTTAAAGAACAAATTCGAAAGCGGTATGTGCATCCTGATTACATGCAAACCATATATCGTAGGTTCCACAATCTGAGACAAGATAAGTCCACCGTAGACGAGTATACGAACGAGTTCCTAGTACTCCAGTCTCGCCTCAATCTCCGAGAGGACGATGACATGGTTGTCTCTCGATATCTGAACGGATTACGGTATTCCATTAGAGACCAACTGGAGTTATTTGACTACAAGGACTTAGGAGAAGTTTCGAGTCGCGCACGTAGAGTCGAGGCCTCGCAGAAGAGGACAACCGGGTTTAGGTCTACAGATAGACCACCATCTGCTCACACTTCCACCCCGGTGACTAGGACTGCCGGACCCCCTCATCCAGCTTTGCCCCCGAGCACTCCTGCCTTACCTACCACGTCCACTAGAGGCAAGGAGATTGTCGGCGCCAGACCACAGGCTGGCACCTTTAGATGTTTTAAGTGTATGGAGCCGGGACACAAATCTTCTGAGTGCCCGCGACGCCACTTCGTCGCCGTCATTGATTCTGAGAGTGGATCAGAACCTGAGTACGGGGTCTTCCTTAGTGATTCCCAGCCTGACCCGACTCCTGAGCCTGAGTTAGAGAGCGAGTACGAAGTTGAGGGAGAGCAGCCTGAAGCGTTAGTGTGCGTTCTCCAACATAGTCTCCTAACGCCCAAAGCTCCCACTGACGACGAATGGTTAAGAAACAACATTTTTCGTACGACCGCACGCATTCAGGGGCAGTTTTGCTCCATCATCATTGATAGCGGTAGTATGGAGAACTTTGTTTCTCAACGTATGGTAGAAAAGCTGAAGCTGAAGTCGCAACCGCTAGGAAAACCTTACAGTCTATCTTGGGTCACGAGTGGCACGACTATTCCCATCACACATCAGTGTCTCGTAGAGTTTTCCATCGGTAGCACCTATCAGGACGCTGTTTGGTGTCATGTCGCCACTATCGAGGTCTGTCATATCCTGTTGGGACGGCCTTGGCAGTACGACAGACGAGTTATCCATGATGGAGTGAAGAACTCTCACTCTTTCGAGCGCAAAGGGCGCAAGATCGTTCTTCTTCCCCAGAAGAACAGTCTTGTTCCTAGAGCCCCTGAGAGATCCTCACCCCCTACACCTACCATGTCAGCCGTATCCTTCCCCTCCGCCACGATGTTACTGACCGGGCCCCAATTTCAGGAGGAGATGAAGGATAGTGAGGTCGTTTATATGTTGTCTGGTCTAGATACCTCCCCGACCATAGCTGATATCCCTAGTATTGTCCGCCCACTGACTGATGAATATGCTGAGATCATGCCGGAGGAGCTACCCGATCAGCTCCCTCCGATGAGAGACATCCAGCATTGTATTGACCTTATGCCTGGAGTCAGTTTACCTCATCTTCCCCACTATCGCATGAGTCCGAAGGAGCACGAAGAACTCCATAGGCAGGTGACCGATCTGATCTCAAAGGGTCACATTAGAGAGAGTATGAGCCCGTGCGCCGTCCCCGCATTATTAGTTCCTAAGAAAGATGGGACCTGGCGTATGTGCGTAGACAGTCGAGCGATTAATAAAATAACAATCAAATATCGCTTTCCCATTCCCCGTTTGGACGACATGTTGGATATGCTTAGTGGATCCCGTGTATTTTCTAAGATAGATCTGAAGAGTGGATACCACCAGATTAGGATACGCCCCGGGGATGAATGGAAAACTGCTTTTAAGACGAGAGAAGGGTTGTATGAGTGGTTGGTGATGCCATTTGGGCTCTCCAATGCCCCTAGTACTTTCATGCGCGTGATGAATCAAGTGCTTAGACCACTTATTGGAGTTTGTGTAGTGGTTTATTTCGATGATATTCTGATTTATAGCCTGGAATCTGATCAGCACTTAATTCACCTTAGACAGGTCCTAGATATCCTACGAGAAAATAAATTGTATGTAAATTTGAAGAAATGCACATTTATGACTGGTAGCCTGACCTTCCTAGGATACGTCGTTTCATCAGAAGGTATTAAGGTTGATATGGAGAAGGTCAAGGCGATAGAATCATGGCCTAGCCCTAGGACGATCACGGAGGCTCGAGGATTTCATGGGCTAGCTTCTTTTTACAGACGGTTTATTCGAAATTTTAGTACATTGATCGCCCCTGTGACTGATTGTTTGAAAAAAGGGACTTTTATCTGGACTGAGGAAGCGGAGCGAGCATTTTTGTTAGTGAAGGATAGACTTACTAGCGCCCCTGTGTTAGCTCTCCCTGACTTTGAGAAGATCTTTGAGGTTGACTGTGACGCATCGATTATAGGGATTGGAGCCGTTTTGAGTCAGGAAGGTCGTCCTGTAGCATTTTATAGCGAGAAGCTGAACGAGGCAAAAACTCGATACTCCACGTATGACATAGAGTTTTATGCCATCGTACAAGCTCTCCGTCATTGGCGACATTATCTGATCCAGCGCGAGTTTGTGTTGAATACTGATCATGAGGCATTGAAGTTCCTGAACTCCCAAAAGGAGATCAGACGTCATGCCAAGTGGGCTGCTTACCTGCAGGAGTTCACTTTCCATCTGAAGCACAAACCTGGCGTCACAAATCGAGTAGCAGACGCACTTAGTCGACGTTCCCACTTGTTGGTCACCCTTCAGCCTCGCATCACCTCTTTAGACTCACAGCGTGACCTATACCCCACTGACCCCTACTTTGGCGATATCTGGCGTTCTTGTAGTCACACTGGGACCGACACCACTACTCAGTACGTCGTGAGTGAGGGTTATCTATTTCGAGGCACGCGCCTATGTATTTGCGAGGGTCCTTTACGTGAGACGTTACTTAAAGAGTTGCACTCCTCGGGACTAGGAGGTCATGTTGGGCAGTCTAAATTATTGGACCTCGCCAGTGCTCGATATTATTGGCCAAAGATGAAACAGGACGTTATTGATTTCATCCGGCACTGCACGACGTGTCAGTTGTATAAGGGGCATGCTCAAAATACTGGTTTATACACCCCCTTACCTATACCCGAGAGACCATGGGACGACATTTCGATGGACTTCGTGTCGGGCCTCCCTCGCACTCAGAGGAAAGTAGATTCTATATTTGTCGTAGTTGATCGATTTTCAAAAATGGCACATTTTATTCCGTGTAGGAAAACCTCTAGTGCGGTACATGTCGCTAACTTATTTTTTAGAGAGATAGTGCGCTTACATGGCATTCCGAATTCTATCACGTCCGATCGAGATACGCGATTTATGAGTTATTTCTGGAAAACGCTCTGGAACCGACTAGGCACCAAGCTCGAGTTTAGTAGCGCGTATCACCCACAGACTGACGGACAGACAGAGGTCGTTAACCGAAGTTTGGGAGATTTTCTTAGATGCTTAACAGGGGAAAAACCGACACAATGGGATCTTGCGCTGCCACAAGCTGAATTTGCATTTAATAATTCTAAAAATCGCTCCACTAATAAATCTCCTTTCGAGATTGTGTATGGTTTTCCCATTCCTCACTTGCTTGATCGCCACTCCCTTCCCTGCCATGAACGCATTTCCTTTGAAGCGCAAGCACATATCGATTATTTAAAAGAGTTGCATAAAATTATAGCTGATAAATTGCGAGCGACTTCTGAAACTTATAAATCCATGGCCGATCGTCATCGCCGGGAGTTATATTTTTCAGAAGGCGACTGGGTGTATGCTTATTTCAGGAAGCAGCGATTTACGCCAGGGACATATCACAAGCTACAGCAAAGGAAGTTTGGCCCGTTTCAGGTTCGGAAGCGCATTGGAGATAACGCCTACCTCCTTGATCTGCCCGTTGAATTCGGTACGTCACCGATTTTTAATGTGGCAGATCTTTCACTATTTTATGGAGATCCACCTACTTCCGGCCCGACACCGCCGATCGCAGCTCCGGACATACCTCCAGACCTGGTGCCCTCACCAACGCCTATCACAGATGAGATTGATCAGGTCCTTGATGTTCGGGAATTTCATACTCGTCAGGGCACGTATCAGCGCTACCTGGTTTCTTGGCGTGGGCGTGCCATCACTGACAGTTCTTGGATTACTCCTACTGAGTTACAGCGACGCCGCCCTGATCTTTCTGTTGCTGGCCTTTGCAAATTCTCGCCGGAGTCGAGTTCTCTCAACCCGGGGGGAATTGGTGCAACCTGATTTTATTATGTTTAAATCTTCCTGCGTTATGTACTTTTCTTCTTCGTATTGTTTTCTTTTTCTGGTTCGGCTCGCCGGTTTGACCACCCGGTGAGACCCTGAATGAATGGTCCAATAAATATAGTAGTAGGACGTAAAAGGTAAGCCAACCAATTACTTTAATTGCGTATAAAATTATTTTCAAAATATATTACAAAATATGTGAGGATTAAGAAATAAATTTCATCTCCTAAAATGGCCAAATTGTTTATTAAGAAACAAATTTTCCTCCTAAATTTCCTTCCTAAAATCTGGCTTCCAAAAATATCTGCCTCCTTTCAATAACAAGGCATCGTTTGCTCCCAAAAAAAAAAGCAGCCGGATTTGACAGGACGAGACCTCTCTCGTTCCCTGTTCCCGGTTAATAACCAGTCCGTATTCATCTTGCTGCACCTCCATCGCCATTATCCTCTTCTCGCAACTTCGCTTCCGCGCCGCCATTCCCTCCTCCCGTACTGTCGACGAACTCACAGGCGCGCCGAGGTCGGGAATCTCGTTCTTGCCGTCGACCACGAGTTCTACTCCGGCAGGAACCCCTTTCCCCTCGTCGTCAAGGCTCCCTGCGCCGACCGTCGACCACGCGACTCCTCCGGTCGGTTCTACAGCGAGCTCTATCATCGATTAGGTCGCCGCATCCCCCCCTGCGTGACCGTTCCAGATCGGCTCAACTTCCACGGCCGTAGTTCGTTTGGTAATTTCTGGATAAATCCGCCCTACTCCTTTATTCAGTTCTAAATTTATGTGCTTAATTAAATAACTGGTTGGCTTGCCGGATGCGTTCGATTGCTTGTTTATTGTTTTCATAAATTATTATGTGCGAAGGCTTGTGGTTGCCCGTGTTCCGCGTCGATCCCTCCACGCATCGGAGAGCGCTCTCAAATACCGGAAAAACGAACTTTTAAAATTCAAACGTCTTTGATTTTACGCGCGCAAAATTCGGATCCGCTCTCTCGGATCGCTTAGGTTACATCAAAGATTTATTGGACTGACATTGAGAATATGATTGAGCGCGATGGTCTTCGTCCCATATTCCGATGGGCAGACATGAAGCGAGTATTTTGGAGGAAATGTCTTTTGGTATCTCATAAGAGTCGGCTCCTTGATCCGTTGCATGACCTTCAACAAGGGATTATGCCTTCGTTGTCGATTATATGACTCGATTTCACGAGATAGTAGTGAGGAGTGATATTTAAGAGGAGCTCATTGCGTCCGTTTCTCGGTTTCGATCTGGACTCCACACAAATTCTTGGAGAGCTGACTTCTCATCATTTAGAGTTTATCAATCATATATTTAACCTAGTCCTACATTATGAGCATTATCTTAGATCTACTAGACTGAGACGAGTTGACCCACAGTCTGAACAATCCACCACTAGAGGTCCTTCCCCACATGAGACCACTAGTGCACTTAGTTGTGACCAAACTGACATGACTTCTCAATCCCCAACTATAGGGTTCACCCATTCTGATGATATTCAACGTGTTTTCTTCTAATATATATAGGATACATAGCGACCCAGTGTTTTACGAGGAGTTTACTCCTCAATGGTGAGCATATGCTTACTCTTGACCCGATAGTGTCTGATGAGGCAGATAGTTTTACGGCTGATGAGATCATTTTTGAAAGCGGCACGAGTAGAGCACTTGAGTTAAACATGTTTGAGTGTCCATTGCCTGCACACCTTGATGAGAATGAGATTCTTGTGAGTGATCCATTTAAGAGCACATGTAATACCCGAACTCTAATTATTATATAAAATAAAACAGTTTATTGCAAATATATATAAAAGAATTCCCCTATGTTGAAAAGTTGAAATTCAATGCCGATTCGACGTCGCACGTTTATTTTTGAAGTTCGAGATTTTCGATATTTTGCGACTCGTTTCGTTTTCGGTTTAAATTTTGTTATTGAAATTAATTATGTTTTTGGCTTGGTGGCTGATGGCTGAATTGGAATTGTTCGACTTGACTCGGGGGCACTAACTAGTGGTTGTTTGGAGTATTTTTAGGTTGGCCGTTTTTTACACTATGCCTAGATTAGTTGTTAACCTTGATTAAGGCTTGGATTAAGCTGAATTGGTTTAATTAGCCTTAAGATGAGGAGTTTGAAAGAGGCGGTGGCCATTGTCCTTATTAGGACCGTCTGTGTTGGATGTATACTTATCGGAATCAAAATTATTACTCCCGATACCTTACCTTGCGCCTGCTGGAGAACTCTGAGAGTTAGGGCACGGCTGCATCCCTCCTTCCATGCTCCTGTTGTTTGTTCTGGAGTGATTGAGGAGTGTTTCTGCTGCTGTCCTCTTGAGCCGCTGCCTTCCTCGTGTACCACTACCTTCCTCGTGTATTGCTGCCTTCCTCGTGTACTGTTGCCTCTTTCCTGAAGTCTTGCTATGTTTGGTCAGCAGTTTGGGACTGAAATCCCTTCTATGTGAGCTCTCTTCCTCTTCCCCCTCACCCTCCTCCTTTCTAATTACTGAAATCTACAATTGTTAGGCTTTGACTTGATCGATTAGGGTTTAAAATAGGGGATTTGATTTCTCTTTTGGCCGGCTAAGATTTCTGATAGGGGAAATTTAATGATTCCCTTGATTGGGCCATTGTTTTTGGTTGAGCTATTGTTGACTGGCTGTTTTGGTGGGGGTTTGCCTTGGAAGTGGATTGTTATTAGCTTCCCTAGGTGGCTGTTTTGGTGGGTGTTTGCCTTGGAAGTGGATTGTTATTGGCTGCCCTAGGTGGTTGTTTTGTTGTTGGCAGGCCTTGGTGCTGTTGTTGGCAGCCCTTGATTGTTGCCTTTTTGAGATGTTGTTGGCAGCCCTTGATTGTTGCCTTTTTGAGATGCTGTTAACAACAGGTTTGGCCCTTGTTGGCGGTGGTTAGCTGCCCCTTTTGTTGGCTTATGTTGGGCTGCCTTTGTTAGCTGTTGTGGCTGCCTTCTTTGGTTCTTATTGGTCACAAAAGTGGCTGAAATCTGAAATGTGTAGTGACTGAAATTTGATTGTGACGTTTTCTTTTTGAGTCACATAATCTAGTCCTCCCCTAGCCAACTCCTATAAGGAGTCCGCTCGTAACTATTTCACGGCGCAACCCTAAAGTAAATGATTTACTTGATACTGCAGAGGATGACATCCGATGATAGGCGCGATGAGAACCCTATGAAGGACAAGGGCAAAGGAAAAGCTGTGGTGAGTCCTTATCGCTTTGATTACATATACATTTGAATTATTTTGACTTATGAACATGTAGAATTACTTTACTCTGAGCTACTTCCTTGCATGGACACTGAATTGAAGAAATTCGAAGATTTGAAATAACTGAAAATATGAAATCGTTAAAAGTAAACCCTAAAAACTTTGAGGGGAAATTTATATAATTATTTCCTATATTTTGAAATTAATATGAAATTAATATGAAAAGAATAAGAAACTGAGTGTGCGTCGATGCTAAGGGTCAGCCTCATAGGGGGTAGAACTCCTACACCTCGTAGGGGGGTCGAACTCCTACAGATTTTGATACAGAATTGTCTAATCTAGGAGGCGTGGTAGCCTGCTGTGTATTTGAGCGACCTAGAGCAGACATTGATGCGGCGGGCCCAGATGTTTGGTAAAATTAAGAACGACCCTCAGCATTTCGCAAGAATGGAAAATGATATGAAAATCCTGAACTGAACACAGAAATGAACAAGAATGCGAAATAAGAAAATTGATATCAGAAATAGTTTATTTCTGTTGTACTAGCTCACTGTACGTATTTTACTTCATGTTCTACTACACATATTCATATAAAATTATATAACTGTCTATTGATGCTAACTCTTCGTGTTTGTCTGTAGTGTGGTTGAAGAGGTAAGGAACTCACTTAGTTTTCTAAACTTACTGGTTGTCGATCACTTTTTCTTAGGATCAGACCACCAGCGTACTAGGCCCCGCTAGAAGGATACTTGCGGAGGCAGAAAGAAAGCAGAGAGAAGGCGTGACTCGAGCACGGGTTAGAGTTTGTTTCAGTTTATTTTAGAGTCGTTACAGTCTGTACATTGTATATATGTTATAGTTGGATTTTGTAGTCGTTTTCCTCTGTACTATGGATAGACATGATGCAAATTATGTTTAATGAATAAAAAGTTAGTTATGTTTTCTTCTGGTACCACTCATGTGTTTTACATATTAGAATTACCGCATTATTTAAATTGTGAAAAACCGCTCAGAAAGAGAATTAAATTGTGACGAACTTTGGGCCGTTACATCATAATGTTCTTGAAGTCTCCTCAAGTCTTATCTACGAATCATCCCACCCTGAGGATCTCAAGCCTAGTGTTGAGTACGTGGTCATTGCCTCTCAAACGCTTGAGGACACTCCTGATATATCAAGAATCTATTCTAGTCCTCGTCTCATTTGCGATGACTTTTAATATAATACCCAGCAGGCTACCACGCCTCATGGAGACATTCGATGCATCCTAGATTATTATCCTAGTGTCGATGTCTCAGACATTTGTTTGGATGATCGTCGTCTTCCCGACAAAGTTTTATATAGACCTCTTGGCGAGTTTGTTGATGAAACACATCCCTTGAGAAACATTTGGTTCGTCATGGGCTCATACTTTAGTGTTGATACATCATGTAATTATATGAGTGTTTGTCGCACACTCGACGAGTATTTTTACACTCCACCTTCAAAGTTTCTTGATAAACCAACACTTGTCAGGGATTTACCCATCATTAGTGAGTCAGTCGAGGTTGAGAGTGCTCTCGATGGCTCGAAGATTATCATTTTTAGTACTCTAGGTGACATTCGACATAGTCTACTATCATCTTTAATTGACAATGTGACTAGTGATTACGTACAAGTGATATAGTAGTATTGTCGCCGCCTTACAAGTGATGCGTGCAATCAAGTGTACTATTGCGGTCGCATGGGGTCCCCTATGCATGTAATATATATATATATATATATATATATATATATACATTCGGCGGGCGGCATTCGACGGGCGGCATTATTCGGCGTGCGACATCATTCGGCGGGCTTCGCTCGCATCCAAACATATATTATAAAAGTTTTAATATAAACTTATTTATATTAACTTATATTTAGATATTATAAATATAATTTATAATATATTTACTTATATTAGTTATATAGGTTATAGTTTCCTTCATTTATATAATAATTTAAGTGCTTACAATAACTTGTCAGCTGATGTAGTGGTTGAGTTTTTATTCAATATAAGACGGGTTGTGGGTTTGATCCCATGACAATGCAATTTTGCAAAAAAATTGTCTTTATTATAAATAGTATTAAATTTTTAATGTAGATAAGGGCAAAATTGTAATTTCACGTTGTTGGGTAGTCATGGCCTGAAAATATAGGCCTAGGACACTCTACCATAGTAGGTGTAGGAGCTCTAGTTAAATTAACATGTGGCTCCACCATTACACCACGTAGGTAATCGGACGGCTAGATTTGATTTTAGCAAGATCGGACGTCTTAGATTTAGGCGGTGGTGCACACCATTACACCACAAAGTGCTAAGGGGATATCTTTATATAGATGTATGTAATATATATATATATATATATATATATATATAGAGAGAGAGAGAGAGAGAGAGATAACAAATAGGAAACAACATAAATATATTCACCTTATAGTAAGGGTATATCTTCATTAATGACTGAATTAGCTAAATATGCTAACAATACTTAGAGCTATTAAGTTAGCTCGAAAATTGGATCAGGTTTTTGTTGGGATGCGCAATTCCTGCCGTCCAAGTCTTCATCGTGCCTCCCACAGCCTCCCTATTTATGTCTTTATAATGCTTTGTATTCTCCCCCAACGCCTCTGTTCCTGTAGCAATTAAGCTTCATTAAGACTTCTATTAAATGCTAAATATGGCTATAAGTACTGTAATGTTCTATTCAGAATATAAGAAAATATGTTTTCCCCCCTCTATCTTTTCTGTGTCATTTTCTAATAGTTTTTTTTATCAGATTGAGCTCATATTGAACAAAATGAGCCAATACATGAGCCAAAAAGTAATATCAGTCTTCAAATTTCAAACTCCATCTTGAGTTGGATCAGTTTGACTTAAATCAAGTTGAAATTTGAAGTCATATATCATAATTTGATATATTATATATAAGACCTCATAATGTTTAAAAAGTGTTATGATTGATTATTGGTCAGTGCTTTGCTTGGTTTATGTGATTCCTGAGTTTTAATCCCTCTATAGGTATGACATGGTTTAAAATTTTATTTCAATTTTAAACACCAGTGTTAGCTATTAGTCTCGCCCATGTACTTGAATAAATGAAGGCATCACATGGTTTTAAAACTATTTTAAGTCTTCTTTATACATTAGTCATTTGTCGAACCGCATGTATAAATTTTCTTTTACTGCATATGGGAGAAAGATAAACTAGGGTAAAGGTGTGGATGTGGGTAAAGTGAAGGAACCAAATCAACACTCTTAACCCTGGTTGACCTAGCTCGATTTCAATTTTATTTACCTAAGCATCGAATTCAAATTAGCTCACAAATTTGGCTTTATTCATTAACACTTATAATCATAGAATTAAAATTTATTTAATATTGGATTTCAAGTAGAATTGAAAGCGAGCAAAAATAAGCTGATTCAACTCGAAATCAAAATTAGATCAATATGCTAATAGGTTGAAATGTCTCCCAACGCAGATTTTCCCCAATTAAAGGCCATGCAAAAGAAAGATGAGGATGGAAAATGAAACTTGTTTGTTCTATTTTCATTGTGCTCAAATTTGCCACCGTTCCAAGAGGATGAAAAATGAAACTTTGTTTTTTTGTTCTATTTTCATTGGCTCATATATATGTCATATATGCTTTTACTTTAGGCAGTTCTAGTGCTGTATCACTTTATTGGAACATAGAAATAATCATATTCTACTGATATTACCTTTTAACTTACGGTAGGTTCTAAGGAGGTATTGGACGGCTAATAGGAATGACCATATGAACTTGACACTTGTCTCACAACTAAACTTGCAACAATGAAGATTATAACTAATATCACAAGACAAGACACATTCAAATAGAATTCCAAATAAGGAAACAAGTATAGGTGTGCACATGCAAGGCTAATAGGAAACAACAAATACATAGGCAAAGTTAGCCCGGCAAGTCATAAAATGTTTTGACCCAGATTTTACTAATTAATATCCACAAAAACTGTGAATTGATGCATGATTCAACAAATGAATTTACAGCCATGAATTGAACCCACAATGATTATGTGATAGAAGGCTCGGCGGATGTCCAATGAGAAACCGGTGGCCGGAGAAACAACGATGGGCTGAATTTGGGCTTTATGAGGGGAGTCAGAGGGCTGGACGAGACTGCTTGGGTGCTGAATTTTGGCTTCAGAGGACTGGCTGGCGGTGGCAGGGGCTGGAAGTGGACAGGGTGATGTTTGGAGTGGCTTCAGAGGACTGTTTGGATGTCCAATGAGAAACCGGTGGCCGGAGAAACAACGATGGGCTGAATTTGGGCTTTATGAGGGGAGTCAGAGGGCTGGACGAGACTGCTTGGGTGCTGAATTTTGGCTTCAGAGGACTGGCTGGTGGTGGCAGGGGCTGGAAGTGGACAGGGTGATGTTTGGAGTGTCTTGGGGAGGTCGGCAGTGGGTGGGCTGGGGCTGGTATGAGGGAACTGAAATTCCCTAGTGCTGTACTAAAGTTCCAGAACCTAGTAAAGGTTTCACTTGCATGTCCTGAAGTGAAACAGGGAAGGGGAACATGTTCTGGAAGACGTTGAGTTGTTTAGGGACGTAAATGGGGGTCGGTTGGGCTTCAGGATGAGGGGAATTGATGGTTACGGATAGGGGAGTGATGCAGGTGCAGGTCAGTTGGTGATAAAGCCTGTTAGGAGAGGTTCTTATCAAGGAGGTCTGGGGATCGAGCCCCAGCCTCAACAACCCGCCGCGCTGAGAACAGGCGCGGAGATGGGTTGGGGTGTCTGGACTGCAGTCCTTCTGGCAGGCGTGCTTGGCCGTGGTCCGCTAGCTGGTATGATGCCACGGGGTGCGGTCGGGGCCCCGACGTCCTGCATCAAAAAAGTGCACTTTTTTGATGCAGCACGCCCAGGGCCGACCCACCCTGGCTCGGCCAGAAGGAACACGTTCCAGTCGCACTGCCGGGCTGCAGCCCAAACACCCCAACCCGTCTCCGGCCCCACCACAGAGCCGATAGGTTGTTGAGGCCAGGGCTCGATCCCCCGACCTCCTTGATAAAGAGTCTTCAGGCAGACTCTCATCACCAACTGAGCTCACGTGTTCCTTCTGGCCGAGCCAAGGTGGGTCGGCCCTGGGCGTGCTGCATCAGGGAGGCTGCAGGACAGTGGTTGTAGTGGGGAGAAGGGGTGGTTACAGGATGTGTGTGTGTGATTACAGAATGCACGTTAGATAAACCAAAAAGTTTTCAACACTTAATTGCAGGCTCCGTTAAGTGTTGGCCTGCCCTCGATCTGTGATATAGTAGCTAGGAGGAGTGGGGGAGTGAAAGTGATGGAGGGGTGGTAGGCCGGTAATGAGGGAGGGCTGGAGGTGGTGGCCAACAAGGTGGATGGATGGGGAAGGTAGGGGCCAGCCAAGGGGCAAGAGTGGATGGATGGGGAAGGTAGGGGCCTGCCCTCGATCTGTGATATAGTAGCTCTATGCATCGCACCTAGTTTCCGGCTTTGACAACCGGTGACCAAATATTGAATTTTCCTCAAGCCTTAGATGCTTGTAAATGGAGCCCTCGCTATTTATAGACTTAGGAGTCGTCATGGACGATCATGATTTTTCGATCATGACGGACTACAAAAAGCACTAAAAAATACAGAAAAATCACTAACTAGATCAACTATCCACTCAAAATGAATAGTCCAAATCGTCACTCCTCTTCTGGTGCGTATAGACCCTTGCACTTTGTGTGGCCTGATCTTCCACACCTTTTATTTTACCTTGCAGCAACACCATTCTAGCGATTGATTGGAGAGTTTTTTGTATCCTTGATGTATTTAATTGTGAACTTAAACCAAATATTACTTGTAACTGAAAAAAAAAAATCAACGGTCATGTTTCACATGATGAATATATTACGTTATCAGATAAGTTTTAGGACCAAGCTGCTGCACTGGAAAATTTGTACCATCTAAGATACTAAAAATATAAACCAGAAAGCAGTTTCTTTGGCTCGTCATCATAATCAAGTGGCAAAGTTTATATTCTGCATTTGCAAATAGCAAGGCTGCTCCAACGGACGATATATCATAGAGTATCTCGCTCGCCAACTATTGTGAAGTCATAGGTGATAATCTGAAGTATTTCTCCGGCGGACGTGGGTAACTCTGAATAAGATGTATCACGCAAATGTGAAAAAACTGTCAGCAGTGGAAGGAAATGCGTTGGATCAAGGGAAAACATGTAGTTAAAAAGCCTCTGTAGCTTATTGCTGATGCAAGCTTTATTTCTTTGGGTTGAGTTTCTATTATATAAGGATGGAATGCTTAAAACTTAACGTTATTTGAAATTTGCATGACGATATTCTATTATGATTATGGGACTTTCGATCGGCACAAAGAGGGCACCGGTTCAGTTGGAGCCCAACGCATAGTCAACCTGGAACGCTCGCTGGGCTATCTCTCCTCCCACATGAAAGGCTTAGAATCCTCCCTCGCCAACATCATCCAACTCTTACACCATGGACACCCTCCAGGCCTAGTATCGCCTCCATTTTACTCGATCACAAATGAACCCAACTAAGAGTTGGCCAATGTTAGAAGAAAGATATCATTCTCCGCCACGACACCCACTAGTATGATACTGCTTTCTAGCGTTTATGTGTCGCCAACTAGGCTGACTCTGTCGACACCTACATTGACGACTATGCGGAGTTGGCCAATAATATCCTCGGCTTCATGTACACTACTTGGTTTACTTCTCTAAAACCTTATATTTCGGCACATCTTCACATTCATTCCCCTATCACCCTCCCTCTAGCGGTGCAACAAGCTTATTTTGTAGAATCATAATTTGCCACAATGGTTGTGTAGCACCCCAACTCAGTTTTACCACAAATCAGCAGTCCGGTCGGGCCCCGTGATAAGGAGCAAATCAAGTAACGGTAATAAAATTGGCAGATAGCAGGAATAAAAGAAAAGTGTTAAAGGAGTACTTACAACGGAAGTAAAAAGATAAGTTAAAGGTAAAAGTGTACCTCAAGAATCTGAATTCACAGAGCCACTAAAATTAAAAGAGTCAAATGCTTGAAATACTGAATTCTTAAACATAGTCTGATACAAAAAAACATTAGACAATTCTGATATATGCCCAAAATCACAATACAGTACTGAGAGAATAAACTACTAAGTGAAAACAAACTATAAGAGCAACGTTTGCAAACATGCTCATCCTAGGCGCAACACCCCACCTTTGACGCATGTAATAATAAGCCCAAAAAATTGGGTCAACCCAACTGGAGAGTAAGAAAAACCATTTCTCTTTGTGACACTAAAATATTAATAATTGAAGATGCATGTGTGCATGCTAAATAAAGAAATACATATATCATACTGAAGAATAATTATACTTAGTTTGTAAGCATGCTTTTCTATCAAAATACTGTAAACATAAATGACTATTCTATTGTAATTAAATCATGTATTTCCATTTAAATGCTTAAGATTATATTTTCAAGGAATTTCTACACTGCAGCGTATGGTCGAATTTTGGGCATTCTGGATCTATTCTTATTCTCGTTCTAGGATAAGTTATTTCTCATGCGCATTCTAACGATTCGAGTCTTTACTAACGAACGTATCACGTTCTATGTCTCACGGACTTAGACTCGTATCTACTAATCTATTAGAGGATGTATTCTTTCCCCAAAAGTCGAGGCTCATAGGGACTACTACGCCCTATGAGTAAATTGTGCGCCTCAATCTATCATGAGCGAAATCATCATTCGTGCCTCCTAATTGGTTCCCGTTAATATTTGGATCTTTAATGAAATATTCTACTAGATGTTTGAGATCGAAACATTTATTGGTTGACACCTTATGCACACATTCATACAACTGAAATTTCCTATTCTGCGTAGGTCTACCCTTTTTCTAAAGATCTAACTATAAGAGCACGTCAAATTAATGCTCTACTGCAATACTTGAATGTCTGAAATATTTATCATTCGTACTAGCAATTATTAATTACAAAACCTAAGTGCATATTTCAAATAAATTTTTCATCTACACTAGAAATATTTATGCGCTGCTATGTAATATGTCTAACCAAAAGAAATAGAGTTTCTTGCAACGGTATTACGACGCTCGTACACAAGACGCGGCGGCATAGCTTCCTTTGAGAAATGTTTAAAAATGAGGTCCTGGCAGGATGTTCACCCCGACCCACACTTGCAATCCATTTAAGATCTAAAATTATTTACACACGGCAAAACAATTTCATTAACCTAGGGTTTCACCAGAAAGTACTCCAACACCCAAAGTTGACACTGCAACGACTGAAGGGGACTTACTACCACTCTCCTACTAGTGGAGGATACTGATTTCTAAGGCGGAGACAGCTGCACAGAATTTGAAATTGCCGGTCCCGACGATAACCTAGAAGATCCATTGATCGAGGCAGGGCTTAAGAAGAAATTCCGATAAACATCACCATACATGCAAAATGTGAAATTTCCAAAGGGAGTTTGACAATACCTGAACAAGAGTGTGTCGGAGGAAAGGCGATCAAGACCAACAACCTCGGCCTCGACTAGGGTTGTTGAGGAAGGCGATAAGAACACCTATACTCCCAAAATCTGAGGATGAGGAACGAGAAATTATGGTTCTAATTTCTGAAACTGAAAACAGGAAGCATAGAAATCAAGGGGAGGAAGGACCTTTGGGCCGATACCTGGAAGACATGGCGATTTAGGAGACGGGAGGGGCTCCAGTCGACAAAACAGAGCACGCGAAAAGCACGACAGTGCTTCCTGATCGTCGGCGACTGTTGTTGAAGGAGGAAGGATCGTCTATACCTTAAACGGCGCTGATTAGAGGCGTGGCTAGCGCTGGCCTCCGCCGTCGATGGGGGAGAGAGTGTCGTCAACTGCAAAGAGTGAGAGGGAGCGTCTGCGAGCGAATTAGGGTGTGGCGGTTTTGATACCCGGCTGAGAGAGGAGTTATACGCGATACGGGGGGGGGGGGGGGCTTTTAATCCGAGCGGCAAAATGCGTGAGGGGGGTGCGGTTATGGTAAAGGAGGGGTTTAAGGAATTAAAATCGCGGGTGCGGTTATGATATCCTGCGAGCCTCTAAAATGTGTCATAAACAAAATCATTACCTCAATTAAATTACTGATTAATGCGTAATGACCTAATTAATTAATTCGTACCTCGACATGACGTCTGCTCGGTCAATTTCGCTCGCGATCGGGCCCTGTAATTAAATTTAATTATCGTAAAAATTACGGATGTTACAGGTTGACCCCTATTTCGACCGTCTCAGTTCTATGTCATCTAAATTCTGTCCCTTCCACACTGCCCTTGAAGGATCGAACACCAAGCTTCCATTACACGTAAACCGTCAACTGCACCTCCCCAGCCTTCACCCAGCTGTCTGTCCCGCCAGAAGTACCTCGAGCTCCATCACCAGGGTCTCTGTTTCCTCTGCAAGAAGCCGTTCACTCTCCTACACAAATCCTAATTGGGAACTGACACATGTTCCTTGGCGGTTAAGATGAAAATATTACCATGGCCAATCTCAACGCACATGCACAAGATTATAGTTCCAATATCCCTGCGGAAATCCTCAATATACTCATAGCTTTCTATCTGTCCGTTGACCTTGGGAACAATATCGTTTTGCTAAGAGGTATATTATTACGTCCACGGGATCCACGCCTGCACAAAGGGGATACCTGTCTAGTTCGAGCCTAAGGTCTATTTGTATTTTTTTTACTATTATTAACATATGTTGTCATGTATCCCCAATATAAGGTAGTAGTTAGGGCATCTTTGGTCCATTGGGACTCTTTACCGTCGTTCCCTGGCTTGGCAAGGTGAATCGCAAGACCTAACGGATTCACATGCTTTGCTCTTATATGACTCAGTGTTTGGGTCAAAACACAATGCCGAATGCAAATTTCCGCATGAAGCTCTCAAGGTATTTCCCCCTGTGATATGAGATGATGATCGCTACAGCGGATCAGAATGCTCTGATGTTTTTTGGTCATCGTGATTCTCCGACTGCAGCTGCTGCTGCTTTGACAGACCAAACCTTTAAGTTAGGCTTCGTTTGGCACGGCGGTGGCGGTCGTAAACGCATGCGTTAAACCGTTATTCGTTAACGACCACCTAAAAAATTTCATCCGTTTGAACATAAAAGTGGATGAAGTTCCTTAGGTGGGCGTTAACGAATGACAGTTTAACCCTCATGTTCACGACCGCCACCACCGTGCAAAACGGAGCCTTAGTTAAAGCACTTCGTAAATGAGGAATGCCATAAATTGCTGTTTTGGGTAAATATGCATTATATTCATCTGGTGTTATACCCTCCTTAGGGTCTACTTTTCTTAAGCTAAGCGGCTGGGTATAAATCCCCAAATGCTTCTCTCCCCCAGGTATTGCTCTCGACTGGTTGCCCTACTTAATTGCTGCACTTCCTGATGGTCTGTTTTCTTAAGATTCCTATTTTCCTAAGTATAATATATGCATCATATCTGCACTTTTACGATCGTTCTTCTTCCATTTTCGAGAAATTATACTTTTAGAATCTCTATCATGAACCCCCTGTATTTCTTTTCAATTGTTTCCTTGGCCTTCTATTTTATGAGTTTTCTTAAATAAAGGCTGCATCTCTGTTGTGTCCTTGCCATGATTTTCATTTTGTTAAAAACCCCAGCATATAATTTGAACATAACCTAAAGAGCAGGTCTCCTTAGGGAGACAGAGAACAGCAGAATTAAGGAAACTCACTACCCTACTGACTCCAGCACCAAAATTTACTGACTATTGTCTCTCATGGTATCTTCCTAAGTGTAGCTGCCCGATTGGCTGCGGCAAATGCGAAGTTTTTTTTTTTGAGATGCGGCAGTTGTCAAAGTATATTCCGACCCAGAAGTTTAGGGCGACAGGTGGAGGCAAATAGCATGTTATTTTCACATTGATGTATATTTTGTTTATACGATAGATGTATTTTTTAGATATAAAGCATGAAATTGGTATTTGGATGAAATAGAATGATAACATTACAGCAGAATAAAAATGGAAAGAGCAAAATACGACTAGACAGTATAGAATGTGAAATTGAAATCGGTGTATGCAGACTATGTAGAGGAGGATGACTCGTCGGCCTAAGCCTTCAATGTGTACAGCGCCCAGCATGCTGCGGGGAACAAATTTTCTATGCACTCGTATACAGAAGAATTTGCGGGAAAGTATTTTCTTGCAAAATTATAGTTATCTAGATTGTATTTTCAGTTGTAAATATAGTTGTACAATAGTTTAAAAAATACATTTTTTTACAAGTGTATTTTCACCTAAAATATTTACATACGAGTACTTAAACTAACCGTAAAAATACATGGATTAATATTCTCTTAATTATTGTGAAAAGATTAAAAATGTAACTTCAATGCATTTTCCTTCCCCACGCTCCTCCATATGTACTCTCAGCGCACAGAAAATTTGTTTTGCTGTGGGAGCTATGAATGGTCGTGATAGCTTCGATTATTTATTATTTATACTCACATTATATTATTACTATTAGTAGTATTATAAATAAAAATAATAGTATAATATATCATGCCATTTCTAGCATTGTTAACTGCAAAAGTGTAGGTGATTTTGTAAGGTTGAGATTCAATTCTCTTTTCTTTGACGGTGAGTATTAAAATGATAATCATGATGATGATGACGGTGATTTCATTTCAAAATATATAAAGCCGTCCAAGCTAAAATTGCTATAAGTTTTTCGAGTATATATTTTTGATAAGGGAATATTGAATGAGCAATTATTGGGATAAAAATCATTTCAGTCCACGAGGTTACAAGTTAATATCAATTTGCTTTTTAAACTTTTATGTTGTCATTTTCATTCTTTTGATTAACATCCAGCTTCATTTTGAGTGCAATTCAAGAGCTAAAAATGGTTTTAGATGAGAAGTTCAATGATTATTTTGACAAAGTTAAAATTTTAGGGCCTAATTTGAGATTGACTTAGAAATTTTGGGGACTGATAATTTTTACCCCCAAACTATTGTGTACTAAAGTTATTTAAAATATTTTTTATAGAAATGCATGAGCAAACATTTTACCAAAAAATTGCAGCACTTGTTTTCGTTTATTTCTCTCTCGAGATGTTTTTTGTCTCATGTTTTCTAAGAGCATTTTTCAACTTTATTTTTGAGCTCCGGATATATTATTTTACAAAATGTGAAATTATCAACACCCAAAATTCAGTCAGCATTTGTGCATCAACAACAAAAGAAGAGAATAGGAATAAGAATGTTCATATATAGTTTGATGTGCTTCACGCAAGAAGCTTGGGCATAGTGCAAGAAATCATTATAATTTTTATTAATTCAACTATTAGGTCTATTATAATCTTATTAATTCGCACGAGAGCATTGTTTTTCGTTCTAACATTCTATATGGTCATTTACCGGGACTTCCCCTCTAAGGCTCCGTTTGGGAGAACTTATTTTTACCGGTCAAGCGGTTATGACCGCATGAACCGGACCTTAATTAAGATCCGGTTCATGCGGTCGTAACCGCTTGACCGGTGTAAATAAGTCCCCCCAAACGAAGCCTAAGTTTGCTAAATTACAGATTACGTCCCTCTTACTTTTGAAATTACAAAAAACTACCACGTGAGTATATTTCATAACATCCATGCACAAAGAAATTGACTTGCAACCTATAATTATGCTAACTTCCAACGAAGTTTTCGTAATTATACCTCTCTCTCCCTCTCTCTCTCTCTCTATATATATATAAACACGAATAATTACCCAAATTTTCTCTGAAAATTAGCATAATTACAGATTGCCCCCATGTTATTATTAACAAAAAACTCACATGAATGTTACAAAACATAACATTTACATCCCCTGGAGTTCACATTTCATAACATCTATGCACAAAATTCCTGGAGTTCGCTAACTGCACCGATTAGCGAACTGACTTTCATTTTCATCAACTTGCGTAAGAGAAATGTGAAGCCTTTTCTCCGGAACCTTTTTCTTGTTAGTAAGACTTTCTACTTTCGAGGAAGTCTTGGAGAGGCTTTCTTTTGTGCATAGATGTTATGAAATGTGAACTTAAAAGGATGTAAAATGCACATAAAATATAGCAAAG
The DNA here is from genome assembly GCA_033032865.1 of Dactylorhiza incarnata. Taxonomy (NCBI): domain Eukaryota; kingdom Viridiplantae; phylum Streptophyta; class Magnoliopsida; order Asparagales; family Orchidaceae; genus Dactylorhiza; species Dactylorhiza incarnata. The sequence continues at coordinate 3,183,259 of JAWHQI010000285.1, read as the reverse complement.
CAGGCAAAAAGATATGCTATTCACAGCAGATTACATCCCTCGCAATAACAACATTAAATCCACACAATATAGCACATAAATGATCTGCTACTCGCAGCCTCTTCTAAACAGTGTCATTTTGCTTATTCACAACAAAAAACAAATACAATTAAACTCTATCCAAAGCAGGCAAAAAAAATACAGATAAAAATTCTTTAGGAAAAGTGCATGAACATAGAAACTGTTTTTTTTTTCATCTGCTTGAATATACACACTACAGGATGCTTTATCGTGTTAGCCGTCGAACCGTATGAGTTGTATCAGTATCGGTAGCCTGTTAATTTGTCTTCTTTTTACATGGAATCATTCAAAATTTTATTATGCTCATTTTATTTTTGTTTAACGAGTAATACAAATTAAATCATTTTTCGGTCTCATTCAATTTACGCTCATATTTTCGCACAAATGAACGACAATAGCCCCAAAAAATGATCTAAAATGCATTACCAGTGCTCACACAACTCTATTCGGGACAACAAACATAATAATTTCTCCGCTGTAATAAGGATAAGCTACACCGGGACCCGATCAATTGGCGCCCCCTCGGGGCAGGCTGGATTGATCGATTCCGAAGATTTTGGGTAAACTCCTTTCACTCGCTCCTAAGAGACCTCCCGAAGTCCTTGCGTATTTCCCACAACTGCTCACCGACTTCTTTCATCAATGGGCGGTTGGCGCGAGTCGGTGCAGCACAATGAAATGCCAAACTGAGCATTTTTGCCGCTACCTCAAGGTTTACATCTTCCTGTAACTTGGGATCCAGCACTTCGCTCACGCTTCCACCATTGAAGTTGTTGAAAGCCTGCAGCCATTCAAACATATGAACGTGGTTAGTACAAGCTTCGAAATTACTGTTGTCAATAGCAAATTTGAAGTCTTTGGGCTTTGAATTAATGAAATTTTAAAACAGTGGTGGGCTCCGCTAGTTACCCATCGGACGGTAATCCTTTCCTCGAAGCATCGCTTCATTTCGACTGGGCGGCGGCCAGAAAGTATTTCGATGAGCAATATCCCGAACGAGAAAACATCGCTCTTGGGGGTGAGCTGATAGGTTCTCAGATACTCGGGGTCAAGGTAACCAGCTGTTCCTTTGACTTTGGTTGATATATGAGTTTGTCCTACTTCTGTTGGCCCAGCTCTTGCAAACCCAAAGTCAGACACCTTAGCTCTGAAATTTTCAGTCAGAAGAATGTTTGATGCCTTCACATCTCTGTGGATGATTGTCTTTTCTGTTTAAAATGACATGAACAGATATGTTATTTGAGAACCAAAACCTTGCAAATCCTGATCTGATCAAATGTAAATACATGACTACTCAAAACTATAAATATTGACAACTGTTCGCTTGGCCAATGTAATAAAAATATCAAAAAGTGAGAGTTCGCTCGGCCTAAATTCTCGCAGCATTTCCTCCAGCTTCAAGAAAAAATATCATTAGTTGAAGGTAGAAGATATATTCTAAGCAAGGTTGCGGATGTCGGATGTCGTGGACACGTCGGTTTGAGTTTTTCATGAAGGCTTTAATATCTCGGGGGATATATTAGTGATATTTTATATATCAGTGATATTTTATATATCAGGTTTCAATATTTAATTATTTATATACATAACTATCCATAAATATAATCATTTTTAATTTAGATATATTGATATATTAAAATTTTGGCATTTATTGTCTATTGATCTTCCAAATCTATCAAACTAATATAAACATTTTATGTTGCAAAAGTAATAATGATAACGCGGAGAAGAAAGCCAGAGTAAGCAGCAAGCCAGGAAGTCATCGAAGCCGATGAAAAATAAGGAACCTCGGAACAAAATCTAAAGGCCAAGTATAATCGACGTCAACAACGAGCTCACGGAAGAGAGCCAGAGGAAGTAAAAAGAGAGTCAAGAACTAGGACACAAAACAACACAAGATTTTGTTTTTGTTTATTAAACCATAGATGGTAAATAAAATACATATAAAAAATCGGCCAATTCACTGCCGGGATATATCGGACGTGTCAGTCTATAGCTGATATATCAGCCGATATATTTCAAAAGGGTGTTTTATAAAAAAATATCGAAAACATGTCATTTCAATCTCTTTAGGTAACACGATCAAGAAATTAAGTAGTCATCCCATAAAGCAAGTCTTCAGAAAGATCCCCATAGAAAATTATTATGAGTGGCATCTTGGAAAAAGGCGATAACTTGCTTCTTCTAGGTGGGTAGTGAAGATACAAATTACTAGTAGTAGAGATTACTAAGCCAAGTATTTGACATAAGGGTCCAAAAGAATAAAAAGACATCAAATCATCACGCATGACTAAAGATTCCAAAAGAATAATAGGAAATGACATAAGAGTCCACAACTTGGTCACATAGGGTGAATATCCCTTCAAGCTAGAATCGACTACCTTCAAATTGCTATAAAAAGCATCATCAAAAACAAACAAACAAAGAGGGAATGACCATTGTTCGATGTTAATTTTTTAGAATTTTTCGTCAAAATATATGAAAAGAGGTGTAGTGTATACTCGAGATCTTCCTAGGTCATGTTCATCAAGCCATCAAGAGTTCAAAGAAGCACACAACTAGGAAGTCCAAGTGGATTCATCCAAGTAGGTTTATTCCAACCATATTCAACAAACTCAAAAGTGACACAGATTTCAACCAGGTCGACCAGTTGATATTTAACCAATCCAAATCAGTCAAATCAGTTGCCCGGTCTCAGCTCCAATCACTCGATTTCCATAGACTATACTCAAAACTCATCCAATAGTAGTCCATCTACTCGAATATTTATATACAAGGAACACACTTCAGTTCAGCTTGGCACAAATACATGACCACAGGCTCACACTTCATCATAGATGTCCCAACTACTCAGTAGCCATATTTTATCATGTTGCTAATGCCTTGGCTAAGATCTTATAAATAAGGAATAGTACACAAGAGCAGGAGGGACTGCTCTTGAAAATCATCACTATCTCCTTTTTGGAGCTCAAATTCTCAGCGTCCTTCTCTTCTTCCATTTTCTCTCCCAAATATCCTTATACACAGAGAGAGATCAACAAGGGAATACTAGATTGGACTCTCGAAGTAACTCATTATATTTTATTCTTCCTCGAATTCTCTACTTCCAGGATTCAGTAGAGCTCCATCTAAACTCCATGAGAAAATTGGGATTTATCATAGTAAATGTATTGCGCCTTTAGTGAGAGGTAGTTCCCTTTCTACCCGCATGTGCAAAAATCACTTGCATCATGATTCACATTTAGATGCTTGTGCTGTAAAATCCGTAAGCCTTAAATCGTTTTAGGAATATCATTTATCATTCTAAGAACCACAACTTAGTAAACAACAACATAGTGTATATGTCAATTCAAACCCAAATAAATTCATCAAAAGAAGAATTTTTTCACAAATGCTGCAAAATCAATTGGAAATGATTCGGAGTGTACATAAGGTAGGACATGCAGGACCCTATTTGGAGGGCGTGTATGATGTTGCTGTGTTTGCAGGGGGAGATGATATGCTCTTGGAACATACCTAATGAAGGTTTCACTATAAGCAATTACATATAAAAACTTAAATCTGGTGGATAACTATGATAGTATGATATGCCTAAAAGAACATTTAGAAAAATAATTTACAAGGAAAACAAACCAAATCACACTAGCCATAATATCATAGATTACCTAAATATTGTGCAATCTTTGAACCTTCAGCCTACTAAATGGTGTCATAAACTAAAATAATTTGAATTTCCCAAGGAATACTGCACTAATCGAATTCATACCTGCATATAGATGGAGATATGTCAATGCATGCGCAACATCAATTGCTATTTCAAGTCGTTGATTAAAATCCAGAATGTGGCCGTTCAGACCTGTGAAATTCAACCTAAATGTTATTTATCGCTGAAGCTATATTGGGACACTATAAAATCATGCTCTCTTACCATCAAGATGCTCTCTTAGTGTACCATTTGGAACATATTCGGTAATAACAATTCGTTCCTTTCCTTTCTCAGTGTAGCCAAGTAATTTTACTAAGCTTCTGTGTTCAATTTTGGCAAGAAGTTCTACTTCACTACTGAACTCATCTCGAAGAGTTGCAAAATGTTCCTGCCCACAAAATAACATAAAGAAAGTTTATAATTTTAACAAAAGCTGACCTTTGAGCATTCAATAGTGAATCTAGGCATCAGAAATACAATCCTCCTGACATTTGAATCCACAGCAAGAGACTTGGACATTTTCAAAAATATATGCAGAATGCAAAATGAAGTCCTTCAACCTTTTATTTCATCAATCTCACTAAAGTATGGATGCACCAGTGTCAACTTAGAAAATCAAACACCTCGCTTATGCATTAGAATAATGCAGTTGAATAAAATGTATGAAACAATGTGTTAGTCTATTTAACGCTATCAGAAAGTAAAATGGAACCAACGACACTGATAACACTATAAGGACACAAACATTTAGAATCATGTTTTGTTACCGCTGGCAGCTGATATCCCTAATAGTTGGAATAAGAGCAATGACGCTAGAGATTTCATTTCTGAGTTGCAATAAAATTAAGGGGCAGAATCATGCTAATCCAAGTGCCGCTGACTTCGTGTTTACATACCCAGCATCACGAAGGATGTGGGTTGCCACCTTAACAGCTTTGTGTGATCCCAGGAAATTCTTTACAAACAAAACAGTCTGCGTCACAGAGGATGTGGGTTGCCACTTAACACCTTGTGCAATCCCAGGTAATTCATTACAAGCAAAACAAACATCTTGGAGCATTTTCTTAACACATGCTAGGCATCAACACGAATGAACAGACAGTAATATTAACAGGAGACACTTCGGTATATGTGGTTTAAGGATTGCAGGTGTTTGCTTAAAATGATTAATCATCATTCGAAATCATGTTCACTTTCATGACCTTCAATTTACCTAGGAAATGTGAACAAATGGCACTTCCATGGACATTTCTCTACTCACCTCCGAATCTTAGTCGGGTTGGTATATTGCATCACCTTTGAAAACGAGGTGGCGGGTTGAACCACACCGCGAAGCGTTTAAAAAAAAGGCAATTCTCTTCCTAACCTTAGTAACAAACATAGAGAGAAACATATTAGGTTATCAAACTTGATAGGTTTAATCATTCAGTTCTAGTTTTATTTCTCATAGAAATAAATTAATGTGTTTCTCGCAATGAATTCCCTGCTACTTTAATTCAACATCGAAAGTATCTAAAATGCCTTAATTAAAAGATTTATGAAATGTGGATTTTGGGTTCATAATATTACCTAGTTTTGCAATAGAAATCCTAAAACTAGAATGCTCTGCATAAAATTTAGTATTAGAGCGTTGTTTATACACAATGTGGATTTCATATACTAAATTCACATTCCAGGGCAACATACTAAATTCATATAATGTGGATTTCATATACTCATTGTGTATAAATAAAGGGCGTTGCCCTGGAATGAAGTAAGAAGCTCACTATTTCCGCTTGATTTCGCCTGACTTGGTATCAAAGATGCAGTCTCGTCTCGCGCTCGTATCTCGCGGTTGCATTCGTTTCCCACGGTTGCGCTCGTATCTCGCGGTTGCACTCCGTTTCCTGCGGTCTTCTTCTTCAAGCGGCTTCCGCTTCCCGTGGCTTCGTGCGACCTCGACAGGATCTGCGGCTTCTGCTTCCCGTGGCTTCTGCTTGTCTGCTTCGTGCAACCTCAACCACTGCTTGCGTGGCTTTTCTTCACTGTTTGTGTGATCCTCCCTTCGTGTGCTCTCTCCGGGCTGTCACGATTGTTCGCACCCCCATCCCTCTCAGTGGTCAATGACTGCAGGTCATGCGGCCGGTTTGTTCGTCGCCCCTTTCTTCACCAGCAACGTGCGACGTCCTGTGACCTCAACCAACAAAGTGCGGCCTCGTCTCCAGCTTGTCTTACGCTGGTCAGTTTGAGTGCGGCCTCGTCTCCAGGAAAGTGTGACCTCCGCTTGAGTACGTGTTGTGCAGTCTTCTTTCTCGCCTCCATAGGTTCGTGCAGCTCCTTCCGCTAGTCCGGTCTTCCGCTAGTGAGACAGCTCGTGCAGCCTCTTCCTCTGCTAGTCCAGCCTCTGTTACGCTGCCTCCCGTGCTCTCAGTTCGCGCCCTATCTAGCGTTGTGCGGTCTCGTTCCTCATGGCTAACTCCACGGACTCGAGTGTTCAGCCTCCTTCCTCATTTATCCCTCCTTCGGGTAGTGATTTCTCCCGTTCTCATGATGCCTCTGGTTCCCTCCATATTACAATTTTTCCTTTGGATGACACAAATTACCTCAAGTGGTCTCGCGCAGCACAACATGTTATCCGCATCCATTAGTTTGGGTACATCGACGGGATGATTGTTAAGCCTTCCCGTACTGATCCGGGTTGGTGAAAGTGGGACGCTGACAATTCCCTTGTTGTCTCATGGTTGCTTCACTCCATGTCCTCCTAGGTCTATCGTAGTTACATGTTGATAGACTCGGCCTTTGACATCTGGACTCGGGCTTGTGAGACTTATTCACAACTTGGTAGTTCTAGCCAGGTATACGAGCTCACTCGGCGTCTCCTGGAGCTCAAACAATTCACTTCTTCTGTAGCCGCTTACTTCTCCGAGTTCGAACACCTCAACCAAAAGTTGGATTACTTTGAGAATTTCACTCTCGCTTGCATTGCTGATGCTCGGGCCTTAAAAACCAAGGAAGATCGTTATCATCTTCATGTCTTCCTCATGGACCTTAATATGGAGTTTGACATGGTGCGCACTCATGTTTTGAACCGGCAGCCTCTTCCCTCTCTTCGGGAAGCCTTCAGTAGGGTCTTAGAGGACGAAGATCGTCATCATTTTCTCAACTCCGATCGTGGTTCTGATCGGTCCGCCTTTTTTGGCCTTCTTCGCGCTCCTCCTCCCTCCACGTCTCTCAAGTTGTGTGATTACTGTGGCAAACAGGGTTATGCCCGGGACTCCTGCTTCCATCTCAATCCTCATCTTGCTCCATCACATAAAATCTCTCGTGGTAGTGGTAGTGGTACCTCTCGCCAACCTAATCCTTCTTCTACTGCTCACACTACTGAGACTGCTCTTGATCGGCTTCTTTCTAACAGTCTTTCCTCGGGGGAACTGGATGTTTTGCGTCGTCTCATGCGCATTCAGGTTTCTTCCCCTTCTACTTCATTCGCCACCACTGGTCCACCAGCACCCATTTTGCCACTGCCACTGTTTTAAATGTCGGTTGACATGTCCGACATGTCCCATTTGAACTAAAAACGACTTGCATAATGAAAATATAAAGGTTATGGTGTTTTTTAATATAAGTATATAACGGATTTAATCCACTATAACGGCCGACATTAGCGGAATCAAAAGGCGCGACATTTTTTCGTCGATATACTATAAAACATCGTAACTCATTGACCTAACATTTCTCGTCTTCCGACTACGTGAGAACGAAGACTCTCCATTTTGCAAGCCCTCTTCCTGAGTCGACGACCCAACCCTCTTCAAGTCCCTCACGACGACGACGACCCAGCCCTCTTCTTGCGTCGTTTCGCCTCGCCAACTCCGTCTTCTGTCGTTAATCAGCCTCGTCGATTACCGGGGAAGAGATTACAACGATGACAAGCAGGGTTTCCCCATTTCTCTCTTCTCCCAATCAATTGATTCCTCCAGTCCTCTGGACGTCTTCGTTCTCGGAGGTAGGTCTCTACTCTGGCTTACATCCGATTTCTCGGCTTGGATCTTGATCGACCGTACTTGCATTTTATCTGCTCCGGTATGAATTTGGTTTTTGAAAAAAAAAATTCTTCTTCTCCATGTTACAAAACATAGTCTGACATGCCATTTTTATTTTCGGCAAGAGTTTAATTCCCATTTCTTCTTCTCCATGTTGCATTTTATCTGCTCCGGATCTTTTACAATTTTATAATAGTTAGTTGTTCTTGATCATCAAGTAGTAATACATTATGCATATCCAGAGAACAAGTTAGAACTCATGTGTTCATTCATCAATTATTCCTCGCTTATTCTAAACTTCAATAACAAACAAAACTTCTCTTTCTTCTGAAAAAAACAGTTGATTTCACTAGCCTCACATTATTTTTAGTAGCTCTATCCTTCCATTCTTGGATCCATTAGATAAACTTTCAGACTTTTTTTCCATTGTTTTTTCTTTAAATAAAACATCTTCACATCTGTTACCATGCTAATTTAGTTCCTGGTAAGTTTCCCATAGAGTTTCTGTTGAAAATGCTCTTTGTTGTTCTGAAGCGATAATTGAACTTAAGGGATGTGCATTACAGCTTCTATAATCGGAAGTCTGTTTATAATGCTTCACATTTCCAGCTCTTACATCTACCCCAGAAAATGCAAGGAAAGGCAGAAGTGCAGAAAATATATTGTTATCTTTATTTTTGAGTGATTTTTACTGCATAAATATTTCCAGCTCTTAATCAGGTTTTACCTCCGGGGCGAAATATCACATGACAGAAACATCGTCAGGTTTTACCTCTTACACCCCCTCTCAGGGCGTGATAAGGTTGCCACTGCAAATGGCTCACTCTCACCAATTGTTGGCAAGAGGACCATCATTTGTTCCTCTGCCATGCCCCTCACTGAAGTGTTGCATGTTTCTGCTTTTCCTCGCAATTATCTATTAGTCGTCTGACTACATCCTTAAATTGTTGTCATTTTCTCTCATGATGGTTGTGTTTTTCAGGATTTGGCAACGAAATAGCGTATTGGCAGTGGTAAGAACTGCGGGGGTTGTACATCTTAGACCATCCTCCAGCTCAAGCTCTTTCTAGTGTCTCTCCAGCTCTCTCCAGTCCTCCTCGTCCTTCACTTGCGGATGTGCATCGATGACATCAGCGTCTTGGACATTCCTCCGTCAACTATCTTCTCAAGTTATTTCCTATGTTTTAAAGGTCTCTGAGTCATTTTGTCTGTAATGAATGTGAACTTTCTAAACATGTACGTCATAGTCCGAATTATTTTTTTCTCCTAGTGTGGTTCCTTTTGATGTTTTTCATACTGATTTTTTGGGAACCATCTCCTATTGTCTCTCTCTGGTTACCGATGGTTTGTGATTTTTATTGATTGTTTCTCTCGCTCTACTTTGGTGTACTTATTAAAACGGAAAAGTAAGGTTTTTGATTGTTTTCATATTTTTCACGCAATAGTGGCCAATCAATTTGGTAGGCACTATTCGTGCACTCTGTAGTGACAATGGGGTGAGTACAATGATCGTGGTGTCTTGGCACTTATCTTAGAGATCATGGGATTATTCATCAGAAAACATGTGTCAATGCCTCTACTCAGAATGGTGTGACTGAAGGTAAGAAACAAGCATCTCCTTGAGGTTACCAGATGTCTTCTTCTTACCGTGAATCTTCCAAAGTCCTATTGGGGTGACGCGGTTCTCACCGCTGCTTACCTCATCAATCGTCTACCCTTGCGAGGCAGGTCAGGCCAATTAATATGAATGGGAACTGAATAATTGCACTAAAACATAAAATGTGAGGGATACAATCGTGAGGCATGCTTACGCCTACTCTTGAGGGTCGGTACCCAAAGAGCTCCTCTCCAAGAAAGTGACCACCTAAGACACCAAAAAATGATCCAAAGACTCTCCTCCACTCCCTTATATAGGCGATTGTGGAGACATTTAACATTACAAAAGCGTCACTAGCGCTATAAACATAAATAAATTACAAAATTTGACACTAAAAATAAGAGTGCTCCGCAAGGAGTGTCCGATCTGGGACAAAATATTGTATCAAAGATTGCATTGTCATCAATATCAGGCACATCACAAAATTTGTCTACAATTCCACTTTCTTATAGGTGGTTGGTCTACAATTCCACTTTCTCACTTTTCTCTCTCTCCCACTTACTCTTTTATCTCTCCCACCTTCTCTTGCTCTCTCCTACTTTATGTTATTTCTTGCTTGCCACTCCCTCTCTGTCATCCTCCCTCTCCCTTCTGCTACTAAGTCTTCCCATACAACCCTATGTTCTCCTTTCTGTCAAGTAACAGTACAATCATACCTAACATTCAACATCCTCACCTCAACAAATCATAGCACTTTTTAATAAAAACTTTTCTGCTCCAACATTCCATCACGTAGCATAGAGCAAAGCAATCATAGGATCATTCCTTTTGATATCATCACTGTCAACCACCATCGAACTAAGTTAAAAAAAATTCCAAAACATAAAAAAATTGCAAAACACAGCCTACCAGAAGAGCCCTTGCCCAAAACAATCGTAAACACTACTAACCAACCGGTCCCCCTTAACCCTCCACCAATTCCATATATTGATTTTTCATTATCCACATATGCAGAAGAGAAAACTTACTTTCATGGAACCCTTGGCCACCAATTCAAATTGAGATCAATAATTAATAGCTTGTATTGATTCTTCATTATCCACATACTCCAGTTACTTGCAATTGTAACAACAAATAACCAGGGTGTCCGTTCCGACATCGAACCTGAGCATACCTCATATTCAGATCAGTGAAAATATCCATCCACCCTTCAGTGGCTCATATGGCTCAATTTGTATTGCTAACAGCTATATTCTGATCTTAAAACTAGGGCTTCTTTTGGAATCCTGGCCGCCCACTTTTAAAGGAGGTTGAAATTACTAGCTTGTATTGATTCTTATTCACACTACTTGCAGCTTGACAACAAATCACCAGGTCATCGACCTACCTACATTAAGACTTGAATGACTTATTCAAGATGCGAAACATCCGCACGACCATTTAGTGGCTCACTGTTCAATTTGTATTGCTCATAGGTATGTTATCACATTGAAAAACTAAAACTTCTTTTTGTACAGTAAGGGTTTATTTAAGGCAATTGTTATAAGCACACCAGTATTGGCTATTCACACCAATTTCTATGAGTTATTACGCGACTTTTGAAAATACGCCTTGTATGTGCATTTTTAGGAAGTGTTCAACAGGAAAATTATAGATCTCGTCGAGATCTACAACTTTCGTGTTGAACACTTTTCCTAAAAATGCACACACAAGGTGTATTGTCGCCCTGATCGTAACTATAACGAATTTTTAGCGAATTATTGAAAATACGCCTTGTACATGCATTTTCAGGAAAAGTGTTCAGCACGAAAATTGTAGATCTCGACGAGATCTACAATTTTCGTGTTGAACACTTTTCCTAAAATGCATGTACAAGGCGTATTTTCAAAAGGCGAGTAATAACTCATAGAAATAGGTGTGCGAATAGCCAAAACTGGTGTGCTTATAACAATTGCCTTTATTTAATTTTACTGCTGGGGTTTCCTTTGATATTTCCTCTAAAATTCTGGAACTTTGTTTTCTACTTGCCCTCCTTTTCTATAAATTTTGACAATCCTTCACATTTGATTGATGATTTTCTTTTATTGTGAAAGCTCTATTTTGCTGTAGAAATTCAGGTTAGCACAACTACCAGTCATGGACAAAAACAGTATTTGGAATTTTCTCTCACATATCTAAATCTATGTTTCATTCAATCATAAATTTATTGCATGTGCAGATTTGCCTCTATCAGAAATCTGAAACTTTGTACTTCAAAACTGCAACTCAGCTGTTCCAAGACCAATTCAGCTGTACGAAACTTTGGACAGACATTACACACTTTGTGCAAGGCTGCATGCCTTTTCACATTAATTTGATCCTCTATATGCATATAAACAATATCGACTATTGATTCTTGAAAATCATTGTGAGATTTTGAAGGCAAAATTGACTCTTTTCCTAAGAAAATAGGTTGTCTTTTAGTAAAATATAAGCTGATATATCCAATTTGTTTCCTACATATCGGCCAACGTGAATTTTGAAAATATTGTTTGCAAATCTATTTTAGGTTATTGAAGCAATAAACATGTTATCACTGCATGTATTGCATTATATATGCTTAAATTGATTAGATTTATTGTTTTTACTCTTGCATAGGTGTTATTATTACAATCAAATTTATATAATCATTCCCGACTATACATTTGTTAGTTTATATTGAACAAAATAATCAAGAATTTTATAATCAAGTTTATAAAATAATTTCACACTTTACATTTGTTAGTTTATATTAAACAAAATAATAAAAGATTATACATATTATTAGTTAATATTACATTTAACTTTTAAATCTTCTTTACTTGCTATAAAACTTAGTGTTATCTAAATAAAATAATTGTACAATATTAAATATATTTCACAATTTAAAATTTTGTATTTTCTTAGATACTTGTTAGTAGTCGTAATGTGTTGCTAATATTACATTTTGGATACTATTCTAATTTATTATAAGGATATACATGATTCAATGAACTTAAAAGCAAGTTTTACCGTACTGCAATTAGGCCAGCAATGCTCTACGGTTCTGAGTGTTGGGCAGTGAATGGTGTACATGAGCAAAAAATGGGAGTTGTGAAGATGAGAATGCTTAGGTGGATGTGTGGTCACACGAGACGGGATAAAATTAGGAATGAATGTATCAGGGATAAGACAGGAGTGGCGCCAATTGTAGAGAAGATGTGAGAAGCTCGTTTAAGATGGTTTGGACATGTACATAGGAGACCATTAGAGGCACCTGCTAGGCGTTGTGAGAGTTTAGTCACTAGACATGTTAAACGGGGGAGGGGTAGACCAAAAAAGACTTGGAATGAAACTATAAGGAAAGATATGATGTACTTGGGTATTAATGAGGCTATGATTAAAGATAGGGCGCAATGGAGACAAAGGATCCATACAAAATTCCACATCGGACATTTAAAAACTCAATTCGACATGTCGCCGACATCCGATATTTGCAATCTTCGTAAGATCTAGGCAGTACTCTCCACGAATAATTCCGATTCCAACACTTATACTATATATAATGCACTAAGTTTGTCAATTGTGTCGCTTTTTTGGAAACTACCCTTCCTCCACCTCGCTTTAAACACTATTGGTGGTATCCGTTCTCATTTCTCTATCATGCATGATTCACGTAGCCATGATGTAATTCGATTGCCTGGAAGTTGGAAAAAAATTAACAAATTATAGAATCAATTCTCATCTTTGATTACCAAGCCACCGAGGCTCAAGTGGTGTGGTCTTAATAGAAACATTCACTTATTTACTTATAAAGAAACAAAGCTTTATATATACACACATATATATACACATATATATATGCACATATACATACATATATATACATTCCAATAAATTCGAGATATAAACTAAGTCATAAGAAATGAGATATAAACCCTATACATATATATACATATATATATACATATATTGTGATTTATGATGACAAAAATACTAAAGATAGCATATGATAATTAAATAAACTCCAATAAATGCGAGATATAAACTAAGTCATAAGAAATAAAGATAAAGCACATGAATCTCACAAGATAATTTTTTTTAATAATTAGCAATGTGCAAGGATTTCTCCTGAATGAAAATAGTGTGCGATAGTTTTTGTCCAGCGGGAAATCACTCAGGACTCTATTGCACCAAGAGGATTCTAGCATGTTGTAACTCAATTTCAAATGATTTACCTAAAATCCTCTCGGTGCAACTCAATTTCAAATGATTTATCTAAAATCCTCTAGGTGCAACTGAGTCCAGTACTCCGCTTGGTTCTTTGTTATTGCCAATTTTTATGCACGGGGAGATCTTGTGCAATGCTAGTAAACCTAGTGAATTTTGTTTGGAAGGACCATGTATAATGTATTGAATTTCTCTGCATGATACAAACAGGTAACAAATACATTCCCAATGTATAATTTAATTAAAAAAATACTGAATCAGATTTTAAAGTAAAACTAAAAAGGAATATTGTTACGTGTTATAATCCTCCGCCATTATCTTATTATCTCGTTGCGTGTAGGGAGTCATAGTTATTAGACTCGTAGTAATGTTTTAGTATTGTTTGCATTTTATGTATTTACGGGTATGCCACCCGGGGTTCTAACCCTTCTCTTGTATTTGGAATTAAGGAATGAAATATGAAAGTTCTCTTCTCTCTCTAAATTCCTCTCTCTCTCTCTCTAAGCTCTTCTCTCCTTTCCCCACCCTCTAGGGTGTACAACCCTCATATTTTCCGAGTCGGTGTGACCCGACCCGGATGAGGCCGAGACAGTGAAGGTGGCCGAAACGAGCAAAATGACCGCGCAGAAACGGTCGAAACCGATCAAGGCAAAAAGAGGCGGCGAGGGAAGCGGAGGGAGCACCCGCTCCCCCAGCTCACTTTGGGCGAGTGGGAGGAACCCTCCCACTCGCCCGGCCCTCTTTGGGCGAGTGGGAGGAGACCTCCCACTCGCCGGCCCTCTTCGGGCGAGTGGGAGGAACCCTCCCACTCGCCGGCCCTATGTTGGGCGAGTGGGAGGGGCCCTCCCACTCGCCGGCCTCCCTTGAGGGCGAGTGGGAGGGACCTTCCCACTCGTCGCCCCCTTTGGGCGAGTGGGAGGGACTTTCCCACTCGCCCGACACCCTCGGGAGGGGCAGGTAGGATCTCCTCCTGCGTTGGCTGTTCACGGTCATGGTCGGACTACGGATAGCAGGATTTTGGCTATCCGCAGCCCAATTTTGGCTATCCGCAATCCATTTTTGGGAAAGTCTATAAATAGACCCCCATGAGCACCTTGGGAAGGGTTGGTCTCTACCCCCTCCCTCACGCGTGAGCAAGCACTACCCCTCCCCCTCCCCTTTTCGTTGAAGGTGGTCGGTGAGGTGATCCTTAGTGCCCTCCAAGGTGCCCAGGATCAGCATTGGCTTGGGAGGGGAAGTTCCTTGTGAGCTTCCGGGTATGTGGTGGGACCTCCACGCTGCAGCTTAAGGGGTCCGTTTGTGGACTTAGGTGTTCTCCAAGGGCAAGGTTCTTCGGCTCTTAGTGACTGGTCAAGGGTCTCGCTCAGGTCAAGTAAGGGTTAGCTGCACCCCCTTGCGAACGTCGAAACCGGGTTACTGGTTTCAACATTATGGTGCGGTGAGCGTGGAAGCAGCTAGTTCGGAAAGCTCTGGGCAAGTCTCATGGCTGGAAGCGATGAACTGGGGGACTCACCCCAGCCGGCAAGTGCATGAAGAAAGGTGACTTCGAGGAGTTCAGGAAGGCAATCCAGGAAGTCTTGCGGGTCGCACTCCCCCTCAGGGCGAGTGCTCGGCATCGCCAACACTTGGTCAGCCTCGGAGGAGGGCTTGGGCCTCCAAGCGCAAGCGCTCTTCAACAGTTCTCCTGGGACCAGCTGCCCCGAGTGAGGGGGTAGGGAGGATGCCTCCGTCTCACCGGGAAGGGGGTGGAGTCCCTGTTCCTGATGTGACAAAAGCACGGGGAGACGCAGGGAAGCTACGCGGATCGGTTTCAGGAACAAGTCCTCCGCCTCCAGGCCGACAAAGGAAGCAGGAGGGACCAGGAGAAAGAAAAGGAACAAGGGGACAAAGAAGATGGAGGAAGTAATGAAGGAGATGGTCAAGGTGCATGTGACCAAGTAGGCCCAGAGGGGCGCGTTGTAATAAGTAGGTAGCTCCTCGGTGATGAATGGAAACGACTTCAGGTAACGCCAATGGTAAGTGGCTTGGGGAAGGTGTTGAGTTCCTCTGCCTCCAGGTGAAGGTAAGCACCTGGGACGTGGATGGGTACTCCGCTCCCATTTGGTGAAATCCCCGACTAGAGACCATTCTCCGGGCTCAGTCATGCTGGCAGATGGGAGACTCATCGGGTCGACTCGCCATTTGAGTAAATGACTTGGGGAGATGATGAGCTCTTCCATCTCCAGGTAAGCAAGGCACCTTGGACGCAGGTGGGTACTTCCGCCTCCAATTGGATTGGGAGGGTGTTGAGTTCCCCTGTCTCCAGGTAAGCAAGGCACCTTGGACGCAGGTGGGTACTTCCGCCTCCAATTGGATTGGGAGGGCGTTGAGTTCCCCTGTCTCCAGGTAAGCAAAGCACCTAGGACGCAGGTGGGTACTTCCGCCTCCAACTGGATTGGGAGGGCGTTGAGTTCCCCTGTCTCCAGGTAAGCAAAGCACCTAGGACGCAGGTGGGTACTTCCGCCTCCAATTGGATTGGGAGGGCGTTGAGTTCCCCCGTCTCCAGGTAAGCAAGGCACCTTGGACGCAGGTGGGTACTTCCGCCTCCAATTGGATTGGGAGGGCGTTGAGTTCCCCTGTCTCCAGGTAAGCAGGGCACCTTGGACACAGGTGGGTACTTCCGCCTCCAATTGGATTGGGAGGGCGTTGAGTTCCCCTGTCTCCAGGTAAGCAGGGCACCTTGGACGCAGGTGGGTACTTCCGCCTCCAATTGGATTGGGAGGGCGTTGAGTTCCCCTGTCTCCAGGTAAGCAAGGCACCTTGGACGCAGGTGGGTACTTCCGCCTCCAATTGGATTGGGAGGGCGTTGAGTTCCCCTGTCTCTAGGTAAGCAAGGCACCTAGGACGCAGGTGGGTACTTCCGCCTCCAATTGGATTGGGAGGGCGTTGAGTTCCCCTGTCTCCAGGTAAGCAAGGCACCTTGGACGCAGGTGGGTACTTCCGCCTCCAATTGGATTGGGAGGGCGTTGAGTTCCCCTGTCTCCAGGTAAGCAAGGCACCTAGGACGCGGGTGGGTACTTCCGCCTCCAATTGGATTGGGAGGGCGTTGAGTTCCCCTGTCTCCAGGTAAGCAAGGCACCTAGGACGCGGGTGGGTACTTCCGCCTCCAATTGGATTGGGAGGGCGTTGAGTTCCCCTGTCTCCAGGTAAGGTAAGCACATAAGACGTGGATTGGATCTCTACCTCAGTTGCCTCAATAAGATGGTTGAATCCTTCCGTCCCGCGGTGAGGGTAAGCACCTGGGACATGGACTGGTTCTCCACCCCCGGATAGTTTGGAAAACTGTTAGTTCCCTGCCCCTCCAGGTGAGCTCGGCTCCCTGGTAGGTGTGGAGTTCCCTCCCCCTCCAGGTGAGCTCGGCTCCCTGGTAGGTGTGGAGTTCCCTCCCCCTCCAGGTGAGCTCGGCTCCCTGGTAGGTGTGGAGTTTCCTCCACCTCCAGGTGAGCTCGACTCCCTGTTAGGTGTTGAGTCCCTCCACCTCCAGGTGAGCTCGGCTCCCTGTTAGGTGTTGAGTTCCTCCACCTCTAGGTGAGCTCGGCTCCCTGTTAGGTGTTGAGTCCCTCCACCTCCAGGTGAGCCCGGCTCCCTGTTAGGTGTTGAGTCCCTCCACCTCCAGGTGAGCTCGGCTCCCTGCTAGGTGTTGAGTCTCTCCCCCACCAGGTAAGCTCGGCTCCCTGGTAGGTATGGAGTTCCCGCCTCCCACCTCAGGTCGAGTTCAGCTCGACTAGAGTTGTTGAGTTTTTCTCCACCCAAGGTTAAGATCAATTCGACCTAAAGGTGTTGAGCTTTCTCCACCTCCTGTTGAGCTCGGCTCACAGGAAGGGTGTCTAGTGGAGAAAGGTTCGCCTTCCGCCTCATGTCAAGTTCAGCTCGACTAGAGGTGTTGAGTCTCCCTCCACCTTCGGTCGAGTTTAGCTCGACCTAAAGGTGTTGAGCTTTCTCCACCTCCTGTTGAGCTCGGCTCACAGGAGAGGTATCTAGTGGAGAAAGGTTCGCCTTCCGCCACATGTTAAGTTCAGCTCGACTAGAGGTGTTGAGTCTCCCTCCACCTTCGGTCGAGTTTAGCTCGACCTAAAGGTGTTGAGCTTTCTCCACCTCCTGTTGAGCTCGGCTCACAGGAGGGGTGTCTAGTAGAGAAAGGTTCATCTTCCGCCTCAAGTCAGGTTCAGCCGAAGGACGGTCCCGTTGGCAGGTCCCTTCGCGGATCCCCCTCAGGTCCCACCTACTCGTCAAATAGGTGGGTTGGACATTCTTTCCGAGCTTAAGGTAAGCTCGAAAAGAGCGGGGATTGTGTACAACCCTCATATTTTCCGAGTCGGTGTGACCCGACCCGGATGAGGCCGAGACAGTGAAGGTGGCCGAAACGAGCAACCGCGCAGAAACGGTCGAAACCGATCAAGGAAAAAAGAGACGGCGAGGGAAGCGGAGGGAGCACCCGCTCCCCCGGCTCACTTTGGGCGAGTGGGAGGAACCCTCCCACTCGCCCGGCCCTCTTTGGGCGAGTGGGAGGAGACCTCCCACTCGCCGGCCCTCTTCGGGCGAGTGGGAGGAACCCTCCCACTCGCCGTCCCTATGTCGGGTGAGTGGGAGGGGCCCTCCCACTCGTCAGGCGAGTGGGAGAGGCCCTCCCACTCGCCGGCCTCCCTTGAGGGCGAGTGGGAGGGACCTTCCCACTCGTCGCCCCCTTTGGGCGAGTGGGAGGGACTTTCCCACTCGCCCGACACCCTCGGGAGGGGCAGGTAGGATCTCCTCCTGCGTTGGCTGTTCACGGTCATGGTCAGACTACGGATAGCAGGATTTTGGCTATCCGCAGCCCAATTTTGGCTATCCGCAGTCCAATTTTGGGAAAGTCTATAAATAGACCCTCATGGGCACCTTGGGAAGGGTTGGTCTCTACCCCCTCCCTCACGCGTGAGCAAGCACTACCCCTCCCCCTCCCCTTGTCGTTGAAGGTGGTCGGTGAGGTGATCCTTAGTGCCCTCCAAGGTGCCCAGGCTCAGCATTGGCTTGGGAGGGGAAGTTCCTTGTGAGCTTCCGGGTATGTGGTGGGACCTCCACGCTGCAGCTTAAGGGGTCCGTTTGTGGACTTAGGTGTTCTCCAAGGGCAAGGTTCTTCGGCTCTTAGTGACTGGTCAAGGGTCTCGCTCAGGTCAAGTAAGGGTTAGCTGCATCCCCCTTGCGAACGTCGAAACCGTGTTACTGGTTTCAACATTATGGTGCGGTGAGCGTGGAGTTCCCCTGTCTCCAGGTAACCGGGTTACTGGTTTTAACATAGGGTTTCTTCCTCTCTCTTCCCCTACTCCACCGTTCTAAGGCTTGCCCTTTGTATCTCCGCCTCCAACAATCCGGCAACGATCCAAGCTCATAACAACTTGGTATCAGAGCCCATCCTTCCTCGGTGTACTCTCTCGTAACAAATACATTTTCCTCCCAAATAGGATAATTTTAGTTAGGAATGAGGTCAGTAATCAGAACACTGTTGTTGAACAATAAAAAACTAAAAATTTCCTAGTGAGCACTCACCTTCATATGAAAGACTTCTCTTTTATAACTCTTCCTAACATATTCTTTGTGTTAGGCAATTGTACTCAGTTTCGTTAGAATACCAGTTTCGTTTATATTCATTTAATGTTCTCTGTATGTGCATGTATTGGACCTACTTACGTTTTTCTATAAATAAAGATGTGTTGCCTCTTGCTAGGTAGCAAGAAAGATTTCTTCTAAACCCAATTACAACGAGTTTTATATATACAGCAAGAGTATCTTGAAGACTTGCCTAGAAAGGGGTAGACAGCAATAGGGGATGAGGTGGTAATAACTGATTCTAGCAATGCAAGAGGCTATTACCTTCTTCGCTCGTTTTATAGCCACAACTGCACCATCCGGTAAAACACCCTTGTACACAGTTCCGAATCCTCCTTCACCCAACTTCAATGAAGGTGAAAAGTTTTGGGTGGCTTTGATAACCTGATTGATAGTTAATTGTAAAGATCCAATCTTGTTCGGTTGTGGAGATAATGAAAAGCGAGGGCTTGGTACTACTTTATGTGTAGTGGTTGGACTTTTGTTCGATGAAGCAGATACAACGCTGGGAGAAACCAACTTAGCTGCAATAAGAACATTCCCCAATGAGAAAAATGTCATCCTAAACAAAATTAGTATCAAAATTCTAATACAATAGTAGTTTCAAATGCTTCTTCCAAAAAAAAATACATAATAGGAATATTAGGTTCACTTTGTTATGTCTCCTAAGGCTCTTAAATAAATTTCTTTTGGTTTTGTGATCCCCGAAGAAGATTGATTAAGTTCTTAGATCTAGTAAAATACCTTGTTATTTGGCCGCAGTCACGGTGAATAACAGGAACTTTCATTATTTTTATATGCAATACGCATTAGCATTATTATCATCCAAACCTATCTTTAGAGATAGAATATGTATAATCAATATTGAGATGGCATTTAGGTAATAATTCCAAACTGTTAAGATAACTTATACAATGGCCCATTTAGAGCCCATTTCATCCTTAGGGATTAGTCTCACATCTTTGAATAGAGTTTAGTCTCTACTCTTCCTATATATATATATATATATATATATATGTACAAATACTTGTAATTAGACAAGCTTTTTACGAAGGATTAATAAAATATTATATTTTTCTCTCCACTTTTGTGTTCTTATGCATGGTATCAGAGTCATGTTCCTAAATTTTTTTCTTCGTTTGAGCCTGCTCTCATAGTCGGCTTGGGCTCTTCGAACCTTTTGCTCGCGCGGCCTCGTGAACTCAACCATGAGACCGCTCCTCTGCTTTTCTCCAAGTTAGAATACTGGTTGAGCAACCCCCCCCCCCCCTACTGCTTTTATAAGCATCTTCCACTACATACTGGGACCCGCATAGCTCCTGCTCGAGCAAACTGCCATGCTCACGCACTGTTCTGCCCGCACGACCTTCTACCGCCTTCCTCCTGCTAGCAACTTTTGTTCGCGTGACCTGCGAGTCCGCCATAGCTCCTGCGGCCTGCCCCCATTCTGCTCGTGCATTCTTCTGCTCGCCCCGCGCGACCTGCCCTTCTGCTCATTGCCTCCTGCTCGGGCGGACTCCTCGTTGCGACTGCCAGACCCATCTCCTGCGTCTCCTGTTTATAACCGCTAGCTTGTGTGATTCTGTTGCAGTCTCTTACGGATCTTGTCCCTGCCGGTCTTGCGGCTTTTGTTCGTTGTGCCCGACGTACCTCAAGTATCTTGTCGCTCGTTGTGTTCACTAAACCCAGCTCCGACCCCTCCAAGTGACTTGACGCACTCTGTGTCCGCTAACTTAGCTCTGAACCCTCCAGTTACCGCACCATGTGTGCTCGCCGAGACTGTGCCCTGTGTCCTGAGACCGCAGACCCTGCGGGCTGTTGCGGTTCCTTCTGTGGTGTTTTTCACACGCGTCTTCTGTTGTGGCGCCACCCTCACCCCATGCCCCTCTCCCAATGGGTACGAATGTTGCATCTGCTACCTCGACACTTTCGGCCCTTGCGCCGGCTACTATCCCTGAAATGCGGGATGATCTCTGGATTACCACTATCTCCCTAAGTGGCAAGAAGAATTTTGCTGAGTGGGTGCATTCGGTGCATCGTTTTCTCCAGGCCAAACGACTTCATCATCTCTCTCGGGCACCACCTGCTGAGCCCACCAAGCAATGGCTCCATGATGATGGGCGCGTTCAATCGTAGATTCTGAATTCTATGGACAATGAACCATATCGTAAGCCATGTATCATGAGACGACCAAAGCCATGAGGGATGAACTTCACTCCCTCAATTCTGGCAAGGACAGTCTACAACACATGTTCGACATTTTCACGGACCTTCAATCTTTTGAACTGGGGGTGGATGGAGACTTGACCTCCTGACGCAGGACGAATCTATAGGCGACGGATAAACCGTGACCTAACCCTACATGCTATGCAAATCCGACGGTTAAGCCACAGTTAGATAATAATTTAAACATCCCACGCAGTTAATTCACAGCAAGATACAATAATTAATTAGGGCGAAACAAGCTTAGGCGTTCCTCCGCGTAGAGGGTCAAAGCAAGAGCGCGCGGCGAATAAACCCTGCAAATCACAATAATATTCTAACAAACAACTACTATGCAAGATATCCAAAACAGGTACAAGATCTCATCCAAAATAAATATGCTGAAAAAAATAATCCAATACAACAAAATCTCACCAAATAGTGGGCTGACCAAGGCACTGAAGATTCCAGAGCCGGATGCGTTTTGACGGCGATCTAATGTGGAACCGTCGGCGTGGAAATAGCCTAGGTGGCTGTCCTCGGCGGTGGAAGATGGAATCGGACCGAAAATGGGTAGATCCGGCCACTAGGGACTAGATCCGGGATACGGGGTGATGTATGGTGGTGGAAATAATGGATCGTGGTTGGAAACTCTAGATCGGAATTGATCTAGCGTTCGTAGGATATTTGGAAGTGGAACCACGGAGGGAAGGGAGGTGGATGGATGGCAATTCCGTGGGTGAACAGTGTTTCGGTTGTGAACAGTAATCCCGTGAACAGTGATTTTGTGAACAGTGATTTTCGTAGTTATGGGGCTGCGGGTGGGGTTTCGGAGGGGGAAGAAGGAGGCAATGGATGGGTAGTACCTTGGGGAGAAGTTTGAACACCTAAGAGTCGTCACCTAGGGTTCCACGGCGTCGGCACCGCGGGTTGATCGCTGGAATCCGGGAATGATGTTCTCCAAATTCTGCAATGCCTCCAATCAGCCCACTACTCTCTTATTTATAATAAAAACAAAGCTAGGGCATCCCAATCAACGACTATGATTGGCCGGGGGAAAATCCACTTAAATACAACAATAATAAACCAAAATATATAAAGTAATATATGAAATCGACTCGCAACACGAATCCGAACGCATCCACGGAGTCGGATCGTCGATCCGGGCACGCCATATATGATAAGTCGCCAAATCAGCCCAGAATGGGCCCAAAGCTCGTCCTCGCCTCTGCTCCGCATCAATCTCCCCGGCTTGAAAGAATTCATCTCCTGATGAATAGGGGTCATAATTCTCTCGTCGAATGTCATGTAAAACTCGAAGATGCCCGCCAGAGGTCGTCCAAGTGTCGTCGCTGAAAAGTGGCCTCGCCAATCAACTCCCCCTGACTGAAAAGCCGTCATCTCCGGTGAATGGAGACGGCCGTACTGAAGTCGAAGTCCAGGGGCGAATCGATCAAGCTCTACTGCAAGTACCCAGGTGTCACCAACGTCTGCTGTAGGAATGCACTGGTGGAATCTGGTCTCCAGGAAGCTCTCAACGCTCAACTCACGAGTGGTGGATCCCGGTGCGATCGGTGGCGTCGTAGGTAGAACCAAAGAAGACGAGTCCCCAGGTGGGTGGGTGTCAAAAGTGGGTGAGTAGTGGTGGCCATCAAACGTGGGTGGGCTATGCGGGTGGTAAGGCAATGGGAGTGGAGGTGTGGGCGGCTGGAAGTCCCCACTGCTTGGGTCCACATACTCGCGAGGCTCGTAGTACGGCGTCATATCTTCAACACTAAATACCAGGTGGATACCCATACTTGCAGGGATATCAAGATCGTAGATGTTTGCTTCGATCTGTCTAATGATTATATAGAGATCCATTCGCCTAACGCTCAAGCTTTTAGCAAGTCTCGCACGGAGCCTCACAACGCAGATTCTCACCATCACCTGCTCGCCTTCATGAAGTACCTGCATTTGCCAATGAACATCCACATGTGATTTACAATATTTATTACCAATATGGATTATTCGTCGGACCGACTCATGACACACATGCAAACGATGAACAGACAACACAACAGACTCATGCAAATTATGACGAAACGACTCAACAGACTCATGCAAATGATGCATATGAAACTTGACCGACACAACATGCTCTCTATGGGAGAATCTAATAATGACCGTGGTGTCTCTAAAATGTGGTGGTCGATCAGGTGGCTCCCTCGGTGGAGTGTAGAAAAATTCATCCCGTGTATGACGAGTGCTCAGATGATCGTGAGAGACACTATACTCAAATACGAGCTCGTAAAGATCTCTGTGTCTCTCAGGGAACGTGACACATCAGGGGGCTCACCAGGAGGTGTGTAAGAAAAGTCATCTCGAATGCGACGACCGCCTAAGTGAAAATCATGTGCACAGATTAGAAAACGTGGCGCTATAGTGTGATGAGTGTCCCCGAAAAGAAAGAGCTCGTCTGGTGGGTCAGCAGGTGGTGCATCCCAAAACTCAGCGAGAGTGCGATGTGTCGGCAGGTCGTGCCCTAAATATTGGATGCTCCTCACAATATCCATCCTTTGGGGCGGGGTCAGGGACGATAATGGAAGAGGCTTCCATAAATCGATACTCATACAAGCGGGGCTCACCTGAATCCCATGCTCATCAGGATGTGGCGGATCATCCGGAGGCTCAACTGGGGGCTCGTCGTAGAACTCGTCACTAGGGTCATGGTCCTCCAGGTGAGTACCATCGTGAGGGGTAGTGTCCCCGTGAATGGATGACATAGACACTATGAGATCAACACCAGACTCAGGTCTCTCGGTCGTGATGTGACTCAGGGTAATGACAATGGGAGAGCGACATAGATCAACGCTCAAGAATGGGTCTGTGGGTGCGGTGTCAAGACGTGAGTCCAGGGTAGGGGTGCTAATCAACCCATGACATGCCAGAGGTGGTGGTGTGGGTGAGGGGCACGACACTATAGGCTCAGGAGGTCGCTCAGGCTCACTCTCAGTCGGGGTCGCTGGAGACGGGTCAGAAACAAGAGATAGGTCACTCACTTGGCTAAACACCTCACTGGGGTGAGAGCAATCCGTATCAGGTATCACATCTGCCATGTCTGACGGAACAATGGTAGGCAGAGTGATGTCCTCGGTGTGGGAGGAGCTCGTACTGCGGAGGTCAAAGTGAGGATCCAACCGACCAGCTCTTGCGGATCTCAAAGACTGTTCGTAACGAAGGGCAAGCTGATACGTCTGCTCGAGGGAATTCGAGCTATGATAAACCACCTCAGTACGAATGTCTGATCGAAGGCCAGACCGAAATCTGCAAGAGGTCATGGCGGGGTCCTCTCGGATATCGCTCCTCACAACTAACTCATCAAAGCGATCCCTGTACTCAGCGACGGACATGGATCCTTGCTGAAGGAAAAATAATTGGTTGAGCAAGCGACTCCGATACGACGAAGTCAGATACCTCTGACACAATGTACGCTTCATGTCCACCCAACTAGTGACGCGATATAGACGGTCTCGCTCGCGTATCCTCTCAATGCTAGCCCAATATGCCCTCGCCTGATCTAAAAGTCTAAGTTTCGCAAACTTGACGCGACGCTCACCGAATAACACAAAATGATCAAGATAATACTTCATATCCACGAGCAATAACTGAAAGACTCGGGACTCGATGAGCCGTCAAAGGAAGGGGCAGCAGTACGAAACTGACTCTCAAGATCTCTCTCGGAACGACGATCCTCATAATAATCACTCCTAAGATAACCGAGTCGTGTCGAAGGATCGACACGATCCGCTCGCGTGTACGAATACGAACGACGACAATCATCATACTGATCGTCTTTAGCATAGTGGGGTCGTGTCGGTGGGCCAACACGATCTCTGGAAGTGGTGTACTGCGTTCGCGAATAATCATCGTAGCATCGTGAGGGTCTCCCTGAAGGGGATCTA
The DNA here is from genome assembly GCA_033032865.1 of Dactylorhiza incarnata. Lineage (NCBI taxonomy): Eukaryota > Viridiplantae > Streptophyta > Magnoliopsida > Asparagales > Orchidaceae > Dactylorhiza > Dactylorhiza incarnata. The sequence continues at coordinate 3,157,879 of JAWHQI010000285.1, read as the reverse complement.
TGAGGGCGGGTGCAAGTGGACTCGAGACCTCTAAAGTGAGGGGAGACATAATTTTGACACCTAGACATAATGAAAAATCCTATAGACTCTACGACTGCGTAACAAAAAGAGCACGTAACCTAGCCTCTGATACCAATTGACGCAGGACGAATCTATAGGCGACGGATAAACCGTGACCTAACCCTACATGCTATGCAAATCCGACGGTTAAGCCACAGTTAGATAATAATTTAAACATCTCACGCAGTTAATTCACAGCAAGATACAATAATTAATTAGGGCGAAACAAGCTTAGGCATTCCTCCGCGTAGAGGGCCAAAGCAAGAGCGCGCGGCGAATAAACCCTGCAAATCACAATAATATTCTAACAAACAACTACTATGCAAGATATCCAAAACAGGTACAAGATCTCATCCAAAATAAATATGCTGAAAATAATAATCCAATACAACAAAATCTCACCAAATAGTGGGCTGACCAAGGCACTGAAGATTCCAGAGCCGGATGCGTTTTGACGGCGATCTAATGTGGAACCGTCGGCGTGGAAATAGCCTAGGTGGCTGTCCTCGGCGGTGGAAGATGGAATCGTACCGAAAATGGGTAGATCCGGCCACTAGGGACTAAATCTGGGATACGGGGTGATGTATGGTGGTGGAAATAATGGATCGTGGTTGGAAACTCTAGATCGGAATTGATCTAGCGTTCGTAGGATAGTTGGAAGTGGAACCACGGAGGGAAGGGAGGTGGATGGATGGCAATTCCGTGGGTGAACAGTGTTTCGATTGTGAACAGTAATCTCGTGAACAGTGATCCCGTGAACAGTGATTCTCGTAGTTATGGGCTGCGGGTGGGGTTTCGGAGGGGGAAGAAGGAGGCAATGGATGGGTAGTACCTTGGGGAGAAGTTTGAGCACCTAGGAGTCGTCACCTAGGGTTCCACGACGTCGGCACCGCGGGTTGATCGCTGGAATCCGGGAATGATGTTCTCCAAATTCTGCAATGCCTCCAATCAGCCCACTACTCTCTTATTTATAATAAAAACAAAGCTAGGGCATCCCAATCAACGACTATGGTTGGCCGGGGGAAAATCCACTTAAATACAACAATAATAAACCAAAATATATAAAGTAATATATGAAATCGACTTGCAACACGAATCCGAACGCATCCACGGAGTCGGATCATCGATCCGGGCACACCATATATGGTAAGTCGCCAAATCAACCCAGAATGGGCCCAAAGCTCGTCCTCGCCTCTGCTCCGCATCACCTCCTTTGTTGCGAGGTCCAAAATTCTCGTCGAGGCCTGGATTCAACATCAGCCTCCCACGTTGGATCTCGCCGCCCAACGCGCTCAAAAAGAAGTTGTTGGCATTGTCATGATGAAGGCCCGAGTCCCCCCCCCCCACCTCCACAGCGTTCGGGCTAATATCCTTTTCTTCCTCCATTATTCCCTCCCTCTCGAATGTGTGCTCCATGCTTTTGAAGGTCTCACCGCCCTCCGATGCTCCTGGGACTGTCTCTCCGGCCCTTATCCACCAATCTTCTGAAGCTCTCCCCGCCCCTCCGCCAGCTCATGGGGGTCGCACCGGCTCTCGGGACAGGGGTCGCGACGTCGGAATCACTCCAAAGGGACCGACACTCGTGTTTGTACTTATTGTGCCCGAGATGGTCATCTTGAGTCCACCTGCTATCGTAAGCATGGTTTGCCTCCACAGCATGCATCCATTGCGATTAATGCTCCTTCCACCACCCGTACAAGCATTGATACCTTGCGCACACAGCTCCAGCATCTTCAGTGGTTGATCAGTGGTTCTTCTAGCTTTGTTGTGCCTATTTCCAACGAAGGTGTCTCCCGTTTTTCTCATAGTCCAACTTGGATTGTGGACTTCGGGGCCACAAACCATATTACTTCACAAAAGCCTCCTCGGTATTTGGATTTTGCTTATCCTAAGTTCATCACAGTGTCCAATAGTGACACCACCTCAGTCTGCGGATCTGGCGATGTGCCCATGACTTCATTCTCTCTCCTCGCTCGGTTCTTCATGTTCTGGGCTCTCATTTTAAACTTCTTTCTGTCAGTCGTCTTACGCAAGATCTTGATTGTTTTGTAACTTTTTCTTCATCTTCCTTTGTTGTGTAGGATGAACGGACACAAAATAGCATTGGTAGAGGGCGACTGTCTAACGGGCTCTACACTCTGGACGTTTTTGTCACCGCTCTCTCCTTTGTTCCTTTTGCTAAATGGCATCGGTGTCTTGGGCATGCTCCTCTCCCGATCAAGAAGTCTCTTCCCAATCTGTCCATCTCTGATTCACCTGTGAGTCTTGCATCTACGGCAAACAACATCATTCTTCTTTTTGCCCTCATTGTACTTAGAGCATTGCTCTTTTTGATTTAGTTCATTCTGATATTTGGGGACCTTATAAACAGCTAGTGTTTTTGATTATCGTTATTTTCTTACATTTATTGATGATAACTCTCGCATGACATAGTAGTATTTACTTCGCGATCGGTCTGAACTCCCTCATGTGTTTCGTTCCTTAATCGCTGAAACGTGTACACAATTCTCCGGCTCTTTTAAAGCCCTTCGAACCGATAATGTGCGTGAGTATACTGGTAATGTGTTTCAAACTTCCTGTGCTTACACACCCCAACAAAATGGCATAGCTGAGTGCAAAAACCGTCACCTCCTTGAGGTTGCTCACTCACTTATGTTTCAAATGCAGGTTCCCAAGCATTATTCGCATTTCACGGTCTATATCGCCTGCTATCTCATTAATCGCATGCCCTCATCTATTCTCAACTTTGCAACGCCCTTCAGTCTTCTCTTCCCATCCACACTGCTATTTCTCGTGATATCTCGCGTCTTTGGTTACTCCTACTATGTTCACTACCTCGGCCCCTCTACAAACAAGCTTGCTTCCCGAGCTATCAGATATATGTTCATTGGTTATTCCCGAACTCAGAAATGATATGTCTATTATTCTCCAACCGATCGCAAGTTAATTACGTTTGCGAATGTAACCTTCCTCAAAGATCAGCCATTTCACTCCTCGCCTACTACTTCTCCAGCAATTCCTACACTACCACACCCTGCCGTTCCTGTCACCTCTACCTCTCATCCTCTTCTTCCTACACCAACAACCATACCCTCCAACCCGCCTCCTCTTCATGTGTACACTCGTCGTACTCCTCGTTCAGATGCTCCGCATATGCTCAGCGACAGTTACCGTCTAATGATGATGCTCTGCGTTCTACTGATCCGGCACCGAACTCTACCACTCACCCCATGTCTAATTATGTTTCATTGCATCGACTATCTCTGGTGTTTTACAAATTTGCGAATTCTTTGTCATCTATTTCCACACCAATTTCTCTGTAGGAAGCTCTTCAGCATCCCGGGTGGCAGGCCGCTATGGATGAGGAAATGACTGCTCTCTGGGCAAATCAAACTTGGGACCTCGTCCCTCTTCCTCCTGGCCAGACATGTGCGGGTTGTAAGTGGGTCTTTGCCCTCAAGCATGGTCACGATGGGACGGTTGAACGTCTAAAGTCTCTCCTTGTGGCTCATGGTTTTACTCAGTAACATGGCCTCAACTACGAGGAGACCTTCTCACCCGTCGCAAAGTTGAATATTGTTCGTGTCTTGATCTCCCTGGTTGTTCATCGTCATTGGCAGATGCATCATTGGACATCAAGAATGCCTTTTTGAATGACGATCTCATTGAAACTGTCTACATGCAACAACCTCCCGGGAGTCCCGGGTTTGAGCTCACGGGGGAGTCTTGTATGTCACCTCAAGAAATCTATCTATAGTCTCTTCGGGTTTGGTTTGACAAGTTCAGTCGAGTTGTTCGTGATGTTGGGTTTATTTGAAGCTCAACTGACTTCTCTTTATTCACTCGCCGCCGCCCGACAGGAACAGTAATACTTTTGGCATATGTTGATGATATTTTGATAACGGGTGATGATCTCAAAGACATACACATGATCAAGAAGCACTTGGCACCCGAATTTTAGACCAAAGATTTGGTAAATCTCATATGCTTTCTTGGTATCGAGGTAGGCCGCCGTCCTGATGGCATTATCCTATCTCAACGAAAGTACTCTCTTGATCTTCTTCAGGACGTTGGCTACTATGGATGCAAGCCCGCTGGCACACCTATGGATCTCAATCACAAGCTTTGCGCACATAACTCTGACTATGATCTACTCCTTCCTAACCGAGAGTACTATCGTCGTCTTGTGGGCGAGCTGATATATCTTGCAATTACAAGATCTGATATATCCTTTGTCGTTGAGCTTGTCAGTCGTTTTACGGATCTTTCATCTTCAGGCAGTTGAGCGCATCCTCTGATATCTAAAGACTGCTCTTGGACAAGGACTTACGTATAAGCCCTCCTCCTCTTTATCTCTCATTGTCTATTCTGATGTTGATTATGCTGGCTCTCTGGATGATCGTCGATCCACAAGTGAATATTGCGCATACTTTGGTGGACACCTTGTCACTGACGAAGCAAGAAGCAATCCGTTGTTGCACGCTCATTTGCAAAGGTTGAGTATCGTTCAATGGCCTCTGTCATTTTTAAACTTACGTAGTTGGAAAGTCTTATGAGAAACCTGGGTGTCAAACTCTCCTCTCCGGCCACTCTGTTTTGTGATAGTCAAATTGTTATCCATATTGCCAAGAAACCGGTGTCCATGAACGTACCAAGTACATCGAGGTCGATTATCATTTTATAAGGGAAAAAGTTCAACTAAAGAAATTGGACTTAAAACCTGTTGCTAGGAAGATTGTTGATATTCTTATCAAGGCCTTACCACGGCCACTATATCACCAGTTCTTGTCCAAGCTTGGTTCCAACAATTTGTATGCTCCAACTTGCAGGGGAGTGTTAAGATAACTTGTACAATGCCATTTAGAGCCTATTTCATCCTTAGGGATTAATCTCACGTCTCTGAATGGAGTTTAGGCTCTACTCCTTCCTATATATATGTACAAATACTTATAATTAGACAAGCTTTTTATGAAGGATTAATAAAATATTATTTTCTCTCTCCACTTTTGTGTTCTTCTACACAAACAAAAAAACATCATTGAAACTAGACTATTAAAACACATGAATGGAGAGAAGCCTAAAGAAAGTAAATCAAAAAATGCATGGATATGAATCAAGCCTGATACTATAATGAATTCATCCCACCAATATGTATACATACATATATATATGTGTGTGTGTGTGTGTGTGTTCAAAAACTATACACTTTTTCAGTGATAAACTATACATCATCAGCACCATTAAGCTTATCCTAACAATTTGGGATCTGCTTAATCTCCACCAAATTTGTTCTCACTGTATGCTGCCTGAGGCAAAAAGCTACAGAACAATAAAGATTAGGAAATATTCTAGGAGTTTCATGTGCAACTCACATAAATTTGAATCTTTGGCCAGAGACGTTTGTTCAATTGGATCTTTTCTCTTTGCACGAAAGCAAGGACAAATTACCGCACAACATAGAAGGAGCATTCCTGGTACAGCTAGAGACTTGCTCTTGGGCAGAAAGGTTATCCCATGATCTTTGACTTCCTCGTGTAACAGTTCCTTCCTTCTGGGACTATTCGTGTTAGAGAAATCTACTTGAGGTTGCAGTAAAAGCTTTCGTCCTGACATATGAAGTGCTTCCACTGCAATTAGATTTATTACAAAGGTTGTTAAAAAGGTAAATCACTTAAAACACATGTAACTATGAACAAGTCAAGCATTTCAAAGTAAGTGCTTTTTTAAGACTCGGGCAATTATTTAACGTTTAATCTAAGATGACAGAAACCAGAACCAATAATTCATATTTGACATCTTAAACGAAAAAAAAATATCGAAAAATATAGCAAAACATCATTATTTTCATTTTTCAGAACTTGTTCAAAACATCATCATGATCATCCATATTGTTGACACAAAAATTGTCTGCGGATAGTTCTAAGTTCTAACTATATCTTACTAGACAACAAATCAAAATCCACCACAGATTAAAAAAATGTCTTAAATAAATGTAAAAATAGAGAAACGAACGGTAGAATTGTATTATGCTAAAACCTGTTTGTAAAATCTCAAAAGGGAGTCCAATGTATATTTTTCTATTTAGTCTCACATCTCCAAATGTATATTTTTACTCTACACTATATAAAGAGGAGAGTTCCTATGAAATAAGTGAGCAATTTTGGAATAATAGTTATTTTATATTTCGAATTCTCCTCCAAAATTACATGTATTTATAAGATAATTTATAGTCGTCGTGCGGCTATGACAGCCACATGGTTGTGGCAAAAAGCGCAAAATTGCTATAGAGTGTATTCGCAAACTTGGTATGATTAATTAGCTGGTGATTTGTGATGAACGCCTATTTTGTCAGCTTGTTTTGATTATATTTGACATTCATTGTCGATTATAGAGAGTGGTTTCTCATTGTAAGATACCTTTGGCGCAACATAAAAAACAAGTCATTTTACAGGCACACTAACTCAGCGTTATTTGCTACTCTTTATCATGACAAGTCACTTCATATGCGATTAACAAAATCAACAAAAGATACTTGGTACTTGAACAAGCCAACATTCTACTCAATAGTTCGATCAACTACTTGGGTCCTCCACCAATATTTTGACATACCAGACTCGACTGCAGTACAAGACTACCTATACTCTCCAAGACATCACAAGTAACCTGCTCTAGACTAACTTCGTATATACATTTTACCTTATAAATGGGAGGGTATGTATGGATCAGAGGGAACAATTTCTAGGGGGAGAGATATGTGATGTTAGAGTTAGGGAGAGAAGCAATTAATCCTCTCAGGAGGTGGAAGATACTTGTCCACCGTACAAGGCCAATACTGACAAGAATGACTTCAGAAGTAACTTGCACCATCATGACTCACATTTATAGATTCACTAATAACTACAAACAAGTCAGGTAATAATATATCGTATGTGATTCATAGTGTCTGTAACTCGGTTGAGACCCTATAAATATAAAGTTTAGGTAAATGAGAGAAATCAATTTCTAAGGGAATAGATTTATGAAATTAGCAATGTAAGCCAGAGATAGATAACTAATCTTTTAGGTAAGTGGCAGGCCAACTCTTCTTTCAAGCTCTTTATATTTATCTGTGGCTTCTTCCTAAATCTACGTGTAGTACTTATTACTTCAAAAGTACAGTCAAAGAGAGAATTCCACTTCCCATTCTCTCTCCCTTCTTAGATGTGAAGAGCACTAAGATGATGAATGAGAAATATTGCCGTAGACCAATTATGGAAGAACAATCGAGAATGTGCTTTGTAAGAACCCTTTTGTCATTGTCGATAAACTTCATCAGATGGACATCACCAAATTTCTGACGACTATCTCGTGATATTAGATTCAATCAAATATCGCCTCATGCTAACCAGTCTCGAAGATGTGCCACTACAGTGGTTATCACAAAAAACATAAGTATCCGCTCATATGCAAATTATGAAGCTAATCACTCAATTCGCCAGTGTGTGAAGTTGGCTAGCTCTCAAGCTTTGCAGAAAATTCGATTGATAAGGACCTTAAGGGTCGCGACAAGGATTACTTTCCCAATTCCAAAGCTAGATATTGAAGTCCATGATCTTGAATCTACTACTGCACAAGCCGAGCTAACACGGAGACTCTGAGATGGAGCATTTCATTATGAACTTCGGATGAAGCTACCCAGTTCATTGAACAAACTCGTGGTGCTCTCTGGCAAGCACATTAGTGTCGAGGAGTATCGTCAAGCCAACTCGCCAAGGAAAGACTATCCACTAAAATGAGAGTTCAAGCAATCCCAGCAACCACCAGCAACGACTACAAAACCTGGTACAATGGGTGCATAAACTTAATATCACTAGCTAGTCGCTATCATGATAAGTTTAAAAGTACAATGGGTACATAAACTCCTACAACAAATTGGATCCAACCACACTAGCTCATTCATTAAACTTCGTTTACCTAACTTCCAAATCAGCTTAAAAGTACGTGATCTTTTGGTCAAGGGAAATCAACAAGTTACTAAAGCGTTTGATTAAGTACAAAACCTAGTCTTCCCGCCAGATGATCTTATGGAAACCAACAAACCTGTTAATCAGAAAACTCGCTCCGTTCTTTCTACATACAAAAATTTTTTTTAAAAAGAAACCACAACACAAAAACATAGAGCAGCAGTAAACTTAGCTTTGCTCCCAAGCCGTGTAAAATACAGACGGCAAATAGCAAGCAAAGCGACCGGCTATAAGAAAACTTACCAGAAATAGCATCACGATCTAAGCCAGCAGGAAATTTGAACTGCCGACCACAATACTCTCTACCAATATTTCCCCACTCCTCGGACAGAGATTCAAAATCCAAACACCCATTCGCCAAATAAAACACAAGTGCCTCGCACGCTGAAACCCGATCGTCGATCGGTTCCCCGTCAACAAAAAACAGGAAACTATGCGGCGATCTCAGATACCCAACCCGATCATTATCGCAGCTCCATGATAGTCCTCCCGCCGATAGACCGACCACAACCGCCAAGATCGGCGCCGCCAAAAGCATCAACAACGCAAGACCCGGCGTCATCACTTCGCGACTCGAGGGCGGAGCCTCAAACTCCTAGGGAAAAAAACGCACACCTCGTGTCCGAATCGAAGCGCTCCAATTATCGGAAGAAAATAATCTCGGAATCCATGAAGATGATTGCGAAAGATTTGGGAATCGCCGGGGGATACGAGGAGACGGCATCGAGACGAGCTGGATAGAAGTGGGAAAGGAAGATGCTGGGATGGTTGTGGACTTCTGGGAACCGGAAAACCGGCGACTTACCGGTACGGAGAGACCGTAAGAGGATTCGTGTGAGTGGAGTAAACTTCCGACGACTTGCCAGCTGGCAATGGTTTTCGTCTTTCGTACCCGGCTTCATGTAATCGCAACGTGAACGGCATCTTGCCGTCTGTGACCAATAGAAGCACAGCATTGAGTAGGACCCACGTTTCATTTAGTATAACCGCAAATCAATAATTCAGACAAATTATATCACCAAACAAAATTGTGATCCGTAAATAAATTTTTAGAAAAATGAAAATTCCGGTAATAACAAATATTACGAGAAATAATAATCGTCTTTGAAGATTGTGCGCGGTGATGGCGTGCTTGTCCTTCTTGGAAGACTGCGCGTCGTCGAGGTGGCATCGGTAGCGTCGAAGGGAGTTTGCAGTTTGAGTGAGAGAAGTGTGAGTGCTGTTAGTAGTTTTAGAAAGCCCCAAAAATTAAACTAAATGGATGTTAATAATCATACGTGTACTGCTAATAGCCATTTTAAATAGGTTATATTATTTTTGTATTTGTCCTTTTTTCGCTATCATTTTGTATATATTTATCCCAGTACGATGGAATAAAGGCTTTGAGTGTTGTTGTTGTATAAGCTATATTTTTTTTTTTTGAAAATGCATATAATATGAATTTAAAAATAAAAAAGGAAAACAAAGCTACAGCATGTCATCCAAGTCAGCACGAACAAACTCGGCAAACTCGGTCTGAGTGCTATCAACATCTAGCCATATAAAGGTTTCCCGAAGGGCAAAACGAGCACAGAAGTCAGCAACTCTGTTGGCAGCACGACCAATATGCTGGAATCGAAGCTGCGGGAAGCCGCTCAAAAAAGAGAAGTCTTCCTCGTCGTCCACCGTCACGCTCCAGTCGTCCCGTCGCATACCAGCAGCACAGCTGTCCATAAGGGTCAAACAGTCGCCCTCCACAATAGCCCCGCGCACCCCATATAAAGATGGCGGGATAAGATCCTTGAGGGCCAAGACCGCCGCCAGCTCCACTCCCCCAGGATCTCAGTGCAAAAGCGAGGATCCAGCAGCAAAGATGAGAGCACCCCGGTCATCGCGGGCCACCATCCCAAGCCCAACAAGCCCGGACGAGGAGAAAGAACCATCCACATTGAACTTTATCCATCCAGGGGGCGGGGGCACCAAAAGAGTGGTGTCGACAGCCGGTGAGGCTGGGTGGTACCCCAGCTCCCCTAGAGTGGTAGAGTTCGCATAATGGAGAGGTTCTCAACAATGGTCGTCGCCATGACAGTAAAGGACGCCACCTCGCCACTGTGGACCTTGGCGTTGCGGCCACGCCAGGCCTGGTACACCGCACAACAAAAAACCCTCGCTGTACCGAGCGCACCGGCAGAGACAGAGGAGAGAAGCTCCAGCGCAGTCGCCCAGCTGGAGTAGGAGGGCAAACTGTATCCCCAACGCAGAAGAGCATCCTGAATGGCCGACAGACAGTAGCAGTCCGAGACCAGATGGTCCCAGGTCTCCTTAGACGTGCAGTCCCAAGGGCATCCCCGCTCGGTAGTAAGACCCCGACGGGCAAGCCACGCCCGGGTGGGGATCGCATCCCACAGGAGCCGCCACCAAAACATCTGCTCCCGCGGATGAAGTTTTAGCTTCCGAAGCCAGCTAAAGTCCGGGCAAGCCCCGTCAAACTGGCCCATGTAGGCTAGGGAGGCAATAGAACGGCCGCTGAGGCGGGTGCAGAGCTCCGGCCTGTCCTGGGGAAATGAGTTGTGGACCGGGATCTGGAGGACGGCCTCAATAAGATCCGGCCCAAAAAACTGAGACAGAGCGGAAACATCCCAACCGCCGCCTGGAAGCAAGAAAGCTGATACCTGGAGCGACTCCAGCGAGCCGCAGTCAGCGAAAGTGGGTCATCGGGAGAGAGGTCGGTCGAGAATTCAAGTGTGCGCAAGCACATCCACAGAATCCTCATCCGCAATCTGCCAACGAAGCAGGGGCCGAAGGCACGCAGCGCCCTCCCTGATGAGCCGCCAAACCGGAGAGTCGCGTCGGGTGATCCCCTCCCGCCAAAGGCGGCCAATGTAACAGGCCGAAACCAACCTGTGGAAAAGGGAGGATCCCGGCTACATCAGCTCCCAGACGAACTTTGCCCGCAAGGGCCCTGCCACCTACTCACCCCATGGAAGTCAAGCCCACCCCGGCAGAGGGAGAGCAACACTGCTCCCAGCTAACATAGTGCATCCCACGCTAGGAAGGGGCCCTCTGCCACAGGAAAAACCACGCCAACCGCTCTATAGCCTCCTGGACCGAGTGAGGCACATGACAATGTGTATAGAGGAACATCAGCGTGGCCAGGAGCGCCGACCTGACGAGGGTGGCCCGGCCCGCCAAGGAGAGGTGGCGGTTCCCCCAGGCCAGAACCTTCGCCGCCACCTTCAGAAGCAGGTGTGAGAAGTCGGAGCGTTTCAACTTGCGCATAGTCAGCAAAATGCCCAAGTAAGTAAACTCGCGAACCCTCTGGAAGCCTGGGCGGCGAGTCAGCCTGTCGCACGTCCCCGTGGGGGTGGACTTGCCAAACATGATCATGGACTTCGATCTGTTGATCCGTTGTCCAGTCCAAGTATAGTACTCCTGCAACACGGCAAGACACTGATCCACACAAGACGTGGTGGCATCCGAGGTGATGAAGATGTCGTCGGCGTAAAGCAAGTGAGAGATCCGCGGGCCGGAAGCCGCAACCATAACGCCCAATGAGTTCCCCCGCTGACTGAAGGCAAGCGAGAGCAGCTCAGAGCACAGAATGAACAGATAAGGGGAGAGGGGGCATCCCTGCCGGAAGCCACAGCTTGCCGCAATCCACCTCGTACGTCGCCCGTTGAGGAGCAACGCAAACTGCGGCCCCTCCACACACTGCAGAATCCATCTAGCAAACTCCTCCGGAAACCCAAACATGACCAGAACCTGCCGCAGCGTCTCCCACGACATCTTGTCGTAGGCCTGCTCCATGTCGACCTTCATAGCGCAGAACCCAGTCATGGAGGTCGAGATCGCCAGCTTGTGCACCACCTCCTGGACGATGAAGCACAGGTGGGAAATAGAGCGCCCAGGAACAAAGGCCCCCTGCTCTTCCGAGATGAGCGAGGGTAGGAGCCCCCTCATGCGATCCACAATGATCTTCGCCGCCACCTTATAGATGGTTTGGCACAGACTAATAGGTCGGAACCGATTCGGTCGAGACGCATTGGGGCACTTCGGAATGAGTACCACCAGTGTCTCCTTCCACGCACTGGGCATACGACCAAGAGCAAAAAAGTCGTCAATGGCCCTGCAAACAGAAGTACGCACAATGGGCCAGAAGTGGACAAAAAAAGAGGAAGTAATACCGTCTAGGCCCGGAGCACGGTTGGCCCTCATGGCCTTGATGACGCCTCAAATCTCCTCCTCAGAAACCTCCTTCAGCAACAAGGAGGCTGCCCCTCCATCAAGCCGCCGAGAGGAAGGCAGGAGCGGCCACCCTGCAAGAACAGGAGCCGCACACTCCCACTTCCGATCAAAGAAGTCCAAGAATGCCGCCTCGATGCCCTCCGGATCTTCAACAAGGTCGCCGTTTGCAAGCTCCAGTCTAGGCCTGCAACGGTTCGGTTTGGTTCGGTTTTCAAGCAAAACCGCAAACCGAACCACCCCTATGTGGTTCTAAAATTTTGAAACTGAACCGAACCGGTTCGGTTTGGTTTGGTTTTTGTGGTTTAAATAATATGTATTCTATGAATGTTTTAAAATCACAACTACATTCACAAACAAGAGTTTATACTTAGAAATAAAAATAAATGAAATTTTTTCAAATTACTCTATATGAAGCATAATATGTCAATTTAAATGATATGCAAAAGCTCCACAAAGTCCAGGATTCTCTACAATAGCTGAAAATATATAAGTTAAAAAAATTAGATATATAATTAATCAAATATTTAAAATAAATAATAAAACATAAATTAATTTTTTTTTGTTATCTTACATGACTCAAGCTCAGCCATATCAGTTAATCTTGCCTCAATTTATTGTGGAATTGGCGAGGACCAAGCGGCGAGCGAGGATGAGAATTCTTAGTTGAGCGTCTAAACGAGAGATCGCTTATTTGGTATTTGATGTCCTCTAAAAGCCGTGAATTGAAATATGGATATAAATATATAATCAATTAATCATATAAATAAAAACTTAAAAACACTAAAACAGTGACCACAATATGATATACTATGGACATAATTAAATCAAAATATGGATATAGTTAATTACAAAAAAATACAAATGTAATTACATATTATTATACACTACGGTTCGGTTTGCCATGCAAAACCATGAAACGAACCGAACCGTATGGTTTTTCTAAAATCAAAACCGTGACCGAACCGTGACATACTGAAACTGAACCAAACCGTGTGGTTTGGTTTGGTTTGGTTCGGTTTGGCGGTTCGGTTGGTTTTTGCTTACAGGCCTAAGCTCCACCTGAGAAATCCGATTGCCTCGCCGATGACAGGAGGCGATGGAGTGAAAATAGTGGGTATACGCATCACCCTCGTTGATCCACTGCACCTTTGCACGTTGTTTCCACCAAGTGGCCAACCTAGCATGAATGCTCAAGAGCTCCTTAACCGCCGCAGTGAGAGCCCGAGTCTGCTCCTCTGAGATGCCACCATCCAAGCTCTCCAGCCGCTGGAGCTCCACAATCTCCGCCTCCAGAATCTCCTTCCGATCACCCAGATCCTTGAGCTTGTTCTTGCTCCAAAAGAAAAGGGCCCGAAGGGTGCGGCGACACTTTCGCTGCAAGACCTCTGCACTATCACCGACATCCGCCTTCAGCCAGGATCGAGACACCAGTTTCCGCACCATCGGGTAAGAAAGACAGGTATCCTCAAACCTGATCCACCTAGACGGCCGAGCAGCCTGCACTTCCCCCAAAGCCAGCAGGATAGGACAGTGGTCAGAGCCAACCCAGGGCAACTGTCGCACAGCACCCAAGGGGATAACGTCCATTCCCACCGAGTTAACAAACACCCGATCCAAACGCCCCAGAACACGCCCAAGTCCGGGCTGGTTGTTACACCAAGTAAAGGCCGGGCCCATGAAACCCAACTCCTGAAGGTCCAGCTTCGCCACAGCCGCATCCATCTCCAAAGACCCTTGTGAATAAACAAAGGGCTGACTGCCTCGCCGCTCCTCCGGCCGCAGAAGGCAGTTGAAGTCACCCCCCCCCCCCAATCATCGGGCGATCCGGGGTTGCAAACTGTTGCAGCAAAGACCACAGCTGCCTCCGGACATAAACATCCTTGTTCGCATAAACGAACACCACCCGCCAGCATCGCTTATCAGGGAGGGTGGCATCCCCAATAACGTATTGCCTCGAGAGAGAGAGATCGGCACAAACTGCACAACGTCACTCCGCCATAGCACCGCAATACCCCCCCCCCCCCCCCGACCTGCCAGCCGACGGTTGATGCACAAAATCCCAATTCCGGTCCGCCAGCCGGTCCACATCACGCCGGGAAAGATCTTCCACCATCGTCTCAGACAAGCCCACAAGGGAAACCCCCCACCGCAGAGTACGATCCCAGAGAAGATGTCCAACCTCCTTCTTCTGAGCCCCCCGACAATTCCACAAAATGAGGCTCGTCATGGACCCCTTGAAGAGGAGACGTCCTCGCCGTCGCTAACCAGATCCCCCCCCCCCCCCCCGACTCCGCTTGTTGGAAATAATCACTACAGGGTCCAAACTTGCAAGCTCTCGGGCAGCGAGAGAGCGGTGCACCCTCGGCGAATCGAGAGGGTAGAGAACCATTTCTGTCCCCAAGACCGCATCGACAGGCAGGCCGCCGTCCCCATCCACATCTGGCCAGGCGAGCTCCTTGCCATGCGGCTGCAACACAGCATCGTGCGGATCCGGCACCAAAGGCTGTTTGGGCAATGGTGGGCCGCACGCTGGGGCGTGAACAGCTGGCCGCTGCAGTTGATGGCGGTGAGCTGGGCGAACGTCCAGGGGGCGGGACGGAAGGGGGGCCGAATTCGCACCCCGCCGGCGTCGGCGACGGTGCTTGACCAAATTCCATGGACCGGGTCCGAGCAGGCCGCCCTGCTCCAGTACAGGCTCCGCGGGCTGTTGCTGCGGCACGTGAGGGGCGGGCGGAGGAGCCGCACGTCGGGCAGGGGCCGGTGTCGGAGGGGGAGCAGGTCGCCGAGGGTGGGGGGCAGGCATGCCCCATCGAAGTGGTCGACACAACCGCATGAGGAGCATAGGGAAGCAAGACCCTCATACTCCACGGTCTGCACAAACGACATAAAAGAGCTGGTAACCTGTACCCCGCCTGGAAGGGGCTTAGACAAATCCACCCGGACACATACCCGGGCATACTCCATGCGGCCCCAATCATTGGTTGTGGAGTCAACCCAAAGAGGCTTGCCCACACGTGCCGCGATACGGGCGATGTTGGCGCGATCCCAGAACAGAAGCGGAAGGCGCAGAAGCCGCACCCACACCGGCGAGGAAAGGCCCTTGAATGAAGACGGATCAAAGGCTGGCGTCCAAACATCCATGCCGACAATAAAGCCATTAATAAACCATGGGCCACCTTTTAGGACGGAGTCGCGTGCCTCCGCGGACATGAAAACACATAAAAACAATCGGCGCGGAGCACCAAGAAGCGAAACTCCCCGAATTGCTCCCACCGTTTACGGATCTCCGCTTCGACCACATGGGCGGGTAGCCGTCGGCCCAAGATTTTACCAACCAACGAGAACGAAAGATTTTCCATGGTCCGGGTTTCCATCGCATCTAGCATGGCAATGGGAGAGCCGTCCGGGGCAATGTCATCCAGCCCTTGGATATCATCCAGCGAGACCAGCCCCTTGCGCTGCCAGGCCGAAGGCGGGCTGCTGTTCTGTCCGGCATTTCCCCGAGCACCTTCGGGGCGGTGCTTGTTCGGTGAGCAACCGCTGTCGTGCGCAGCCGGCGAGCTTCCAGGGCGGTGCGGGGTGTGAGGCCCCTATTCAGACCCCACATAAAATCTGTATCAAAACTTATTTTCATTTCATTTATGTCAGGATGTTCTAGAAGTAAGTATAGTGAATACAAAATAAAACACATAATAAAAACTACATACCTTAGCCTGATCTTTATTTTTCTTTTCCTCTCTGAACCACTTGATTTCTTAAGATTCTTCAGGAAACGCGCATCTTCCTAAAAAAAATGAAGTCAACGGGCTTAGTCATAACGAATATGACTAAGTGAATAACATGCTTCTTTAACTGTTGTACATGCAAACAAGAAATATCAGTATCAATATGCATACAGTTCTTTAGGTTCTTCAAGTTCTTTATATTCTTATGTTCTTTCAAGTTCATTTCGTCGAATGTTCTAGTCTTATTCATTCACGTTCATATTCGTTCATTCTTATATTTCTTCTTCGTTCATATCTCTTATGAGTCACTTTCAATTATCATAAGTTTTATTCACCTTTCATCATCGAATTCAAATTGCAGTAGATAAATGCATTAAATAGGAAATGACATATCAATAACGATACGTTTACTTTTCAAATTCTTGTTTCATTTCTTTTCTTCGTAACTTCTATTCACATTCAGTCTTTATTCGTTCACGGTCGTTTCATTTCTTTTATTCGAAATATGTTCATCAATTTCAGATTCTTTCAACTGTAGTTCAGGCAATTCATTTTCCATCGTCAATCATCAGATGTTCTCATAATCAGTTTCTAAATCAGATTCCTCGTTTATCTTTCGCTTTATTAAATTAGGAAATCATAAGGGTTGCTGTAGATTCCTTCTTGGTCTTCAACGACCTCTTGGCCTTCAACGGCCTCCGGCCTTCAACGGCCTCAATCAATATCAAAAGCACATTCCGCCGTAGCGTATTCACACCCCCACTACGGCTACTGGGTTAACCCTTATCATTTCCGATGCATCGATGCTTATTTTCTTTTATTCAACCCCCCACAGCACTGGGTTACTATTTTTATTCTAGTAAATCTCATAATTATTTAAATGCAAACAATTTCAATTTCTTGTCCATGCACATTCTCTAAAATATGTTCAGTAATGAAATATAAGCATGTGTATATTCAAAATATTCAAAACTAGGCATAATTAAAGAAATAAGTACTCACTTTATTTTCTTCGTTCGTTGAATTCTCGTCATGGTTCGCATTTGTCAATATCTTTTCGTTCATGATATCTGTTATTAAACGAAATCAAAATTCTAGAAATTTGCGCTAAAAGAAATCTAGTAGGAAATCTCATAAATGACATTATATCCAATTTCATCTAACACTCAATTCCCATTAAACTTCTATCATTTCCAGTCAAGCATCAACCATGAATAAACTGATTTCTACAATATCATTTTCAAATCAAATCAATCATAAGTCCTTTTCCAATTAAACCTCTAAACAAAACTATATTAACTGAATAATAATAGTAATAAGTCAATGAAACGAATCGACTCCCCTCATTAACCATTTAATATCAAAGCCCAATATTCATCAAGTCACTTCAAACATAATATGAGTCAATTTAGCTGACCTATTACAACGCCTTCCAATCCCATAAACAACCTTTTCTCAAAAATCTAACCCGAACAAAACCAATCTAACAAGGAACAAAGCTGATTGATCCTCAAAAGTGATATGACCTTCAGCCTACACAAGCCGATTGTAGCCCCGTAACCTTATTCCATAATCCATCCAATAATTCTCAAATCTATATTGCATACACAAACCATTTATTCCACAAAATCCCCAAATCTAATTCAGTAAACCCTAAATCAAGCATTTACCCAAGTTCTAATTCAATAAAGAGGGGAAAATAAAGAAACCAGAAGAAGACTCACACTGGAAGATAAAGAGAAAGGAGGTCAGCGGCTGGCCCCTTCCCGGCAGCGCTGATATCGTCATCTGGACGAGCAGAAAAACAGGATCTAGCGGCAGAGCTCAGTAAAAGAATTATCGAGAAGAACAAGAGGAGGACTTAGCGCTGCTGCCGTCGTCTGGAAGGAGTCGTCGAGCCCTGGCGTGCGGCAGAAGCAGGCAACGACAGGAGAAGGTAGCGGCGGCAAGCCCTAGCAGGGGAAGATGAAGTCGTCGGCTCCTGGTATTGAGAGGTAAGAGCGGCGAGTTGCGTGGAAGTTGCCAGGTGCGGTTTCTCGGCGAGCCCTAGCGGAAAACTGAGAGGAAACCTTGATCGAGGGATTAGAATGGCGTGGATAGAGGGGCTCGTGTTTCTTTATTGCCTCTTGAACCGCCCAATACCCACCGCCTAACCTAATTGCATGCCATTAGGTTTAATTACTTCCAATTTCTCTTAATACCTCAAATCAACTATTGGCACACCAATTTCACTATTAGCACACCAATTAATTTTCACTCTTTAAATACCATTGGTGCACACAATAATCTATCCACTTAAATACACTGTTGAAAGTCGCTAAATTCCATACTCGTTGCCAAACAAATTCGTCTCGTTGACACAATTGCGGGAAATGCACGATAAATTTCATTTTAGGTCGCTTCACGTTTTGGGTCGTTACACGGGGGGTCACCAAGAGACGGACCCGAGCCATCCAGCACCTCGTGCCCCTCCAAATCCCCAACGGATTTGGGTCGGTCATTTCGTCGAGCACCTTCCGTGCAAAAACTTGACGCAAAATCTGCTATGCCCCTTTGCTCCAAGGCCATTTCCACCTCCTGCGCATCCCCGCCCGGTGCCATTTCTGCATCAGCCCCATTACCAATAGGTGGTTCTGACATACCTGAGCGCACTGCACCCTCATAGAGCAGGTCAAGCGCAGCCGAGATGCCGCGATGCGGGGTGGAAGACAGCACCTCCAGCCCGCCGCCAACCGCCATTAATGGCAAGAAACGGCCACTGCCGTCCCGGGGCTGCGAATCCTGCACTGCATCGTCCGCCCAAGAGGGACGACGCCGACCACTCTCCAAGCTAGGGGACCGATCCCAGTGCCTGCTCCCGTCCGCCACTCCTTCGTCCGCCACTCCTTCGTCCGCCACTCCTTCGTCCGCCGTAGACCCGCCAGGCCGCCCACTCCCGAGGTGCTCCAATCCCGCACGCCAAGGGGCATCATCACCACCAGCCCCTCGGCCAAAGTCGAGCCCTCCACGCCCTCCACGCCCTCCACGCCGCCCGCCACCACTATTGTTGAAGCCTTCATGTCCCCCTTGGTCGTCCATGGCCTACTGTATAAGCTATATCGAGTGATATATAACACCCTGTATTTGAAATATCTCGTGCATTTAATTTATATAAAATTTATATTTCACAAAATAATTTTAACAGCAACTATGACTGTCACCGAGAAAAACTAATTTTAAACATAAAAGTAGATGGAGTTCCTTATGTGAGGTCGGAAATTCACGAGCGACGGTTCATAATCACCACGTTCATAACCGCGGGTATATTACAGGGAGGTGATTATCTGTTGGAACACAAGGCGTGTTTAAATTATTTTCTGTGTCAGTTAGAGGCAGCTGGAGCAGAGACGGAGGAGGACGTGAAGACCCATTTTCACTTCTTACCTCGCTCACATATTTTTACCCGGCCTTAGTGACGATGCTCTTGTATGAGAAGGATACGGTGGAGCTGGTGGAGGACACGATCACAGTGCTACCCAGACAGATGTTTGTGAGCCCTACTCCTGAGGGCGGTCACATCTTGGCAGCAGCGGATAGGTAAGGTGATGCAGTTTGGCAAGGGATTGAGTAGAGCATGATCTCGATCCAGGCCGAAGGAGGGTATGGTATTTTACCATTGCAGACAGTGCAGTTACACAAGAGTGCAAGTTCGTAGCGTGCAAAATGGTCTTGAGACCAGGGTGTGGACAAGGTGACAGCTGGGTCGACAAGGTGCAGAGTGATGAGGTCCTCACCATCACTAAGAGTCTGTGCGACTCTGACAGCTAGATGTTTGACATCACTGAGCGGATTGGATTCAGGTGACTACAGTTGGGTTGCCCGAGGTGGAGTCCTGATAGTGGAGTGAGGGCGTACCATGCTCTAGAGAGCTGTGCTGCACGGTAGTTTGTACCGGTTGATGGGGACCACGATGTGTGGTGGTGTACCCATAATTTCTGAGGTCGACATGGTGGATTATCGTGGTAGTGCAGAGAATCGTCTTTCTTGGACTTGGGGTTTGCGAGTCAGTTTCTACGGTCAGTTTGCGACGACATTCACCGGTTGAGCCAGAACATAGATGAGTTGACTGTAGCAGGTCGGCTGATGCCTCAGACTGAGGCGCTGCTATGTGCATAGTTGCTTGGTGCAATTGTTGCTTTGTGCAGAGATTGTCTCGGGCAGGTGGTGGTTCCGGATCCCGAACCAAGGTGGTGATTGTTGTGTTTTGGTTCGAATCCGGATCCAAACCGGATTCAGTTTTTTTTTTCTTTTTTTTGGTAAACGTCATGCAGGGTAGTTTCTCTCTCTGGATGGAGAGAATATTATATGGAAATAAAAGGAGAATCTTGTAATATGGTAATGGCCCTATTAATGACATTCTTTTAGAGAGAGAGAGAGAGTTGCATGAGAAATAAATCCACCGCCGCTTTGTGTTTTTAATGGTGGGGGGGAATTTTTCCTGTTCACGTGAGAGAAGAAGGAGCCGTCCCTGTTCTCGAAAAAGGAGGAGTCGTCGCGCGAAGGAGTTCGTGCCGCCCCGGGTTGGCGTTGAAGGAGAGATGCCGCCGTCGCCGGTGGTGCGACCCCGTGCGACGGCATCAGCGTTGTTGGTGCCGATCTCGTCGTTCTCGCCTTGTTTCTTCCTCCCATGTTGAATCCTCGACGCATCCCCCGGCTTTGGAGATGATAGCCGCCGGTCTTGGAGGAGAGGGTGTTTACCGGTCTTGGAGGGGATGATGGGTGTGGGCGTTGCGGCAAAGGCTTGCGGTGGTGCAGTGGTCTTGAAGGAGTTTCTCTCCGGCGGTACGGGTGTGGCGGCGAAGGCATGCGAGAGTGCAAGGGCCTTGATGGTGTTTTTCTCCGGTGGTGCGGCTTGGTGTCAATGGCATGCGCTGATGCAGTTGGCCTCGACGGTGCTTCTCTGGTGGTGACAGGTGGTTTGGTCATCATCCGACGATGAAGGTTCTCGGTGAACCTTGTGCGTCCGCTGTGCTAGCGGATTGCAGTCCAGATTATTCTCTCTCCCGCGGATCAAGGGAGTTCGGCTCCTCCGCGGTGTATTCTGTAACGGACGTCGGTACATTTCTTCATATTTTGTATTGCAGTTATTGTTGGGGTCCCCCTAAAAGTGTTCGGGTTGAGTAGGACCAAGTGTTTCTCATCACAGCCTCGCCCGGACCCGCTTGACGGCCCCAATTTTATGTTTGGTCTTAATCCCGCAGCTTCGCGCTTCCACTTATTCCTTAAGAACCGCTCAAAAGTGCTTCCGCTCGCTCCTGCTCCGGAGGAGCGCTTCCGCTCGCTCCTGCTCCGTAGGAGCGCTTCCGCTCGCTCCTGCTCCGTAGGAGCGCTTCCGCTCGCTCCTGCTCAGTACGAGCGCTTCCGCTCGCTCCTGCTCCGTACGAGCGCTTCCGCTCGCTCCTGCTCCGGAAGAGCACTTCCGCTCGCTCCTACTCCGGAAGAGCGCTTCCGCTCGCTCCTGCTCCGTAAGAGCACTTCCGCTCGCTCCTGCTCCGTACGAGCGCTTCCGCTCGCTCCTGCTCTGGAAGAGCGCTTCCGCTCGCTCCTGCTCCGGAAGAGCGCTTCCGCTCGCTCCTGCTCCGGAAGAGCGCTTCCGCTCGCTCCTGCTCCGGAAGAGCGCTTCCGCTCGCTCCTGCTCCGGAAGAGCGCTTCCGCTCTCTCCTGTTCCGTAAGAGCGCTTCCGCTCGCTCATGGTCCGTAAGAGCACTTTCGCTCGCTGATGGTCCGTAAGAGCGCTTCCGCTCGCTCATGGTCCGTAAGAGAGCTTCCGCTCGCTCCTGCTCCGGAGGAGCGCTTCCGCTCGCTCCTGCTCCGTAAGAGCGCTTCCGCTCGCTCCTGCTCCGTAAGAGCGGTTCCGCTCGCTCCTGCTCCGTAAGAGCGCTTCCGCTCGCTCCAGCTCCGGAAGAGCGCTCCCGCTCCGGAAGAGCGCTTCCGCTCGCTCCTGCTCCAGAAGAGAGCTTCCGCTCCCTCCTGTTCCGTAAGAGCGCTTCCGCTCGCTCATGGTCCGTAAGAGCGCTTTCGCTCGCTCATGGTCCGTAAGAGCGCTTCCGCTCGCTCATGGTCCGTAAGAGCGCTTCCGCTCGCTCCTGCTCCGGAGGAGCGCTTCCGCTCGCTCCTGCTCCGTACGAGCGCTTCCGCTCGCTCCTGCTCCGTAAGAGCGGTTCCGCTCGCTCCTGCTCCGTAAGAGCGGTTCCGCTCGCTCCTGCTCCGGAAGAGCGCTTCCGCTCGCTCCTGCTCCGGAAGAGCGCTTCCGCTCGCTCCTGCTCCGTAAGAGCGCTTCCGCTCGCTCCTGCTCCGTAAGAGCGCTTCCGCTCGCTCCTGCTCCGGAAGAGCGCTTCCGCTCGCTCCTGCTCCGGAAGAGCGCTTCCGCTCGCTCCTGCTCCGTAAGAGCGCTTCCGCTCGCTCCTGCTCCGTAAGAGCGCTTCCGCTCGCTCCTGCTCCATACGAGCGCTTTCGCTCGCTCCTGCTCCGAAAGAGCGCTTCCAGAAATCAAGCATTCTCATTCACTCGTCCAGAAATCGGCATGACGCAGTTACTAGAACGCCCTCCTCAAAAACTATAAAGGGGGGCAATGCCTTCGTTTGAGGGGACTTTTTGGCACTGGGGAGAAGAAAGAGCTCGTGAATTTTCCAGCAAGGACTCTTGGAAGATCTTCATCGACCTTCGAGCTACCCTTAGAGATCTCCCTCAGCACTCCAGCTTTACTTCAAGAACTTGGGAGGATCTCGGTGGCTTGGATCCAGGCTGCTCCGCAACGCTCTGTTCCCGGCTGTCCCGCAGTGCTCCGCTCCAGGCTGCTCGGCAGCGCTTTGCTCCAGGCTGCTCGGCAGCGCTCCGCTCCATGCTGCTCCGCAGCGCTCCACTCCATGCTGCTCCGCTGCGCAGCGCTCTGTTTCCGGCTGCTCCGCAGCGCTCCGCTCCAGGCTGCCCCACTCCAGGCTTCTCCGCTCCAGGCAACTCCGCAGCGCTCTGCTCCAGGCCGCTCCGCAGCGCTCCGCTCCAGGCCGCTCCGCAGCGCTCCGCTCCAGGCCGCTCCGCAGCGCTCCGCTCCAGGCCGCTCCGCAGCGCTCCGCTCCAGGCCGCTCCGCAGCGCTCCGCTCCAGGCCGCACCGCAGCGCTCTGCTCCAGGCTGCTCCGCAGCGCTCCGCTCCAGGCCGCTTCGCACTGCTCTGCTCCAGGCCGCTTCGCACCGCTCCGCCCAAAGCTGTCTCAGAGCACGCTTCACCATGCTCGGCTCCCGAGGACTTAACAAAATCTCTGTAACGAGCGGTGACATGTCACCCTCGAAAAACAACTCTCTGTAACTCACAACACTAGTGGATCATTCAGAACTGGGCTAGGCCCCGTGGTTTTTTCCCTTTTTGGGTTTTCCACGTAAAAATCCTGCTGTCTACTGTTGGTTCTCATTTTTAACTGTTTGCGCGTTCGGCTCACTCTCGAGCTAAGGCGGCTCAGCTCGACCGGCCCAGGAGAGCGTTGAATGACCCGCGACAGTTATATTATTATATATGCATAGTTTCTTGCTCAGATTTCAGTTCTTGTATACCGTGTATTTATTTGACTACGCCTAGGAGATTGCGTCCGCGTTATATCCCAACAAAAATTGGCATATCATAAAATAATTTGACATATTTTATCACTTTCCATCCATATTTTATCACTTTCTAGAGGTCACTCATTTCAATGTAGAGTTATTAGAAAAGATAAAATTGTAATATCATAAAATAATTTGACTGATTTTATTATTTTCCATTCATATTTCTAACGGAAAGCGAATTTTTGTAAACTGGGAAAACTTAGAGGGGGAGGTAAATGCAATTTCAAAAGATAGAGGGCCGGGTGCAACCTGTAATTATCTTAAATAAAGATCTTTGATGTTGCTACAGTGAAGCATGTCGTCGGTCAGAGTAGAGAGAGGCAAAGAGGCAGGGGTCCTTATTTAATATAGATAGGCAAGGTAGAGAGAGGGAGAGAGGTTGAGAGTTATAATAATAATTGATAGGTACACCCTAATCCGGGCTGCGAATAGCCAAAGCTCTCGCCTCATTTGGTGGAGGAAATGAGGTTGGCCAAAGTAAACCCCGCTAGCCCCGTAACCACCCAACATGAGGGTGCAAATAGTGAAATCTCTCATCATATGGTGCAAATAGTAAAATCCTCCAACATTGTGGTGTAAATAGTAAAATCCTCCATCACGGGGTGTAAATAGTAAAATCTCAATCATGGGGTACAAATAGTAAAATCCTCCATCATGGGGGTGTAAATAGTAAAATCCTCCATCATGTGGTGTAAATAGTAAAATCCCTCATCATGAGGTGTAAATAGTAAAATCCCCATCATGGGGTGCAAATAGTAAAATCTCTCATCATTGGGTGCAAATAGTAAAATCCTCCAATATGGGGTGCAGATAGTAAAATCTCATACCGTAGAATGTATATAGTAAAATCTTTCAATACGGTCTGTGTATAACAAATAATATGGTTATAGTGTGCGCATAACCATATTCGTTATATGCATACATATCACCACAAAACTATACAAGGGAACTATACAAAGGGGTGTGCGTATAACATATAAATTGGTTATGATGTGCGGGTAGCCGCATAACCACCGTAACCACCCATTATGGGTGGTTGTAAATATCTGAAATCATATCGGGTTGTGCGCAATAAATTATTATGAAATATGCATATTAATTTATATGAAACCGGCCTGCAAATAATAATTATGGTGGTTACGACCTGCGAATAACCGCATAACTACTGTAACCACCTCTGAGGCCTATAAATAGAACCCCAAGGCTTCTCTCTTTTCCATCTTTTTCTCCTTCTCCTTCCTCTTCCTCTTGAAGATCTCCCTCCTCTTCGAAGCCGCCCTTGAAGGAACCTTCAAGCACTTCGAAGACGGACGAAGATCTTCATCCCCCTTCAAAGATCTCCTTCGAAGAACTCCATCTTCGAAGATCTTCGAGCGCCTTGAAGATCCTTCGAACGCCTTCTTCCGCTCTCAAGAATGCTCTAAGCGCGCCTCCGCGCGCTCCTCTCCAAGCGCGCCTCCGTGCGCTCCGCTCTCAAGACCGCTCCAAGCGCGCCTCCGTGTGCTCCGCTAGCATGACCGCTCCAAGCGCGCCTTTGTTCGCTCCGCTCCAAGCGCGCCGCTGTGCGCTTCGCTCCAAGCATGTCGTCGTGCGCTCCGCTCCAAGCGCGCCCCCGTGCGCTCCGCTCCAAGCGTGCCCCCGTGCGTTCCGCTCCAAGCGCGCCTCTGTTCGCTCCGCTCCAAGCGCGTCTCTGTGCGCTCCGCTCTCAAGACCGATGCAAGCGCGCCTCCGTGCGCTCCGCTCTCAAGAACGCTCCAAGCGCGCCTCCGTGCGCTCCGCTCTCAAGACCGCTCCAAGCGCGCCTCCGTGCGCTCCGCTCTCAAGACCGCTCCAAGTGCGCGCCACTCTCAAGACCGCTCCAAGCACGCCTCTGTGCGCTCCGCTCTCAAGACCGCTCCAAGCGCGCCGCCGCACGCTTCGCTCTCAAGACCGTCCAAGCGCAACCCCGCGTACTCCGCAACATGCACTCCGCGCACTCAAGAACAAACGCTCCAGCCTCCAGCAAGAACATCACTCCAAACTCCTCTAGCACAACATGAAACAAGCCGCAGAGACAAAGATGCACATAACACATCGATCCAATCTTCAAGCAACAGTCAAAATCTCCAGAGTGCTCAGAGAGCAGCATTCCCCTCTGCATCAGACAAAAGACTTAGCTCTGTGAGTGGTGGTATGTCACCCTTCGAGCACATTTCTCTCAACAATTGTAACGAGAGGCGGCATGTCGCCCTTGAGTTCTTCGAAACAACTATGTACAACAACCAACAAATAGTGGAAGTTTTGGCCGGCACAGACCCGGTCGCGTGGTTTTTCACCGAGTTGACGGGTTTTCCACGTTAAAAAAATTGTCTTATCAGCTTTCCATTTTCTGTGACTGTTTACACGCTCGAACGCTTCCGGGCTAAAACGATTCAATTTAGTCCGGTCTACCGGAACATCAAGAAACCGCAACCATTATTATTATTATTATATATATATATACTATAATATAATGGAAAAGTACCCTTTGGTGCAACATTCATTGGACGATTTTGCCCTTGCACCAAATGGTATTTTACCCTCATATCATAGCAAAAGAGAGGAGAGAGAGAATGAAAGAGAGGAGAGAGGAGAGAGGAGAGAGGGGAGGGAGAGTGTGGCCGAGAGGGATCCGGATCCTCTCCAGGATCCATTTCATCATCTAGTGGTGAAAAGCACTTTAACATGTATCCTGTGGTGCAGATTTTCTTGGATTAAAAAAACTATAAAAGTATGGGAAAAACTGAACCCGTTGGATCAAGAAGCATTTGATCAGGACCGTGAAATGGATCCCCTCCATTTCGTCAGAAATGGAGAGGATCCTAATCTGGCGGGGAGGGGGGAGAGGGAGAGAGAAAAAAAGATAGAAAAAACTTAATCTTTTTAAGTATTGTTGTACACCTGTAAAGGCCTTAAGACGCGTCTAGAGAAAGCCCCGCAAAAGAGAGGTGGGGTCAACGATCAAAGAGCGCACAAGCCACAGGTATGTACGCTACCGCGCGCATGAAAGCGCGCGGTAACGCGCAGGCTGCACCCCCCGCCGCGAGAGAGCGACCCGATCGCACCCCGACCGCACCGCCCTTGGGGGTGCGGCCGGCCGAGTCGCACCCCCAGGAGGGTGCGGCCCAGCCGCACCCCCCAAGGGGGTGCGGCCCAGCCGCACCCCCCCCCCCCCCCTTGGGGTGCGGCCAAGCCGCACCCCTTGACGGGTGCGCCCCCCCCCCTTTTTTTCTCTGGGGTGTGCGGCCGTGCCCATCCCACTTGGGATGCGGTCCGGCGCCCTTGTCCTCGCCGAAGGTCCCGATCGTTCTTTAGGGGGCGACCCCCTGATTCGCCGTCCGCCCGAGGTGCCCCCGTAGTTCGTTACGCGCTCAGAACGCTTCAGCACTAGCGCGCGCTCAGAACGTTTCTAAGCGCAAGTCAGGAAGCTTTCTCACTTTTTGTCTTTCCGGCTTCTCACTTTTTGTCTTTCCGGCTTCTCATTTTTTGTCTTTTAGGCTTCTCACTTTTTGTCTTTCAGGCTTCTCACTTTTCAGGAATGGCCAGTCGCCTTTTTCACCTCCAACGAAACTGCCCGAACTGCTCGAGCCGCCCAAACTGCCCGAAGGGCAAGGTGGTCATTTACGAAAAATGGCGATCCGCGTGCCCCAAATCGGAAAATATGATTCGTCCACCAAGCATTTATGGAAACTGCCAATGGCAAAATTACCGGACCGCCCCCGGCTAAAGCTATAAAAGGAGCCCCAGGGCTTCATTTGAAAGGACCTTGACTTCTGGACCCGGGAGAGCTCCTTGCAGACTTTTGCGGAATTCTCCTTCGGCGCTTGAAGATCTCCTTCGTGGACTTGAAGATCTTCATCATCCCGAAAGGCGACTAGCCTTCTCACTTTCGTTCTCCAGCATTCCCGGAAGGAAAAGGCGACCAGCCTTCTCACTTTCGTTCTCCAGCATTCCCGGAAGGAAAAGGAGACCAGCCTTCTCACTTTCGTTCACCAGCATTCCCAGAAGGAAAAGGCGACCAGCCTTCTCACTTGCGTTCTCCAGCATTCTCAGAAGGAAAAGGCGACTAGCCTTCTCACTTTTGTTCTCAGAAGGAAAAGGCGACTAGCCTTCTCACTTTGGTTCTCAGAAGGGAAAAAGACTTAGTTTTTCCGATAGGTGGTCTGTCACCCTCGGAGTTCTCTCTCTCTCTCTCTCCATCATTGTAACGAGCAGCGGCCTATCGCGCTCGAGTTCTAGCGTCCAAATTGTAACCCCCAGGAGATAGTGAAGTTTGGTCGGCACAGCTCCGGCCGCGTGGTTTTTTACCCTTTCCGGGTTTTCCACGTTAAAAAGTCCCATCGTACTCGACAAATCTCTAATTGACTGTTTGCACGCTTAGTTCGCTCACGAGCTAAGGTGGTTCAAGTGGACCGGTCTACCAAGAGCCCTGAGCGTTCCGCAATAGTTTGGCGTCGTCTGTGGGAAAGTTCCCAAAAAACTCTTTGAAAGCCAACTGCCATGACAAGAAAGAGTGCTCGCACTACTGAAGGATCGATGCCGGAAGGGCGCGTCGACCCAGCTCCCTCCCACTCGCTTATCAATGCACCTCCCGCGGAGGAGGCACTACCTGCACCCGCAGCAGGGTTGGAGGTGCGCATGCAGGAGATCGAAGAACATCAAGCTGAGATGTTGGCCCTCGTAAGGAATCTTGGGGCTCCTCAAGTTCCAATTCAGTCGCCAGCTCTGAACGCGCCACCGCCCCCAGTTTTGAATCATGCCCCGAACGGGGAGGCCGCCCAGGAAGACGAAGCTTCAGAAGGATTCTCCGACGCGGCGAGTTCCGCTCGCCTTGCCCCACCAGCTGGAGGCCCAGAAGCTGACCGCCACCACCACCACGGAAGAGCAGCCCCAGAGCAAGCGGTAGAAAGAGCTACGCGAGAAGAAATACGCAACATGATAGAGGAAGAGTATGCCCAAGCAGGACGACGCGCCGCTCTCGCCCGTCGTCCCGCACATCACGGCTCTCCGCTATCACCTCAAGTCTTAGCCCATCCAATTCCTAACGGCTTCAAGCTTCCCAACATCGAGACGTTCGACGGGACGGACGATCCGTTGGAACACGTCAATCACTTCACTACCGTCATGAGGATTTACAGCGCTCCTGATCAGCTCCTTTGCCAGGTGTTCCCGGCAACCTTGAAGGGACAAGCGTGCACTTGGTTCCATTCCCTACGAAATGGGGCCATCAACAACTTTACGGAAATGGCACAGCAGTTCGTGGACCAGTTCATTGCCAATCGCCGAATTGTCCGGGATCCCTCCCATCTCTCAGGGATCCGACAGAACGACGGAGAGACACTCAAAGATTTCTTCCGACGCTTCACCACCGAGGCCCGACAGATCCCAGGAGTTGACCCCGAGCTCCTGCGAGGAGTTTTTCTAGGAGGACTCCGCCCAAGTGGCTTCTACTCGGCCCTCATGAGGGAAACCGTACCAAGTTACCCCGACCTCGTTCATCGGGTCGAAGCGCAGATAGCCGCAGATGAGGCCATCGAGGCGCACCGTCGGCAATTCGAAGGAAGCCAAGGAAGAAAGAGGGGATCAGATCAAGCCCTTCGCGAGCGGGAAGAACGTCGCGGCGAAGAGCGTCGCGGCGATGAGCGTCGGCGTAACCCCCAAAGGGATCTGGGACCACAGCCACCCAGGACCTACACCCCGTTGAACACCACCAGAACGAATGTGCTCTACGCCATCCAGAACAACCCCGAACTCCGCATGCCCCGGATACCCCCGCCAAACCCGAGGGGTGACCAATCCAGGTAATGCGAATTTCATCGGGGAACCGGGCATACCACCGAGGAGTGCACCAGACTCAAAGACGAAATCGAGCGCCTCATCCGCCAGGGACTCCTGGGAAGATTCTTACAAGGCCAGATTCCCAATCAGCCCCAACAGCCCAGGGAGGCAGGGGAACAGCCCCCCCGCCCCCCCGAGGCGCAGGTGGAGGAAGGCCGATGGTGGGAGAAATCGAGACGATCGCCGGACCACCCGTCTTGGCATCGCAAATCCTCTCGATCGCCCAGCCCGTAAGAGACCACGAAGACAAAAAACTCAAGCAGGATATTACGATAGCTTTCGGAGATGAAGACTTGCAAGGGTTGCGGCTTCCGCACCAGGATCCGCTCGTGATCAGCGCAGGGATCGGGGATCCCTGCTTCAAGGTGAAGAGAATACTGGTCGACAACGGAAGCTCAGTCGACTTCTTGTTCCTCTCCACTTTGCAGAGTATGAAGCTCACGAAAGACCAGCTTAGTCCTGCGGCCGGGCCCGTCTACGGCTTCGACAACAGACTTGTCCCGGTGCAAGGCATGATCATCCTCCCAGTCACATTGGGCGAATTTCCGAGGCAGTCAACGCACAATATCCAGTTCATGGTGGTAGAGTCCACCTCCGCATATAATTGCCATCTTCGGGAGGCTGCTCCAGTCGATCTTCGGGGCAATCCCTTCCATTCCACACCTAGCTATGAAGTTCCCCACTGCCGCGGGAATAGGCGTCGTAAGAGAAGACCAAGAGGCAGCCATGACCTGCTATCTGAAGCAGGCCCAACCAGTAAGGGCGACCGCTCTCAACATCAATAACTTCGACCTGCGAGACGAAGCTACTTTGCAACGAGGAGAGCCCGTCGAAGGGCTAGTAGAAGTACCACTTTCCCAACGAGACCCGACTCGAACTGTTCAGGTCGGGTCACTCTTGACGCAAGAAGAGCGAGAAAGGTTCACAACCTTCCTGCAGGAGAACGAGGACATTTTCGCTTGGAGCCCGGAAGACATGCCCGGGGTAAATCCTGACGTTATCTATCACTCGCTAAACATCAACCCCGCCTGCAGACCTGTGATTCAAAAGAAGAGGAACTTTGCCCCCGAACGTTTGAAGGCAATCGAGGAGGAGGTAGCTAAGCTCCTAGAGGAACGATTCATACGCGAAGCAGAATATCCCACGTGGCTCGCTAACGTAGTCATGGTGAAAAAGGCATCGGGAAAGTGGCGAATGTGCGTCGACTACAGCAATCTGAACCAAGCATGCCCGAAGGACAGCTTCCCCCTCCCGAGGATTGACCAACTCGTCGACGCTACGGCAGGCCATGAGCTGCTCAGCTTCATGGATGCTTATTCGGGTTACAACCAGATAAGGATGAACCCCGCGGACGAAGAGCATACCGCCTTCCGCACCGACCGAGGAGTCTACTGCTACAAGGTGATGCCCTTCGGCCTTAAAAATGTCGGGGCCACCTACCAAAGGCTGATGAACAAGGTCTTCAAGAATCTCATCGGAGAAACGATGGAGGTTTACGTGGACGACATGCTAGTAAAGAGCGTCCACAGGCGCGACCACTTGGAAGACTTGGAAAAGTGCTTCCATCTTCTCCGTCGCTTCCAGATGCGGCTCAATCCCAGCAAGTGTGCGTTTGGTGTGACGACGGGGAAGTTCTTAGGTTTCATGGTAACCCATCGGGGAATTGAGGCCAACCCCGAGAAGATCAAGGCGTTGGAGGATATGTCGCCACCTCGCTCAATTAAGGAAGTGCAACGCCTAAACAGGAGGATCGCTGTGTTATCCCGTTTCCTATCACGAATGGGGGACAAGTACCTCCCCTTCTTCAAAATTCTCCGGGGAGCACGCCATTCGGGTTTCCAGTGGACGGACGAGTGCCAAGTGGCCTTCGAGCTTCTCAAGCAATACCTGGCCTCGCCACTGCTTCTGTCAAAGCCCACCCCCGGGGAAACTCTATTCCTGTACCTGGCCGTGTCGCCTACGGCTCTTAGCTCGGTGCTCGTGAAAGACAAAGGAGGAGTGCAGCGACCGATCTATTACCTCAGCAAGGTCCTCACCGACACCGAAACCAGATATCCGGCAGCAGACAAGACAGCCTTGGCTCTTGTTTTCTCAGCTAGAAAGCTTAGACCCTACTTCCAGGCTCATGCGGTTAAAGTGTTGACGCAACTCCCATTACGGACAATCCTCCAGAAGACGGAAGTCTCGCGGAGACTTGTAAAGTGGGCCGTAGAACTCGGCGAGTTTGACATTCAATTCCTGCCTCGGCCCGACATCAAGTCACAGGTACTCGCCGACTTCGTGGTGGAATACACCATCCCGCCAGAGACAACCCTCATCAAAGACACCACCAGCCCCCGTTGGACCCTCTATGTCGACGGCGCCTCAGGAGCTGAAGGGGCCGGAGCAGGATTGCTCCTCATAAGCCCCAAAGGGATCACCCTGGATTACGGACTCCGGCTAAAATTCCCCGCAACAAATAACATTGCAGAGTACGAGGCACTGATCGCTGGACTCCGACTCGCTATCAACTGCAAAGCTGAGAACCTAACGATTTACACAGACTCCCAACTCGTGGTCTCGCAGGTTGAAGGAGACTACGAGGCTAAAAGCGAGCAGATGGTAAAGTACCTCGCGTTCGCAAAATTACTTCTTCAGAAGATCACATCGTATCAGATCCTACACATCCCCCGAGAGCAGAATTCCATGGCAGATGCTCTATCCAATTGCTCGCCACTTCACCCTCCAGCTACCAGTCTCGAAGACACCGAATCGAAGAAGTCGTGATCCCAAACATTCAAGGACCATGGGAAATCGCAGCCATCCACCAGGAAGAGTCATCCTGGATGACCCCATTACGAGCTTACCTCGAGCACGGACACCTTCCCGAAGATCGCTTAGAAGCACGAAGACTACGAATGCGGGCGGCATCGTTCACTATCATAGACGGGGAGCTTTACAAACGGGCATTCTCAGGTCCATATCTAAAATGCCTACCGGCGGGCGAGGCAGACTATGCCCTCAGGGAAGTACACAGAGGAGTCTGCGGAGAGCACTTAGGAGGAAAGGCATTGGCGCGGAAAATACTGCGTCAAGGCTTCTATTGGCCGACGATAAGGAAGGACGCGGCCGACTTTGTCCAAAGGTGTAAAAGCTGTCAGTTGCACGCCAACATACCTCATCAACCCCCGGTCTCACTTTCCACGCTGCAGAGTGCGTGGCCATTCGCACAGTGGGGGATCGACCTCCTCGGTCCCCTACCCCTAGCATCTGGGCAGAGGAAGTTCATCATCCTAGCCATCGACTACTTCACCAAATGGGTGTAGGCGGAACCCCTAGCCAAAATCACGGAAGAAAACGCCAAACAGTTTGTCTGGAAGAACATTGTCTGCCGCTTCGGCATCCCGGCTACGATCATAGCCGACAATGACACTCAATTCACTGGGAAGTCCTTCACCAAGATGTGCGAGGATCTGAAGATCAACCTACGTCACACGGCCGTGGCGCATCCGCAAACCAACGGACAAGTAGAAGTCACAAATCGCACCATCCTCAAAGGATTGAAGACACGCTTGGAAGAAGCCGGGGGACAATGGGTAGACGCGCTCACAAATGTGCTGTGGGCATATCGCACAATAGAGAGGACTCCTACGGGGGAGACGCCTTATAACCTCTGTTACGGAACCGAAGCTATCATCCCCGTCGACATCGACGTTCCAAGTACTCGAGTGCTAACCTTTGACCCCAGCAAGAATGATGGACTGCTCCGAGAAAATCTCGATCTAATCCCAGAAGTTCGGGACGGCGCCGCTCACCGTGCGGCACTCTACCAAATGCGTGTAGCCCGGACCTACGACAGGAGGGTGAAGCCCAGACCAATCAACGTAGGAGATCTCGTCTTACACAGCATCGAGGCAGCCGACAAAGGCCCCCAAGGAGATAAGCTCTCGCCGGCCTGGGAAGGCCCGTACGTAGTCACCACAGTCGTGAAACCCGGAACATACAGGCTCAGGACGGCGGAAGGGAAGACTTTGCCACGCACCTGGAATGCTCAAAACCTGCGCCGCTTTTACCAGTGATCCAGGACCTCTACCATGGGCTAAGCCACGAGCTCAAACTCGTGCAAACTTATCTTCAATTTCTGTACCAAGCCGCGAGCCCCGACTCGTGCGAATTTATCTTATAACTTATGTAAAAGCCGCGAGCTCGGACTCGTGCACCTATCTTCTATTACGTATTATGTAAAAGTCGCGAGCCCAGACTCGTGCACCTATCCTATCTTACATAAAGTTGTGCGTCAAATGATTTCTTACTATAAAACTATATTTTGACACTTGCATCTACTTAAGAAAAATCTTTGTAACGAGGCCCTGCCTCGGGGGCTTTGCACCGCCGTCGATTGAAGGTTCGCCCTTCTCCTCCGCCGTCGAGTCCCGGCGTCGTAGGGGCCTGCCCCCCTTACGTTCGCCCCCGGTTTGAATACACCAGCTATTCACCGGCCACTTCGGGGCCCTGCCCCGGGGGCTTTGCACCGCCGTCGATTGAAGGTTCGCCCTTCTCCTCCGCCGTCGAGTCCCGGTGGCGCAGGGGCCTGCCCCCCTTGCGTTCACCCACGGTTTGAATACACCAGCTATTCACCGGCCAAGCCACGAGCACAGACTCGTGCCAAAAAGTCGCGAGCACAGACTCGTGCAAAAAAGCCGCGAGCACAGACTCGTGCAAAAAAGCCGCAAGCACAGACTTGCGCAAGCTAATTTTCTATTATGTAAAAGCCGCGGGCTCAGAACCGCACAAGCTAATCCGTTATTTTGCAGAAACTCCTCCGCCCATATGGATGTCAATACCGGGCAGCAAGCCCACAACGACCTCAGAGAACCAACACCCTCCGACATCAACTCCTACCCAGAAAGCGCCGCACAAGGGGCAATGGATAAAGCCGCCGCGAAAAAATCAAAACCTTCGAACTCCTCGCTCTGGAACTCGGACTCCGAAGGTTTGGGGGGCTTATGTTGTACACTCGTAAAGGCCTTAGGACGCGTCTAGAGAAAGCCCCGCAAAAGAGAGGTGGGGTCAACGATCAAAGAGCGCACAAGCCCTTGCGGGGTGCGGCCCCCCTTTTTTTCTCTGGGGTGTGCGGCCGTGCCCACCCCCTTGGGATGCGGTCTGGCGCCCTTGTCCTCGCCGAAGGTCCCGATCGTTCTTTAGGGGGCGACCCCCCGATTCGCCGTCCGCCCGAGGTGCCCCCGTAGTTCGTTACGCACTCAGAACGCTTCAGCACTAGCGCGCGCTCAGAACGTTTCTAAGCGCAAGTCAGGAAGCTTTCTCACTTTTTGTCTTTCCGGCTTCTCACTTTTTGTCTTTCCGGCTTCTCACTTTTTGTCTTTCAGGCTTCTCACTTTTTGTATTTCAGGCTTCTCACTTTTCAGGAACGGCCAGTCGCCTTTTTCAACTCCAACGGAACTGCCCGAACTGCCCGAGCCGCCCAAACCTCCCGAAGGGCAAGGTGGTCATTTACGAAAAATGGCGATCCGCGTGCCCCAAATCGAAAAATATGATTCGTCCACCAAGCATTTATGGAAACTGCCAACGGCAAAATTACCGGACCGCCCCCGGCTAAAGCTATAAAAGGAGCCCCAGGGCTTCATTTGAAAGGACCTTGACTTCTGGACCCAGGAGAGCTCCTTGCAGACTTTTGCGGAATTCTCCTTCGGCGCTTGAAGATCTCCTTCGTGGACTTGAAGATCTTCATCATCCCGAAAGGTGGCTAGCCTTCTCACTTTCGTTCTCCAGCATTCCCGGAAGGAAAAGACGACCAGACTTCTCACTTTCGTTATCCAGCATTCCCGGAAGGAAAAGGCGACCAGCCTTCTCACTTTCGTTCACCAGCATTCCCAGAAGGAAAAGGCGACCAGCCTTCTCACTTGCGTTCTCCAGCATTCTCAGAAGGAAAAAGCGACAAGCCTTCTCACTTTTGTTCTCAGAAGGAAAAGGTGACTAGCCTTCCAACTTTGGTTCTCAGAAGGGAAAAAGACTTAGTTTTTCCGAGAGGTGGCCTGTCACCCTCGGAGTTCTCTCTCTCTCTCCATCATTGTAACGAGCAGCGGCCTGTCGCGCTCGAGTTCTAGCGTCCAAATTGTAACCCCCAGGAGATAGTGAAGTTTGGTCGGCACAGCTCCGGCCGCGTGGTTTTTTACCCTTTCCGGGTTTTCCACGTTAAAAAGTCCCAGCGTACTCGACAAATCTCTAATTGACTGT
Source organism: Dactylorhiza incarnata (assembly GCA_033032865.1). NCBI lineage: Eukaryota > Viridiplantae > Streptophyta > Magnoliopsida > Asparagales > Orchidaceae > Dactylorhiza > Dactylorhiza incarnata. The sequence goes on along the minus strand of JAWHQI010000285.1, from coordinate 3,122,141 downwards.
TTGCGCGCTTAGTTCGCTCACGAGCTAAGGTGGTTCAAGTGAACCGGTCTACCAAGAGCCCTAAGAATTCCGCAACATATATAGGTATGTTTTTTTATAAAATAAGTATTGTAATATTGATGTATATTTTTTACGGTCATTTGGAGTACTCATATGTATATGTTGCGGACACAGCCCGCAGACGCATCGAGCACGGGCGAAGCCCGTGCGGAGGCGGGCGAAACCCACCTAGATGTGGCCGAAGGCCGCCCGATAGCATCGCGCCGGGGGCGAGCAAAGCCCGCCATCGCCGGCCGAGTACTGTTGCGCCTGGCTGTAGGGGCGGAGCCCCGTATCGGGCACTTATATATATATAAAAATATATATACGAGTGACAGGCACGGGCCTCCGGCCCGATCCAAGACGACATTTGTCGTGGGGGGCAACATTCGGCGTGTGGGCGACATTCGGCGTGGGGGCGACATTCGGTGTGGGGGCGACATTCGGCGTGGGTGCAACATTCACCCCCCCAAGGCAACAGTCGTCCCTATCCAAGACAACATTCGTCGGGCGGCAACATTGTCCGGGCCACTTTTTTCTTGTTCAAAAGTACACTAAAGTTACTCTTTCAAATACAGTACTCTTCCTCCACACATAGTTCCAAAAAAACTCTTAATCATGCGATTCATAAAGAGATTTTTTCCAAAAAAAATCTAAGAGCTAATAAAGTTATAGATTTCTAATATTTTGAGATCTCATAACGAAATAAAATGACAAATATTCTCCACACAGTTCAAAAGCATGATCAATCTACCGAGTTAAGCAAAGTGCATTTTCAGGATCTACCCTAAACAATTTGCATACCTGGAAGTGTGATAAGAACCGACTGAATCAAAGGTGGAGGAATGTCAAGCCTTTTCAAGTCACCATATCGGATTGGATGCAACATTCCAGAGTCCAGACTATATGCACATCCAACTATACATGCATCCTTAGATTGCTAGTTCAAAATCAAAATCAGGTGTACAACCCTCATATTTTCTGAGTCGGTGTGACCCGACGCGGATGAGGTCGAGATAGTAAAGATGGCCGAAGCAAGTAGAGCGACCGCTCAAAGGCGATCAAAACCAGTCAAGGCAAAAAGAGGCGGCGGGGCAAGTGGGAGGAGCACTCCCACTCGCCCGGCCCCCTTTGGACGAGTGGGAGGAGCCCTCCCACTCGCTCGGACCCTTTGGGCGAGTGGGAGGAGCCCTCCCACTCGCCCGGACCCCTTTGGGCGAGTGGGAGGAACCCTCCCACTCGCCCGGACCCTTTGGGCGAATGGGAGGATCCCTCCCACTCGCCCGGCCCCCTTTGGGCGAGTGGGAGGATCCCTCCCACTCGCCCGGCCCCCTTTGGGCGAGTGGGAGGATCCCTCCCACTCGCCCGGCCCCTTTGGGCGAGTGGGAGGAGCCCTCCCACTCGCCCTGCCCCTTTGGGCGAGTGGGAGGAGCCCTCCCACTCGCCCTGCCCCTTTGGGCGAGTGGGAGGCCGGGCGAGTGGGAGGAGCCCTCCCACTTCCTCAAAGGCGAGGAGGTGGGTGTATTTTGATCCGCCCTCCCGACGCCAAGGGAGCGAGTGGACCGATGTTCACTCGCCCAGGTAGGGTGGCTTCGGTTCGTTGGGGCAAGGGGGCCTCGGGTCGTCCGTCCAGAGCAAAGTCAAGTTCAAATTGGGGTGCGGGTAGTATTTTCAAATGGCGGAACTAGGCAATTGGTAGACCATTTTGGCTATCCGCAGACCATTTTTCGGGAAGTCTATAAATAGACCCCCATGGGCACCTTGGGAAGGAATGTTGGTACCCCCCTCCCTCGCGTGTGAGCAAGCACTACCCCTCCCCTCCCCCTGTCATTGAAGGTGGACGGTGAGGTGATTCTTAGTGCCCTCCAAGGTGCCCAGGCTCACCATTGGCTTGGGAGGGGAAGTTCTTTGTGAGCTTCCGGGTATATGGTGGGACCTCCACGCTGCAGCTTAAGGGGTCCTTTCGTGGACTTAGGTGATTATTCAAGGGTTAGGTTCTTCAACTCTTAGTGACTGGTCAAGAGTCTCGCTTAGGTCAAGTAAGGGTTAGCTGCATCCCCCTTGCGAACGTCGAGACCAGTTCTCTGGTTTCAACATCAGGGGTCAGGTAAGTTTAGAAAATCTCACAGAAATTCATCCAACACAACATGAAAAGCAACGGTAGAACAGAAAACAATGGTCTTGTATGTATTTTTTTGATATAGAAATATGTAACTGATAGAACCATTCAGATTTCAATAGCCAACACAAATAAAAAATGAGCATTTTATGTGAGAAAAAAGTTAGTAATCAATTTTCCATCATACCAAATAAATTTAGAACCAAATCAGAAAACTACAGCAAAATTTATGAAATTGACAATCCAAAACGAAGATGGAGAGGTTATGAACATAGCCAAAGTAAGGAAATCTTACTAAAATCTGGGGTTTGATTGATGGGGTTTGAAGCCGTAGCTTTAGCTGCTCGGGTTTTACGTAGAAGAAAAGGGGCTTGTTGGTATTGGAGACATGTATCCGATTCTTCTTATGTGAATCATTGATGCCCGGGTTGTTCATGGAATCTGTAACCTTCGGTAACCTGATCCATCTTTGAAACAGAGAGCATCAGGATAAGAATCAACACACAGCAAGTTGGAGGAGGATATATTTGATTTCAGAAGATAAATCTCAACAGAAAAAATTGATTTTGCTAATTGGGGAGAACACATATATGAGAATGCTAAACTGAAGTTGAATGAAAATCAGAGAGAAGTGATATTTACCGGCAAAGTAGAAGGGGTGTATCAGATGAGAAGAAGTGGTTCGACTTCCTATGGATCTCTCCCTGCGAACAGTTCCCTGATAAGAAGAAGCACATGTATGTTTTACTAAAAAACCTTGCTGGCCACTCCTGTTTTGTCGGACCGATGGCATGGATGCCTCCCTGTGACGGTTTCTGATAACTGAGCAGTAGAAGGAAAGGGGATATCCATTGTGCTCTTGCTAGTTTGTTGAATGGTGTCTGTAATCTATAGGTTGAGAGCATTGCATCTTCTGCCTGATGAAGAACTGTCACTTTGCACGGGCCTCCCTCTCATTTCACAGCAGAAATAAAATCGAGAAACCCTTCCCAGTCCAGATTGAGCGTGCAAAAGATGGCGAGAAAGAAATGATCTATCGGAAGCCTGAGTGAAGGCAAGCGAGGAAGAGAAATGAGATCTGGCGTCGGAGACATTGAAGGCGTCGAGGTTATTTTAGCGCTTACCTTTGGGAGGTTGTGGATGGAGGGCTGGACGGATGGAAGTCCGCGAGGCGCGAGATGTAGTCGTGGAGACGGAAGGAGGAGGTCGCCGGGTGATATCGCGCATGCCCTAATTTTCTGGGAGCATGGAGTTGCGGGTTTGGGAGTAGTGCGGCGGACGGTGAGAGCGCGCTAAGTGCCGGAAGCCCATCGCCTTCGCCATTGATTTAGGATGGGGAACTCTGGAATCGATCTCAAATTTTCGGTTAAAAAGAAGAAGATGGAACAACGATTGAAGCCCTAACCTATTGAGGATTCGGGAAAGATTTTGTCGAGGTTTCGTGTTTTGGGGGAAGCAGGGGCTAGGGAAGCACGGGAAAGAGTTGGAAACACGGGAGGAGTTTTGAATGAAATCGGAAAGAATGAGGCGAAGGAGCGTTGGAGCCCTGCGAGCGGCGTGAAGGAGCGGAAGATGAGATTATGCCGCTCACGGGAAGCTGGCGATTTTTGAAAAAGTGTGTGTAGAGGGAGGCCGCGAAATGTGTTTTTTGCGTGCGTCCTCGAGTTCGAATAAATATTCAAATTAAAGTGGGAGTGGATGGCTAAGATAGAATAGATGGTCTAAATTGGATGGCTAATATATATATATATGTAATATTTATATATAATATCTATATATAATATATATTTACTAAACATTTATTATATCATCAATGCGGGTTTCACGACGATGGGGTGCGAGGCTGCGAGTGGCAAGTCATTCATGATGTTCACGGGCGAGGCCTGTGCAATCGAGAGCATTAAAGATGGGCGCAACACGGACTTTATGCGGCGAAATCCGCATTGATGCGGCCAAAGACCGCCCGAGAGCATCGAGCACGGGCGTAACCCGTGCAAAGATGCTAATTTGTGTTTGTGTATATATATATAAACAACAGTACCCATTAAAACTACATAAAATATCAACCGATTACACCGAAACCACAAGCATACATGAAGTAGAAGACAAACCTTAACAACTAGACACGGCATGACAAACTGCTACTAGATAATTATTTAATATTGCGAGCATATAAAAAACCGACAATATTATCACAATTTCATCAAACTGACTAAGTATTAATCACCCTGCAACAGCTCCGCACCTCGCCGCCGCTGCCCGCCGGCGGCGCCAGCCTCCCCATCCTCGTCATCGCCTCCTTGAAATCCTCGAAGAAGGCTTCCGCATCCGCGGCGTAGGCTGCAACCAGGCCCTCGACAACTCCGGCTTCGGGTCCCAGAAGCGCCTGGTCCGACGGAAGCAGGCCGTCCCCGGAGATGAGGTTTACGTAGTACTGGTTGTCGAACGTCGACGGGGTGGCCAGGTCAAGATCGGCATGCGTGTTGTTGGAGCCCGATGTGCAGAGTTGCTGCAACGATCCAACGAACACCTGGTCTTCGAAGACCCGGGAGCCCGAGCCGGTCGAGCTGAACCGGGAGCTGAATGTGGCGCACCTGGCCTTGCCTATTGTGTGAGCCCCTGTGAAGAGGGAAACACAAACACCAAATTATCATTATATGGAGATTTCTGGTACAAACTTATTTTATGGTGTTGTAAAATCCGGTATAAATGCAGACACAGCTATAAAATAATGCAGGTAACAAGAACACAAAATAAGATCAAAACTGCGCGCGCCCTGTAAAACCCGCCGGCGCGCAATCACAAATATTTATAAAATCAAATAATATAAATAAATAAGCTTACACGGAAATAATAGGAGAAGAAATGACCGTCCGGTGAAACACCTCAGATGCGCCGAACGTGCACGATCCGCGGGCGAGTAGAAGATTTGAACTGCAATCCGCCTAGCGGACGCACAAGGTTCACCGAACCTTCAACGTCGATATCCGACGTTCAACCGCAACCACCACCGGAGAATAACACCGCCACCGGAGAACAACGCCACCACCGGAGAGAAAATAACTGCACTCACGCACGCCGTCAACACCACGCCTCTTCACTCCAAAGAACAACCACCGCAACGCCAACGACGATCTCCACCAAGATCGGCGGCAATACCCTCTCCAACGACCGACGGCTATCTCCTCCAAGACCAGCGACAACACCCAAGGCCGGCGGCCTCTCCGAGCACAGAGTGAGAGAGAGAGAGAGAGAGAGAGAGAGAGAGAGAGAGGCGGCCACCTTTCTCTCACAGGCGGTTGGATCTCCCGGATGTACAGGCTCCTCCAAAACCTATTCTGAATAGGCGGCTGTCTCTATCTCCGTGAATAGGAAAAAAACATCATATATAAAATGGCAATTGTTAACCACACCTCAGTTTCGGCTATCCGCAACTCATTTATATGAAGTATTACGCATTTTTTTTGGAAATACGTCGTGTACAAGCATTTTTAGGAAAAATGTTCAACACGAAAGTTGTAGATATCGTCGATATCTACAACTTTCGTGTTGAACATTTTTGCTAAAAATACACGCACAAGATGTATTGCCGCTCGAATTGAAATATGAGCGTAACTATAATGAATTTTTGGAAATACGCATTGCGCATGCATTTTTAGGAAAAATGTTCAACACGAAAGTTGTAGATCTCGATGATATCTACAACTTTCGTGTTGAACACTTTTCCTAAAAATGCTTGTACAAGGCGTATTTCCAAAAAAAATGTGTAATACTTCATATAAAATGGTTGTGGATAGTCAAAACTGGGGTGCGATTAACAATTGCCTATAAAAAAGGTGATTGTTATCCACACTACAGTTTTGGCTATTCGCACTCTTTTTGTATGAGTTATTACGTGCCTTTTGGATATACGTCTTGTACATGCATTTTTAGGAAAAATGTTCAACACGAAAGTTGTAGATCTCGTCGAGATCTACAACTTTCGTGTTAAACACTTTTCCTAATAATGCATGCAGAAGACGTATTTCTAAAAATTCGATATAGTTACACGCATGTTTCAATCAGGGCGGCAATACGTCTTGTGCGTGCATTCTTAGAAAAAGTGTTCAACACGAAAGTTGTATATCTCGATATGAGATCTACAACTTTTGTGTTGAAGACTTTTCCTAAAATATACGCACAAGACGTATTTCCAAAAGGCACATAGTAACTCATACAAAAAAATACGGATAGCCAAAACGGTAGTGCGGATACGCTATAAAAAAACATACGGCTATCTCTCTCTCTAAAGGAAAGCTTGGCGATTAGTGTATCACGGGATTCCTTTTTTTTCTTTCTTTTTCTTGATTTAGGCTTGCAAAATTTTTTTCCAAAGCCGGATTCGGATCCGGTTCCGATCCGAACCAACAAATCCCAACTTATGATATGTACACACACGTGAGTGACACTGCCCCTACGGTGAACTGCGACAGTTCCCCACTCACAACACAATATGAACGCTACGGCGATGGTGACATCCGTGGCGATTATGCGGCGCTTTAAAAAATGTCGCAATTAACCGGCGGCATTTGAAAAGCCACACCAAAAGCAATAAAAAAACGTTGCTGATAAGTTTAGTACGTAGGATACTATTAAGTTTAGTGAGGATATGGTATATATACCTGAGAGTGCGACCATGTCTCTTTGAGAGAGCCCTACGTTTTGGAACTTCTGGGTAAGGGTTGGAACGTTGGAGTTAGGCCCCGGAAGGTTATTCTCGGCGGCCGTCTTGCTCGCGCCGAAGCCGTCTTTCCTCCCCAGCTCCACCGGCCACGAAGGACCGCCCAGCTGCACCATTTCGTAATCCCCGCATCAGTTTATATTTATAAAGGGTTATTTACCGGGAAACTCCTCTCGAAGTTTGCGTAATTACAGCTTGCACCCCTTCTAACTTTCGAAATTACAAAAACCTCCCCTTAATATTTACATTTCATTATAATATGTATCATGCGCAGAAGTACGTATAATACCCCCATTGTAGTAAATCATCATAGGGGTCTTTTTGTGCGTGAATGTTATGAAATGTAAACATTGAGGGAGGTAATTGTAATTTTGATAGCTAGAAGGATGCGAGCTGTAATTACGCAAACTTTAAATAACCCTATTAATTATAAATGCAATGTATATTATTGTGAATATATAGTCTCACACATGGAATGTGGCATCATAGCATGGAAAAAGTAAGGATTTTACGTCGTCCAATTAAAAAGTAGTAGTTCACGTGTTTGAGGGGAAACAACCTACACATGATGCGTGTTTTGAGATTAAAAAGCCGTCCTCCGATCCACAAAAAATTAGCATAATCTCGTGCGCTTAATAAAGATCTCGGGACTTCTCACCTTCAATCCATTGGTTTTTGGTTTGATGTTTAGATTTTAATGTGATATGAGAGCAAACTAGATACACTTCACCAAAATATTAAATAATAATAAATCAAATGTAATTAGGAGGTAAAGACTGCGAATAGTGAATGTCGGACGTCCGAAAACTAACACAGTCTTGCACACTTAACACAGATCTAGCCTGCCTCCAAATTGAGGGAGCCTGCTGAGAGTAGTTTCACATTGAAAAATTAGTGTAGTCATTGCACTTAATATTGACATTTATCTTGAATGCTTGAGTTCTAATTCCAACATGATAGTAATGGCCACAAATTAAAGTGCTCACCAGAAGGACAGAATCGCGAGCGGCAAGGGCAAGGATATCGGCGCACGACACTGTGCCGGGGCAGGCCATCTCCAGCTCCGCCTTGATGTCGTCGATCACATCAAATCCTCTCAGCGAGTTGAGGTTTGGCGCCGCAGTCTTTTCTCCGGTGAAAGAAGCCGTATCGTCGAGAAGCAAGGAGGCGTCGCAGCCCTGGTTAACAAATAGTGCCATAGGACTTTTAAATAATTAATTATAAGAAAATTCATATATTTTTAAAATTGTAAGTGTATATATATAAGATGTGTAAAGAGAATATTTTATATAATTTCTTGTGGGCAAAATTATTAATTTAATTCCTAAAGTAAATTTGGTGCATTTTCAAAAAAGTCCCAACACTTGTTTTGAGTGAATTTGGTCCCCGAACTTCACGGCGACATTCTACTTGTGCAACGGGGTTCAACCCTCTTGCTCCTTTTTGTCCGCCGACACCACCAACATCTCGCACCTCAACCCAGTCACCGGCGACGCTGCTTCTCTCCCCGGCATCAGAACTTCAACACCGGGACAACGAGAAGAATTCCAAGTTCAACAACACGAACCAACAGAGAAGAAGAAATCCGAGCACGACCGGCCACATGATCAGTTCGTACGAGAACATATCATCAGAGCAATTAGCTATGATGAGGCATTCCGGGCGGCGAGCTAATTGAGAATTGTGATTTACCGGCCAGCAGTCCGGAGACCAGAGTAGAATGTCACCGTGGAGGTTTTGCGTTAAAGCATTTGACAGAGAGTTAACAAGAGACTTATTTCGTAAGTCCGAGTAAGTTTAGGGATCAAATTCACTCAAAAAGAAAGTTTTGGGATATTTTCAAAAAGACTCCAAATTTCAAGGATTAAATTAATAATTAATTTTTCCATTTCTTGTGACAAGGAAGGTGAGAAACTTTTATATAGGTTAGTGATAGATGAAATCTACAGTAAAAAAAATATATGCAAAATCGCCTACAAAAATATGAAGAAAATTGAATGCCATAAAAATTCAAAAATTAATCTTCGGCCATTAATTAATTGTAGCTTTTAAATATTCCGTCATGTAATTTTCACTTAGTAAATACTTATAACTTAATGAGACATTATTACCGTGATAATCAAGTAACTTCGAGAATTATTTAATATATTAAATAAAAAACTATATTGAGCTCAGTTTGGCAGTGTGGTGGCGGTTACAAACGCGCCCGACCTCGCATAAAAAAACTTCATTCTCTTTTATGTTCAAAACTAGCTTGCAAAAACGCGGTGCCAAACGGAGCTAGCCTTTTAAGCTAACTTCATAATTATGAATAAGCTTACATGGACGAAGCAATCATGAAAATGGAGGCGGAGAAGGGAAGCGGCCATGCGAGGTTCGACAGAGACGGCGCTGTGAACGCCGGAGAAGACGATGGTCTCGGCCGGAGGGCAGGTTGTCAGGTAGGCGTTGGAATGAAGGGAGCTACTACTGCCGGAGTATGGGCTAGCTGCAGGGTCAGGGTCCAGGAAACAGTCTTTCGTGAGGGCGTGGGTTGTGGTCGCTAGGGTTACGAAGAAGACAATGGAAGAAGATAAACTCTTCATCGTCAAGCTTTAGTTTGCATGCAGGCCAGGAGAGAAACGGAGGAAACTGAGCTTCGAATTCAAGTCTCTTAAATTTGGTGGAGTTTGTGAGAGAAGTATAGTAGCTCTCATTTGGATATATATATATATATATATATATATATATATATATATATATATATATAAGTAGCTAAGTTATACACATGAACGTGTGTGTGTGTGTGTGTGTGTGTGAGAGAGAGAGAGAGAGAGAGAGAGAGAGAGAGAGAGAGGACCTATTCAAACATCTTACGTGAGAAGGGGTCAACAATAATGTGAGAAGGGGTCAACAATAATGTGGTTTAGGATCCGGGATTCATTTCATCATCCAATGGACAAGATAGGTGTAAGAGATATCTAGTTGTGGAGATTTTTTTGATTAAAAAAATTTATAAAAGATTGGAAAATGGTGAACCCGTCCGATCCAAAAGCAATCCATCTGAACCATGAAATGAATCCACTCCATTTCGTTAGAAATGCAGAGGATCGTGATATTGGATTTTAATAATCAATTGGAGAAGAACTTTTAAGACATACATAAAGTGAGGGTAAAAGGATAATTGTCCGGATGCATCTTTGGGGTTTTGGCAAAATGCATCTCAAATTGTTAAATTTAGCAAAATGTATTCCTTAATTTGAAAAGAACAGGCAAAATGCACTCCCCCACACACCATGGTGCAAATTGACAGTCTTTTTTCTAATTGTAGGGTGCATTTTGCCAAATTTAATAATTTAGGGTGCATTTTATCAAAACTCTATATTTCGGGGAAGCATTATATGATCATTTACTCGTAAAGTGACGAGCAAGTATTTTTTTTGGGAAATAACAGAAATAGCTAAAGAGTTTAGATGACTCGAAAATTGGAATATTGAAGGGTTAATATTGAATCTTATTTATCTAAATGTGCTAAATATGTTGTCTTTGCGAAAAAAAATATGAAATTGCTTAAGCGGTTGGATGAAGAAAAAAATATATGAACACGAAATGTATAGTATCTATTTTCCTTCACATGGAGAGGATCCCAATTCAAAAAATGTTTGATGTTAAAAAAATGGAAATTATGATGTTAATCAGAAGAGTAGGCTAAAAACAGAAAAATATGGCCTCTTAAAACAACCCCGAACTGAAATTATGGATTTAAAATGAGATGCAAATGTTAATTCAAATTAAAATACGGGATTGTTTTGACAAAAAAAATTGAGTAGTTGGTTCTATGTTTTTTCTGTGATCGAATCAGACACCTTCTTATGTTGATGTTTATCTATGTTTATTTTTGTACTGTTATTTATTTGCCTCGTTGTTGAATATTTTTATGCATTGGTGGACATTTATATTATTTTTATGCATTGGTGGACATTTTTATGCACTGGAGTTATATGAGGTAGGTGGATATTTATATTATTTTGAAAATAATGTAGTGTACTTGTCGCAGGTTTATAATGTTATCTTCGGATCATAGCAGTTCTGGTGAGGAGACTGAGCTGTAAGACCCCTTTTTTTTTTCAAACACCGGGTCTTAGGCCCAGGACCGCCGCTTTGCAGTGACACTTTCACTCGGGAAGGTCACCACTACAAAACACCGATCCTGGCAGCCAAATCGATCACAAAGAAAAGTGCAATAAAGAAGACAAGTCCACAGAATCAACATGAAATATAAATGTCCACATGATATAACTGAATAAAAGATAACAAGGGTTACAATAATAAAGGGCTCATGCCCTGTACATCATATCCTCACTACAAGATCACTCGCGGAAGCTAACTACTAATCACTCACTGATCCTGAATCTGGTGTTTCTGTAATAGGCTGCCCCGCCTCCGTCTGCACCGGCCTCTGGTGTTGCTGCATCTCCTCGATCCCCTAAAATGATATGGTCCACCGACCGTTAGTCAAAAAGACTAAGCCTTATGTTCCCCACCCCACCCCCAGTGGCTCCTAGGCACCGTGCGGGAGGATGAAGCGGAGGACAGCAAGGGGTATAACAAAGAGCAGGTGACAGTGGTATAAGAAATGTTTCTACACTACACATGCACATATATATAACTGAAGCAGTAAAGGGGCATAGTAAGAGCAGATAAAGAATAAGTAAAGTGCAGTAAGTAAAAACAATAGTAATAGAAAAGTAACCATTGATTTATAGGAATGCCCATACAAACTTATAGATCAAGGGGTCATTTAGCAAGGCCTATCGTATAAAAAGTCCCATAACCAATTTATACGATAGGGGTAGGGGTTGAAATGCAATGTTTATGCTATGACAGGCAAGGTATGCAGTTATGCTATGTTCATACAAGTGCAACTCACCCACTTCGACTCTATGCGCATAGACCTTTAGTTCCCCCTTTTTGGAGCTAGCAAGACTCCCAGGATACTCCCGTAGTGGCAAACGGAAGCGGTGGGTTCGGCCTCGCCCACCTCTAGGTTGGTATTCACACTATCCTACCTAGACCTATCGTACGCCTCAACGCAAAACCGCGGAGCATCTGCGTACTCTTACTGGCTGGACCACCAGACTTTCAAGGCTAAGTGTAAATTCCACACTTGCCGAGTCAACGTATTGACGTCGGTGTGAACGATCGTCCAATACCGAAGACCCACCACCTTCGTGCACATGCAACATGTTCTACTATCTATCTACACACTACAACATAAACCACCTGGGCTTAACTTGCCCAACCAAGAACCAAACTGAGTCACAAACTCTCCGGATCAACAATCTGCACCAACCCCCACCGAGCCTACAACTCGGGGTACCAAACCATCCAAACTCCCGTGACCACGGAGTGTGAGGAATGTGTTATTTGTTAGTCTTGAGCATCTTCTATACTCCTACGACTTATGGTTAATCTTGGACTCCCCGAGGGTTACCCTATAAGGGGCTCGCTACGGTACTAGGAACTGTAATGGGTTGACACTCCAAAGTTCCCTTTCTCAAGATACTTACTGTTATTGGTATCTACCCTTAAGAATTCCCTTCTACCGTTTCACTTGAGTTAGACTTAAGTGCTTAAGCCACACTAGGGGAAAGACAATAATCTTTCATCAATCCCCAGGACAACCTTACTCTTAACCCACCAAGTACATTTTCTTCACATACACTTCCTTGGGTGGATTCACAACTGTCTAATCAACCCATGTGCACCACCTGCACCCCATTTCCACCTAGTGTGTCCCTAAATTCCTAAGTTTCACAGTTTTACTATACGCAGACCAAACTGACTACATGAAGCTTACAACTAGAGGTACTCCAAATATTCATCCAACTGACCCAAGCTATTTATTGGAGGTCTATCATGATATTATAAGGTAAATTCCAGAGAATCACATTTTTCCCAATATTATTAATAATTAAAACAATTTTTCCAAAATACAACTTCCTAAGGTTTGAACTACAAGTGCACTTTTCTGACTTCCAATGCCTACTAAAAGTTTTTACATAAATCAAGGGTACCTAGTAATCAGTAAATATGAATTTTTAGGAAATTCCAGTAAGGTTTACAATTATTAAAAATTCTAAAACCCATTAATTTCCAATTATTTCCAAAGGAGATACCCTCATATGAACTCCAAACCTTATGCAACTTATTACAGAGGTGATTCATACTAAAATATTCAGCCCTACAAAATTTGACCATATTCCATAGAGGTTACATTTGTAATTTCCACAAAGGTCATATTTGCAATTAATTCCAATTTGAACTAGAAGTACCAAAAATATCAATCCAAAAATTATGAGAAAATTACTGTGGGTTCATAATGGTATGAAATGACATCCAGCAAAGTTTCATGAAATTACAGAAAACTAACACCCTAAAATTAATCATCCCAAAAATTGCCAACAATAGGAATAATTATAATTTGGACCTCCAAAGGTCTTCCAATGGTTCTAATAGAATTTCCATGGATTAATAACATCAAAACTAAGTTGGTGACAGAAGTTGGTTAATCCCTAGGTATTAATCTTTCCTAAATCCCCAAAACCTAAATATTTACAAATCTACCAAAGGATTTATTCCCTAGGGTTGGCAACTCCAAACCCCACCAATTTCTTATAGGAGGACTCTCTGGTTACCATGACTATCTCCCCAAAATTTTAGGTCAAACCATAAAGGTTTGACCCCTCTTCCTTCATTGACCTCTAAATGTACCCCTTAGGGTTTACCCTAGGATTATGGTCCATACTTCCCCAAATCCACCCAAACTTCTTGTGAGGGTGTTATATCACTCATAGAACTCAGAGGAGTCTATTACACTCCTCTCCAAGGGCAAACACCCCTATGTCCTTCATAACCCCAAATTCCACTCCATAGGGATCAACCCTATGGCCTTGGGAAAATCAACTCCAATGCTCACCAATTTCCTCATGGGGTCTCAAATTGATCCCACTGACCTTCCCAAGAAGACTCAAGTCTCTATGGGCCCATTTGGCCAATGGATCTCTACTTGGCTAAATGCACCCCAAGGGGCTCCAACTCCATGTCCTAGGGCAATCCAACTCCCCATGACCCCAAAACTCACCTGGAGGTGATTTGGGTGGTTTTAGGGCAGTGGCCAAAATTCCACTCCAAATTGGAGGTGGTTTGGCCCCTCAATTTCAACTTAGTCCCTTTAACCTAATAATTTCCTTAAAGATCAAAACTTGAGCCAACTAATTACCTGATCAAATCAACCTCAAATGTGTTGAAATTTTAACCAGGGGCTTATCATGACCCTAAGAACACCCTACCAAAATATGGTGGATTTTGGGGGTCATTTGACCCTCCAAGTAATTTATACAAAGATTATTAAATTTTTACAAAAACTTTAAGAAAATATTTTCCAAAAATTCCCTTTTTTGGATATGTTGTAGTCCTAGGCATGACTCACTCCTAGCCAAAATTTCAAGTCATTTGGGCTAGTGGTTTGGTGTGGGCATCCATTCAAAGTTCAGTCAAACTTTGCACTAAATGGGTTCTGAGGTCAAACCAGGACTCCAAATTGGGTGAACCCAATTTTGTATGATCCTAGGGGTCAAGGCCTATAACTTTCATGTTGGGCACTTTTTCTGTAGAGTCCTCTAAGTAATTTCTATAATTAAAACTAGAACCCGCATACAAATAGCTCTATTAATATGGATATTAATATAAATAAATATATTTATTAAATCAAAAACACGCTGATCCGACGGCTCAGGGATCGTCTTCTTCCCTGAGCCGACAGTCAGCGACAGCCCGCGCTGGGCGGTTTTGCGGGCCCGATTCCGGCCACCGGAGGCCATCTCCGGCCAAACCCCCAAGCCACCACCATCGTGGGAGTCGGGGCTGCCGTTTGCCGGTGACGGGGCGGCCAGAGGTGGCCGGGATTGGCCCCCCGTATGCTACGCTTTTCGGCTTGAACAAGAGGAAAAAGTGATTGGAAAGACCTCCAATCTTCGTTGATTTTGAAATAGGAAGAATCCAGATCTATCCTCTAGGGTTAGGGAAGAGAACCAGACCTGTTGTGAGGCTTGCCTCCTTGTCGTTCTCGTATACACCATGGGAGCTCGGGGAGGTTGTGGAGCCATGCCGATCTGCGCCTAGAGTGCACGATTTCTTCTGAGTCCTTGGGGGTTTCACTCCTCTCCGACTTCTGAAGGTGATAGGGGGTTTAATTGAGGGTGGTGGTGGCTTTAACCCCTTGTGCCATTAATGGCCTCTTCACCTCCCTCCCCATGGCCGACCCTATGCATCCCCCCTGCCTTAATTCCCCCTAGAAATGGATGGAATCTTCTCAAATTCATCAGAGAAGATGAATGAGGGTGTAAATGAGGGATGTCAATGGATGTATCTCCTTAATGGCCATGAATGGCCTCTTTCTCTCTCCTCAAAATTGGGGAAAACCCCCATTTTCTCTCTCCTAATCACCATGGCCGATTTTCCACTCTCTCTTGTGTTTAATGTCAGCCTACTAGGCTGGTTGACCATTCAATTGAGCTAGCCCAAAGGGATCAGGCTAGGTTTAAGTGATTTGACCTAATTTGGGCAAGTTTGACTTTTGGTCAAATTGACCAATTTGGTGACCCTAGGATGGGGCTTTTGGGTCCATTGGACTCCAAATTAAATTTAGAAACTACTGGTGGGGTCAATTTGGTCACATGGGCCTTAGTTGACCCAATATAAGTTGATTTGACCAAAACAGACTAAGTTGACTTTGGTAAAATTGAGCTCTAGGGTTGACCCAGTCATGGGGCTTTTGATCCACTGGGTCCCCTATGATATTGTAACACTGTGGGTAGGGTCAATTTAATATGGTGGTGGTCAATTAGGGCACTTAGTGGAGAATTGCCATTTTGACCTAAAAGGGCATATAGGTCAATTTGCACCACTAGGGGTCCCATGATGGGGCTTTTAGGTCTACTAGGTCTCTTATGATATTTTAGACCTAGATGTGTGGTCAACTTGGCATGGTGGAGGTCAATTGACTCTAATTAGGCTACTTTGACCAATTTGGGGTTAGGGTTGACTTTGGTCAATCTGGCCTCTTTGGTTGACCCCAATGAGCCCTTGGTGATCTAAGGGGACCCCTAAAGGGTTAGGGATACTATGGCGGGGTCAAATGGTCAAGTTGAGGCCTTAAAGACCAACCCTAAGCTTGGTAACTGGAAATTACTATTTGCAGACCAAGGTGGTTTTCTTCTTCTTTCCTAAGCTCACAAGGTCTTGGGTTCTTCCTATGGTTGTCATGACCTAGTCATGACAAAACTAACTTAGAGGTCTAGCAGTTTGGGGGATGTTACAGAGCAGCAAGTAGCCGGCTGGTTTTATCGTAATAGAACACTAAGTGGACAACTATTTATATTAGCATGAAGTAGCGAGTTAACCGGCTCTAATGGTTTCTCTAATACACCTTGCATGACATCAAGCCAAACAGGAGCAAGGTGGATTGGTGAATTACTCGATGGACACCCTTTAAGATTTTTCAGCGCGTTTAGAATGTCCAAGGTAATATTTGCAGATCTGCTTACACTTCTCACACAACAATATGGATTGCAAGGATCCAGGAGAACTCTACCACGAGAAGTGCTTGCAGTTACAATGCAAATTGTAGGCGAACGATTCCAACACTCTACAGAAACTATAAGTAGATTTTTTGCAAATGGTACACGGTATCATTTACCAGATTTTAGAAGGGGCAATAGGCATATACAAGGGCGCCGTGAAATATTCAACCAAGCTCACTCATCCTTGCGCAGCGTCATAGGACGTTCATTCAGAGTATGGAAAAAGTAGTGAAAAATACTTAGAGATATGCCACCATACAGTTTGACAAAGCAACGAGACATTGTGATTGCAACAATGATTTTGCATAATTATATTCGCAGACACCCATCCCGCTCAGACAATCATTTTCGTGCTTGTGATGAAGACGAGCATTTCATTTACCCGGCGGGCCTTTAGAGAAGAACATGAGAGAGTAATGAAAGCTCAAGTGGAGACCATGTTAGAGGGATTCGAGTAGGGGTGGATGAGATGGTGGCATTGCGTGACTCCATTGCCGATCAGCTACACCGAGCTTGAACGTGTTGGCAGTATCTGCATAGTCGCTCGTCGGAGATTTCGAGTTTTCAATATTTTGAGGTTTACAAGTATTTTGGAGTTCATGTATGTGTTTATGAGTTCCTGTATGTGTTTGCATAGTTCATGTATGTTTGAGATTTACAAGTATTTCTTTCCAAATAATTATTTCCAAAATAAATCTACAAATGATCTTCAAAAATAATTTAAAAAAATCTCTAATAAAAAAATTTATAATAAAAAAATATACGAAACGCCACCGCAGTTTTGCCAAACGGTTCTCTGTTTTGAACAGCTTTGCAAATACAGAATAACCAAACAGAACTTCATTTCCAGCAACAAGTTTGCAACAGCTCCATTTACAAACCTGCATTTACAACAGCTCCTTTTACAACCGCAACCGCTCAACCAAATGAAGTCTAAATAAAACATAAAAGGACCCGGTGCGATTCAATGCGGTGCGTGCCCGCGCGAACGTGTGGTCCATGCATGAGCTAATGATGTAGGAAGAATATTTGCAAACTGAAGCGACGGGACCCAATTGTTGGAATATTTTCTAATATATTCCTATGTTAATATTCAAAAATGATATATTTTCGGTTTTAAAAACTTTTATAAAGCAACAGCAGATCTATATATATATGAGCAGCAATAATAATAACAAAATTGCATGAAGGGGTGAGAAATAAAATAGAGAGTAATATATATATAGTTTAGAATCGAGCCTGGGTAAGGCGTGTGATCACTGCCCTAAAGAAGTTGCACCACCCTTCGGCATGGTTTTCGTCGATGCTCACTCCTCCAAGGTACAACACCCGGCTAGATCCCGAAACTCCGATGTGCGCGGACACCGAAGAAGCACAGAGCACCCGAACAACCACTTGATGAAGCAAACGTAAAGAAAAGGAAGCACGTAAAATATCGTGAAAGCAGAGAGAGCACAAGAGCGTATCAGAGCATGTAAAATAGAGCGTCAGAAGAACTGTAGAAAGAACGAGTATATATAATGTAACATCCCCCAAACTGCTAGACCCCTAAGTTGGTTTTGTCATGACTGGGTCACAACAAAACCATAGGAAGAACCTTTTTGAACCTAAGAGCTTAGGAAAGGAGGAGGAAGCCACCTTGGTCTGCAAATAGCAATTCCCATCTTCCAAGCTTGGGATTGGAATTTAGGGCTTCAACCTAACCCTTGGACCCCACCATAGTGTCCCTAACCCTTTAGAGGTCCCCTTAGGGCACCTTGGGCCCATTGAAGTCAACCTAAGAGGCCAATTTGACCAAAGTCAACATAAACCCTCAAATTGGTCAAAGTAGCCCATTTAGAGCCAATCAACCCTCACCATGTCAAATTGATCACACTCCTAGGTTTATAATACCATTATAGACCTAATGGACCCAAAAGCCCCATCATGGGACCCCCAGGGGTGCAAATTGACCAAAATGCCCTTTTTAGGTCAAAATGACCTTTCTTCTCAAAGTACCCCAATTGACCTTCACCACATTAAACTGACCTCACCCATAGGGCTATCATGTCATAGGGGAGCTAGTGGACCAAAAAGCCCCATGACCAAGTCAACCCTAGGGCTCAATTTGACCAAAGTCAAATTAGCCTATTTTGGTCAAATCACCTTAGATTGGGTCAACCAAGAACCATATGACCAAATTGACTCCACCATTAGTTCCTAAACTTAATTTAGAACCTATTGAACCCAAAAGCCCCATCCTAGGGTTCCCCAATTGACCAATTTGACCAAAAGTCAAAATTGCCCAATTTAGGTCAAAATGCCCAAACCTAACCCAATCTCTTTGGGCTAACTCAATTGGGTGGTCAACCAGCCCATGTGGGCCCTCATTAAGCTCAGGAGAGAGTATAGAAACCGACCATGGCAATTAGGAGAGAGAAAATGGGGGTTTCACCATTTTTGAAGAGAGAGAAGAGGCCATTCATGGCCATTAAGAGGATTTACCTCTTAGCCTCCCCAATTGATGCCTCCATTCAACTCCTCAGCCGATTAGGAGGAGTTTCCATCAGTTACAAAGGGGGATTAAGGCAGGGAGAGGAAGAGGGGTCGGTCCTTGATGTAACCGAAGGGGGGCTTTAATGGCAATGATGTTTAAAGCCATCACCACCCCCAATCGAACCCCCCCTTCACCTTCAGTGACCTGAGAGGAGAGAAACCCCCTAGTTACCTGGAGATTTCGTGCACTGTAGGAGGGAATTGGCATGGCTTCTCAACCGGCGGCAGCTCCCATGGTGTACTCAAGGTTGACTCGACGGCAAGCCCTCCAGCAGGTCCCGTTCTCCTCCCTGAACTCTAAGGGTTAGATCCAAATCGACGGCGGCTCGATCCGTGGCCAATTGGCCGGGAATCAAGCCGGCCTTGCCCCCCGTTGATCGGGTTGGGCTTCCTCTCCCAGATCACGATTCCGGCCACCTCCGGCCGATCAAACACCGCTCATCGCCGGCCCCCACCTCAACGGAGGTGGTGGTGGCGTTGGTCGGCCGGGGCGGCGCTCAGGTGGCCGGGAAATCATCGCTCAAGGTGGCCCAGGCGCGGTAAATCTCAGCCGCTGACTCATTGGGGACGATGACCCGGCGCCCTCCGATCTGCTTTAGGATTCGTGCTAATTTAATTCAACCCTTATTAATTCTGTGATTAAAATGCAGCCCCTATTTAAATCTGGGAAAAATAGTTAGAGGCCGAATCATGAAAAGTGGTCAACATAGAAAATGTAGCCCTTTGAGTCTAGTTTCATACAAAATTGAAATCACTCAATTTGGGGTCCTGGTTAGGGCTCAGCACTCATTCTAGTGGAGGCTGTCTTTAGGGCTAATCAGAACTCATTTTTGATGCCCACCCCATTATATAACTCCAATTGACTTGATTTTTGGGGTGTAGTCTAGTCTTGTGCATACCTAGCTCATGTCCAAAGATCACAAGGATTGGTGAAGTTTTCTTCTTAATTTTTGGGAAAGACCAATAATCCTAGTTTAACCTAATTAGGTGTCCTAAACACCTCAAAACCCTTCCAAACTTGGATGGGTGGTCCTAAGGGGTATGTATAGGCCCTGGTTAAAATATCATGATTTATGGAGTTGTTTTGGTAGGGTATTCCACCAAAATAGCCTTAGGCTCCCTAGGTTTAGGCAAAACTTTGGGTGAGTGCCCCCACTCTTCCACAAGGTCTTTTGGCTCCATATTTGGGGTGCACCTCACCCTCCCCCATGCCAACCTCTGGTCCAAGTTTTGTGTCCATTGGAGGGGTTTTGCCCTAGTAAATCAAAAAGGGGCTAAATTGCTAATTGCACCCCAAATAGGTGCCCATTGGAATTCCACTCCCCACCAAATGTTGGTAGGATCTTGGGTGGTCTTACTCTGACCCATGGTCAGTATGGTGAGTAGTATGGACTTGGGCAAGGTAGGGAGACCTTTGAGTCTAGTTTCTCTTAAAGGTTATGTTTAGGGTAAAGGTAAACCTAAGCTAGTTTTGGGGTGTGGAGGGGTTTCCTCCCATTGATTGTTGGGGTAATTTTGGTCACTGCCTTGGGAGGTAGGAGGCACCCCAAGGAGCCACTTTGGGTGGGTTAGGACCTATTGTGCCCATAAATCCTAATGGTTGAGTTTATGGTACCTTTTAGGGTTTGTGAAGGAGGTAGGAGTAAATGCCCATGGGGAGAAGTGTAATAGACCTCTCTGAGTCCTAAGAGTGGTATAATCCCCTCCCAAGAGGTTTGAGTGGATTTGGAGATGTTTAGGTCCTAACCCTAGGCTAAACCCTTAAGGGGTGCAAATAGAGGTCAATGAAGGGAGTAGGGTCAAACCCTAGTGGTTTGACCTAAAGTTTTGGTGGGTAGGTCATAGTGACCAGAGAAGACTCCCTTGTGAATTTGAAGAGGTTTGGAGTTGTCTAACCTAGGTAATAAATCCTTGGGTAGATTTGTAAATAATTGGAATTTGGAGATCTAGGAAGAAATAGCACTTAGGGAATCATCATCTTCTGTCACTCACTTGTTTTTGAGGTTATGAATCTCTGGAGTTCCTACTAGGGCTGTTGGAGAAGGTTAGACCCTAACCCTAGGCTAAACCCTAATGGGGTGCAATTAGAGGTTAATGAAGGAAGAGGGGTCAAACCTCAGTGGCTTGACTTGAAATTTTGGGTAGATGGCCTTAGTGACCAGAGAATGCTACTATAGGAGTTTGGAGGGATTTTGAGTTGCCAATCATAAGTAATAAACCCTAGGGTAGATTTGTAATTATTTAGGGTTTGAGGTTTTAGGGAGAAATAGTATTTATCAATTTACCATCTTCTGTCATAATCATGGTTTTAATGTCATATATCTCTGGAAGAATTGGTTAGATCATGAGTTAACCCTTGGAGGTCCAAATTGTAATATTCCTCATTGTTGGCAATTTTTGGGTTGGTTAAATTTGTGATGATAAATTACTGTAATTGCATGTAACTTTGCTGGATGTCTTTTCATAACAGTATGTATCCACTGTAATTTTCTCATAATTTATAGATCAATATTTTTGGTACCTCTAGTTCATTTTGAAAGAAATTGCAAATATATCCTTGGATGGAATTACAAACATACCCTCTGAATAGCATGGTCAAACTTTGTAGGATTAAATATTTTATTAATAAGCACCACTGTGTTAATTTGCACAAGGATTGGAGTTCATATGAGGGTACCTCCTTTGGAAATTATTGGAAATAATTGTGTTTTGGAATTTCTAAAAATAATAAATCTTGCTGGTTTTCCCTAAAACTTTATATCTACTGTTTATTAGGTACCCTTGGTTTATGAGTAAATTGGAGTGGGCATTGGAGGTCAGAAAAATATACTTGTAGTTCAAACCTTAGTAATATGGCCATTTGGTAAATTATTTAAAATACAATTATTAATGGGAAATTATGAAACCCTAGATTTGATCTGAAGTAGGTAGTATGGGTCCCCAGTAAATCCCTTGGGTCAAGAAGTTGGATATTTAGTGTACCTCTCTTCATGAGCATCAAAACGTTAAGGGTGGTCTGCGTTTAGCAATTTGACAACTTTGGGGTTAGAGGTCAATCTGGTTGTCTAGGGTCTGAAGTGATGAAGGATGGGTGGTAGCCTTGTATTATGTATGGGTCTCTAGAGAAGTTGGGGTTTGGTAAGTCTTAGGGTGGTGGGGTGCCACCCTCGGCTAGGTCGTCCGGGAATTGACGAAAGATCGTCTTTTCTTGTTAGCATCTTTTAGCACCTGAGTTTCTAAGGCAGGAAAGTCACTCTGAGAGTGTGCTTATGGAAGTCTAGCCGGTTTAGTCCGGTGATCTTTTGTTTCTGAGATATTTATTGGTGACGGGCGGGTTAGCCCGGGGAGCTTGTAGCTCGGTATTGTTGGAAGATAATTGCATGTGCATAAGGTGGTGGGTCCTTCGTGTTGGCGGTCGTTGCACCGACGTTAACACTTGGGCTCGGCAAGTGTGGTATTTACACTTAGCCATAAAAGTCTGGCGGTCCAGTCAGTAAGAGTACGCAGACGCTCCGCGGGCTTTGTGGAGGCGTACGATAGGTCTAGGTCGGGTAGTGCATATACCAACCTAGAGGTGGGCGAGGCCCAACCCACCGCTTCCGTTTGCCACTACGGGAGTATCCTGAGGAGTCTAGCTCGCTCCAAAAAGAGGAAACTAAAGGTCTATGCGCATAGAGTCGTAGTGGGTGAGTTGCACTTGTTTGACCACCGCATAATAACATACTTGCATGACATAGCATAATCATTGCATTCAACCCCTGACACCTATCGTATAAATTGGTATGGGACTTATTATACGATAGGCCTTGCTAAACGACCCCTTGGTCTATAGGTTTGTATGGGCATTCCTATAAATCAATGGTTTATATTATAATACTTACTTGCCTCTACTTTTGCACTTTACTGTTTTCCCTTTACTTTACCCTGCTGTTTCTATTTTGTTTCATTTATATATATAACACCTGTGTAGAGTAGATATTACCTTGTCACCTGCATTTGTTTCTACCCCTTGTTTGTCCTCCGCTTCCTCCTTCCCATCCGGTGCCTAGGAGCCCTGGGGGGAGGGGTGGGGAATTGGCTGAGTCTTTATGACTGACGGTCGGTGGACCTTATCATTTTAGGAGACCGCGGCGACGGAGCAGCACCAGAGGCCGGTGCAAATGGAGGCGGGGCAGTCTAGCTCAGGAGCTCAGATGACAGGATCCGTGAGTGTTGATTTAGTTATTTTACTTCCGCGAGTGATCCATGTAGTGAGGCTTTGATGTATTGGGCAAGGCCCTAGTTATCTTGTTTTCCGTTCTTTCAGTTATGGTTGTGGACATCTTTTGATGATTTATTTATATATGTGATGTGGACATGTTTTGCTTGCTTTATTCATGATAGCTTACTTTTCTTGTGATCGATTTGGCCGGCAGGATCGGCGTTTTGTAGTGACGACCTTCCCGAGCGAAGGTGTCACCACAAAACGGCGGTTCTGGGCCTAAGACCCGGTGGTTTTTGCAAAAAAAAAAAAATAGGGTCTTACAAGTGGTATCAGAGCAAACATCGATCCAAGGAAAAGAAGTCCACAAACCCTGGGCCACCCCGCGCGAGCTTAGTTTGCGGACAAACTAGCAGCGGAAGCAATGGTGTGCCCATAAGGGAAATCACATGTAAAAGTCCACTTATAACTGAAATTTTTCTTCCCTTTAGCTAAGTCCCTTATAAGTGCAATCTTTCTTGTGTAGCCGGCAACAGAACCTTCACCGCAGCATGGAGTCCCGCCGACTCCGAACGTCGTTCCACCACCACCGGCTCCTACCCCGTTCCAGCAGACGGAGTTGGGGCAGACTCTGACTGCCATTTTGGAGACATTCAGAGCACAGCAGGCACCGGCTCCTCAGCAAAACCCTGGGGCCAACTGGCTGAGCATCTTTCGGGGTCTCTCCCCACCAGCATTCATCGGGACGGAGACTGTTGTGAGGACCGAAGAATGGGTAGACATCATGGAGGAGATGTTGTCAGGAATCCAGTGCCCGGCAGACATGGAGGTGCCACTGGTGGTTTCATGCCTGGAATCCCATGCTAAGAGGTGGTGGAAGAGGTTCCTGGCTACATCGTACCCGGGATTAGAGGCAGCAGATGTTGCTTGGGATGATTTCAAAGCGGCGTTGTTGGAGCATTTTGTGCCGCAGTCGGCAAGAGATGACTTGGAAGATAGATTTCTGCAGTTGCGGCAGGGGAGTAGATCAGTGCTGGAGTACCATCAGGAGTTCACCCACCTGTCCCGGTTTGCGGTATCCTACCAACTGGACGATGCGGGATATGCTAAGAGATTCTATAAGGGCCTCCGTGACGAGTTGAGGCAGGCCCTCCTTTTTGTCTCCGACGGTTGTATGTCCAGGATTCTGGAGATGGCGAAGAAGCTGGAAGGAGACCAGCAAGTTGTTCGTGGGAGGAAGAGACCCATGGAGGACCAGGGAAGAAATGGCAGGAGAGATCAGCTGAGAAACAGAGACGCTGGAGAAGGAAGGACGGAGGTCCGACCCCGTCAGGGGGAGAGGCAGGAACAAAGGGAGCCGGTAGTTTTGACTCCTCAGCCTCTGCAGATGAGGGAAATGCCAAGGATTGGAGGAGGTGGGCAACCTCCGGAATGCTACCACTGCCACCAGGTCGGCCACATCAAGAGGAACTGCCCCCAGAGGAATGCTCTTCCAGCACCTCAGGCAGCACCTCGGGGTCAGCATCCCGGAGGCCGAGGACGTGGTCGAGGCCGTGGATTTCAGGGTGACGATCGGAGGCACTACAGAGAGCAGGCTTATGCCTTAGATTTGGCCAGGCCCAGGGACCCGGCAAGGGTCATCGCAGGTATTTGTCGCTTTTAATTTTAAATAGTTAATGTTTTGAAAGTTTCAGCTTTACCTTAGCTTTGAACCAATCGTCAAACCCTTCAGGTTTAGTTTCCATTTTCGGCAAACCTGCTTTTGCCTTGTTCGATACGGGTGCCTCGCACTCGTTCGTCTCGGCCAAGTTTATCGAAGACCTAGACCAAGTCAAGCACCTCAAAAGCGACTATAGGAGAGTGAGATTTCCGGACGGATCAGAGGTCTTAACAAATTTAGCATGCCTAATAAGTCTGGAGATTGGGGGAAGACTGTTCGAAGTCCCGGCAACTGTTCTGAAGATGAGGGATTACGACCTGATCCTGGGCATGAGTTGGTTGTATGAGAACCGGGCAAGGATTGACTGCCCGGCAAGGCGGATCGTGCTAGAGCATAAAGACGGGGTTGTGGCATTCGAAGGTACTCAACTTACCTCTCGTCTCTTTTTATCGTCCATTCAGGCCGTTAAGGCCCACCTGCAGGGAGACGAGGTTTACCAGGTGCTCTTCGAGGCGACTGAAGTCAAGGACTCAGTGCCTAGTATCCCGGTAGTTCGAGATTTTGCGGATGTCTTTCCGGAGAAGCTTCCTGGGCTACCACCGCACCGCGAGAAGGATTTTCAGATTCAGCTGGTGCCAGGGGCCAAGCCGGTGTCCAAAGCTCCTTATCGGATGGCCCCGAAGGAGTTGGTAGAGTTTCGGAGCCAGCTGCAGGAGCTGGTGGAAGCCGGGTTCGTTAGGCCGAGTTCCTCACCTTGGGGAGCTCCGGTGTTATTTGTGAAGAAGAAGGATGGGACGCTCCGACTGTGCATCGATTACAGAGCTCTGAATAGGCTGACGGTGCGGAACACGTACCCTCTGCCAAGGATAGACGAGCTCTTTGACCAGCTAGAGGGAGCCCACTGCTTCTCGAAGCTGGATTTGAGATCGGGATATTATCAGCTAAGGATCCAAGAGGAGGACATCCCGAAGACGGCTTTCAGCAGCCGGTATGGATTGTACGAGTTCACGGTGATGCCGTTCGGGCTCACAAATGCACCTTCAGCATTTATGAGCTTGATGAATCGGGTGTTTGAGCCTTACCTCGACATCTTTGTCATAGTGTTCATCGACGACATCCTCATCTACTCGAGGACGGAGGAGGAGCATGCGCAGCATTTGGCACTAACCTTGGGGAAGCTGCGGGAGCATCGGTTATATGCTAAGTTCAGTAAATGCCAGTTCTGGTTGAAGGAGGTGGCCTTCCTGGGCCACATCATCAGTGGAGCAGGCTTGGCAGTAGATCCAGCAAAGGTTCAGGCAGTACGGGACTGGCCGCCGCTGAAGACGGCCACCGACGTAAGAAGTTTCTTGGGACTTGCCGGCTACTACCGGAAGTTCGTTCAGGGATTCTCTCAGATAGCCCTCCCGCTTACCGCTCTGACAAGAAAGGATGCTGTATTTTCTTGGACGCCGCAGTGCGAGACAGCTTTCCAGGAGCTGAAGGGTCGGCTCACTTCAGCTCCCATCCTTGCCCTTCCGTCGGGGAAGGAAGGATTTCAAGTGTATACGGATGCATCTTATCAGGGGATGGGTGCCGTTCTGATGCAGAACGGGCACGTGATAGCTTATGCCTCCCGCCAGTTGAAGGACCACGAGCGGAACTACCCAGTGCATGATTTGGAGATGGGAGCAGTCGTATTCGCTCTTAAGATCTGGCGACACTACCTCTATGGGGTCCACTGCGACATATTCTCAGATCACAAAAACCTGAAGTATGTAGATACGCAGAAGGAGTTGAATATCCGACAAAGGCGATGGGTGGAGTTCTTATCAGATTACCAGTATACGATGCATTACCACCCAGGGAAGGCAAATGTAGTAGCAGACGCTCTGAGCAGGAGAGCTACCACATCAGGAGCAGAGCCTAAGCTGATGGCCATGGAGTTGGTGCGAATGTTCGAAGATATGCAGATCTCCCTGGTATCGGAAGATGATCCGAAGCTGTACAAGGAGTACCTAGCGGCGATTGGTGCCACATATGACATTCGAGACCGCATCAGGGAAGGGCAGAGGCAGGATGCCAAGCTGGAGCCGATATTCAGAGCCTTGGAGGAAGGCTCAGCTGGAGATTATTCGATGAAGGACGGCCTGTTGAGTTTTAGAGGTCGGGTGTATGTGCCGGCAGGGGATCAGATCCGGGAAGATATTATGGCAGAGGCTCACTGCAGTAAGTATTCAGTGCACCCGGGCATTACCAAGATGACGGCAGATCTGAAGAGGACCATGTACTGGCCGGGTATGAAGAGGGATATCATTTATTTTGTGACCCACTGCGAGACCTGCCAGCTTGTGAAGGCGGAGTGTCGGAACCCCGCAGGATTATTGCAGCCACTCCCAGTGCCGGAGTGGAAGTTCGACGATATAGCAATGGATTTTATTCATGGTCTTCCCCGATCTCGTACGGGGAATGACTCGATTTGGGTGATTGTCGACAGGCTGACGAAGGTGGCTAGATTCATTCCGATCAGGAAGGATGATTCAGTCAGAGTCTTGGTTCGAAAGTTTGTGGAGCAGTTTATCCGTTATCATGGCGTGCCAAGGACGATAGTTTCCGACCGAGATGGACGTTTTACGTCAAGGGAGTGGAGAGCGGTGCAGGCCTATCTAGGCACCCGGTTGACCTTCAGTACAGCTTTTCACCCCCAGACAGACGGGCAAACAGAGCGCACCAATCGGACCTTGGAGGATCTGTTGCGTCTTTGCATTCTAGACCGTGGGGAGCCTTGGGAGAGACTGTTGCCGTTGGTCGAGTTCTCTTATAACAACAGTCACCAGGCTAGCATAGGCAGAGCACCTTACGAGGCATTATATGGACGGAGGTGCAGGACACCGTTATCTTGGATTCAGGATGAGGACCCCAAGGCTCTTGGCTCAGAGTTCGTGGAGGACACGGAGGCCCAGGTGAGGTTGATTCGAGATAGGATGCTGGAGGCCCAGAGCAGGCAGGCCAAGTATTACGATGCGCGTCATCGTATGGTGGAGTTCCAGGTGGGAGACCGGGTTTTCTTGAAGATACGTCCGATGCATGGAGTCTCGAGGGTTCGCGGCCGGAAGAAGCTCAGTCCAAGGTTTATGGGACCCTATAGGATCCTGGAGCGGATCGGCCCCTTGGCTTACAGACTGGAGCTACCGCCGGATTTGGAGGGACTGCATGACGTATTCCACGTCTCTTCACTTAGGAAGGCTTTACTTCGGCCTGAGCAGCAGGTGTCTACTTCTGAGGGGCCAGTAGCTACAGATCGATCGATTCACTTGGAGCCGGTTCGGATAGACGACACAGAGCTACGAGTCTTGCGGCGCAAGAAGGTCCCACTGGTCAAGGTCCTGTGGAGGAATCATGGACAGGAAGAACATACTTGGGAGCCACTGGACTTGATGCAGCAAAAATATCCGCAGCTTTTTACGACAGGTACAACTTACTTTTCTGGGATGTTACAGTTTTTCCTCTAGTAGAAACCCCATAGGCTTGTCTGAATTTCGGGGACGAAATTTTTATTTTTATGTATTGGGATTTGTAACATCCCCCAAACTGCTAGACCCCTAAGTTGGTTTTGTCATGACTGGGTCACAACAAAACCATAGGAAGAACCTTTTTGAACCTAAGAGCTTAGGAAAGGAGGAGGAAGCCACCTTGGTCTGCAAATAGCAATTCCCATCTTCCAAGCTTGGGATTGGAATTTAGGGCTTCAACCTAACCCTTGGACCCCACCATAGTGTCCCTAACCCTTTAGAGGTCCCCTTAGGGCACCTTGGGCCCATTGAAGTCAACCTAAGAGGCCAATTTGACCAAAGTCAACATAAACCCTCAAATTGGTCAAAGTAGCCCATTTAGAGCCAATCAACCCTCACCATGTCAAATTGATCACACTCCTAGGTTTATAATACCATTATAGACCTAATGGACCCAAAAGCCCCATCATGGGACCCCCAGGGGTGCAAATTGACCAAAATGCCCTTTTTTAGGTCAAAATGACCTTTCTTCTCAAAGTACCCCAATTGACCTTCACCACATTAAATTGACCTCACCCATAGGGCTATCATGTCATAGGGGAGCTAGTGGACCAAAAAGCCCCATGACCAAGTCAACCCTAGGGCTCAATTTGACCAAAGTCAAATTAGCCTATTTTGGTCAAATCACCTTAGATTGGGTCAACCAAGAACCATATGACCAAATTGACTCCACCATTAGTTCCTAAACTTAATTTAGAACCTATTGAACCCAAAAGCCCCATCCTAGGGTTCCCCAATTGACCAATTTGACCAAAAGTCAAAATTGCCCAATTTAGGTCAAAATGCCCAAACCTAACCCAATCTCTTTGGGCTAACTCAATTGGGTGGTCAACCAGCCCATGTGGGCCCTCATTAAGCTCAGGAGAGAGTATAGAAACCGACCATGGCAATTAGGAGAGAGAAAATGGGGGTTTCACCATTTTTGAAGAGAGAGAAGAGGCCATTCATGGCCATTAAGAGGATTTACCTCTTAGCCTCCCCAATTGATGCCTCCATTCAACTCCTCAGCCGATTAGGAGGAGTTTCCATCAGTTACAAAGGGGGATTAAGGCAGGGAGAGGAAGAGGGGTCGGTCCTTGATGTAACCGAAGGGGGGCTTTAATGGCAATGATGTTTAAAGCCATCACCACCCCCAATCGAACCCCCCTTCACCTTCAGTGACCTGAGAGGAGAGAAACCCCCTAGTTACCTGGAGATTTCGTGCACTGTAGGAGGGAATTGGCATGGCTTCTCAACCGGCGGCAGCTCCCATGGTGTACTCAAGGTTGACTCGACGGCAAGCCCTCCAGCAGGTCCCGTTCTCCTCCCTGAACTCTAAGGGTTAGATCCAAATCGACGGCGGCTCGATCCGTGGCCAATTGGCCGGGAATCAAGCCGGCCTTGCCCCCCGTTGATCGGGTTGGGCTTCCTCTCCCAGATCACGATTCCGGCCACCTCCGGCCGATCAAACACCGCTCATCGCCGGCCCCCACCTCAACGGAGGTGGTGGTGGCGTTGGTCGGCCGGGGCGGCGCTCAGGTGGCCGGGAAATCATCGCTCAAGGTGGCCCAGGCGCGGTAAATCTCAGCCGCTGACTCATTGGGGACGATGACCCGGCGCCCTCCGATCTGCTTTAGGATTCGTGCTAATTTAATTCAACCCTTATTAATTCTGTGATTAAAATGCAGCCCCTATTTAAATCTGGGAAAAATAGTTAGAGGCCGAATCATGAAAAGTGGTCAACATAGAAAATGTAGCCCTTTGAGTCTAGTTTCATACAAAATTGAAATCACTCAATTTGGGGTCCTGGTTAGGGCTCAGCACTCATTCTAGTGGAGGCTGTCTTTAGGGCTAATCAGAACTCATTTTTGATGCCCACCCCATTATATAACTCCAATTGACTTGATTTTTGGGGTGTAGTCTAGTCTTGTGCATACCTAGCTCATGTCCAAAGATCACAAGGATTGGTGAAGTTTTCTTCTTAATTTTTGGGAAAGACCAATAATCCTAGTTTAACCTAATTAGGTGTCCTAAACACCTCAAAACCCTTCCAAACTTGGATGGGTGGTCCTAAGGGGTATGTATAGGCCCTGGTTAAAATATCATGATTTATGGAGTTGTTTTGGTAGGGTATTCCACCAAAATAGCCTTAGGCTCCCTAGGTTTAGGCAAAACTTTGGGTGAGTGCCCCCACTCTTCCACAAGGTCTTTTGGCTCCATATTTGGGGTGCACCTCACCCTCCCCCATGCCAACCTCTGGTCCAAGTTTGGTGGCCATTGGAGGGGTTTTGCCCTAGTAAATCAAAAAGGGGCTAAATTGCTAATTGCACCCCAAATAGGTGCCCATTGGAATTCCACTCCCCACCAAATGTTGGTAGGATCTTGGGTGGTCTTACTCTGACCCATGGTCAGTATGGTGAGTAGTATGGACTTGGGCAAGGTAGGGAGACCTTTGAGTCTAGTTTCTCTTAAAGGTTATGTTTAGGGTAAAGGTAAACCTAAGCTAGTTTTGGGGTGTGGAGGGGTTTCCTCCCATTGATTGTTGGGGTAATTTTGGTCACTGCCTTGGGAGGTAGGAGGCACCCCAAGGAGCCACTTTGGGTGGGTTAGGACCCATTGTGCCCATAAATCCTAATGGTTGAGTTTATGGTACCTTTTAGGGTTTGTGAAGGAGGTAGGAGTAAATGCCCATGGGGAGAAGTGTAATAGACCTCTCTGAGTCCTAAGAGTGGTATAATCCCCTCCCAAGAGGTTTGAGTGGATTTGGAGATGTTTAGGTCCTAACCCTAGGCTAAACCCTTAAGGGGTGCAAATAGAGGTCAATGAAGGGAGTAGGGTCAAACCCTAGCGGTTTGACCTAAAGTTTTGGTGGGTAGGTCATAGTGACCAGAGAAGACTTCCTTGTGAATTTGAAGAGGTTTGGAGTTGTCTAACCTAGGTAATAAATCCTTGGGTAGATTTGTAAATAATTGGAATTTGGAGATCTAGGAAGAAATAGCACTTAGGGAATCATCATCTTCTGTCACTCACTTGTTTTTGAGGTTATGAATCTCTGGAGTTCCTACTAGGGCTGTTGGAGAAGGTTAGACCCTAACCCTAGGCTAAACCCTAATGGGGTGCAATTAGAGGTTAATGAAGGAAGAGGGGTCAAACCTCAGTGGCTTGACTTGAAATTTTGGGTAGATGGCCTTAGTGACCAGAGAATGCTACTATAGGAGTTTGGAGGGAGTTGGAGTTGCCAATCATAAGTAATAAACCCTAGGGTAGATTTGTAATTATTTAGGGTTTGAGGTTTTAGGGAGAAATAGTATTTATCAATTTACCATCTTCTGTCATAATCATGGTTTTAATTTCATATATCTCTGGAAGAATTGGTTAGATCATGAGTTAACCCTTGGAGGTCCAAATTGTAATATTCCTCATTGTTGGCAATTTTTGGGTTGGTTAAATTTGTGATGATAAATTACTGTAATTGCATGTAACTTTGCTGGATGTCTTTTCATAACAGTATGTATCCACTGTAATTTTCTCATAATTTATAGATCAATATTTTTGGTACCTCTAGTTCATTTTGAAAGAAATTGCAAATATATCCTTGGATGGAATTACAAACATACCCTCTGAATAGCATGGTCAAACTTTGTAGGATTAAATATTTTATTAATAAGCACCACTGTGTTAATTTGTACAAGGATTGGAGTTCATATGAGGGTACCTCCTTTGGAAATTATTGGAAATAATTGTGTTTTGGAATTTCTAAAAATAATAAATCTTGCTGGTTTTCCCTAAAACTTTATATCTACTGTTTATTAGGTACCCTTGGTTTATGAGTAAATTGGAGTGGGCATTGGAGGTCAGAAAAATATACTTGTAGTTCAAACCTTAGTAATATGGCCATTTGGTAAAT
Organism: Dactylorhiza incarnata; assembly: GCA_033032865.1. Lineage (NCBI taxonomy): Eukaryota > Viridiplantae > Streptophyta > Magnoliopsida > Asparagales > Orchidaceae > Dactylorhiza > Dactylorhiza incarnata. The sequence goes on along the minus strand of JAWHQI010000285.1, from coordinate 3,089,807 downwards.
TATTTAAAATACAATTATTAATGGGAAATTATGAAACCCTAGATTTGATCTGAAGTAGGTAGTATGGGTCCCCAGTAAATCCCTTGGGTCAAGAAGTTGGATATTTAGTGTGCCTCTCTTCATGAGCATCAAAACGTTAAGGGTGGTCTGCGTTTAGCAATTTGACAACTTTGGGGTTAGAGGTCAATCTGGTTGTCTAGGGTCTGAAGTGATGAAGGATGGGTGGTAGCCTTGTATTATGTATGGGTCTCTAGAGAAGTTGGGGTTTGGTAAGTCTTAGGGTGGTGGGGTGCCACCCTCGGCTAGGTCGTCCGGGAATTGACGAAAGATCGTCTTTTCTTGTTAGCATCTTTTAGCACCTGAGTTTCTAAGGCAGGAAAGTCACTCTGAGAGTGTGCTTATGGAAGTCTAGCCGGTTTAGTCCGGTGATCTTTTGTTTCTGAGATATTTATTGGTGACGGGCGGGTTAGCCCGGGGAGCTTGTAGCTCGGTATTGTTGGAAGATAATTGCATGTGCATAAGGTGGTGGGTCCTTCGTGTTGGCGGTCGTTGCACCGACGTTAACACTTGGGCTCGGCAAGTGTGGTATTTACACTTAGCCATAAAAGTCTGGCGGTCCAGTCAGTAAGAGTACGCAGACGCTCCGCGGGCTTTGTGGAGGCGTACGATAGGTCTAGGTCGGGTAGTGCATATACCAACCTAGAGGTGGGCGAGGCCCAACCCACCGCTTCCGTTTGCCACTACGGGAGTATCCTGAGGAGTCTAGCTCGCTCCAAAAAGAGGGAACTAAAGGTCTATGCGCATAGAGTCGTAGTGGGTGAGTTGCACTTGTTTGACCACCGCATAATAACATACTTGCATGACATAGCATAATCATTGCATTCAACCCCTGACACCTATCGTATAAATTGGTATGGGACTTATTATACGATAGGCCTTGCTAAACGACCCCTTGGTCTATAGGTTTGTATGGGCATTCCTATAAATCAATGGTTTATATTATAATACTTACTTGCCTCTACTTTTGCACTTTACTGTTTTCCCTTTACTTTACCCTGCTGTTTCTATTTTGTTTCATTTATATATATATAACACCTGTGTAGAGTAGATATTACCTTGTCACCTGCATTTGTTTCTACCCCTTGTTTGTCCTCCGCTTCCTCCTTCCCATCCGGTGCCTAGGAGCCCTGGGGGGAGGGGTGGGGAATTGGCTGAGTCTTTATGACTGACGGTCGGTGGACCTTATCATTTTAGGAGACCGCGGCGACGGAGCAGCACCAGAGGCCGGTGCAAATGGAGGCGGGGCAGTCTAGCTCAGGAGCTCAGATGACAGGATCCGTGAGTGTTGATTTAGTTATTTTACTTCCGCGAGTGATCCATGTAGTGAGGCTTTGATGTATTGGGCAAGGCCCTAGTTATCTTGTTTTCCGTTCTTTCAGTTATGGTTGTGGACATCTTTTGATGATTTATTTATATATGTGATGTGGACATGTTTTGCTTGCTTTATTCATGATAGCTTACTTTTCTTGTGATCGATTTGGCCGGCAGGATCGGCGTTTTGTAGTGACGACCTTCCCGAGCGAAGGTGTCACCACAAAACGGCGGTTCTGGGCCTAAGACCCGGTGGTTTTTGCAAAAAAAAAAAAAAGGGTCTTACATATAAAACTTGGATAGCACGATCTCCTCAAAATAGGATCTCTGAAAACGACAATAAAATAAATGGCATACTAAATATTAACGGTTGTAAATGGAAGGATCATAATCAGAAGAATAAACGTTTGAATATTTCCAACGTAAATATTGGCGAGAAAGACGCGAAAAAGAGCGGTTAAGAAAATGCGTAAAACGGCAGAACGCGTGAAGAGAAATCGACGTTGCGTCGACATCATATCGACGCTACGTCGAGTTCTATCGACGCAGGACTTATCGACGCAAGCCTTATCGACGCTACGTCGAGTTTAATCGACGCATGCGTCGAATTCCATTCGACGCCACGCAACTCCAGCGGGCAAAACGACGCTACGTCGAAATCTATTCGACGCAGCTCCGAATTCTAATCGACGCAACTCCGAGTAAAATGCTATGAAGCTATTTGGAACAAAAAATACAATTCAATTCAATTATTCCCCAAATCCCAAATCCGAAATCCGGATCCGGTCCGGTGCGGTGCGTGCGCGCGCGCGCGCGCGTGTGGTTCATAGTTTCTCCTTGTGTTCTTTTGAACAAATAAGAAGGTGTGAAAACATATATAAACTCTTTGGCAAGAAAGCTAAAAAGCACGATGGGACTAAAGGTTTATCCTTTCATTCATGAAAGGTTTCCCTCCAATTAATTTGGGTTCCCTCCAATTTTGGTTTTGGAGCTTTTCATCATCTATGAATAGTCATACACCAAACACCAAAAGGCTATAATAAAACATTATAAAGAAATGTTTATTTACAAAATTTCTAACACCAATCACCCAAGATAAAAGTGGATTCACTCACCCAAGCAATGAAGAAATATCATGTAAGAAAAACACTAAATACTTTGGAGTCCGATGGTGTAACCGCGGGGACCATCAAAAGAATCACGGCCGCCCGATCAGCAACGATCAATTTTTTGCTACCCTACTACCCCCAAGTGAAATTACAATTTTACCCCTAAGTTTAGTGAAAAGGGAGAGACATATGACCCAATTTTTAATTTTGTAAAAATTGTCAATAATAAGTTCTCACTACAGCAAACAAAGATGACAACCATCACACCGTCTAATTTTTGTTGAAAATATTGAAATATGACTTATACATACAAAATTTAAATAAAATATATTTTGTTTCCGCGATCAGAACATGTCTGATTGTAGTCAGCGTGAGTATTATCGTGTGGGGGCACTGTCGTGTAGGACGCAATCAATGAAGATAGATGTCTAACAATCAAAACTTCATGGAATCCACAAATGGAAAAAGCAGGTTTTGATTTCTGGGTGACGCAACAAAATCACAGCATGCGGAGCGAATGAGAAGAACGCGCGTAGTCGGTGAAACGCCAATGTACGATTTATGAGGTACGGGCTGCCATGGATTAGGTTAAGTACTCACATGCGTACTATTTACCAGATGAGAGAGTCTGCATGCATGTGAACAGTTGTAAACCCAGACAGCAGCTATCGTGATCCGCAGGAACCTCGTAGTCCGATTGGGGGATCTCGTGCCGCACGTGACAGCACGCACATGTACGTGATAGGGAAAGTGGTCACACTGCGCCTATGATCGCGCGGGGCACATGTGAAGATGTGATTGCTCGCATATTATTTTTATGTATATGCAATTGCGTATATAATATAATATTTAGTATATTACAGTATTGATATCAACTTTCACTTGGCTTTTGTAATTTTTGTATATTATTATATAGAAAGATAAACGTACCGAGGCTCTGTTTGGCGGGGCACCGCCTTAAAATCGTGAAAAAACAGCGATTTTGGGTCGCGAATTTTTTTCACGACTCCAAAAACGGGGGAGCATTAATTCTCGATCGACTTCTTCTTCCCAAACCATCGCCCTCCCGTCTCCCTCTCCTCATGGTTCACGCCTATTATCATTCTCGTAAGTGCACGATTGAAAACCACCGCTCTTTTCCTTCTTCTCGCAGGCGACACGCTTGAATGTTGGCTTCCTCCTCTCGTTCCGGTAAAACGCCGGCGCCTCCCGATATTTGACCTCTCAGAAACGTCGGCGCCTCATCCCGATAGTTGCCGCAAAGGAGTCGTCTAGCTAGCCAAAGCCGCTGCTCTTTTCCTTTCCTCTTGTTGCGGAACGCTTAGGGCTCTTGGTAGACCGGTTCACTTGAACCACCTTAGCTCGTGAGCGAACTAAGCGCGCAAACAGTCAATTAGAGATTCGTTGATTGCACTGGGACTTTTTAGCGTGGAAAACCCGGAAAGGGTAAAAAACCACGTGGTCGGAGCTGTGCCGACCAAATTCCACTATCTTCAGGGGGGTTACAAAGTGAGACTTAGAACTCGAGTGCGACAGGCCGCAACTCGTTACAGTAGTAGAGAGATAGAGAGATCCGAAGGCGACAGGCCGCCTCTTGAAAAAACTAAGTCCTTTTCTCCTTCTGAGAAAGGTGGAGAACAAAAGTGAGCTGCTCATGAGAACAAAAGTGAGCTGCTCCTGGGAACAAAAGTGAGCTGCTCCGGGGAACAAAAGTGAGCTGCTCCGGGGAACAAAAGTGAGCTGCTGCGTCGCCTTTCGGGATGAAGGAAATCTTCAAGTCCGGAAAGGAAATCTTCAAGTTCCGAAGGAGAATTCCGCAAAAGTCTGCAAGGAGCTCTCCCAGGTCCAGAAGTCAAGGTCCTCTCAAATGAAGTCCCAGACCCCTTTTTATAGCTTTGGCCGGGGGTAGTCCGGTAATCTTGTCGTTGGCAGTTTCCATAAATGCTCGGTGGACGAATCATATTTTCTGGTTTGGGGCACACGGATCGCCATTTTTCGTAAATGGCCACCTTGCCCTTCGGGCAGCTTGGGCGGCTCGGGCAGTTCGGGCAGTTCTGTTGGAGGCGAAAAAGGCGACCGACTGTTCCTGAAAAGTGAGAAGCCTGAAAGACAAAAAGTGAGAAGCCGGAAACCCAAAAAGTGAGAAGCCGGAAAGACAAAAAGTGAGAAGCCGGAAAGACAAAAAGTGAGAAAACTTCCTGATCACGCTCAGAAACGTTTTGAGCGCGCGCTAGCACCGAAGCGCTCCAAGTGCGCAACGAACCACGGGGATGCCTCGGGCGGACGGCGGACGGGGAGTTGCCCCCCAAAGGGGGGACCAGGATCCTTTGGCGAGGAGAGGGCGCCGGACCGCACCCCGAGGAGGGGTGGCGCGCGGATTGGCCGCACCCCCAAGGGGGGTGCGGATTGGCCGCACCCTCCAAGGGGGTGCGGCTTGGCCGCACCCCCCAAGGGGGGATGCGGCGTGGCCGCACCCCCCAAGGGGTGCGGCTTGGCCGCACCCCCCAATGGGTGCGGCTTGGCCGCGCCCCCAATGGGTGCGGCTTGGCCGCGCCCCAAGGGGGGTGCGGCTTGGCCGCGCCCCAAGGGGGTGCGGCTTGGCCGCGCCCCAAGGGGGGTGCGGCTTGGCCGCGCCCCAAGGGGGGTGCGGCTTGGCCACGCCCCAAGGGGGTGCGACTTGGCCGGCCGCACCCCTAAGGGCGGTGCGGTCGGGGGGTGCAGCCTGCGTGCTACCGCGCTCTTTGACTCTCGACCCCGCCTCTCTTTTCCGGGGCTTTCCTCAGGTGCGTCCTAAGGCCTTTACGGGTGTACAACATAAGCCCCCCAAACCTTCGGAGTCCGAGTTCCGGAGCGAGGAGTTCGAAGGTTTTGACTTTTTCTGCGGCGGCTTTACCCATTGTCCTCCGTGCGGCGCTTTTTTGGTAGGAGCTGATGTCGGAGGGTGTTGTTTTTCCGAGGTCGTTGTGGGCTTGCTGCCCGGCTATGATATCCGTATGGGCTGAGGGCTTTCTGCAAAATAACATATTAGCTTGCGCGGTTCTGAGCCCGCGGCTTTTACACAATAGAGAATTAGTTTGCGCAAGTCTGTGCTTGCGGCTTTTTTGCACGAGTCTGCGCTCGCGGCTTTTTTGCACGAGTTTGTGCTCGCGACTTGGCCGGTGAATAGCGGGTGTATTCAAACCGTGGGTGAACGTAAGGGGGGCAGGTCCCTACGTCACCGGGACTCGACGACGGAGGAGAAGGGCGAACCTTCAATCGACGGCGGTGCAAAGTCCCCGGGGCAGGGCCCCGAAGTGGCCGGTGAATAGCTGGTGTATTCAAACCGGGGGCGAACGTAAGGGGGGCAGGCCCCTACGACGCTGGGACTCGACGGCGGAGGAGAAGGGCGAACCTTCAATTGACGGCGGTGCAAAGCCCCCGAGGCAGGGCCTCGAAGTGGCCGGTGAATAGCTGGTGTATTCAAACCGGGGGCGAACGTAAGGGGGGCAGGTGTAAGACCCCCCCTCCCCAATCCTGAACCGGGTTCAGGGAGGGGGGATCTTACTGCCCAAGAATGACCCCTTAACGCTCCCCGGGTGGTGACGTCCCATCCCCCCTCGAGCGCTGAGCGGTCTCCTTGTCAGGCACAAGAATCATAACCTCACATCAGAACGCATAGCGGAAGCAATCAAAAGATGGGCAAACCAAACATACAGCTTATATTTACAACTTAACGGGGCCGAAGCCTATCGTTTACAAAATATTGTCCGTAGACTACATATGCTAAGACAAAAGGGAGTCCTGGGCTCGTCCTTATATACTCGTACTCACATCTCTGAAGATAGAAGGGGAGGCTGGGGTAATCGAACGGATCATCTCCAAGGCTTCCCGGTCAACCTGTGATGTGGGGGCTTCACGCTGTCCCGTCTCCTGTGATTGGTTATAAGAAATAACCGTTAGTCACAGAGCTAAGCAGAAAACACATCCCCCTCCCCGGATCCGTATCCAGGGGGCGGCTAAAGACAGAATTGAAATAGCCGAAGCAAGGAAAGGGTTAGCAGCAGGTAAACATATACATACACATATATATATATAAAGCGGGGCTCCTGCCCGAATAACCACAATCGCGCAGCATAATAAATCTATAACACTATCGCGCGTGTATACACACCCCAGGTTCTCAAGACCTGTACCCACACAAAGACCCTGTGTCGACACAGTTTTAGACCGCTTTAGTTCAAGCAGGGGAGCTAACCCCGCGGGCCTCACCGATGTGGCCGTCGGTGACAGTGGCCAGTCCTGCCACTTCTGAATGTAGTCGTACCGTATCATTCAGGCCCTCCTGTACAACTTGGTGTACTAACTGGATGTGAGCGACATCCGGCGAGCCGATTTGAAGGCCGACCAGCGGAGGTAAAACTACATGCTCAGGGGTGATAACCTGCTGCGCATATCTCCCTGTCGCCATGAGTCGTCAACCCACCCGCACCGGTACGAACGGTCTGCGAGCGTGACCAACCCGCCACTTCCAATCAATCTTCACCCGCTTTATATAAAACAAACCCTTAGGCCACGTGGCATTTCCACTCCACCGGTCTCACAACCCCGGACCGGGAGACTTAGCGGTATGAGGGCTCCTTGCTTGGGGCTAACCTGGGAGGAAGGACTCAACTCCGGGTTTTCCCCAACTAAGGCCTCGCCGAAGGGAGGACAAGCACCGCATCTGTTGCCACGGCAGCTCTGCACTAGTAAGTAAATTAGGCCGAAGCAGGGGCCATAATACTAAACAGAATGTAGGCCGAAAGCAGAGGCCATAATGATAAGCAGAAAGTAGGCCGAAAGCAAAGGCCATAATGATAAGCAGAAAGTAGGCCGAAAGCAAAGGCCATAATGATAAGCAGAAAGTAGGCCGAAAGCAAAGGCCATAATGATAAGCAGAAAGTAGGCCGAAAGCAAAGGCCATAATGATAGGACCAGTACGAGACTGGATTTAAACGCAAGTACAGAAATGTAAATGCGGGGGACCAGTACGAGACTGGATTTAAACGCAAGTACAGAATGTAAATGCGGGGGACCAGTACGAGACTGGATTTAAACGAAAGTACAGAATGTAAATGCGGGGGACCAGTACGAGACTGGATCTAAACGGAAGTACAGAATGTAATTGCATAAGAAGAAATGGTTAGTAGTCCAATCACTCCATAAGAGGAGGCTTCGATCGATGACTCCGTTCTTTTATTATCGTCGCGGCGGGGTTACGTTTTGGCGCCGCGTCGCGATGTCGTTCCGATTTTTGGCGTTGCTTCTCCGAGCTCAGTCGATCTTTTTAGATTAATACGCATAATTTTGGATAAGTATTTAAAATATGCGTCGAGGAGACGCCGATTCATTTTAATGAATTTTGCTCTTTTCCGGGCGTCTATTTTTGTTTGAAAAGGCTTTTGAGGGGTTAAATCACAAGTCCACACCCCCTATCTTTGATAGTATTTGTAAAATACCTATATTTAGTGCCCCTAATATTTGGGGATTTTTAGAAACACATTTGGGCATTTTAATACCTAAAATAAACTTTATATTGGGTTTTAAAAATAGTAAAACCCCTCCTAAAATCCCAAAAAATTACAGGGGGTGCCCCCAAGGGTGGGGCACATTTTCCGTTTAGAAAACTTTTCCTAAAAAGGCCCCATTTTTTTTTCAAAAAAAGAAGAAGGGGAAGGGGTTTTTGGTGTGCGTTTAGAGGAGAGGAGAAAGCTGAGGGCGCCACACCGGGCGCCCTCCTTGGGTCCCCACAGCGGATCCACAGCGGATCCGCTGTGGGGGGCACACAAGTGGAGGAATTGGGCGGGGATTAAGGTTGCGGGCGGGGGGGGGGGGGGGGGGGCGCTTGATCTCCTGGGGGAGATCGTGCGGCCCCCGATCGGGCTCGGGTGGCTGCCGCTGCCGCCACCGGGCAGCGGCCTGCCGGGGCCGGCGCCGCCCCCGGCCGGTGCGCCGGGGGCCGGCGACTCCTCCGGGGGTGGTCCGGCGGCCTGGCACCGCCGGCCACCACCGGGGAAGGGAGTAATAGGGGCGGGCGGCGGCGGCGTGGCCTGCATGGGCCATGCAGGCCGCTGTGCCGCCGCCCTTCCGTCGGGGGGCCACCGGCGCCGCCCCCGGTCGGTGCGCCGGGGGTCGGCGCCAACTCCGGTGGTGGCCCGGTGGCCTGGCGCCGCCGGACCCCACCGAAAAACGGGGCAGAAGGGGCGAGGAGGCGCGGTGCAGCCAGCCCGAGCCGTGCCGGCTTGTTACACGGCCGCCTCCTCGCGCGCAGCCCTCCCTGCCGCCCCTGGTCGGGGCGCCGGGGAGGGGGCAGCCGTTCGGCGGTGGCCCGGCAGCCTGGCGCCGCCGGCCGCCGCCGGGGAAGGGAGTAACTCCCTTACAGGGAGCGCAGGGAGGAGGGGGAAGACACGGCCGCCGCCGGCCGTGCCTGCCGACGGCCTGAACGCCTCCTCCGGGAGGTAGGAAAGGGGAGGGGGAGATCTCTACCTGAGGGGTTGGGGGTTGGTGGTGGTGGCCGGCCATGGAGGAGGAGGAGGAGGTCGGCCGTGGGCTTGCTCCGGCAAGGGAGGAGGAGGAGGGGCTGCAGGCTGGGCTGTCGGCAGAGGAGGGGGAGAGAGAGAGAGAGAGTGGTGTGGGGGAGAAGAAGAGGGCTGCCCCTCCTTTTATAGGAAGGAGGGGTGGCCACCTCCCCCTCTCCCTCCCTTCCACGTGTAGGAAGGAAGGGTGAGTGGGGGGGGGGGGATATTTTCTTCCCCCCCCCCCCCCCTCCTTTCTCTCTCTTCCCCTTGCCCTAATAGGGCAGCCCCCTTCTTGGGGGTTTTGACTCCGGGTTCGTGCACATCGTAGTTTATACGTTGCATTGGGGTGGTCTGCATAGTGCCCCAAATGGTATATTCCCCACACGACCTTGTATCGAGACGCAACGAGTTCTGTTGCGCTTGTATTGTCCATACGAGTCCAACGGAACTGACGGACGTCAATTCGGGGTTCGTACGGCCACTATTTACAATAATGAGGTAGTGGCGCGCTACGATACCCGAAACGGTCGTTTTTTCCATACGACCTCGGATCGGAGTGCAACGAATTCCGTTGCGTTCGTATTGTCCATACGAGTCCAACGGAACTGACGGAAGTCAATTCGGGGCTCGTATGGCCATTATTCATATTAATGAGGTAGTGGCGCGCTACGATACCCGAAACGGTCGTTTTTTTCCATACGACCTCGGATCGGAGTGCAACGAATTCCGTTGCGTTCGTATTGTCCATACGAGTCCAACAGAACTGACGGAAGTCAATTCGGGGCTCGTATGGCCATTATTCATATTAATGAGGTAGTGGCGCGCTACGATACCCGAAACGGTCGTTTTTTTCCATACGACCTTGGATCGGAGTGCAACGAATTCCGTTGCGTTCGTATTGTCCATACGAGTCCAACAGAACTGACGGAAGTCAATTCGGGGCTCGTATGGCCATTATTCATATTAATGAGGTAGTGGCGCGCTACGATACCCGAAACGGTCGTTTTCTACTGCTCGGGCCTACTTTTATTGGGCTCACTAGGGTCTAGTGGCCCAATAAAAGTCGGGATGTTACAATCCAATAAAAATAAAGAGATTTTCGTCCCCGAAAATTGGCTAAAGTAGGGGTTTAAATGATGTACCTGGGGGAAGAGCGTCGGGTATTTCTCTCGTACGAGCGTCTCGGGTTCCCAAGTGAACTCTTCGCGTCCACCGTTCGACCATAAGATCTTGACCATTGTGACCGTTTTGTTCCGCAGCTCTTTGATCTTGGAGTCCACTATCTTCACAGGTTCGAGTCGGACAGATCGGTCGGATTGTACTGATGTTGGTGGGGTGGGAAGGTGCTGCTCTGGTTGGCGCAGAACACGTCTTAGCGAGGAGACATGAAATACGTCGTGAAGGCTCCCCAGCTCGGCTGGCAAAGCTAACCTGTAAGCCACCGGGCCAATTCTTTCGATGACGGGATACGGGCCTAGATAGCGGGGGTCCAGCTTTTTCTGCCTCTTGATTCGTGATATCCCATGCATTGGCTTAATCTTTAAGAACACCATATCTCCCACTTGGAATTCTACTTGCCGATGACGTGCGTCGTAATACTTGGCCTGCCGGCTCTGCGCTTCCAGCATGCGTTCCCGGATTAGTCTTATTGCGGCGGTGGTATCGTCGATGTAGGTGATTCCTAAGGCTTCGGGGTCCTCATCCTGTGCCCAAGATAGCGGGGTCCGACAGCGTCTTCCGTAGAGGGCTTCGTACGGTGCCATCTTGATGCTTGCCTGGAAACTGTTGTTATATGAGAACTCTACCAGAGGTAGTAACTGCTCCCATGGCTCGTTATGCTCTACTATGCATAATCGGAGAAGATCTTCCATCGTCCGATTTGTTCTTTCCGTCTGCCCATCGGTCTGGGGGTGGAAGGCGGTGCTAAAAGCTAATCTGGTTCCCAGATAAGCTTGCACTCTTCTCCATTCCTTCGATGTAAAGCGCCCATCGCGGTCCGAGACGATTGATTTGGGTATTCCATGAAATCGGACTACCTGCTCGATAAATAGTCGGGCTAGAATGTCGACACCATCGCCTTGCCGGTTCGGGATGAATCGGGCTACCTTGGTGAGGCGGTCCACTACTACCCATATGGAGTCGTTACCTGCACGGGATCGGGGTAAGCCATGGACAAAATCCATGGAAATATCCTCGAACTTCCATTCTGGAATTGGCAGGGGTTGTAGTAGGCCTCCTGGGCTACGACATTCGGCTTTGACCATTTGGCAGGTTTGGCAGCGCGCTACATAAGCGGTGACATCCTTCTTCATGCCTGGCCAGTATAGGGTCCTGCGCAGGTCCGTATACATTTTTACTACTCCCGGGTGTATCGAGTACCTTGTCTGGTGAGCTTCACGGAGTATCTCCTCACGGATCCCTTCTGCAGCGGGAATGAATATGCGGTGTCTGTATTGCAGGATGCCATCATACAGGTTGTAGTCTTCTTGTACACCGTGTTGCAAGGCCTGAATGATCGGTGCTGCTTCAACGTCGGTCTTCTGGGCTTCCCGTATTCTATTCCTGATGTCACACTGTATCTCCATCCAATAGAGGTGGGCTTGGTATTCCATCGGATTTCTGCGGGTGATGAGGATAATATCCATTTCTGCCAATGATTTGACTAACTCCTCTGGCACCGTTTCTAACCAACTCCCGGTCCTCGGAGGCTGCCGACTCAAGGCGTCTGCAACTTTATTAGCCTTGCCAGGGTGGTACTGGAGGGCGAAGTCATAATCACAGAGAAATTCTAACCACCGGCGTTGCCGGAGGTTTAGCTCTTTCTGGGTGAAGACGTATTTGAGGCTTTTATGATCGGAGAAGATCTCGCATCGTACCCCGTAGAGGTAATGTCTCCAGATTTTTAAGGCAAAAACTACCGCTCCCAGCTCCAGATCGTGGGTGGCGTAGTTTAGTTCATGCGGCTTGAGCTGACGTGAGGCGTAGGCAATCACCTTGCCATGTTGCATAAGCACGGCCCCCAATCCTTTCAGAGAGGCATCAGCATAGATTTGGAAACCCTCGGTACCGGAGGGGAGGGTTAGGATTGGGGCCGATATTAGCCGGTTCTTTAGTTCGATGAATGCCGCCTCGCATTCAGGAGACCATTGGAATGTCACATCCTTCTTGGTGAGGGTGGTAAGTGGTAATGCGATCTTGGAGAAGCCTTCGACGAACTTACGGTAGTAGCCGGCGAGGCCAAGGAAACTTCGGATGTCTGCCGCTGTCTTAAGTGGCGGCCAATCTCGTACTGCTTGCACCTTGGCTTGATCTACCGCTACTCCGTTTTTGTTGACGGTGTGTCCCAGAAAGCCGACTTCTTCCACCCAGAACTCGCATTTGCTAAACTTGGCGAAGAGTGAGTGTTCTCTTAGCTTAAGTAGTACCATTTGGAGGTGCCTGGAGTGATCGGTTTTGTTCTTTGAGTAGATGAGAATATCATCTATGAAGACTATTACGAAATGATCCAGGAAGGGTTTGAATACCGTATTCATCAAAGCCATGAAGGCGGACGGGGCATTGGTTAATCCAAATGGCATTACCATGAACTCGTATAGTCCGTAGCGAGAGCTGAAGGCGGTCTTGGGAATGTCCTCTTCTCGTACTCTAAGTTGATAGTAGCCGGACCTTAAGTCCATTTTGGAAAAGACGGACGCGCCTTGTAGTTGATCGAACAGTTCATCTATCCGGGGTAGGGGATAGGTATTCCGGATGGTGAGTTTATTCAAGCCTCTGTAGTCGATGCAGAGGCGCAGCGATCCGTCCTTCTTTTTAACGAACAGTACTGGGGCTCCCCAGGGAGAGGTACTAGGACGTATGAATCCTGCGTCGACTAACTCTTGTAGCTGAATCTTGAGCTCAGCCAGTTCCCTCGGGGCCATCCGGTATGGTGCTCGGGACACTGGTCGGGCTCCTTGAGTAAGTTCGATTTGGAAGTCTACTTCCCGTTGCGGGGGCAACCCGGGGAGTGACTCTGGGAAGATATCTGGGAAGTCCCTGATCACAGGTACTTTAGCGAGTACTTGCGTCGTGTTCTCCATCTCAAAGTAGATTAGGTACATCTCGTCCTTCCGTCGAACTGCCTTGACGGTTTGTGCAGATGTTAAGATAATGCGGGTGACGGAGGGTATACCTGCTAGCGTGATAAATTGCCCATTCGGATTCTGGAGGCGGATTTCTCGAGTCGAACAATTGATTTGGGCGCTGTGCTCGGCCAACCAATCCATTCCCAGAATGATGTCGAACCCGGTTATTGCTAAGATGGTGGCGTTGACTTCGAACTCTATGCCTCCTAGCATTGCCTGGAAGGAACACTTCTCGGTGGAAGTCATATCTGATCCATCCGGGAGTCGTATTCGGATTGACATCCCGGATGATCGCACCGTGTTCTCCTTGTCGGCGATGAAATTTTGTGCAACGAAAGAGTGTGTGGCGCCGGTATCGAACAGTGTTTTAGCGGGACGACCTTCTACCAAAAGTAAACCTGATAACATATATGTATATATATCATAATCATAAGCTTTTCACAGATATACAAGAGTAGGGATGACATATACAAAAAGTCTCAATATATAAGCTAAAACATTTCCTAGGATATCGTACTATCGGAAGTAGATACCTATCACTACGTCAGGAGCAGGACCGTGCTGGAGGTCCAACGCGTATGCCTCGAGCGGTGCTGCTCTGCCCTGCCTAGCCGGCTCCCTCCTGCCTGCGGGACGTCCTCTGCGTCCACCTCGTCCTCTCTCCGCCGCTCTCTGTACTGCTCCTAAACCGGGTCTCCCGGTAGCCTGTGGGCAGAAGGCTCGTATATGCCCAGGCTGCTGGCATAGGTAGCAGTTCCCTGCGAAGGGAACATCTCGTCGTGCGGCCGGGACGACCTGTGGTGCTGGGGCTGGGGGTGCTGGTCGGGGCTGGGGTGCTGGTCGGGGCTGGGGTGCCTGCCTATATGGCTGGTGACGCTGCCGCTGTCTCTCGTCTCGGCCCTGCCTGCGAGGACCTGCTCTTCTCTCTCGGTCCTGAGTCCGGGGAATACCTACGTGTCCCCTCCGCTGCTGGGCTACCATCCGCTGATCCATCTCTAGAGCGGTGGCATGTGAGGCGATCGTGTGGAAGGATGCCTGGGATATCATGATCAGGGCCTGACGGAGGTCGTCTCGTAATCCCCGATAAAATCTGGCCGCCCTATCCCTATCTGTACCTGCTAAGGTCCCGGCGAAGCGGGCCAGGTGGATAAACTCTCTCTGGTAGTCTGGAACCGTCCTATCTCCCTGTCTGGTCTGTAGGAACCGCTCCTGGAGTGCCATCCGGTCTGCATCTGAAATGAAATGCTTTAAGAAAGCATCCGAGAACTCCCCCCAGAGAATGGTGCTAAGGGGTCGCCCTCTAAAAGTGGAGCGGCTAGCTGCCCTCCACCAGTCCCGGGCATAGCCCTCCAACATGGTCACTACTAGGGATACTGCGGCTACTGCTGGGCACATCATCCCTACAAGAAGCTCCTCTACCCTCTCCACCCACTCCTCGGCCTGGATGGCCGACTCTGTACCCCGAAAGGTGGGGGGCCTTAGCCCTCGGAAAGTCGTCAGTAGATCAGTGGGTACGGTGGCCTGCTGGGGTGGCCGTAAAGTGGCTGTCTGGAAGGCGGCCAACAGGGCTACCAGGGTCTGCCCGAGCTCTGTCTCTCCGAATGGGACTGTGGCCGGAGCGGTCTGAGCTGGTGGTGGAGTGGTAGGGTGGTACTGGTCTTGAGAGGAAGACCTTCCATTACTTGACTCCGGTATCTGGAGAAGTAACAAACGGGTGTCAGAACTTGCAAAACTAAGGGCATTTTGCAGGACTGAAAGGAAAGAAAGCGGAAAGCGTGTGGGTGTACTATCGTGCAGTCTCGAGTCCTTAACCTTAACCTAGAGGGTCCACCAGGCTTCCGCTGCATGGTTCGTCCCGAACCAAGAAACGGAACCGGGGGAAAGGAGGATCGAAAGACTGCCCCATGTGGTCGGATCGTGGTAGCTCTGATCCATTTGTAAGACCCCCCCTCCCCAATCCTGAACCGGGTTCAGGGAGGGGGGATCTTACTGCCCAAGAATGACCCCTTAACGCTCCCCGGGTGGTGACGTCCCATCCCCCCTCGAGCGCTGAGCGGTCTCCTTGTCAGGCACAAGAATCATAACCTCACATCAGAACGCATAGCGGAAGCAATCAAAAGATGGGCAAACCAAACATACAGCTTATATTTACAACTTAACGGGGCCGAAGCCTATCGTTTACAAAATATTGTCCGTAGACTACATATGCTAAGACAAAAGGGAGTCCTGGGCTCGTCCTTATATACTCGTACTCACATCTCTGAAGATAGAAGGGGAGGCTGGGGTAATCGAACGGATCATCTCCAAGGCTTCCCGGTCAACCTGTGATGTGGGGGCTTCACGCTGTCCCGTCTCCTGTGATTGGTTATAAGAAATAACCGTTAGTCACAGAGCTAAGCAGAAAACACATCCCCCTCCCCGGATCCGTATCCAGGGGGCAGCTAAAGACAGAATTGAAATAGCCGAAGCAAGGAAAGGGTTAGCAGCAGGTAAACATATACATACACATATATATATATATAAAGCGGGGCTCCTGCCCGAATAACCACAATCGCGCAGCATAATAAATCTATAACACTATCGCGCGTATACACACACCCCAGGTTCTCAAGACCTGTACCCACACAAAGACCCTGTGTCGACACAGTTTTAGACCGCTTTAGTTCAAGCAGGGGAGCTAACCCCGCGGGCCTCACCGATGTGGCCGTCGGTGACAGTGGCCAGTCCTGCCACTTCTGAATGTAGTCGTACCGTATCATTCAGGCCCTCCTGTACAACTTGGTGTACTAACTGGATGTGAGCGACATCCGGCGAGCCGATTTGAAGGCCGACCAGCGGAGGTAAAACTACATGCTCAGGGGTGATAACCTGCTGCGCATATCTCCCTGTCGCCATGAGTCGTCAACCCACCCGCACCGGTACGAACGGTCTGCGAGCGTGACCAACCCGCCACTTCCAATCAATCTTCACCCGCTTTATATAAAACAAACCCTTAGGCCACGTGGCATTTCCACTCCACCGGTCTCACAACCCCGGACCGGGAGACTTAGCGGTATGAGGGCTCCTTGCTTGGGGCTAACCTGGGAGGAAGGACTCAACTCCGGGTTTTCCCCAACTAAGGCCTCGCCGAAGGGAGGACAAGCACCGCATCTGTTGCCACGGCAGCTCTGCACTAGTAAGTAAATTAGGCCGAAGCAGGGGCCATAATACTAAACAGAATGTAGGCCGAAAGCAGAGGCCATAATGATAAGCAGAAAGTAGGCCGAAAGCAAAGGCCATAATGATAAGCAGAAAGTAGGCCGAAAGCAAAGGCCATAATGATAAGCAGAAAGTAGGCCGAAAGCAAAGGCCATAATGATAAGCAGAAAGTAGGCCGAAAGCAAAGGCCATAATGATAGGACCAGTACGAGACTGGATTTAAACGCAAGTACAGAAATGTAAATGCGGGGGACCAGTACGAGACTGGATTTAAACGCAAGTACAGAATGTAAATGCGGGGGACCAGTACGAGACTGGATTTAAACGAAAGTACAGAATGTAAATGCGGGGGACCAGTACGAGACTGGATCTAAACGGAAGTACAGAATGTAATTGCATAAGAAGAAATGGTTAGTAGTCCAATCACTCCATAAGAGGAGGCTTCGATCGATGACTCCGTTCTTTTATTATCGTCGCGGCGGGGTTACGTTTTGGCGCCGCGTCGCGATGTCGTTCCGATTTTTGGCGTTGCTTCTCCGAGCTCAGTCGATCTTTTTAGATTAATACGCATAATTTTGGATAAGTATTTAAAATATGCGTCGAGGAGACGCCGATTCATTTTAATGAATTTTGCTCTTTTCCGGGCGTCTATTTTTGTTTGAAAAGGCTTTTGAGGGGTTAAATCACAAGTCCACACCCCCTATCTTTGATAGTATTTGTAAAATACCTATATTTAGTGCCCCTAATATTTGGGGATTTTTAGAAACACATTTGGGCATTTTAATACCTAAAATAAACTTTATATTGGGTTTTAAAAATAGTAAAACCCCTCCTAAAAATCCCAAAAAATTACAGGGGGTGCCCCCAAGGGTGGGGCACATTTTCCGTTTAGAAAACTTTTCCTAAAAAGGCCCCATTTTTTTTTCAAAAAAAGAAGAAGGGGAAGGGGTTTTTGGTGTGCGTTTAGAGGAGAGGAGAAAGCTGAGGGCGCCACACCGGGCGCCCTCCTTGGGTCCCCACAGCGGATCCGCTGTGGGGGGCACACAAGTGGAGGAATTGGGCGGGGATTAAGGTTGCGGGGGGGGGGGGGGGGGGGGGGGGGGGGGGGGGGGCCGCTTGATCTCCTGGGGGAGATCGTGCGGCCCCCGATCGGGCTCGGGTGGCTGCCGCTGCCGCCGCCGGGCAGCGGCCTGCCGGGGCCGGCGCCGCCCCCGGCCGGTGCGCCGGGGGCCGGCGACTCCTCCGGGGGTGGTCCGGCGGCCTGGCACCGCCGGCCACCACCGGGGAAGGGAGTAGTAATAGGGGCGGGCGGCGGCGGCGTGGCCTGCATGGGCCATGCAGGCCGCTGTGCCGCCGCCCTTCCGTCGGGGGGCCACCGGCGCCGCCCCCGGTCGGTGCGCCGGGGGTCGGCGCCAACTCCGGTGGTGGCCCGGTGGCCTGGCGCCGCCGGACCCCACCGGAAAACGGGGCAGAAGGGGCGAGGAGGCGCGGTGCAGCCAGCCCGAGCCGTGCCGGCTTGTTACACGGCCGCCTCCTCGCGCGCAGCCCTCCCTGCCGCCCCTGGTCGGGGCGCCGGGGAGGGGGCAGCCGTTCGGCGGTGGCCCGGCAGCCTGGCGCCGCCGGCTGCCGCCGGGGAAGGGAGTAACTCCCTTACAGGGAGCGCGGGGAGGAGGGGGAAGACACGGCCGCCGCCGGCCGTGCCTGCCGGCGGCCTGAACGCCTCCTCCGAGAGGTAGGAAAGGGGAGGGGGAGATCTCTACCTGAGGGGTTGGGGGTTGGTGGTGGTGGCCGGCCATGGAGGAGGAGGAGGAGGAGGTCGGCCGTGGGCTTGCTCCGGCAAGGGAGGAGGAGGAGGGGCTGCAGGCTGGGCTGTCGGCAGAGGAGGGGGAGAGAGAGAGAGAGAGTGGTGTGGGGGAGAAGAAGAGGGCTGCCCCTCCTTTTATAGGAAGGAGGGGTGGCCACCTCCCCCTCTCCCTCCCTTCCACGTGTAGGAAGGAAGGGTGAGTGGGGGGGGGGGGGATATTTTCTTCCCCCCCCCCCCCCCTCCTTTCTCTCTCTTCCCCTTGCCCTAATAGGGCAGCCCCCTTCTTGGGGGTTTTGACTCCGGGTTCGTGCACATCGTAGTTTATACGTTGCATTGGGGTGGTCTGCATAGTGCCCCAAATGGTATATTCCCCACACGACCTTGTATCGAGACGCAACGAGTTCTGTTGCGCTTGTATTGTCCATACGAGTCCAACGGAACTGACGGACGTCAATTCGGGGTTCGTACGGCCACTATTTACAATAATGAGGTAGTGGCGCGCTACGATACCCGAAACGGTCGTTTTTTCCATACGACCTCGGATCGGAGTGCAACGAATTCCGTTGCGTTCGTATTGTCCATACGAGTCCAACGGAACTGACGGAAGTCAATTCGGGGCTCGTATGGCCATTATTCGTATTAATGAGGTAGTGGCGCGCTACGATACCCGAAACAGTCGTTTTTTCCATACGACCTCGGATCGGAGTGCAACGAATTCCGTTGCGTTCGTATTGTCCATACGAGTCCAACAGAACTGACGGAAGTCAATTCGGGGCTCGTATGGCCATTATTCATATTAATGAGGTAGTGGCGCGCTACGATACCCGAAACGGTCGTTTTTTTCCATACGACCTTGGATCGGAGTGCAACGAATTCCGTTGCGTTCGTATTGTCCATACGAGTCCAACAGAACTGACGGAAGTCAATTCGGGGCTCGTATGGCCATTATTCATATTAATGAGGTAGTGGCGCGCTACGATACCCGAAACGGTCGTTTTCTACTGCTCGGGCCTACTTTTATTGGGCTCACTAGGGTCTAGTGGCCCAATAAAAGTCGGGATGTTACAGCAGGCCCCTACGACGCTGGGACTCGACGGCGGAGGAGAAGGGCGAACCTTCAATCGACGGTGGTGCAAAGCCCCCGAGGCAGGGCCTCTTTATAAAGTTTTTTCTTAAGTGAGTGTAAGTGTCAAAATATGGTTTTACAGTATGAAATCATTTGGTGCATAGCTTTATGTAAGATAAGATAGGTGCACGAGTCTGGGCTCGCGGCTTTTACATAACATGAAATATAAGATAGGTGCATGAGTCTGAGCTCGCGGCTTGTACATAAATTGAAGATAAGTTTGCGCGAGCTTGAGCTCGTGGCTTAGTACATGGTAGAGGTCCCTGGATCACTGGTAAAAGCGGCGCAGGTTTTGAGCGTTCCAGGTGCGTGGCAAAGTCTTCCCTTCCGCCGTCCTGAGCCTGTGTGTTCCGGGTTTCACGACTGTGGTGATTACGTACGGGCCCTCCCAGGCCGGTGAGAGCTTATCTCCTTGGGGGCCTTTACCGGCGGCCTCGAAGCTGCGTAAGACGAGATCTCCTACGTTGATTGGTCTGGGCTTCACCCTCCTGTCGTAGGTCCGGGCGACACGCATTTGGTAGAGTGCAGCGCGGTGAGCAGCGCTGTCTCGAACTTCTGGGATTAGATCGAGGTTTTCTCGGAGCAGTCCATCATTCTTGCTGGGGTCGAAGGTTAGTACTCGAGCACTCGGAACGCCGATGTCGACGGGGATGATAGCTTCGGTTCCGTAACAGAGGTTATAAGGTGTCTCCCCTGTAGGAGTCCTCTCTGTTGTGCGATACGCCCACAACACATTCGGGAGCGCGTCTACCCACTGTCCCCCGGCTTCTTCCAAGCGTGTTTTCAGTCCTTTGAGGATGGTGCGGTTTGTGACTTCTACTTGTCCGTTGGTTTGCGGATGTGCCACGGCCGTGTGACGTAGGTTGATCTTCAGATCCTCGCACATCTTGGTGAAGGACTTCCCAGTGAATTGAGTGTCGTTGTCGGCAATGATCGCAGTTGGGATGCCGAAGAGGCAGACGATGTTCTTCCAGATGAATTGCTTGGCGTTTTCTTCCGTAATTTTGGCCAGGGGCTCCGCCTCCACCCATTTGGTGAAATAGTCTATGGCTAGGATGATGAACTTCCTCTGCCCGGATGCTAGAGGTAGGGGACCGAGGAGGTCGATCCCCCACTGCGCAAATGGCCACGCACTCTGCAGCGTGGAAAGTGAGACCGGGGGTTGATGAGGCATGTTGGCGTGCAGCTGACAGCTTTTGCACTTCTGGACAAAGTCGGTCGCGTCCTTCCTCATTGTTGGCCAATAGAAGTCTTGTCGTAGTATTTTTCGCGCTAATGCCTTCCCGCCTAGGTGTTCTCCGTAGACTCCTCCGTGTACTTCCCTGAGGGCGTAGTCTGCCTCGCCCGCTGGCAGGCATTTTAGATATGGTCCTGAGAATGCCCGTTTGTAAAGCTCCCCATCTATAATGGTGAACGATGATGCCCGCATTCGTAGCCTTCGCGCCTCTAGGCGATCTTCGGGAAGGTCCCCTTGCTCGAGGTAAGCTCGCAACGGGGTCATCCAGGATGACTCTTCCTGGTGAATGGCTGCGATTTCCCATGGCCCTTGAATGCTTGGGATCACGACTTCTTCGATTCGGCGTCTTCGAGGCTGGTAGCTGGAGGGTGAGGTGGCGAGCTTGGATAGAGCATCCACCCTGGAATTCTGCTTTCGGGGGATGTGTAGAATCTGATACGATGAGATCTTCTGGAGAAGTGATTTCGCGAATGCGAGGTACTTCGCCATCTGTTCGCTCTTAGCCTCGTAATCTCCTTCAACCTGTGAGACCACGAGTTGGGAGTCTGTATAGATCGTTAGGTTCCCGGCTTTGCAGTCGATGGCGAGTCGGAGTCCGGCGATCAGTGCTTCGTATTCCGCGATGTTATTTGTTGCGGGGAACTTTAGTCGGAGTCCGTAATCCAGGGTGATCTCTTCGGGGCTTATGAGGAGCAATCCTGCTCCGACCCCTTCAGCTCCAGAGGCGCCGTCGACATAGAGGGTCCAACGGGGGCTGGTGGTGTCTTTGATGAGGGTTGTTTCTGGCGGGATGGTGTATTCCACCACGAAGTCGGCGAGAACCTGCGACTTGATGTCGGGCCGAGGCAGGAATAGGATGTCGAACTCGCCGAGTTCTACGGCCCACTTTACAAGTCTCCCCGAGACTTCCGGCTTTTGGAGGATTGCCCGCAATGGGAGTTGCGTCAAAACCTTGACCGCATGAGCCTGGAAGTAGGGTCTAAGTTTTCTAGCGGAGAAAACAAGAGCCAAGGCTGTCTTGTCTGCTGCCGGATACCTGGTTTCGGTGTCGGTGAGGAATTTGCTGAGGTAGTAGATTGGTCGCTGCACCCCTCCTTCGTCTTTCACGAGCACTGAGCTAAGAGACGTAGGCGACACGGCCAGGTACAAGAACAGAGTTTCCCCGGGGGTGGGCTTTGACAGAAGCGGTGGCGAAGCCAGGTACTGTTTGAGAAGCTCGAAGGCCACTTGGCACTCGTCCGTCCACTGTAAACCTGAATGTCGTGCTCCCCGGAGGATTTTGAAGAAGGGGAGGTACTTGTCTCCCGTTCGTGATAGGAAACGGGACAAAGCAGCGATCCTCCCGTTTAGGCGTTATACTTCCTTAATTGAGCGAGGTGGCGACATATCCTCCAACGCCTTGATCTTCTCGGGGTTGGCCTCAATTCCCCGATGGGTTACCATGAAACCTAGAAACTTCCCCGTCGTCACACCAAACGCACACTTGCTGGGATTGAGCCGCATCTGGAAGCGACGGAGAAGCCGGAAGCACTTTTCCAAGTCTTCCAAGTGGTCGCGTCGGTGGACGCTCTTTACTAGCATGCCGTCCACGTAAACCTCCATTGTTTCTCCGATGAGGTCCTTGAAGACCTTGTTCATCAGCCTTTCGTAGGTGGCTCCGGCGTTTTTAAGGCCGAAAGGCATCACCTTGTAGCAGTAGACTCCCCGGTCGGTGCGGAAGGCAGTATGTTCTTCGTCTACGGGGTTCATCCTTATCTGGCTGTAACCTGAATAAGCATCCATGAAGCTGAGCAGCTCATGGCCTGTCGTAGCATCGACGAGCTGGTCAATCCTTGGGAGGGGGAAGCTGTCCTTCGGGCATGCTTGGTTCAGATTGCTGTAGTCGACGCACATCCGCCACTTTCCCGAGGCCTTCTTCACCATGACTACGTTGGCGAGCCATGTGGGGTATTCTGCTTCGCGTATGAATCGTGCCTCTAGGAGCTTAGCTACCTCCTCCTCGATCGCCTTTAAACGCTCGGGGGCAAAGTTCCTCTTCTTTTGAATCACAGGTCTGCAGGCGGGGTTGATGTTTAGCGAATGATAGATAACATTAGGATCTACCCCGGGCATGTCTTCCGGGCTCCAAGCGAAAATGTCCTCGTTCTCCTGCAGGAAGGTGGTGAACTCTTCTCGTTCCTTTTGTATTAAGAGTGACCCGACCTGAACAGTTCGAGTCGGGTCTCACCGGGAGAGTGGTATTTCTACCAGCCCTTCAACGGGCGCTCCTCGTTGCAAAGTAGCCTCGTCCTGCAGGTCGAAGTTATTGATGTTGAGAGCGGTCGCCCTTGCTGGTTGGGCCTGCTTCAGGTAGCAGGTCCTGGCTGCCTCTTGGTCTCCTCTTACGACTCCTATTCCGGCGGCAGTAGGGAACTTCATAGCTAGGTGTGGAATGGAGGGGATTGCCCCGAAGATCGACTGGAGCGGTCTCCCGAAGATGGCATTGTAGGCGGAGGTGGACTCTACCACCATGAACTGGATGTTGTGTGTTGACTGTCTTGGAAATTTGCCCAATGTGACTGGGAGAATGATCATGCCTTACACCGGGACAGGTCTGTTATCGAAGCCGTAGACGGGCCCGGCTGCAGGACTAAGCTGGTCTTTTGTGAGCTTCATACTTTGCAAAGTGGAGAGAAATAAGACATCGACCGAGCTTCCATTGTCGACCAGTATTCTCTTCACCTTGAAGCAGGGATCCCCGATCCCCGCGCTGATCACGAGTGGATCCTGGTGCGGAAGCCGCAACCCTTGCAAGTCTTCATCTCCGAAAGCTATCGTAATATCTTGCTTGAGTTTTTTGTCTTCGTGGTCTCTTACGGGCTGGGCAGTTGAGAGGATCTGTGATGCTGAGACGGGGGGTCCGGCGATCGTCTCGATTTCTCCTACCATCGGCCTTCCTCCCCCCGCGCCTCGGGGGCGGGAGGCTGCTCCCCTGCATTCCTAGGCTGCTGGGGCTGATTGGGAATCTGGCCTTGTAGGAATCTTCCCAGGAGTCCCTGGCGGATGAGGCGCTCGATTTCGTCTTTGAGTCTGGTGCACTCCTCAGTGGTATGCCCGGTCCCCCGATGGAACACGCAGTACCTGGACTGGTCGCCCCTTGGATTTGGCGGGGGTATCCTGGGCATGCGGAGCTCGAGGTTGTTTTGTATGGCGTAGAGCACATTCGTTCTGGTGGTGTTCAACGGGGTGTAGGTCCTGGGCGGCTGTGGTCCCAGATCCCTCTGGTGGTTACGCCGACGTTCATCGCTGCGACGCTCCTCGCCGCGACGTTCTTCTCGTTCGCGGGGGGCTTGATCTGATCCCCTCTTCCTCCCCTGGCTTCCTTCGAACTGCCGACGGTGTGCTTCGATAGCCTCATCTGCAGCTATCTGTGCTTCAACCCGATGAACGAGGTCGGGATAACTTGGCACGGTTTCTCTCATGAGAGCCGAGTAGAAGCCACTTGGGCGGAGTCCTCCCAGGAAAACTCCTCGCAGGAGCTCGGGGTCGACTCCTGGGATCTGTCGAGCCTCGGTAGTGAAGCGTCGGAAGAAATCTTTGAGTGTCTCTCCATCGTTCTGGCGGATTCCTGAGAGGTGGGAGGGATCCCGGACAATTCGGCGGTTGGCGATGAACTGATCCACGAACTGCTGCGCCATTTCTGTGAAGTTGTTGATGGCCCCATTCCGCAGGGAATGGAACCAAGTGCGTGCTTGTCCCTTCAAGGTTGCTGGGAACACTTGGCAGAGGAGCTGATCAGGAGCGTTGTAAATCCTCATGACGGTGGTGAAGTGATTGACGTGCTCCAGTGGATCGTCCGTCCCGTCGAACGTCTCGATGTTGGGAAGCTTGAAGCCATTAGGAATTGGATGGGCTAAGACTTGAGGTGATAGCGGGGAGTCATGATGCGCGGGACGGCGGGTGAGAGCGGCGCGTCGTCCTGCTTGGGCATATTCTTCCTCTATCATGTTGCGTATCTCTTCCCGCGTAGCTCTTTCCACTGCTTGCTCAGGGGCAGCTCTTCCGTGGTGGTGGCGGCGGTGATCAGCTTCTGAGCCTCCAGCTGGTGGGCCAAGGTGAGCGGTATTTGCCGCATTGGAGAATCCTTCTGAAGCTTCGTCTTCTTGGACAGCCTCCCCGTTCGGGGCATGATTCAGAGCCGGGGGCGGCGGTGCGTTTAAAGCTGGCGGTTGGTTCGGAACTTGAGGAGCCCCAAGATTCCTCACGAGGGCCAACATCTCAGCTTGATGTTCTTCGATCTGCTGCATGCGCGCCTCCAAATCTGCTGCAGGTGCTGACAGCGCTTCCTCCGCGGGAGGTGCATTGATAAGTGAGTGGGAAGGAGCTGGGTCGACGCGTCCTTCCGGCATCGATCCTTCAGTAATGCGAGCACTCTTTCTTGCCATAGCAGTTGGCTCTCGAAGATTTTTTCGGGAAAGTTCCCACAGACGGCGTCAAACTGTTGCGGAACGCTTAGGGCTCTTGGTAGACCGGTTCACTTGAACCACCTTAGCTCGTGAGCGAACTAAGCGCGCAAACAGTCAATTAGAGATTCGTTGATTGCACTGGGACTTTTTAGCGTGGAAAACCCGGAAAGGGTAAAAAACCACGTGGTCGGAGCTGTGCCGACCAAATTCCACTATCTTCAGGGGGGTTACAAAGTGAGACTTAGAACTCGAGTGCGACAGGCCGCAACTCGTTACAGTAGTAGAGAGATAGAGAGATCCGAAGGCGACAGGCTGCCTCTTGAAAAAACTAAGTCATTTTCTCCTTCTGAGAAAGGTGGAGAACAAAAGTGAGTTACTCCTGGGAACAAAAGTGAGCTGCTCCTGGGAACAAAAGTGAGCTGCTCCGGGGAACAAAAGTGAGCTGCTCCGGGGAACAAAAGTGAGCTGCTGCGTCGCCTTTCGGGATGAAGGAAATCTTCAAGTCCGGAAAGGAAATCTTCAAGTTCCGAAGGAGAATTCCGCAAAAGTCTGCAAGGAGCTCTCCCAGGTCCAGAAGTCAAGGTCCTCTCAAATGAAGTCCCAGGCCCCTTTTTATAGCTTTGGCCGGGGGTAGTCCGGTAATCTTGTCGTTGACAGTTTCCATAAATGCTCAGTGGACGAATCATATTTTCCGGTTTGGGGCACACGGATCGCCATTTTTCGTAAATGGCCACCTTGCCCTTCGGGCAGCTTGGGCGGCTCGAGCAGTTCGGGCAGTTCTGTTGGAGGCGAAAAAGGCGACCGACTGTTCCTGAAAAGTGAGAAGCCTGAAAGACAAAAAGTGAGAAGCCGGAAACCCAAAAAGTGAGAAGCCGGAAAGACAAAAAGTGAGAAACAGGAAAGACAAAAAGTGAGAAAACTTCCTGATCGCGCTCAGAAACGTTCTGAGCGCGCGCTAGCGCCGAAGCGCTCCAAGTGCGCAACGAACCACGGGGATGCCTCGGACGGACGGCGGACGGGGAGTTGCCCCCCAAAGGGGGGACCGGGATCCGTTGGCGAGGAGAGGGCGCCGGACCGCACCCCGAGGAGGGGTGGGCGCGGATTGGCCGCACCCTCCAAGGGGGTGCGGCTTGGCTGCACCCCCCAAGGGGGGATGCGGCTTGGCCGCACCCCAAGGGGGGTGCGGCTTGGCCGCACCCCAAGGGGGGGGCGACTTGGCCGGCCGCACCCCTAAGGGCGGTGCGGTCGGGGGGTGCAGCCTGCGTGCTACCGCGCTCTTTGACTCTCGACCCCGCCTCTCTTTTCCAGGGCTTTCCTCAGGTGCGTCCTAAGGCCTTTACGGGTGTACAACACCTCTCGCAGACGAGGTGAGCCGATACATGAGCTAGTTCCATGATCCTCATATAAGATCACCAGAACACATAAATTTCTTCATTATTTTGGATTATAGATCATTCCTTAAAAGATATCATGATCCTCATATAAGATCATCAAAATCATTTGGGTTATCCAAACTTTACGTATGAAACGGCACTGCAAACGTTGTTCTTCCAAATAGTTTCACAGATTCTGCTACCACTTTGCAAAACAGCTGATTATTTTTCACTGATGCTTCTTCAGTCGCCTGCAGCTGAGCCAAAAAATGCCTAAATTAATAGAAGCATTTAAGTCACATTGCATATGGAATAAGAAAACTCTCTATCTTTTTTTGCTTCTTCAGAATTGAAGGTTTTTAGTTAATAATTCTGAAGATTGTTCATTCACACGCCCCCGCGTCCCGTTCTCCAAAACATGCCCCCACGTGTCGCTCAACATGCAGAGCCCACGCACACTGGGCCCGGGGGGGGGGGGGGGGGGGGAGGGAGTAAAGTGCACCTGCTCGGTGCAGTGCGGCATCCAACGGATGCGAGATCATCTCATCTCGCGCGAAGATGCGTGCACATCACATTTTGCTCTGAGATATGTGCGCGGATCCGTTGGATGCCGCACTGCACCGTAAAATGCAGCAAGTGCACTTTACTCTCCCCGGACCCCCGCACACCGCACTTTCAAGATTAATATATATATTATATACAGGAATAGTACATTCATGGAAGGTTTGATAATTAATATATCTATATCTATACTACTATATAAGAAAATAGGCTTATCGGTGTAATGCCCTGCCAATCAATAACCACCGTCCGATCTAACAATGAAATTTCTCTATTTAAACCCAGCCGTCCGATCTGATTTCATCACAACATCTCAGCCGTTCGATCAACCTGGAACGTTGATTCAATCTCGGCCGTCCATTTTTTCCCTAGGTCTCCTAAACCTACCTTGATAGGGTGTCTTAAACCTATAAATTTTATAGGACTCCTACCTTACAAAGTGAAATTACTATCTTACCCCCACTATTTTGAAAAAAACAGGTTGCGGGCGGGGCAGGCCTGTGGCCCCGCTTATTACAGTTATAGGGTCTTGAGCGGGGTTTAAATTGTTTTTTAATTTAAAAATTATAAAATTTTTAAAGAATGCGGCCATCCGGGATCGAAGTGGCGACATCCCATACAGGAATGTAAACCTTTACCACTCTGCCTACAATGGAGATGTGAAGATCCCAGAACTATTTTATAGATATAATAATAAATTGATATACATATTATGCCCCATGGGTTATGTTTTGTGCAAATTTTTTATGTAGCATTAATTTTTTTTCTTTCTAATATATATATATATATAACGGTTCAACCCCGGTTAAACCGGTTGGACCGATTCGACCTTGAACCTCTCCCTCTGCCGGTTCGATGCCAGGTCCGATTTTCAAAACCTTGATATTATTTTTTTTTTAAAACATTTAAAAAACTTGCTTTTTTTTAAAAAACACATTTAGAAATCACATCATTCGTGAATTCTATTTCTTTAAAATGAATTTAAATTTATTAATTAAATTAATCATTATTAATTATGAGTCGGGCACCCCGAAGCCCGTCGGGCGCCCCGATGCCCGCCGGTGCAGGCGAAGCCCGCCGTGGGGGCGGGCGAAGCCCGCCGCTGCTGGCCGGGTACTGTCGCGCGGGGCACGGGGGCCCCCCGTGCACTGTCACTCGTTTATATATATATATATATATTCATATATAGAGTTTCATTCTCCTCTCATTACAAAAGCACGTGACCAAGAAAACCCATAGTAAGAAAATACAAAAAAAAAGTGTATCATTTTATGTAAAATTATTAAGGTTAAATAATTCATTGTTAATTAGCATCAAATTTAGCTAGGTAAATGAATATTTATTTTAGCAATTGCTTCATGCAGTACAGCGGGCGGTGGCAAGTCGCGAGCAACAAAGCCACAAATACGCACGGGTAATGTGCGGGCAGTAATGACCCTCGACAAACGTGGCAGCACTTGGGAGTGAGGGCACGGCTGTGGGTACGACAGGAAGCGGGTGGTGTTCTTCGTGCCAAATTCTTTCCGTGGCACCACCGGGGCGCCGCCGGACTACCCCCGGCAAGTTCGCTGGAGTCCGGCGAACCTGCCGGTGTGCTCCGGTCAGGCAGTAGTTGGCTCCGGCGACGGCGGGCGGCAAGGGGGCTATTCTTCCGATCGGGTTTCGTCGGGGAAGAAGATTTTCTGAACAGTGCAATGTTGCTATTCGCAACCCCATTAAATCCGGATATCGCTATTTGCAGTCCAGATCATCGGGATCGAACGGTGGAGATTCAATGAGTGGTCATATTTTAGCTTCAAATGGTCCTATAAAGATATCACATTATGTTGTAACATCGTCGACAAACGAATACGAGCCGTCGGATCCTATTCATTAACAGGTGGTCTGTGAATAGCCTTTCAATTTTGCGTTGGTTAGTTTTTCGCAGACCACCGTAGTCTGCAAATAACCAAACAGTTTTGCGTCGGTTGACTATTCACAGACCAACTGTGTAAATTTTTTTTCAAAAAATTATAATAAAATACCGTATAAATAATTAAAAAAATGATTTTTTTTTTAAAATGCAAATAACTGAAAAATAAATTATTTAAAAAATAAATTAAACCAAAAATTAAAATAAGTCTACCGATCGGGGGCGGGCGTAGCACACCATCGCGAGGCAGGTACTGTCGCGCGGGGTACAGGGGCCTTCCCGTGCACCGTCACTCACGTGCGTGCGTGGGTATGTGTGTGTGTGACTGTAACACAGACTATTGTTGTTCCATATAACTGTTATACCGTTCTAACAATAGCAAATGCTTGACCAGCACCTCTTCACTGGGTTCTGATGAAAGTTTCATTTTGAATCTCAACTAATAATCTTTATTAATTTCATATGAATGTGATACTATGCTACATCAATTATTATAAGGTAAAAAGACAAATCCTTGCATCATCACAGGTTACCAAACAAAAATGAAAAAAAAAAACAGAACAAAACAAACAGGAGATATTGCGCAAAGGAGCTGGGCAGAATAAAGTTCGTCTTTCTTGGCACCTGCAAATATATAAACTTGATCGATTCCAAATAGTTGAGATAAAATTAATGCAGGCGATGACGATTTATAGATCAATTGATGCTCGTCTCTTTTCATTATAGAAGCCTTTGCGGAATTCCTTCAGCAAATCCGAGCAATGCACGGTTTCGCTATGCAATCTTATTGATTGATACAACGCAAACTGTGTATATATAGGCCAACAGAGTTCCTCGATGCATCGAGCGCAGAATATACACCGACTCCATTACCTCTGCAAGAACCTGTTGAGGATGGTTTTTCTGGAGGAAGCTTCGTCCCCATCGCCCTTCCCTAGTTCTATGTAGGCTTTGAGGGCGCATCGGAATATGGAATTCGTCTGCTTCCTCAGCTTTGCGTTGTCTAATAACGAGTTTATCAGCATCCTTCTCATCCCTTCATCTCCTGTGGCTGGATCATCGCCGTTGATGGCGATCACATCTTCGGGGGATCCAGCTGCCTTCACTTTCGCTGGGTCAAAGTTGACTTCTTCATCTTCTTGAGCAAGTAACAGAGCCTACCATCAGGAATTTTTCACTCATTAGCTTTATCACAACTATTTAGATAAGGTTATAACCCTCCAATCACAGTCCATGGGATCCATAACTCATTTTTCTTCAAAGTCATTCACATCAATTTTGTCAAGCCTTCATATTGATGAATATTCCCTTCATTGTAGATGTTTAAACCTTTCAAATCTATGCTACAATATATTACTCTCACTATTTATCTAAAATATAATTGTTTATCAATCTATCTCTGATTATTTGACCATAAATCCATCATCATCTTCATAATTTCCATTTACTATCAATGACTACTAAACACAGTAGATATATCCATATAGAATAGAGGCCAAACATCATTTATGTAAAGTTTAACTCGCGCTGATATTGGCTCCGTTTGGCACGGCCGTGGCGGTCATGAACACGGTGGCTATGAACCGTCGTTCGTGAATGCCCGACCTCGTCTAACTTAACCGACCTAAAGAATTTCATACACTTATATGTTCAAAACTAGTTTTTTGTTCTTGGTGGTGGTCGTAATCGTTGTCATGCCAAACATACATTATACGACGGTGGCATTTTTGTCCAAACTCAACGGAGCAAAAACGCCGCGCCAAACGGAGCCAATGTTATCTTATAAAATAATAGTTCTCGGACACTTCTCCATTTTAATCGGTCAGCCTTTACTTTAAAATACACATTTTCAATCTATGTCCTTATTCTTGTATGTAATGAATCCAATATACTATCTAGCAAGACATCATTTGGTATCAAATAATATCGAGTGATAATGCATGGATTTCAGTCCCACTAATCATATACTCGAGCTCTGTTTGGCGCGGTGGCGGCGGTCATGAGCGCAGTGGTTATGAACAGTCGTCCGTGAACGCCCGACCCCACCTAAGGATCTTCATCTACTTTTATGTTCAAAACTAGTTTTCTTTTCTTGGTGGCGGTCATAACCGTTGTCATGTCAAACACACATTCTACGACAGTTGTGTTTTCGTCCAAACTCACCGGAGCAAAAACGTCCCGCCAAACGGAGCCTCAATCTTTGATTATATAAAGTTGTTTTCCCACTGTCCTAACTTTCGATTATTTTGAAAAACAAAAGTCCATATTAAGGTCATGACATCTTGAAATAGCATTTTACAAAGACGACCCACTTCGAAAATCTTGTCTTTAGAACAGAAATTTTGAAAGCCTTTGGTTACTCCACAACTACTTTTCATCCCATATACCTCTACCAACTTTAACATATTCCCATCAAATTTACCTTAATTATTGATTATATCAAGTGATATTCTTAGTTCCATTAAGTTTCTTTACAATATAAACTAAATTGTAGAAAAAGCAATCATGGATGAGAACTCAAATGCTATGAAATAAAAAACAAATAATATATAAAGACTACTAAAAACAAGAAATTCAATTTAGTACCTCTGCAATGAGGAGGCCTATTCGGTTATCTGAAGTTGTCAGGAGTCCTAAAGCATCTGGCAATGATGATGGATCGACAGTAAAACGGTCCTCCTCTGCATTAAGAAAATTAACGCTGGATTCTTTAAGCTGATGGTAAAGAATTTCGCATTCATAAAGCAGCTTCTTCTTTCTCGCTTTTGCAAAAGCCCATCTTTGACTCTTGTTTTGAAGTTCCCTCTGAAAAAAAAAATATTCGTTAAACAGATTGGATTAACTGCTCAAACAAGAATACCGCGAATGCAAACTAATTACAAATTAAGACAGGAAGCATGAAGAAATTTTTCCGAGTATTTTTTAAGGGTCCGTTCTTTTGGACAGAATTAAGCTTCTGAAATTGAAAGTCTAATTCCAATTTTGTCGTTCGTTAGCGGACTTGAATGTTGGAAGTTGAATTTTAATGAATTCAATGGAATTCATTTTGAACTAAAGCAAATTTTCTAAAATCTATATAAGAATTAAATAATTCCGGCCGAGACGTGTTTATCGCCTAGGGTGTGTTATTTTGCCCGAGGGCGCGTTTTTTTGTCCGGACGAGTACTTTTCGCAACGACGAACATTTTTCATTTGGAGGCGCGTTTTCGTCCATATGTGCGCTTTTTCGCCCAGGCGCACTTTTTCGCATGGCACATTTTATTCGCCCAGGTGCGCATTTTTTGCATGACACATTTTATTTGCCCAGGTGCGCATTTTTCGCCAGGGCACGCATTTTTTTCACCTGAGCACACATTTTTTCACACGTGCGTGCTTTTCTCCTTGACTTGCGGTTTTCGCATGGGCATGCATTTTTCGCCCGGGGCACGTATATTTGCCCGGTCGAGCATTTTTCACACGGGCATGCGTTTTTCCACCCAGGCGCGCTTTTTTCGCCACAACACTCATTTTTCACCCGAGCGCGCACTTTTTCGCCTGGGTGCGCATATTCTGCCCGGGCGCGTGTATTTTGTCCTATCGGAGGTATTTCACATGGGCGTGCGTTTTTCGTCCATGTGTGCTTTTTCGCCAAGGTGCACATTTTTTGATCTGAGCGCACATTTTTTCACCCGCGCGTGATTTCTCCTTAACTTGCAGTTTTTCGCCTGGACGCACATTTTTCGCCCGGACGCGCATTTTTCGCCCGAGGGAGCATTTTTTCACCCGGACGCACTTTTTTCGCCACATCGCTCATTTTTTGCTCGGGCACGCGTATTCCGCCAAGACGCGCGTATTCCGCCCAGGCGTGCGTTTTCTGCCCGGGCACACGTTTTCTGCCCGGGCGTGCATTTTTCTCCCGGGCGCGCGCATTTTTCTCCCTGGCGCGTGCTTTTCTCTCGGCCGCGGGCATTTTCGACAGCGCACTCGGGCACGCTTTTTTCACCCGGGTGCGTGTTTTTTGCTCTGGCACACGTAATTCTAACATTGAATTTTATCCAATAAACGAAACAAAAAAATTGATTAATTCCACAATATTCTTCAATTTTGTTTATTGGGCGAGCACTATAATTGAATTAAACAAGTTCCAATTCATAGAAGAATTGAAATTGATCTCAATTCCAATATCTAATTTCAATTACATCCAAACGAACGGTACCTAAGTGAAATCATAGCATAAACCCAATCCCCAATACTCCCCGATAAGCATGTTGTTAACCGTTGTGGATTTTTTTTTCAATACTGTGAACCGTTTCCTTCAAATCTCTCCATACTGATTCTATCTGTGCATCTTTTGCATCTTGTTCTCTTTGATATAATAGCCCTAATCACCTTAAAGAGTATTATCTTTAACAAGTGTTACTCCTAATTTCTCCTTCTAGAAAAATGGAATGCGGAGCAGAAAAATATTTTTTATTTCTTCACTATAAATCACAACACAAAAAAATGTACATAGATTTAAAGGATGGAGAAGTGAAAACTCAACGCCAATCTAAGATGTGGGACTAATCTATACATGAGAAATGATGCCTTTACATGGGCTTTTACATGGGATTTTATTCATTTCTTCTACACTCCCACACAAGCTTGAGCATATAGATTGTAGGGGTCAAGCTTGGAAAAGAATTGTCGGTATAGTGGGCATGGTAAGACCTTGGTGAAAACATCAGAAATTTGCTCGACAGCAGGTACATGTTGCAGATTAAGTTTGCGAAGTTGAACCTTTTCCCAGATAAAATGACCATCGACTTCGATATGCTTGGTGCATTCATGAAAGACATGATTTTCAGCAATATGGATGACAACTTGACTGTCGTGATAGGGAATGGCCGGAGAAGGGAGCTTTATACCAAGATCAGTTAGAAGACTCTCTAACCAAGTAAGTTCAAACACAACAAATGTCATCGAATGATACTCAGCCTCCGCTAAAGAGTGTGCCACCGCCGCCTGCTTCTTGCTTCGCCAATTGACCAGGTGTCCTCCAAAATATATACAGTTGTCATTTGTAGACTGACAATCATCGGGGAATCAGACATAATCTGCATCAGAATATGCAATTAAGGATAGAGAAGATGAGGGCTTATACACAAATCCTTATCCCGGAGCATTCTTCAAATACCGAAGGATCCGCCCGACAGCCTGGAGGTGGGACACCCGGGGAGCATGCATGAAGCAGCTGACCACCCCAACAACAATGATATATCGGGTCGTGTGATAGTCAGATAATATATAAGCTTGCCGACAAGGCGACAATAGTATTCCGAATTAGAGAGAAGCAAATCAGAATCAGATGTGTGAACACAGGCTTGTGGTTGGCATCCATCAGTTTATCAACATGCTTGCATCCTAAATAGTCTGCATTGTGAAGAAGGTCGAGATGGTACTTCCTTTGAGAGAAGACAAGTCCATCGGATCGACGAGCTACCACAATACCTAAGAAATAACGAAGGTGACCCAAATCTTTAGTCTGAAAGTGTGAGGTCAGGTGCTTCTTAATCATATATATACCATTCATATCATCGCTCGTGATGAGAATATCATCAACATATAAAAAGAGGATCATCGTGCCTGCAAGTCGACGACGAGTAAATAAGGAGAAGTCTGTCAAGCACCGAATGAAGTAAAATCTCGAACAACCTTACTGAACTTATTGAACCCGCCACCCCGGATGCTGAAGCGTGCCCTGCGCAAAAAGGGGAGTGGAAATGGAAGTCAAGGAAGTGGCAAACATGTGAAGGCCCGGAGATAAGCGGTGTAGGGAGAAATAAATAAAGAGATGGTGAGCAGTAGATGTAACTGCGTCCGGGGGGAACCATAGTCGGATTAGCTGGTTGTGGAGCGTCATCAGTAGGGGAGGCTGCCTCGGGGCATCAGACTGAGGACGACGACGAGTCTACACACGGAGAGGAGTATGAGGTGGCAGTGTAGGTAGCATGGGAGATGGAGTTGGGAGTAGAGGAACGTTAGGACGCGGGATAGCAGGTGGGAAGTCATCACAAGAAGGCGAGGAGTAGAAGGCTTGATCCTCGAAAAAGGTGACATCCGCGGAGGTGACCATTTTCCCATCAGTGGGAGAATAACATATATAGCCTTTTCGCGTGCAAGAGGTAGCCAACAA
Organism: Dactylorhiza incarnata; assembly: GCA_033032865.1. Taxonomy (NCBI): domain Eukaryota; kingdom Viridiplantae; phylum Streptophyta; class Magnoliopsida; order Asparagales; family Orchidaceae; genus Dactylorhiza; species Dactylorhiza incarnata. Next base: position 3,054,857 of record JAWHQI010000285.1, on the reverse strand, counting down.
ACGTATATTTGATAGCATATGGGGCCAATTTGTCCACTGCAGGAACAAGATGATGGACGAAGCAAACACTCCCGAAGATACTATGAGTCAAAGAGAAGAGAGGTGTGGTAGGAAAGAAGATGGAGAATGACGTCGCAAAATTGAGAATAGACGAGGGAATGTGATTAATTAAATAACAGGTGCTGGAGACGGCGGAGTGTCGATAATTCATAGGGACCTGCATTTGAAACATGAGAGAGGGGGCAACCTTGAGGAGATGGCGGTTCTTCCATTCGGTCACACCATTTTGTTGTGTTGTGTAGGCACAAGATGTTTTGGTGGAAAATATCAAATGTATTACAAGTTTTCTGGAATGCGTAACTCATATATTCATGTGCATTATCAGTTCAAAGTATTTTAATTGAGCGGGCAGCCTCGAGGAGGTGGCGGTTCTTCCGCTCGGCAACACTATTTTGGTGTGGTGTGTAGGCACTAGATGTTTGGTGGATAATATCATATGTATTACAAATTTTTTGGAATGCGTGACTCTTATATTCTCGTGCATTATCGGTTCAAAGTATTTTAATTGAGCGCGAGAATTGAGTACGAATCTCAGTGATGAAGGAGCGAAAGACATGTAATGCTTCAGAGAGATTGCGCAACAAATACAACCATGTCATACGAGAATGATCATCAATAAACGTAAGAAAGTAACGATATCCAGATAAATTAGCAGTTTTATAAGGACCCTAAATATTGGAATGAACTAAAATAAACGGAGCAGAGCTCTTAGTACAATGAAGGGAGAAGGTAGAGCGATGATGTTTCCCATAGATACAAGATTTGCATGTAAATTCATAGAAAGAGAAATTCAGAAGAGCTTTCTTTAGGATCGGGAGAGAAACACGACCAAGACGTCGGTGCCAATCAACAAAGATAGCCAAGGAAAGAGCAGTGGTGGGAAGGTCCAGTGTGCAGAGCCAATTTAACAGTCGCCCCCTACCAATGATATTTCGCATCCGTCGATCCTACACCACAAAGGAAAAAGAAAATGTGATGGAGTTGTCATTATCCTGAGTAAGACGATTAACAGAGAGGAGATTAAATTGAGAGTCAAGAACATGAAGGACAGAGCGAAGAGAGAGAGAGAGAGACGAGGTGAGAGGCCCATCTCTAGAGATGGAGACCGGTGTGTGACAGAGATGAGATTAAATTGAGAGTCAAGAACAAGAAGGGCAGAGTAGAGAGAGATGGGGTGAGAGGCACATCTCCGGAGTTGCAGACCGATGCAGTGTCTCCATTGGACACCGTAATAAACTTAAGACAAGCAGAGACTGTGTAATGAGAAGGTTTCTATGGAATAATGTGATTTGTGGCCCCAAAATCCACCATCCACGAGGGGCTATGGGAAAAACATGACATACCATCGTTGGAGAGAGAGGCGACGAAGCCAGAAGTCTGAGTAACCAACCTCCGGAGATGCTAGAGTTCCTCGCGCAAGGTGTCAACGTCGAAGCGGGATATGATAGTAACATCCACTACATGAGAAGTATGGTGCTGAGAGTTGGAAGGTTGTGGTGGGAACCCATGTTTCTTCTAATAGGTGGCCTCAGTATGATTTGTTCAGCCACAATGAGTACATAGCGAGTGTTTTCCTATTGGAGCGATGGAGACCATCGAGTCCACCGCCCTGAGACCCATGAAGACCTTCCCAGGGAAAAGTAGGAGGAGGACAAGCTTCAGTAAAGTGTTGTAGAAGGGTAGGAGTCAACAAGACTTCGGTGGGCGGAGTGACCTTCAAATCCATGGAGAACACATCCGAGAGAGATGGAATAGTGGGGGACGATAAGATGTTCTCCCGTACATTGTGAAGATGTGGTGATAGGCTGACCAACATTAGTGTTATGCTGACAGTCTCCTTCTGAGCCCGTCGAGCAGCGAAATCCAGCGTTGGAGGCTGGTGTTGAATCCAAGCCTCGACAAGAGTCTTGTACTGGGCCACGAATGATGTTGAGTCACCATCCCAACCAGATTCGACGGCGTAGAGATCGCGAAAGAGACCGAACAGATGTTGGAGGCGGTCTCGTGATGCATAGTCATGTGATATGACTCACTGTCCATGGAATTTAAGATCCATGATTGGTCGTCAATCATCCCGGATCCATTGCTCAATAGGCTCAACATGTGGGTCGTCGGTCAAATGGTGATGAAGACCCATGGTCTGAAGAGCATAACGCGCGGAGTGGACCCACTTGACAAAAAAATTCTTCCCAATAAGGGAGAGTAGTAATTTGGAGTTCGTCGCGTACTTTATAAAGGGGAGACGGGGCGAGCACTGGCACGGGTAAGTCCAAGACTGGAAACAGGGAGTCGGTGAGTTCCGGGAGGATGCTGGACTAAGAGACAGCGAGCTCCAACCATAGGAGAGGCAACAAGTTCCAACTGCACGGGGAAGCTGGAAAAGGAGATGGCAAGCTCCAACCGAGGGCGAGCTCCAACCGCATGAGAGCACTGGAAGGGGAAGTTGCGAGTTCTAACTGCACAAGAGCGCTGGATAAAGATGCTGCGAGCTCCAATCGCACGGGGGCACTTGAAGAAGAGTTGGCGAGCTCCAACCCATGACGAGCTCAAGCCGTCCAGCACGGGAAAGAAGGATCGGCGAGTTCAGGTGTACGGGCGTCTGCGAGTCCGATCGATGCAGGTAGAAATCGCCGGCGAGGGCAGTCGCGTGCTCACGCGAGTTCAGAGGCAGCGGAGAAGCAACGACTTCGGGTTTCACTGAGCGTAGGTGTAGGTGTGGGAGTCTGTGAGTCCGATCGATGCAAGGAGAAAATGCAGGCGAGGACAGGTTCGGGCTTCTGCGAGGACAGGCGAGGACAGGTTCGGGCTTCTGCGAGGACAGGCTCGGGCTTCCGCGAGTTCAGAAGCATCTGAGAAGCGGCGAGTTCGGTATTCATTGAACGCAGGTGTGGAGGTGACGAGTTTCGCCGAGCAGGCAACGAGAGCTACAGATCTTGGCAGGCCTATAAAAGACGGAGTAGGGGGTCTCAGTCCAACAATATGAGGAATAGAATCTGGTGAACTCCAAGGGGACGACTACGAGTATCGAAGGAAGGAAAAAATTTACAACCAAGAGATAACTCAATCGGCTAGAATTCAGACGTTAAGGATCGAGTAGCTATGATACCATGCAGAAAAATGGAATGTGAGTAGAAAAATACTTTTATTTCTTCACTTTTCAGTCACAATACAAGAATTTGTACATAGATTTATAGGATAGAGGAGTGAAACCTCAACTCCGACCCAAGATGTGAGACTAATCTTCATGAGAAATGAGGCCTTTACATGGGCATTTACATGGGCTTTTATTCATTTCTTCTACACTCTTCAATATGAAACAATTTACACTCTATCCTTACTAGTTTATTTTGCATCCAAATTCTCAATAAAACTCAATTGTTTACACTAGTAGGTCACCCAGCCCTCTGACCACAAAAACATAATCAATCTTATTAGTGTTGTATCAAATTTATTTTTGGGTGTCGTGAATCCTCTTGAAAGAGAGGGGTGCCTTCGGGAACGCGGACACGGGTGGTGCATGGTTGTCGTCAGCTCGTGTCGTAAGGTTTTGGGTTAAGTCCCGCAACGAGCGCAAACCTCGTGTTTAGTTGACACCATTTAGTTTGGAACCCTGAACATACTGTCGGTGATAAGCCGGAGGAAGATGAGGATGACGTCAAGTCATCATGCCCCGTATGCCCTGGGCGACACATGTGCTACAATGGTCGGGACGAAGGGACGCTATCCCGCGAGGGTGAGCTAACTCCAAAACCCGTCCTCAGTTCGGATTGCAGGCTGCAACTCGTCTGCATGAAGCTGGAATCGCTAGTAATCGTCGGTCAGCCATACGGCGGTGAATTCGCTCCCGGGCCTTGTACACACCGCCCGTCACACTATGGGAGCTGTCCATGCCCAAAGTCGTTACCTTAACCGCAAGGAGGGGGATGCCGAAGGCAGGGCTAGTGACTGGAGTGAAGTCGTAACAAGGTAGCCGTACTGTGTGATATTACTTTATGACAATTGTTGGAGCCAAAAAAATCTTAGCTCCAAATGTTCGGACCTAAATGTAGTCTAAGGTTACTGGTCCCGCGATCGAACGCCACGGAACTGATAGCAAGAGCAAAGAAAGGAAATTCTATAAGCACACCCTAGGTGCTTCAGCAGGGAGATCCCGCCACGTACCCGGAAGTCGAAGAGCTTCACCTCCAAAACCGAAAGGCTAAGCTAGGTACGAGGAATGCACCACTTGGAGAGTAGTAAACTTATGAGTAGGGGGGGAGGGGTTCTAAAAATTTCAAGATGTCATTCTTGGTACCCCTGAGGGTCTATTCATAAACAAATCCTGGGGGGGGGATGTATGCGAGAATACCCTATCCCTGAAAAATACCTGCCTTGCGACTTTCAGGGCATCCTCGCCAACTATGCGACAAACGCGACTACTCGACCATAGTGACGAGTTATCTAGGGTACCCGCCTACCCGATGAGTAACAAGAGCTACTCGCCCTTTGCTAGCACCGTCCTCATTGACGGACCCTGACTTTGACTTCTTCTTACGTGGCCTGGATGGGCCCACCTTCGACGAATATGTGTTGTACACAATCCCCGCTCTTTGCGAGTTCTTATAGAGCTCGGAAAGAATCATCCAACCCTTATTCGGCGATCTACTTTGGCGAGAAGTTAACCTAACTCAGAATTGTCGGACGAGTCCTTCGGATGCCTATAAATATGGGGTCTTTGCTCTTGGGGTGTCCTTTCTGACTTTGCGCGATATGTCGATTTCTCCGGAAGCCGTCGCTGCCAAAACTGCCAAACTGATGGGTCTACTGAACAAGAGCACCCCGAAACTCGCAAATTGTGTGAGGATGCCCGCAAAGGCAAGAGGGTGAAGACCACGATGGAGACACTGGAAGAACCACTGCTCGCCACCAATATCTCTCTAGGAGAGACTGAGCAGGGCATCCCCGAGGTATCTTGCGAGGCCCTAAATCAAGCAAGGCTAGGCGACGAACCCGAGCATCTCGCGTTCGGGACTCCGATAACTCTAGTGACGGAGAAGGAAACCGCGAGAACTCCGGACGAGACCCGGACTCAGGATCAGCCTGATCCCGTCTTGCGAGGTTAAAACCTACTCATCGGGTCTGACGATTAAGCCCGTTTACGTTACTCGCGGTAACTCTTCTTTCCTTTTTTCGTGCAGTTTTGTCAGCGCGGGGAACTTTAGACGCGTCGAGTTTGTCTACCCCTGCCGAGCTCCCTCATAATGTCGCTCCTCTGCGATCTACCCCGTCGAACACTACCCTGCCCTCGTCAAGAGGTGAGTGTAGTAATGTCGTGCGCGTTTCCCTGGGCAGCGGGAAGGTTCGCTCTGGGGCGGGTTCCTCGTCCTCCAAAAGGACTAGCCTCCCTATGCGCCCTGCGAGTAGCGTGCCTGCTCCCGCTGTAGATAGTCATCCTCCACCGTCTCCTATTCCCGTGGGCGTTCGCCCTTCCACGATGTTCCCCCCCAGGATCTCATCCTCCAGCGGCTTCCTCTGGTGGGGGCAGTGTGCGGCCTTCGATGTTCGCGCTCCCTGCGAGTAGGGATCTTCCGAAGTCGTCCGACCACGGGAAGGAACCCATGGATTCGCCTTCCCGACGGCCTGACACCTCGCGCCAGCAGCCACCTCTGTCGGATTGTTCTCATCGCGGAGGTCGATCGGGGGGGTCGGCGGTGATCTCCTCTTTGAAGTCCCTCTCCTCACCGATCTCTGCCATCTCACTGCTCCCCGCCGCCTCGTCGTTATTCGCAATCTCATCGCGATTCGCCGCCTCGACAAAGGCAGAGGCCCCAGACCTCGCGTTCCGATACTGAACTCTTTCACTCCACCATTCTTATTATTAAAAGATTCTCGCCCTCTAACCAGATTTCTTCCATAGCTAGGGTGACTTCTCCGGGAGCTGCTCTCATAGACGCGGTCAGTTTGCCGCTGCGCCAGTATCAAATAAGAACAGTCGCCGCTTACCTCGAGTTTGAAGCCAAGCTCGACCACCTGATAGTGTGTGAGTTGAATCGCAGAGTCGTCAAGCTAAAGGGGCGGGTATCTCGGGTCGAGGAATTCGAGCATCGTCTGGAAGGCTCTGAGGCAAAATATTACGCGGACAATGAGTTGGACAGACGCATTGCCGACTTGGAGCACAGGCAGGATCTTCTTCAGGCCGACCTTCGCGGAATTCGCGCGAGTATGGGCTCCGTGGGTACTCTTACCCAGATGGAAGATCAAATCTGCCGAAGCGAGGAGCACATGACGAGGGTGAATGAAGAACTCCGCCTGGCGCGTGAGCTTGGATGGACTGGGTATCACATGCAGACCTCGGATAGACGCAGGAATCTGCCCATGCTTTAAACTGGAGACTTTATTATTCGCAATGTGTACTATGTACTTTGAAGCTATTTTAATTTGAATTGATTTCAAACGTTTTCCATTTTTGCGAGCATCTTTGATTTTATTTCTCATTACGAGTATGCTTGATTATATTGTAGGTAGCACGAATCTATTTCTTGTAGCATTTTGACGTATGCAAGTTGTGTAGTTAGTCGCTTAGAACATTAGGTGTGTGAGCTTTGTTCATCTGAAAGGTTTTGCGAACTACGATAGTACTCATGCGATTTACGCCAAGACCCCCCCCCCCCCCCCCCCCCCCCGACGTTTATATATAAGGGGTAGGGTCTGGAAATGGTACGCTTTCTGTGATCGAGTTTCCTTCAGTGAGTTACAACGTGCGAGTTTACAATACTGTTTCGTTCACACAAACTGAATGGCGCCAGTAGATGAAGCTACAGCTCGACGCCTGAGCTACGTGCAGACTTTCGTTGCGGCAAAGTTCGAGAAATCAATTACTCGCCAGGATGAGCTGGAGAGCTTCATCCACCGATTTTTCCCGTTGGGCTACAAGGCGAGGATGGCCGGAAAGGATGAGCAAGTAAACACCCGACCAGCTCGCCTTCCCTCTTGGTCACTTTGAAGTAGGGTTGCAACTTCCTTTGTGGTCGGACATCTGCCAGATCCTCCGCTACTATGGGCTGGTGCCCGCGCAGATCAATACCAACGGTATAGAAATTATGTTTGGGTATTTGTCTTTCCTTCGCGCGGAGAAGATTTCGTTCGACATAAACGTCTTCAGGAAGGTCTTTTACGCCGGCTCGACTAAGGACGACGTGCTCTACTTCGGCAGCCACACGTGCTAGCTTGTCGGCACGTCGAAAAAGGTTCACCGATGGAATGAGTAGTTTATCTTCTTGTCGAGCGACTTCGACACTCTTCCTCGCCGAACGCAGCAGTCGTCGCCCGAAGTCTTCCTGGCCCCAATCCTGCAGGGGTCGCGAGAAGAGTTGCGGAAGGCGTTGAAGGGTCGAAAATTCGACGTCATCTTCTGGCGACAACGAGTAGACCAACTCCCCAATCTCTCGCCAGGGGAAGGTATGCGAGTTTACGACTCATAGATCTTAGCATTTTTCATCGTTGATTAATGATCATTGCATTTTAGGAACCCGCACCGTTCCGGCATCCATCCTTCCCATAGTCGATGAGGCTAGTCCTTCGACGACTTTTGGCGGGCACACTGTCGAGGAGTCCTACAACAGTCCAGCCGAGGTGTCTTCGACCCGAGAAGACGATTTGGTCAATCTCGACATTCCTGCAAAGATTCTTCAAGAAGCACGGCGACTAGAACCGCCCGAGCCTCCACAAAAAAGAGGAAGATGCGGCAGGGGAAGTCGGTTGCTCGCAAGGGTGTCCAAGAGGAAGCGAGCAAGGATTCATCCAGAAATACTTGCGTGCATCCCAATTTCGGGCAAGGAGCGAGGAACACTGACCTTCACGGTCAGCCGCTTCTCGCCTGGGACCAGGAGAAGAATGAGGTCCGCCTCAGCTCGCGCCTCCTTCCTGGACCGAGGACGGCGAGCTGAACGACGATGTGTAATGTGTCTCGTTCGATTTATATGGGCGCGACGATGCGAGGATCCTGGAAGAGGCCACTCCTCGCTACCTTGCCGACCAGGGCTCGTGGGCTCAGCTGCGAGCGATGGAACTCGCGCATCGCACGTCCTGGAATATCCTTGCGTCCGAGGAGCAAAATGAGGTCTTCGCGAAGATGCTCCACCAACTGGAGAAGTCACAAGCCACTGCCGAGAAGAGGCAGCTGCGGCCGAAGATAAGGCTTCCGCCAGCAAAGACTACGAGGTGGCTTTGGTAGTTTGTTGGTCGTCTTCTTTTATCCGTGCTTTTCTCTTAGTGGAGTTATTTTGACGTTTGCGACTTTCTTACTCGCAGGAAGCCGAGCTCGTGGCCGCCTGACTATCTCCAAACTGGAGAAAGACTTGGGAGACACTCAAGCAGCGCTGGAGGCGGCCCACCTTCGCATCGTCGGGCTTGAGTCCCAGGCCCCTGCGCGGCCACCTTCTGAGGTCGGACCTTCTCGTCGGGGGAAGGAGGTGTGTTTGTCGCCGTTCGAGCGGTCCAAGATGCGGCGGGAAATCTCCATCGCGGCTGTGGACCTAGTGCTGACCAAGCTACAGGTAGTCGGCTACCTTATACCCTGATAGGCGGGAACTTGACGACGGAGGATCTCGTTCCCGAGATTTTTGCTGAGGGGGACAGTTAGTCGCACAGTGCGGGTTTTAGGTAGCCGCAACACTTTTTTGATCTTGACACATTTTTGCAATGTATAGTCCTAACTTTTGTTTTGATATAATGTTTCAACTCACAGAGATTAATTTACAAGAAACATGAACATTATTCATGCTCGGTTGTTTTCTTTGTCTTGTCACTTGCTTGCTTTTTCTCTGCTGGCGCGAATCGATACTCGCTACACTCATAGGCTCGAACGAGACGAGTGCTCGCTAGGCTCTTAGGCTCGAACGCGATCTATACAGATTACTTGCCTTTATACCAAGCGAGTAAGACGCTTACTCGCCTACTGGTATTCGTTAGTTATGCGCATACTTGCCTTTTGCGATCCTGCTACCATACATAGTATCTATCAGGGCCATCTTACAAGTGGGGAGCTGATCTCGACCTACCTTGAGAGGTATGGTCTTACGAGGACGAGCTACACACGAGGCTTGCATCCTGAACCCTTATAGGAATATAAAGAATACTCGGGGAGGGAAAGGCTCTCGGGGGGTCTAATTAAGCCATCTAATTAGGCTCTCGGAGTGTCTAATCTCGGCCTACCTTGCAGAGGTATGGTCTTACAAGGACGCACTACACACGAGGCCTGCATCTTAACCCCTGCTACGATTGATTAAGCGGTCGGTGTTGTCATCTACTCCATTTCTGGAGGCTCTTTGCCCTGACACTCAATAAGTAAAAGAGATTAACCGCACCGACTTTTTCAACCGTATAAATATCAAATTAAACCTGAGCGTTCGGGTGGCAATGCGCTGAGATTCTATCATTTCGGAGTTTACGGTACCTTTATTGATGTAGGGCCCTCTATTAAGCAAAGCAATCCCCCTGCCGAGTTGGGGGACGACTCCTGACTCTCTCCTGACAACTTCTACAGATGGATGAGAAGTGCACTCGAGGGATCGTCAGCCAATATACTAAAGGGGGAGCTGATCTCGGTCGTCGGTGCAAAGACTTGGACTTATGAGGATGTGCTATTATCCCGAAACACCGTCCCATCACCCGTCATGGGCTTTATGAGAGTCGAGTCGGAGGTCCACCTCCCAACCCTTCCATGGGGACGGATTTTTTCCTCCGAAATATACTTGAGTTATTTATAAAAACATGATAAATCCCAGTATTTCAGGGCGTGGATGAGTAATTTTATAAATATACAAAAGATATACATAACCTTCCCCCCTTACGGGTTAGAACTTTTTCCGGTCATCTCCGTTCCATGTGTTCCCGAGGAGTTCCCCTTCATGATTTTGTAGGCGGTATCATCCGGTTTTTGAGCGCTTCATGCACGATCATCCGGTTTTGAGCTTCCCGAAGGCGGCGGATCTTCCGGTCGCATCAACTTTCTTCAAGACGAGATCACCAGGCTGGAATTGCTTGATGCGAACGTGCTTGTCGAAATGCCTCTCCATCCTTCTCTTACCTCTTCCTGCCTGACCGATGCAAGATCTCGAAGCTCTTCAATGTAGTCGAGCGATACTCTTTGGGCTTCTTCATTTTCAAGGCGCCACTTCTCATCACCCCCCTTCTGCCTCAACTGCTCTCGGGCTTCTGACCTCAAACTCCATTGGGATGAGAGCCTCTGACCCGAGGGACAGTTTGAAAGGTGTCTCCTCAGTGGCCGAGTTGGGAGTGGTTCTTAGAGCCCATAAGACTGAGGGAAGCTGCTCCACCCAATTCTCTTTTAGATTCTCGACCTTCTTCTTTAGAAGGTTGATGACAAGCTTATTTGCAACTTCGACCTGGCCGTTACTTCTAGGATGATGAACTGAGGCGAATCGAAGATCTATCCCCAGCTGGCTGCATAAGCCGATCAACTCCAGACTGGCAAACTGCGGACCATTATCGGTGATAATCACTAGTGGGATCGTGAATCCTGGGCTCCTCTAGCCTCTTAGGCTCTTCATGCTCCCTTCTTCCCTGCCCCCTTCTTTCTTGCCTCCTCGACTCCATCTTCTTGCCCTGCTTTAGGATCTCCTCTTCCTCATCCCTGGTCAACCAGGTTAGTTTGGCCAAGAAACTGTTATTCGTCGCCTCTTCCTGGATAAACTTGTTCTCCATATCAATCAACTCTTCGTAGGACATCGGGGGATCTCGGGTGATCTCCAGCTTGAAGAGGCATTCTCTAAGGCCGAACGTGAGCTCTAACTGTCGAGTGTAGACATCCACCTCTTGGATGTCAAGGACTTCCTCCTGGAAGCGATCAATATAATATCCCAGAGTCTCATGGACTCCCTGCGTCAAATGGAAGAGAGCAGTTGCCTCCTTCCTCTTCTTCGAGGTTGCAACCCGCAACACCAGCCTTCGACGTAGGTCCTCGAAGCAGTAGATGGAGCCTCCTGGCAGCTGATGGAACCAATATCTCGCCTTCCCTTGGAAGGTGATGGCAAAGAACTTGCTTGAATGCATCGGTCATGTTCCAGGTCGAGACCACTTCCTCGAACCATTGCAGGTGGTGGATCGGATCATCCTTCCTTAAGTAATAACTCAGGGTGGGCTCCCTGAACCCTTCCGGGACTGGGGGCAACAAGGCTTCGTCGCAGAATGGGCTTCTCCCACCCTGCCGCCCAGCCGCAAGTTGGCGAGATGCGCCCAACTCGCCCATGCGAGTTTCCTGATAACTCGTCGGATTCTCCACTTCTCGGAATCGGACTCCCTGCAAGCTCGCGGGGAGATACCGCGACTGCACAAGTCGCTCTGGCTCTTCCGGAGCGGCTTCCTTACCCGCTCGCCTGGATGGCTCGCCGTCCTCCGAGGGGGTGACACGACGAGGCGAGGTCACCGTCATCTCAATGCGAGGAACCAGTACTACTCGCAAGTCTCCTCGATCCTTCGGGCGAAGTCGTTGAAGTCCGTCTTCGTCACATACTCGCCCTCTGCTGGCAAGTTGTCGAGTATCACCTCTTGCTCGCCTTCTTGCACCATGTCGCCTTCTCGCTGAACTTTCCTCCTCTGACTACGGTTCACGCTCACCGCACCAAAGTGTTGGCTCCAAGAAAATCCTAGCTTCAAATGCTTGGACCTAAATGTAGTCTAAGGTTACTGGTCCCGCGATCGAACGCCACGGAACTGATAGCAAGTGCAAAAAAAGGAATGTCTATAAGCACACCCCAGGTGCTTCAGCAGGGAGGTCCCGTCACGTACCCGAAAATCGAGAAGAGTTTCCCCTCCAAAACCGAAAGGCTGAGCTAGGTACGAGGAAGGCACCACTTGGAGAGTAGTAAACTAATGAGTGAGGGGCTCTCAAGATTTCAAGGTGTCATTCCTGGTACCCCTGGGGGTCTATTTATAGACAAATCCTGGGGGAAGATGTATGCGAGATTACCCTGTCCCTGAAAAATACCCTTGCGACTTTCGGAGCATCCTCGCCAACTATGTGACAAACGCGACTACTCGCCCACAGTGGCGAGTTATCCAGGGTACCCGCCTACCCGGCCAGTAACAAGAGCTACTCGCCCTTTGCTGGCGACCATGACTTTGACTTCTGCTTATGTGGCATGGATGAGTCTACCTTCGACGAATATGGGTTGTACAACAATGATTTGTAGTTTTTAACCACCGAGCATTTTTTGAACCTTCCATCATCAAATTAAATCTTACATATTAGCATCGGATCATATACAATAATATGTGCAGAGATAACTCAAGTTCAAAGTTATACAAAAAAACATTCATGGACAATAAATTATGAAATTAATGTTGATACTAACTTTATCCATAGCGTTTAAGAAATCTTTACATGTTATGTGACTCATAATATCTCTAGCTTCTTCATACAGTTTATAATTAAAAGTACCATTGAGAGCTAACCAAATTGATTATGGTGGAACAAAATCATAATTCATTTTAGACAATACTGAATATCGTATGAGATACTTCCAAGGCATCCATTTATCATAGTAGGCTTGGCATAAAATATAGCCTCAATTCTTCAGCATCTTGAGAACATAAGCTTACCATTTTTTAATATACAGATGCAACTGTTTCAAAGTAAGACTGGATCACCTAAAACTGCTATAAGCATAAGCCAAAGAAATACGGTAAGACGCCTCCAATAAATAAAATTATTAGGAAATTAGGTATTATCCATATGTTCCCAATGAAATCCAGGTTATGCTGTCTTGCCACAATATATATTTATGATTCCTACAATCCAACAAATCCATGCATATATTGTGAGGAGATGAGTTAAAAAATCTTTGTAAATATTCTAACCATGTATGATATATGTTCTCAGTGAGAATGTCATGTAATCTATGTTGGAGATTATGAGTTTATTATTATATTAATAATTGTGTGTGAGTGGGTATTAGTCCCACATTGTCTGTCCGGTTTTAAGTGTCAATGTATGTCCTATATAATACCCCTAAGTGGATGAATATATTGCATCAAGTATTTCCCTCTTTATTTTCCAACAATCTAAAACTTCATACTAATTATCATCATCATCAGATATAAGCCAAGTCAGTTTATGAATTGACATTCATCATTCATCCCCATTGAGTATTGCTTGAGGTGTTAAATTTATTTGCTCAAATATTGCACAAACTTTAAATCCATATAACCTCAGGTATGCACATTTTCCTTAATAATCATTCAATTTTATTACGTCTACCCTTACTGATGCATTTCCTAACCACTAGCATATATGATAAATCACCTAACTTTATTTTTTGCACGCTTTATCCTCAGTAGTGTGATGTATTTGCATTAATGTTGTGCTTATTCTCCCAATATAAGACAAATAAAATGAACCCAAAACATTGTCCCATACCAGCAATAGTAAATTAGAGCTTATAAAAGTGGATAGGAAGAGTTAATTAAGAAGATAAGCTAATTAATCCTTATCATGGAAGATAAATTCTTACCTCCAAGTCAGCCTTTTCTTTAGTAGAATGATTTAACATCTCTTTCAGCTCAGCCTGAGAGTTTCTAAGAAACTTAACTTCTTTCACTAGAACTTTAATATCGGCCTTTGATTTCTTCTCGAGATGTTCAAAATCCCTTTCTAATTTCACAATCTGTTCTTGTTTTGCAGACAGTTCTTGGTGCAAAATTTCTTTCTCACTACTTGCACTTGTGTTTTCTGAGTCTATACGAATCTTTTCACTCTGGTACAAGAACAAAACAATAATATTAAGAACTAAATACAATCTATTAAACTATAATAAAATTGAAAGCAAATAGTATAAAGAAACCTGTTCAAACTTGAATTTTGATTCCAACTCTAGATACTTCCTGTGCAGTTCATCCATATCCCATTGAGTTTGAGTGAATCTTTCTCTTTCAAGTACGATAGCTTGCTGAAGATTTTCCTTGTTTCTCTGTTTAGTAACTTCAAGCTCCACCTCTAAATCCTGAACCTATATGCACATATGTCAACATCAGTAAGCAACACAAAGTGCGGGGCTTTTTAATCGGCTAATGCAAGTGAATATAAAACCAATGACAATATTTTTTTCAAACTTTCAAAAATACATGCAAGGCAATTGAAAGTGCTCGAGGAAATAACTATCACCAAACAACCATCTAGATAGAAGGAACAAGAGAAGAAATAAAAAAGATCATGGCAAGAGAGGTACCTTGCTGGTAAGGTACTCTTTTACTGTTACTTCTTGGTTTAATCGTGATATGACATCCTCCATATCTGTTCTGGCTGTCGCTAATCTGCGTTGCATATTGAGGAGAACTCGATTCAAAGTGTGCCGCTGATCAATAGGAAGAAGAATCTGTGCATCACTTGCTAAATGTGTTTCTCTATTACTTAGAACGTCCATGGTCATAGGGAGTGCAACACCACCAGAAAGATTATTAGAGACATCCCAAACTGAGCTTGTAAAACCAGACTCTGACAGTTCACTGGCCCTTGCAGAACTTGCATCACTGCCAATGCTGTCGATAGAAAGCCTCCTAGAGTGATAAGAAAGCTTGTCATGATCCTGGTCTGAAGTGAACTCAACTCTATCTCTCAGAAGGAACGACTGTTTGGAAGAATTTCTGTAAGATGAATCACCTCCTGAACAAGTACTGTCTTTACTTTGAGGTAAACTACCAGTAAGAAAGTCCTCTGGCTGGTCAACTATGGAAGCAACCTCCGTTATACCATTACTGAGATCTCCTATAGAGTAGATTTAAATTGTCAGCCAAAAACTATACTAAAATAAAACAAGCTCCAAATCCATCAGAATTACTTTCTGAAGAGTACCAGCATCAGAATTATCAAATGCAATATCGTTAGCAACATCTGAGGCTACCGAGAGAGACTTGGTATCTATTGTTGAGTACTCTACTAAGACAATTGAACTGGAACTTCTAGTAAGATTTGATGCCAGTAGACTAGGTGCATCTCCTGAGTTGCTTGCACCCGACGTAAGGTCATTAGCATCCTGAAAAGCTGGAAAGACTAATGTTTAAGGAAAGTAGGTCCTTGTATATCCTGAAGGGTAAAATAAATTTGCCTAACAAGAAAAAGTAATAGATGAATTGCTTCCAAATTGTCACATCCAATATGCCAGATGTGTGCAAAAGTAAAACATGATTGGTGGACAGGAATTGAAGACGAGATAAACTTGTAGTCAAATTGTAGCAGTAACCCATACATGATCTTGCTGCAGCTTCTAGCTCAAGAAAAGTAGCAACAGGAGCACTTCTTGACAGATCAATGTCAGAGAGTAGCTTCCCAATCCATTCCTCTAAAGCACGCCTTCTCTGCAAGAAACTAGCAATTTAGAGATGATCAATTTAAATCTCCAATGGAAGAAAAAAGTAGAATATAAATTAACAAAAAGGATAACCCCTAAATTCATGAGTAGGCGAGATTTTTGCAACTGAAAGCATCTCAATTGAACTCGACAGCATTGAAACAGAACATGCTTGAAGGCATAAACACTACTGTATTATCATTGCATATGCAGATGGCACAAAAAGAGAAAATCCAATTCCAAAGGCACAATAATTTACTGTAAAATAATAATTGACAGTGGTAAGATGGAAAAATATCCTTAGTATATCGGTCAGAATCACAACAAATACTATAGGCTTCTGTTCATGTCACCCTTTCACTTTATAATTCCCTGGTGCTCACTACTTCAAGTTGTTTAATGCCTATGCTCTTAAAGGTGTTCACGGCACAGAGGGAGGAAGAATGTTGAATTGGATGCTGAAATCTTTCAGCTGAAAGGTCCACAAAGAGTAAAGAACACCCAACAGTGGTGTGGAATTACGCGAGAGAGAGAAAGAGAGAGATGAGTCAAAATAATATAGCAAGTTACACAAGTATACAAGTCTTTTAGTGGTTCAAATACTCTTCAAGCCTATGTCCACTCCTAAACTCCCCTCAGAAATTTTCTTAACCGCCTCCACCAAGAGTGAAGGGACACAGCTCTTACAAGATGTCACCTTCAGTTCACCTAGAGAGGCAACATGAGCCTTTTTCTGGCTCAAATACAAACGTTACAGTTAAGTCATTTAGTATGCCAAAAAGAAACCTTTGACAAAATATTTTTCAAGCCCTAAAAGAAACCTTAGACAACACAAGAATGCAATAATGACAAGTTAGAACCCTCCAGCACACAATATATGAGAATCATAACTGAAGAAGAAAATATAATTGGAGCACCTGAACAACTATCTTTCCAAGCAGTCTACTTCAATATTATGAAAGACTAATTCAAATGTGAACATCCAACTGAAAACAAGAATTAAATTAAAAGGGCAGCCCGGTGCACAAAGGCATCCCCGCGCAGCGAGGGTCCGGGGAAGGGTCCCACCACAACGGTGAAATGTAGGCAAACCTTACCATGCATTTTTGCAAGAGGTTGCTTCCAGGACTCGAACCCGTGACCTCAAGCCTCAAGGTCACACGGTAACACCTCAAACGGTGCGCCAAGGCTCAAACACGAATTAAATTAAATTAAAAAAAAGCCTCAAAATCCAAGACTACCTGCACAAATATACCTCAAAAATAGATTTATGAATAAGAATCCAAGTGGCTTAGAATGAAAATTAAGAGCAAGGAATTTTAGAAAGAAAATAAGAGCTTGGGAGTTTACCAAAACACAAGAATGAAGAAATGAAATGCAAGGTAGTGCATTATCAAGCGTGTGGAGTTTATAGACGGTCATGTCATGAGCTGTCATAAGATGAATCTAAAGCTGGAGCCCAATTTTGGAAGAAAATGGCAAAGAAAATCAGCTAGCAAATACAATCGGAGAGGTGGCAGGTATTTTTATTTGAATTTGACTATCTGAAAGCCAGAGGTACCCAGCAGGTACGCCGGGTTGAATAATTTCGGGCCAAATCAGTCGCGCAAAATTAGTAGGCAAGCCATTACCTGGCTGGGTTGGTCAATTTCAATGAAAATTGGTCAGTCCAAATTGGCTGACTAGCCTGTGTTGGGCAATCAAGATTCTTTCCAAAGCAGAAATTCTAATCTAAAAAGTTTTGTGCCTGAATTTTTTGGCTAGAATTCCTTTCAAAAACATTTGCTCACTCATTTTTACCATTACTTAAGAGAATATGAATGACCTACTAGAAATAATGACGTGAATTTCATGATCAAGAAGTCATGCAAACGCTTCTAAATTCACTCTACTTGAAAATCATACTGTACAAAAGTGATAAAATCAATCACTATAAAACCAATAACAGAATATAGAAGAAGAAAATAAATTGAACAAATCAATACAAAGAGATCACCAACCTCTTCTAAGAGCAGACGGCTGGAATTAATTCGCAGCAAAGTATGCTTTGGAGGAGCTGGGGGGATGGCCTTCTTGGAAAACACCCTTTTGAGCTACAGAGTGTTCAAAAATTAAAGAAAAATTAATATAGAACTATTAGGTATTTTGTTACCAGAAGGAGAAAACACTTGCACTAAAAGAAAATACCGGATACAATCACGAGGTATACTCGTGCCCAACTTCAGGAGGCTGGTTCCTCCTAGAAGCCCCTCCCCAAAAGAGAGATCCAAACCCCATGTCACCTCCTTATATAGGGAGGGGGGGCTCACATATCATTAACCATATTGCAAACAAATAACAAAACAAAATACAATAATAAGTTACGCGCGCGTGCGTAATAATATATCTCGCCAGAAAATCGACCTTGATCCCAAGGTCGAAGTGCCGCCCTCCAGCTAGTAGTGATATGCCTGCGGGTGGGCTGTCGTAGAGGGGCCCGGAGCTCCGTCCGGCGGTACATCCGTGATCATAAGAGCGTCAAAGTCAGTCGTGTTGATCTCGTTCACGTCCTCCCCAATGAGGAACCGGAACTGCTTCACAGGAAAATCATGAGTAGGCGAGTAGGGTTGTTTGCAACGGTAGCAAAGACCCTTGCTCCATAAGTCATTGTACTCTTGGTTGGACAGGCGGTAAGTAGGGAGATGGCGGTTGTTGCGTGGGCCCAAAATGGGTGGGCGAGGTAGAGGAGGTGGCAGTGGTGGATGTTTAGACGGAGGAGGAAAATATGATTGGTAGGGAGGTTTGGAGGGAGGCGTTGGGGAAGGAGGGTTCCCGAACGTCGCCAGGAAATTATTAGTCGATTTATTTTATTCAAATAATCCATAAAGAACAATAAATTGAGGTAAATGATATTGTTTTCCCCGAATTGATCAACTATTTTAAATAATTGCGTGATATTAATGTAATATAGACATGTTTTTGTTATATTAGTCGATTTATTTTATTGAATAATTTTATACTCCACTCACACTAAATATAATTCTTGCCTCCGCCACTCTCCTTACCCCCATCACAAAAATTCAATTAGCTTCGTACTCCTTGAATTTTCCATGAAGCTTTATTTAAATTCATGCGTGGAAATCCATGTGCCTTGATTCATGCATGACCATTTATATTGCTTTTTGTTTATGTATCATGTGAAGCTTATACGCAAGTGACTCTTGATCTCCCAAACTTTCACCTCCCTTAGCTCTCCCTTCTTACACTATAACGGGAAGGAGTGTGAGTAAATCAAGAAGAAACTGTGCTAGAGAGAAATTTAGAAGAAGGAAAAACGAAATTTGGAAGAAAGGAGGGTCTAGAGGGAAAACTATTCCAAGTCCTGTACTTTTGACTTGTAGTAAAATAATTATAGGTTTTTCCCACTCTTTGCCTTTTTCTTTATAAAACTCTAAGTATCTATTTCCTCTGCTCAAACTGCTAATCAAATCCTAACCATCTTTCTTTGGAAAGCACAACTCCGCTGAAAGAGCTCATCTTCACTCCTACTTTCTTAATGTCTATCTCCTTCTAAGTTTCTTTCAATCCCAAGAAAAAAATAAGGAAACAATAGGAGAAAAAAAATGTAATGAGTAGAAGAATGTTCCAAGAGGTGTATAAACAAGGTTTAAGTGGGGTCCTCTGAGAGGCAGGGAAGAAGAGAAAACAATCATTTTCTAAGAACCTGATTTGCTTGGTATTTACCTTGGAAGGTCTCAGCACGATAAAGAAAATTTGAACATTTTGTTGGTATTCACAACACCAAAATAGTAATTTGTTAGGAAGAGAACATTTTGTTGAACATATGCAAAAGGATTAGGTTATAGATCTTTTGAAGCGGAAATATTTGGATGTAAGCATGCTCAAAATCATATGGACCTTAACACCAATTTGGTGAAGGACGAAGGAGCGTGAGTTGAGAACCCAGTACAATATAGACAACTGGCGGGAAATTTAATGACCTGACATGTGTTGGTGTTATGAGCAATTCTACATGGATGTTGTAATTTGTCTTTTAAGATACTTAAAGGAAATCCCAAGAAAGAGTAATGGGAATCGACGAGACAGTAGAGCACGAGTTTTGGCCCGTTCGGGGTTGATTTGTCACTAGCCATATTTGGCGTCGCCCGATGGCTGATTTGAGTCCACGGTTGCGTCCGGAGTGCCGTTTGGACATTTTTATATGGTTTCTTTTATTTTTTATGTATTATTTAGTGAGATCGGACATTCATCGTGTATGGCCAATCATGGCCGTCCACTATGGGCGTCCTAAATAGGTTTTATTATAAATAAGAGGGTAGGGGCAGCCTTCGTGGGCATTGCAAATTTTGGAGAATTTCTTCCTTGAATCCGAAGATTTTCTCGCGGTGCAGACTCCATGAGATCCTAGGTTTCGCCTCCTAAGTAAGCTTCCTTGTGATTTCCATTGTATCCTTCCACTTTCAGCCACCCGCACTAGCTTTTCACCGAGCAGCCCCCTGATTCCAGCCCCGACAACCACTGAACAGCCACCCCAGCCCCACAGACTTAAAACCGATTACCCAGACACCATTTCCTGCAATGGCCAAGACCTTCCAAGTCTCCAACAGGCCCAACCGACCACCCCTCCCTACCTAGGGTATACATCATTAGGATCCACTCTCACATCCTACCATGTTTCAATAGGTCTTGTGTTTAAGGATAGGGATCGTGTGGGGATAAAAAAATTTCCCATATGCAGATTGGGTATGTCCATTGTTAGACAAAGCAGCAAATAGAAGGTATTGTATTCTTGGGAGATAAATTGGTATCCCGGAAGAGTAATATAGGGTATTACATTCTTGGGAGATAAACTGGTATCCAGGAAGAGTAAAAAACAACATATTGTAGCAAGATTGAATGTTGAAGCATAGTACATGGCAATGACTCATACTACATATGAATTTATTTCACCCCCCCCCCCCCCCCCCCACACACACACACAACCCACAAATCCGCCGACGAACGGACCCGAGCAGCCCAATCGAAACTTCCAACCTTACGAATCCATGCAAGGAAGAAGAATCATGATTCTAGTGATTCTAAGAACAGTGTAGACGGAAGTATAATCTAACCTTTTGGGGGAGGAAAGTTGTTACGCGCACGCGTATTATCCTTTTTATTATTGTGTTTCTTATTACAAGCTTTAGTTAAATGATGTGAGCCCCCCTCCCTATATAAGGAGGTGGCTTGGGGAGTTAGGGTTATCTTTTGATCGTCTAGGAGAAACCAGCCTCCTGAAGTTGGCAAGAGCATACCTCGTGATTGTATCCCTGATCTTTCGATTTAATGCAAGTAATTTCCTCATATCGGTAATATTTGGTCTGACCCGCCGCCCCGCCTGCGCATCTAATCGCGTGCCGCCGGGTTTGGATTTCGCTCCGTGCCGATTCGAGCCGCCGTTGTCCGCTTCCGTCTTCTCCATCGCTCGCGCACCAGCCCACATCGACCAGCAACCATTCGAGCCGCCGTTGTCCGCTTCGGTCTTCTCCATCGCTCGCGCACCAGCCCACATCGCCGAGCCCCAGTTTCTTCTTCCGTCATCCAGATCGACCCCGACCCCATCCTTCCGTCGGATCCTGCTCGCGCCGCCCAGATCAGACGACAAATCGTCTCCTGCCTACTCCGTTGCCGCTCAACTCCTCCCCAATGCCACTCATTTTCGTACCGATTTTTCTTCAGTGCAAGTGTTGCTCGTCTCCATCAGTGTCGATTCCTCTCCTGTGCCAATTCCTCTCCAATGTCGGGACGTATCACTCCGTCTCGCAGTCGCAGTCCACTACCTTCTCAGGAGAGCTGATCGATTCATATGCCAAAGGGCCGGATGGAATCTCGCGTGGAAGCCCTCGAACAAGCTCTCACCACCATCAACTCTCGTCTTGAGACTCAAGTCGAGCAGTTCACTTCGATTTTGGACATGCTTCACAACTTGCAACCCGTCCAGAACTCCAGACCTACTGCCGCCTCTGCCTTGGGATCCCCAAGCACCGCGGCCCCCGAAGAACCCGCATTGGTGGGATTGCCTACTCTGCAACTTCCAAGCCTCGACATTCCCACATTCAACGTGACTGACCCCCTCAGGTGGATTGCCCGCGCCAAACAGTTTTTTGACATTCACCAAACTCCTCAGACGCAACGGGTCTCCACAGCGATTATCGGCATGGAAGGGTTCGCCCTCCATTGGGTCCGCTGGCTCCGCCAGTCCTCCCCCGGCCTCACATTGACAGCTCTCACTGAGGCCCTCATTCAGCGGTATGATGACCGCTACTCTAGCCCCATGATCGAGAGCCTTTGCGGGGTCCGTCAAACCGACTTCATTGACTCGTACGTTGATGCCTTCATCGAATTGGTCACCCAAGTCCCAGGTCTTCCCCCCGACTATTACTTGGGGTACTTCATGCAAGGCTTACAACCCCATTTCCGAGCCCGCCTCCGCACCCTCCAACCGTTAACAGTCCACCAAGTCATATCCCTCTCCCCACTAGTGGAGGTTGAATTCCTAGCGACGTCCAGCGACATTCCTTCCCCATCGCCTCCCTCCAGGCCTCCCTACCAACCATATTTCCCTACCCCGTCTAAACATCCACCTCCGCCACCTCCTCTACCTCGCCCACCCATTATGGGCTCACGCAACAACCGGCATGCCCCTACTCACCTCCTTACCAACCAGGAGTATAATGACTTGCGGAGCAAGGGTCTGTGCTTCCGTTGTAAGCAACCCTACTCTCCTGGTCATGAGTGTCCAGTGAAGGAGCTCTGGGTCCTCATCGGAGATGACATGGCCGCGATCAGCGCAGCCGACTTTGACGCCCTTCTGATCCTGGACGTATTGTCGAACGAAGCTCTGGGCACATCTTCCACGGCCCATCCGCGGGCATATCACTACTAGAAGACGGGCGGCACTCCGACCTTGGGGTCAAGGTCGATTTTCTGACGGGATGTATTGCTACGCGCACGCATATTATCCTTTTTATTATTATATTTCTTATTTCAAGATTTAGGTAAATGATATGAGCCCCCCCCCCCCTCCTATATAAGGAGGTGGCTTGGGGAGTTAGGGTTATCTTTTGATCATCTAGTTTGAGATCTCTCATTTTGGAGAGGAGCTTCTAGGAGGAACCAGCCTCCTGAAGTTGGCATGAGCAAATCTCGTGATTGTATTCCTGATTTCGATTTAATGCAAGTAATTTCCTCGAATCGGTAATAAAAGTATTAAGAGAAACACGAATAATAGCCATTATGGCTCTTGGAAAGGAAAGAGGAGCTATGAGTACGGTCGTAAAAAGGGACATTGCATCTAATTATGAATTCATTAATGTGCATGACACATAAACGGTCACTTTGTGAAGCTTATGGAAGATGTTGGAATTTGCTAAGCTTATGGAAGATGTTATTCCAACGAAGTATGTGACAGACCATCGGTTGGAGGACATCTACATCAAGGCCTTAGACTCATAAGGGTCTACATGCGTCGAGCAAGGAAATGACGATTGGAGCTGGTCATTCTCATGTGGATCGGCGGCTTAGGATTTTTAGCTATTTTTGTGTACTTTTTGTATTATTTAGGCATGTTTTTACAACCATTATGATCTGAAAACCATGATCACTCATAGCAGTTACGTGTTCTACAAATAGAGATAGACTGCTCCATTTACAAGGATAGAAAGCTTAAGAAGAAATACACATTTTGATCACCCGATGCCAAAGCCAAAACCTAACAGTGAAGTCTAGACCTTCCTCTCCCCGCATTTCTTTGACTGACCATCCCTCGCCCTCCTCCTCACCTTGGTCGGTCATTCCCACTACCTCCTTGGTCTGCTCATCCCCTCTTTCCCCTCCACATTTTCCCTATTTCACTATAACCACACACTAACCACCCTAACCACCCCACTCCCCTACACATAACTACCTAATAACTTCCCAAATAACTACCCCAATTATCCATTTCACCCACTCATTCCCTAATGACCTCCACATTCTCCCACCCCATCACCTTCTAACCATCCTCAACCAGCTCTCCCACCTTCTACAAATCACCCACTCCCCACTCAACCAACAGTTGCAGCAACACTACTCTTCCCCCACTCAAAACCCAAGTAAACAGCAGCACAGACTCAATGTTCTGCATGCCGACCACAAGCCACGCCTCAATGTTCTGCTGAGCACCCATTCCCTCCCAAGAAGGCTCCACCAACCCTTCCTATCCTCCTAGAATTCCCAAATCTTCTTTATCTAACTGTGGCGGCCCTCACCCACTACCCACAACCTCTGTCCACCTTCGTAACCCCCAACAGCCCCACTTAGGCCCCGTTTGGGGGGCTGTTTTCCTCCGTTGCGGTTCCTTAAAACGGAGCTTCAGATTTTCGATTGTTTGAGGGGGCTGAAACACAAACTTCTTTTTTTAACTACACCGCTCGTAGGTCAAAATTCAGCCGCAGCAGAGAGCTCCATTCCGCTCCTTTCAGAATGGTGTGTCTGCCCTATCGATCACAAGCTCGTTGTTCTTTGCGCATCCTTCTCGCCGTTCACTTCCTCGATTCTCTTGTTCTTCTCCGAAGGATGGGAATGTCGAAGGCCTCGTCGTTGTCGACCGACTTGTGAGTAGTGTCTTCCCTATCGAACTAAAGCTCGATGTTCTCCGCGCACCCTTCTCGACTTTTACCTCCTCGATCCTCCTGTTCTTCGCCGATGGAGAGGAATGTCGCAGGCCTTGTCATTGTCGACCAACTTGTGAGTAGCGTCTGCCCTATCAATCCCAAGATCGTTGTACTTCACTAGAAAACAGAAAGTTGCTCAAGCTCGATCCTCATCTTCGACGAAAACATCAAACTGTAGATCTAGCTCCATTTTTTCATGTATATGAGAAGTGTTGCAGCTTCTATCTAGTGTGGATGGGCATTTTCCCTATTTTTTCCTAGCTTCTATCTTCTGCATTTTTTTGGACTTGTCTGTGCAAGTCGATCTAGCCTTAACATATGATGATGCACAAGATAACTTTAGTCATAGGGTGGTATTATTTTAGATTTATAGAATCCTTTAACACTCTAGAAAAAATTTCTAATTATAAAATTTCTTTAGAGTTCCCTTTTTTCCTCTATGCACTGTAGAATCAAGTTATGATTATAAAATTTGTTAGAAGTTCGTTCGTTTTTCTTGTATTTACAATACAAATAGTTCGTTGTTCTCATATTTACGTAGATTGTGCCTATATAAAGTTTTGTACGTTGCAAAGAGGTTTTATGATGTTGCCTACTGAATGTTTGATTATACAAATTTGTAGAAAACAATAACCAAAACTCCGTTTTTACCAAACAGTTTTTTGTCACTGCATTCTAAACAGCTTTGTAAACAGAGTTTCACCCAAATAATTTTATACTGCAAACTCCACTTTACACATACAACACAGTTTTCAAACTTCATTTTTGATAGCTCTCTTTCGATCAGCATCAGCTCTCTCAGACAGGCCCTTAAAACTCTCCCTCATTGTCAGAAATCCCTTTACTAATCCCTGTGATCCAATTACAGCACCCCTCCACCTTCCACCTACCCCATTCAAGCCATCTTCATATACAGTCCACTAGTATAGTCCCGCCGACGATGACTCTCAAAGGATACCACCACTAAACAACCAAAACTACATCCTCCAAGCTTTCCCTTCTATGAAGCCTTCAATTCGTTTGTTAATTCAATTTGTGGATTTGAATTTCTTTGCTGAATTGTGCATGAGTTCTCAGTTCTTATGGATATTCCCTAGCAACATTTGTATCAAATTATTTTATGATTTGCAAAGCTTATTTCAGTTAAGCATTTCCAATTTTGTACTCCTTAGCGTGCACTCTTAGTTTATTCTATCACTTTAAAGTTCTAGTCTTGTTGCGGGTCGCGCACGGCTCTTCCACGGTCCGGTCTAAATCGACCGTCTTAGCTCGAGAGTCGAGCCGGCGCGTGCAAATAGTCAATGTTGACGGCAATGGACAAGGAGACTTTTTACCGTGGAAAACCCCAAGGCGGGGTGAAAAACCACGTCGTCGGAGCTGTGCCGACCAAACTTCACTATTTTGCTGGTGGTTACAACCTTTTGAGAGATAGAGGGCGACAGGCCGCGCCTCTTTACAATTTTGAGTGTGAGGGGGAGAGATGTTCGGAGGGTGACAGGCCACCTCTCGCGATACTGAGCAACTTGGGAAAATTCTCTAAGTCCTGGACTCTTCAGCTTCTGAGATTGACTCCTCCAGGATCGAGGCTTCGCTTGTGCTCTAAGCTTTGCCTTGGGCGGGAGTCTCGAGGTGCACTGGGAGAGCGCGAGCCTTTGGGAAGAGTGCACACGTTGAGGGTGTGCACGTTGGAGCGGAGTGTGGGCGGTGTTCACTTCGGCGGAACGAGCGGCGCTCACTTCCGCGGAACGGAGGAGGCACGTAGGAGGATTTCCTGGTGGCAGAGTTCCTGTAGAGAGAGAGAGAGAGAGAGAGATTTCCCAAGAGAGAGAGAGTCCGATCCAAATGAAGACCCCTGGGGTCCTATTTATAGGATTCCAGGGTAGTTATGGTGGTTATGGTGTGCGGATAGCGCCTTCTATTTAAATAATAATAATAATAATAATTAAATAAATAGGAAAATAGAAAGATCGGACGGTCCACAAGCGTCCCTTCCATGATCGGGCGGTTTGGTAACCGCCGGGTGGTTATCTCGCCGGGGCGGCGGTGCCGGCCACCGCCGGACTCCCAAGAATGGGCGGCGGTGGCGGCGGCCTTCTTCCTCGCGGGGAAGAAGGGCCGACCGCCGCTCTCCTCCCTCGAAGAGGGAGGGGCGGCCGGTCTCCTCCCTCGAAGGAGGGGCGGCCGGCCGGGCCGACCCCCTCCAAGGAGGAGGCGGCCGGCCTCCTCCCTCGAAGAGGGAGGGGCGGCCGGCCGGGCCGACCCCCTCCAAGAGGGGGCGGCCGGCCGGGAGGAGGCGGCCGGCCTCCTCCCTTGAAGAGGGAGGGGCGGCCGGCCTCCTCCCTCGAAGAGGGAGGGGCGGCCGGCGGCCGCCTCCCTCGAAGAGGGGGGGGGGGGCGGCCGGCGGCCGCCTCCCTCGAAGAGGGGGGGGGGGCGGCCGGCCGGGCCGACCCCCTCCAAAGAGGGGGCGGCCGGCCTCCTCCCTCGAAGAGGGAGGGGCGGCCGGCCGGGCCGACCCCCTCCAAGGAGGGGGCGGCCGGCCTCCTCCCTCGAAGGGGGAGGGGCGGCCGGCCCCCGCAAGGGGGGCGGAGGCCGGCTGCCGGCCCCCTCTCGAGAGAGAGGAGGCGGCGGTTAGCCCCGATTGGGCTCGGTGGTTGGCTCTTCGGGAGCGGTTACACGTAGTGGGTTTGACCGTTTGACCGCCACGTTGGAGATGGTGGGGAAACGGTTTGACCGGCCATGATGGAGAGGGTGGAGTTAGTGGGGGTTTGAAAACCGCCCACTAACCACCCTAAACCGGGCTATAAATACGAGTACGCATCAAGTCTCTTGTACTAATTGTGATTCTACTTGTAAATTTCTTTTATTGCAAGCATAATCCTCTATTATCTTTCGTATGTCATTTAGGCATTCCCGTAGTTGTCTTACATGCTAGATCCCACCCTACGTCAGTTTGGTAACGGAGTCCAAGGTTTGGGTCACTTGCGCATATGTAGCGGTAGGAAAATTTATTTTATTTTCCTATCTTGCTTTTTCCCAATAAAAAATTCATGTCCGGTCCTATAGTCCCATTGAAGGTTAAACAACGAGCACACACATGAACATGTCCTCATCCGAATTTCAAAAGCTAATTATCACAAACTTTAATCAAGTATATTTAAAATTTGACAACTTAAGGGATCAATTAGAGGCACTCTACACGAGAGTAGATGATCTAGACCCCCCATAAGAGCACTAGTCACATGTCACCCCGAGGACAAGAAACAGCTAGGGTCCATTTTCATGTGGACTGAGACATCGAAGGACCCTCTATTTGTCACTACATAAATCCTCTGGCACAAACACCTATCGCTCTCGAATGTAGAGACTCAGAGTTCATCCACGAGCGTCGTCGTGGCCCCGCCATAGGCTGACCACACCCTCCCCAAGGGAGGGCATCTAGAATTACCACGAGCCTTGTAGAAGAGGCCACCACATTGAGAATGATATCATTCGCAAGATCCGTGAGTCTCATAGAGGAGGTCAATGCATAGAGGATGATATCACTTGCAATATGCAATGGTGACAGTATTGAACCGTCGTTGGATGTCCCTCGTGCATAGTCTGTGACAGCAATTGTATTTGATCCTCGCATTAGGAACTGCGAGTACGTAGGGTGAGTAACGGGGAGGATGAACGACAACCATGGGAGAGCCCAACGCCCAGAAGAACAAAGCTCATTTTCTGATCAAGCGGAGGGCTGCCACGTCAAAAGCTCGGTTCCTTTACTGGGAGTCTTATTCCACATCAAATACGTATTTTAAATCAGGCATCATATTTAAATTAATATAGAATATGTTGGGAGTCTTATTCCACATCAAATATGTATTTTAAATGGGATAATTAGATGTATTTCAAACAGAACTGATAAAAACATGCAATAATATTTCTTATGCTACACAGAGTGATCTTCTACAAGGGAGACAAGGTCGTGCTTAACAATTCCAAACCACCATAATAAGTAACCATTTGTTCTAATACATTTACTGGAGTTATTCTAAAGTGATAAATCATCACCTCATTAAACTGCAAAATGAAGTATGCTTGACAAAAGAAACATCAACGGCATGGAACATTAAATAATGCAAGTTCCATATGATGAACCTACTTACAGCAGAGAATAACTTCAGAAAGTCACTGAACCTACGAAGGGTGTCATGGCTACTGCTAACCCCTTCTGGAGATTGTATACCAACTTTAATCCTGTAAAACTGTCCTTTGAGGATGTTAAATTAAAAAAACAATAGAAAACGAAAGAAAAACATTATTTTTCCTAAAACTGTCCTTTGAGGATGTTAAATGATACTAATCCAAATCTTCTTGGTTAACTCACAAATAATTGAAGTTAAAAAAAAGATATAGGTACAACAGTGAGACATGATGAATCCATAGGTGACTGACACATGATGCCCTAACCATAAATGAAAACAACAATTACGAGACCAATGCAAATAAGACTAAAATGAATGTGTAAATGCAGGCATGCAATTTAATGAAAAGGGTGCTCGCAACATCAGTCCTAACCCTAATGTGATGCAGATGATTCAAACATGCAAAGATACATGCATAATTAATTAAATAAGAAGATATAAGCACCCGCACATTTATTCACAATTAATCAAAAACATTCTAAATTAGTAATTATGCGTAAATTGCAAAATAAAATTGAGTGCACTAAAATTATAGCATATTGGAAATAAACAATGCACGTCTAAAATGAACGAGAGTCAAATATTACTAGAAATAAAAAAATATTTGTACAAGAATTTGAGGATCAAAAATATCGGTTTGAGAAAGCAACTTGTTTGTGTAAGATATTGAAGAAGGGACATGAATTTGACGATCAACATTAGGCACATCAGCTCCAACATGTGCATGTGATCATAGATGAGGATACTTAACAAGGTGATCTGTCTTGCCACAACGAATACAAGTGGGGCGACGATTACCACGCCCCCCTGCACGGCCTCTACGGGCACGGCTTCTAGGCCCAACACCATGGGCAAAACTTTCAGGCCAAGGAGCTGTAACAATAGTTGCCCAATTAAGTAAAAAGGTTACTGTAGAAAATCTAATATCGATAGCATCTAAGGTAGGAATGATGCTCTCTCCTAGAATCTATTGTCGTGTCATCTCATACGAGTCTGATCTACATTGAATGAACAAACGGCCAACAACTCCTCGGTGTTTTTGCTGACTAGCCATGCTAGCGGAGAATGGTCGATGTTGGAGAAGCTCAGCTCATAAAAATTGGACCTCATGATATGTAGATTCTAGAAAATTAGTAGACCTAGCAAAAAGATCAGAATACATAGTACATTATGGAAGTTTTGAACCTTTTGAGAGAGCATCATTCAGTCGATCGAACTCACATCATCAATCTCGGGATATTCTTCTGCTCATAAGGGCTATTGTTGCATTGATCTATTAACTAGACCACAACAGGTCTCCATCGATGTCATCTTCTTCGAATACACATGATACTTCTCTGCTGAAGGAAAATCCCTAGTCCCTGATATTCCCCATTGCACTTCATCAGTTCCTGCTCCTTGTAATTTAATTCCCATAATCACTCTCCTCCGGCAAATACAATACCTCCACCTCCTCATATTGTTCATACTTCCAGAAGAAGACATCACATTCTTGTTTTTGCTGTGCTTCCTACTCTGGTTTCTCCTCACCTAGCTCACAGACAACCGTCCTCCTCTTCAGAAGGCTATCACCACCAGTTGACTCTGATCTTGATCTCCCAATTGCCTGACGAAAAGGTCTCAGGCCATGCACTCAACATCATCTTGCTAATGTTGTTTCTTACAAGCAGTTAAGCACTTGCAACAGATTTGCAGCGGCTCTATCAACTACTTCCCTTCATGCATCAGACAGAGGCTATGGGCATTCCTCATTGGAAAACTGTTATGGACGAGTCTCATTTCCTGAGATACTTGGACATCATACACTGGTTCCGTCTGATTTTGTTGATTGTGATAAAATAACTACTAGATGGCCAAATTGAAAATTGCAATTCTTGTTGTCGAAGGTTTTACAGACATATATTGTGAACTTCTTTGACATTTTCTCTTCCGTGGCATGTATTAGTTCCGTTTGTGTCATGTTCTTTGTTGTTGTTTGTCAAATAGGTTTTGGAAGACTTGATACCTCAATAGAGGCACAAACATTTATTTATAAAGAAAGGAGGAAACCATGCATAAGACATTACATGATGTGGGACTAAGACATCTAACACTCCCCCTCAAGTTTGGTCGTGGGAGCTACCCAGACTTAACTTGTTACATATAAATTTCATTATAACACATGTAACTCCCTTAGTAAGAATATCAGCAACTTGCTCCCCGGTCTTCACATGACTCAGAGAAATAAGACCTTCTTCATACTTCTCCCTCACAAAGTGACAGTCGACCCCAATGTGTTTTGTGCGTTCACGAAACACATGATTAGTAGTTATCCGTATCGTCGCTTGATTATCGCACCATAGAGGAGTGGGATCTTGAACTGGATACCCGATTTCACAAAGAGTCTATCTAATCCACATGATTTCAGCAACAGTGTGTGACATGGCCCGATATTCAGCTTCTGCACTTGATCTGGGAACCGTGGTTTATTTCGTGCTCTTCCAGGAGACAAGATTTCCACCCATAAAGATAGTGAACCATGTGGTTGGCTTCCGAGTGGCTAAGCAGTATGCCCAATCAGAGTCACAATATGCTTTTATATTGGAATGACCTCGATTCTTGTACGATATCCCAATTTCAGAATCTTTCTTTATGTATCTGACAATCCGGAGTACAGATTCCCACTGAGAGATAGTTGGAGCAGCCATGAACTGACAGACCTTACTTAGCGCACATGCAATGTCGGGACGAGTCATTGTAAGGTAGTTCAGTTTTCCAACTATTCTTCGATACTTTTATGTAGTTTGTCTTCAACATGAAGACCCTTTCCTCCGGTTCAAGTGGAGAGACCATAGGACCACAGTTGGACATCCCAAAGTTAGATAAAAGATCGAGAGCATATTTTTGCTGACAAATAAAGATGGTGTTAGCATAGTCGGCAACTTCAATGCCTAGGAAATACCGCAATGAGCCCAGATCCTTGGTTTGGAAATTGGAGTGTAAAAATGTCTTGAGATTCAATATCCCTTCAGAGTCACTACCTGTGATAACAATATCATCAACATATACTACTAATAGGACGGTTCCTGTCGGGGAGTTCTGATAAAAGAGAGACGAGTATTTTGTACTCTTGGTAAGACCGAACTGAGTGACAACAGATCGGAAACGAGCAAACCAAGCTCGGGGGGATTGCTCCAATTCATATAACGACTTCTTGAGTTGGCATACCTTTGTTCTCTCCCCCTCAACAACAAACACAGGTGATTGTTCCATGTACACCTCTTCGTCCAAGGGCCCATGAAGAAAGGCATTCTTGAAATCCTATTTGTGCACGGGCCACTGGTGAGAGGCTGCAAGAGAGTAGGATATGAATGGAGGACATTTTGGCGACAGGGGAAAAAATTTCATCATAATCGACTCCATAAGTCTGGGCGTACCCTTTGGCAACCAAGCGGGCCTTCAAGCAATTAATAGAACTATATGCCTTGACCTTAATGGAGTATGTTGACGCCAGGAAAATCCTGACCTCAAAATTCGGACCAATGCAGCCGGAGGCTACTCGCCCAGCAGTCCAACGAGAAGACTTGGTTGGCAACGACGAAGAAGCTAGAAGAGCAACAAACAGGACCCCAGGTGTTGCGGCAGGGAGGTCTCACCACGTACCCAGAAGCTCAGAAGAGTCTTCCCCTCCAAAGCCAAGAAATGGCCGAGCAGGGTACGAGGAAGGCACCAACTTGGTGAGAAACAAGAGAGTGACGACCAAGGGGGGGACGGGTCCAAGGGTTCGAAAGTTGGGTTTCGAAAGCTCAGCCAAAGGTGTCAATCCAAGTACCCATGGGGTCCTATTTATAGGAAAACCAAAGGGGAGGGGGGCCTTTTATAGCCCCCATCCTGCCTGGCGACTATGGGATACTCGGCAAGCATTAAGCCATAGTCGCCTACCTGACAAGTATTGGGTGTTGCTCGCACATGCCGGGCCAATACTCGCCCAGGTCTTCGACTGCTCCTGCGCTCGACGAACTCCTGAAGGCTGCGCTCGACGAACTCTTGAGGGCTGCGTTCGACGAACTCTTGAGGGCTGCGTTCGACGAACTCCTGAGGGTTGCGTTCGACGAACTCCTGAAGGCTGCGTTCGACGAAGTCATGAAGGCGAGCATTAAGCCATAGTCGCCTACCTGGCGAGTATTAAGCCCATACTCGCCCAGGTCTTCTACTGCTCCTGCTGGCTGACTTTGTCTTGTGTCTTGGACTGCTGGTTTCTGTGCTGACCTTTTGACCTTGACTTCTGCCTACGTGCCTTTGAATGAGTCCCACCCTCGGAGAATAAGGGTTGTACACAATCCCCGCTCTTTGCGAGTAACGCAGTTGCTCGGAAAGAATCATCCAACCTTTATTCGACGAGCTTCCATTTTGGCGAGTATCTGGATATACTCGGCATCTCGCTGGCCGACGCCCGGACTATATATATAGAGGGGGAGAGGTCTCTGATGGCACGGATTTTCTGAACTCGCTCAAGATGTCGCGTATCTATGCCGAGGAAGCTAAGGCTGTCATGGTTGGTCTTGTGGGCATGTTTGATGTTCCTTCGAACCCTCCTCGCGTAGATACCGAGCTTGAGGACTTCCTCGCCTCCAAGAAGAGGAAGAAGAATGCGAAGAAGAAGAAGAAGAAAACGGTCGCGGAGGATGTCGCCAATTCTTTGGGCGACCAACGTCAGCAGCTGCTGGACGACCTTGGTCTCTCCCACGGGGGCGACTCGCATGCCCTTGATCCTCCCGCGCCAATGGTCGCTCCGGGGGCGAGTAGGGCTGGGGCCCAGACTCAAGTTCAACCGGATCTCGCCGCTGTGCGAGGTGAGAGCTCTCTACTCGCCACCTTCAATTTTGCGGCTGAACTGCTGCGGCTTGGCGAGGTTCTGACTTCTTTTTTGCTTTTGCAGATTTGTCGGCTTCCGAGGCTCTGGAGGAGCCTTTAGCCGTACCTCCTCTGCGATCATCGCCTATGATCTCGCCTGATGGAGGTTCTCGCGGTGGTCGCTCGGTGCGAATCCTCCATAGCTCTTCATTGGAGAGAAGGCCAATGAGCGAGCAACGGGCTCCTCTGGCGAGCAGCGTGCCTCCACCACCACCGCCTTTGGCGCGACCAGACCTGGCGACCAGCTCGCAGCTGCCCGAGGGTGGGCTTCCGCCGCCACCTCCTTTGCCGCCTTCTACTGGTCTTCCGGGCGATCAGCGCCCTTCGGCTTCTACTGCTCCCACAACCCATCTGGGGGAGTCCTCGCGCCGAGGCGGGGTTGGGGGGTCTTCGGGTTTCTTCGCCCCAA
Organism: Dactylorhiza incarnata; assembly: GCA_033032865.1. Taxonomy (NCBI): domain Eukaryota; kingdom Viridiplantae; phylum Streptophyta; class Magnoliopsida; order Asparagales; family Orchidaceae; genus Dactylorhiza; species Dactylorhiza incarnata. Next base: position 3,021,271 of record JAWHQI010000285.1, on the reverse strand, counting down.
GGGGTGGAGGGCGATCAGGAGATAGTCGCGGTGGGGGAACGTGCCTCCTAGCCGGGAGCAAACTAGCGGGCACTCTACTCGGCGAGAGACTGTGCATCGCAGTCTTTCTCCACACCGAGGAAGGGGCTCTTCTCGTCGGCATTCTCGCAGTCCTCTTCGCCGACGTTCTCGCAGTCCTCGGCCAAGTAGTTTGGTCGCCACCTCTGATAGTCATTGCCATCTTCGTTTTGTTGTTTTGTCGCTGAAATTCTGATGCTCTTCCATTTTTTCTAGCAGCTCGCGCTCATACTCCCGTGGGAGCCTTGATCGACGCCATTGGGCTTCCTTCCCACGAGTACCAGGAGAGGGCTACTCGCACGATCCTGGATTTGGAGGCGAAGTTGGAGCGCCTGGCGGTCAACGAGCCCCATCGTCGTCTGACCGATTTGGAAGTGCGAGTATCGCGGTTGGAGGAATTCGATACTCAGCTGACTGCTACTGAATCTCGCCTTCACTCTATTGGCGACTTGGAGCGACGGGTTGCTAGGATCGAACATCGCCAACAGCTGCACCATGACGAATTGGTGGGGATGCGAGCGAGCATGGGCTCGGTCGGGCGGCTAGCGAGGATCGAGGACCAGCTGCGGCAAGGCGAGGATGCGATGTCCCTGGCCTTCGAGCATTTTAAGCGTGCTCGCAGCATGGGCTGGGTTGGGCGACATCCCCAACCTCAAGATCCTCAAGCAAACCTCCAGGGGCCTCCCTAGATGTTGTCTTCTTTTCTCTTTCTTCTTTGAATTTGCTTTGTCGCCTTTGGCGAGTATCTCTTGTAATTCTGAACAGCCATTTATTGATGTATATTTTTGGCGAGCATTGGAAACTCGCCCTTTATTACTTGCTTTGTTGTCTTTGTTGTGATGTCTTGATTTTCATCTATCTTTCTTATTCTTGCGAGTAGTAATTGGATGTCGCGCCTATCTGGCGAGCTTCTTATGTTCGGTTACAGGACCTCGCGAGCTAGAGGTTAGTGATTTGACGCGCGCTGGGCGACTTCTTTTTAATACTCGCCACCCCCTTAGTTGTAATCGCGGCGTCGTATCCGACAAGCCAGACTATTCGACTACTATAAATAGGGGGGTGAGTATTAAATACACTTTTGGCGATCTTCTTTCTTGTAAGCGAGTATCTTCCGCCTTCTCTTCTCCTCGCCTTCTCTGATACTCGCTCCTCTACTCTCCTTTCTTCAGAATGGCCGATGAGGCGGCCATCCGGCGTGCCAATCATGCCAAGAACTTCGCGGCGACTATCTTCAAAAAGTCTATTACTCGCCAAAAGGACTTGGACCTTTTCTCAGAGAAGTACCTCCCGCCAGGGTACGTCGCTAGGCTTCCTCGCCAGAGCGAGCGACTAAACACCTTCTCGACCACCGAAATGGTGTTCCCCATCCGCCACTTCGAGGTCGGCCTGCGACTACCGTTGTGGACGGAGTTTTGCCAGATCCTCCGCTACTTCGGGATAGTCCCCGCCCAAATCAACCCCAACGGCATAGTGATGATTGTTGGGTTCCTCTGCTTTCTGCGAGAAGAGATGATCGCTTTTGATCTCTCTGTCTTCCGGCGAGTATTCCATTTCATGGCGACAGGCGAGGGCGTCGTCTTTCTGTGCAGCCATGTCTGCACACTAGTCGGCACAGTGAACAAGAACCATCGTTGGGGCGAGCGACTAGTCGTCATTAGTGGCGACTTTGAAGACATTCCTAGCTCGTCCTTTCAGCCGCCGGAGAGCGTCTTCTCGCCTCCTTTCCTGGAGGGCGATAGAGAGAAGCTGCTCGAATCCTTCCGGAATCGCCACCTTGACGTGGTCTTCTGGAGGAGGCGAGTAGACGAACTCGCCGAGGTGTTCCCGGGTGAAGGTAACCTATCGCGCGAGCACTGGCTATACTCGCTCTTCGTCTTCTTCTTGGCGACTAACCCCTTTTTTTCTTCTTCCTTGTAGCTACTCGCACTTTGCCGCGCAAGCTTCTTCCTGTGGTGGTGAAGGAAACAGCTTCCACCCAAGGGGGCGCGGGGACTTCAACTCGCGGGGATGGGGGTTCCTCCCCCATCGACTTGTCGCCAGAAAGCGATGAGGCCAAGGTCGTTGGCGATGATGTCGGGCCTTCGAAGAAACGGAAGGGAAAGAGCAAAGCCTCCGAGCCCGCGAGGAAGGGGAAGGAGGTCGCCCATAAGGACATGGGTGGGAAGGCAGACCCTTCCGAGGCTGGCGAGCCTTACACCCACCCTCACTTCAATCTAGGTCGGAGTGGCGAGGACGCCTATGGTCGCCGCTTGGTGACCTGGACGGAGAGCGCCCACGAGGTGACTCTAAGCTCCAACCTCCCGGCCTGGTCGGAGGATTGGGAGGACAGGGGCGAGGCCTACGACGTGACCTTCGCCCTCTACGGTCGCGCGGATGCCGAGACCCTTCAGGAGGCTTCTGCCGAGTATCTGGCCCACCAGAGCTCGTGCTCTTTACTGTGATCTGCCGAGCTGGCTCACGCAACGGCGAGGCGACTGCTCGAGTACGAGATGATCAAAGTTCAGAGTAAGAAGCTGATCTCCATGGGGCTGGAGGCGAAGGAGCGTGAGGTACTTGCTCACCTTTTTGCTCGCCACTAGGATACTCGCTTACCTGCGGAGTATATTGCTAACTCTTTTCTTCTTATGCTCGCAGGCTGCCGAGGTAGAGGCGGTGAAGAAGATGTCCCAGCTGGAGAAGGAGCTGGAAGACACTCGGCTGGCTTTGGAGGCTGCCCAAGTCCGTATCGCCGAGTTGGAAACTCGGCCTGCCGAGCAACAGCCGGCGGCGGCGGGCCCCTCCAGGGTCGGCAAGCAAATTAGGATGCACGGTGATTACATGCCATATGTGCGCCGAGAAATCGCGCGAGCAACCGGGAATGTCATCCTGAGCCAGCTGAAGGCGGACGATCTTCTGAAGCCGGAGGCGATGGAGCTGACAGTGGTGGACCTCATCCCGGCGCTGCTCGCCGAGGAGTCCACATCTCCCGTGCGAGTATCCCCCCCGCTGTCCAGTGATTCTGAGGACGACGGTTCTGATGATGAAGATGACGACGGTGATGATGATGATGGCGAGGATGAAGCTGATGTGGACGTTGATGGCGAGAATGACGTCTAGTCGCTTGGGCACCCTTTTTGCTCGCCCGGCGACCTTTTGAAAATCTTTTGGGATTCTTTGTAATTTATAGAACATATAAATGAAAGTACAAGATTTTTTACTCGCCTGTTTTCTTTTATGCCTTGTCTCTTGTGTACAACCCTCATATTTCCCGAGTTGGTGTGACCCGACCCGGATGAGACCAAGACAGTGACGGTAGCCGAGACGGTCGAGACCGGTTAAGGCAAAAAGAGGCAGGGGGAAGCGGAGGGAGCACCCGCTCCCCCCACTCCTTTCGGGCGAGTGGGAGGGGCTCTCCCACTCGCCGGCCCCCTTGGGCGAGTGGGAGGAGCCCTCCCACTCACTCGCCGGGCGAGTGGGAGAGGCCCTCCCACTCGCCGGGCGAGTGGGAGAGGCCCTCCCACTCGCCGGGCGAGTGGGAGAGGCCCTCCCACTCGTCGGCCCCCTTTGGGGGCAGGTGGGAGAGGCTCTCCCACTCGCCGCCCCCTTTGGGCGAGTGGGGGAGACCCTCCCACTCGCCTGGCATCCTTAGGGGAGGCAAGCAGGACCTCCCGTGAGGGGGGGAGTGGGCACCTCGAACCCCACTCGCCCCTCCTCCTGCTTTGACTGTTCATGGTCATGATCGGACTGCGGATAACAGAATTTTGGCTATTCGCAGTCCAATTTTGGCTATTCGCAGTCCATTTTTGGGAAAGTCTATAAATAGACCCCCATGGGCACCTTGGGAAGGGTTGGTTCCTACCCCCTCTCTCGCGTGTGAGCAAGCACTACCCCTCCCCTCCCCCTTGACGTTGAAGGTGGTCGGTGAGGTGTTCCTTAGTGCCCTCCAAGGTGCCCAGGCTCAGCATTGGCTTGGGAGGGGAAGCGCTCTAAGATCTTCCGGGTATGTGGTGGGACCTCCGCGCTGCAGCTTAAGGGGTCCATTTGTGGATTCAAGTGTTCATCAAGTCCGAGTCTCTTAGTTCCTAGCAACCGGTCACGGGTCGAGGCTCAGGTCAAGTAAGGGTTAGTCGCAACCCCCTTTCGAACGCTGAAACCGGGAAACTGGTTTCAACATTCTGGTGCGGTGAGCGTGGAAGCGACTAGCTCGGAAAGCTCTGAGCCAAGTCTCATGGCCGGAAGCGATGAGTTGGGAGACTCACCCCCTATCAGCGAGTACCTGAAGAAGGGTGATTTTGACGAGTTCAAGAAGTCGATCCTGGAGCTCTTGCGGATCGCACCTCCCCCTCGCGGTGAGTGCTCGACACCACCCACACCCGTGCTCACCTCGCAGTCCCCGATGGAGGCGGAGCAAGCACATCAACAAGGAGGGAAGAAGGAGGAAGCGAGAAGTCAGGGGGACCAGGGACCCCCCATTGGGCAGGAGCAAGGCTGGGGGTTTCAACCGCCAGTCGCCCTACCGACCTGGAGGCCGCCAGGAGGACCCCCTCAAGGCCAAGGAAGAGGCCATTTCCAAGGGAGAGGAAACTCTCAGGGGGAGCAGGGACGGTTCAACCCAGCAGGGTGGCAGCCGGGCACAAGGCCATTGCAACCCTACCCCCTGCAAACCATGACGATTGGCCGAAAAAGAGGAAATAAGAAGAGGGGTCGCGCAGGGAAGGAAGCAAGGAGGATGGCATTGCCATACTGTGACTTCCATCAGCAGGAGGGCCACGCGACAGCCACATGCCCAGAGTTTCTGGAGTTAAGGAAAGGAAGAAGAACCTCGGCAGAGAGGAGACAACTATGCCCCAAAGGACCAGGAGGAAACTGAGGAGATGGAGGAAGTGATGAATGAGATGACCAAGGTGCATGTGGCCGAGTAAGCGCAAGGAAGCGCAATGTAATGGTATGTAATCTATTTATAATATATCAAAAGTAGTTAAAGATAGCATCTAAGTCGAGTCCTCGACTGGAGGACACTCGCCCGGGCTTGTTGATGCCGGTCGCTGGGTGGCTCGTCGAGTAGATTCGTTTTAAGTCGAGTCCTCGGCTGGAGACCACTCGCCCGGGCTTGTTGATGCCGGTCGCTGGGTGGCTCGTCGAGTAGATTCGTTTCAAGTCGAGTCCTCGACTGGAGACCACTCGCCCGGGCTTGTTGATGCCGGTCGCTGGGTGGCTCGTCGGGTAGATTCGTTTCAAGTCGAGTCCTCGACTGGAGACCACTCGCCCGGGCTTGTTGATGCCGGTCGCTGGGTGGCTCGTCGGGTAGATTCGTTTCAAGTCGAGTCCTCGACTGGAGACCACTCGCCCGGGCTTGTTGATGTCGGTCGCTGGGTGGCTCGTCGGGTAGATTCGTTTCAAGTCGAGTCCTCGACTGGAGACCACTCGCCCGGGCTTGTTGATGCCGGTCGCTGGGTGGCTCGTCGGGTAGATTCGTTTCAAGTCGAGTCCTCGACTGGAGACCACTCGCCCGGGCTTGTTGATGCCGGTCGCTGGGTGGCTCGTCGGGTAGATTCGTTTCAAGTCGAGTCCTCGACTGGAGACCACTCGCCCGGGCTTGTTGATGCCGGTCGCTGGGTGGCTCGTCGGGTAGATTCGTTTCAAGTCGAGTCCTCGACTGGAGACCACTCGCCCGGGCTTGTTGATGCCGGTCGCTAGGTGGCTCGTCGGATAGATTCGTTTGGGTTGGTAAGGCTTCAAGAAGAGAAGCCGGTCTGAGGACGTGTTGAGTTCCTCCACCTCCAGGTGAGCTCGGCTCCCTGTTAGGTGTTGAGTTCCTCCACCTCCAGGTGAGCTCGGCTCCCTGTTAGGTGTTGAGTTCTTCCACCTTCAGGTGAGCTCGGCTCCCTGTTAGGTGTTGAGTTCCTCCACCTCCAGGTGAGCTCGGCTCCCTGTTAGGTGTTGAGTTCCTCCACCTCCAGGTGAGCTCGGCTCCCTGTTAGGTGTTGAGTTCCTCCACCTCCAGGTGAGCTCGGCTCCCTGTTAGGTGTTGAGTTCCTCCACCTCCAGGTGAGCTCGGCTCCCTGTTATGTGTTGAGTTCCTCCACCTCCAGGTGAGCTCGGCTCCCTGTTAGGTGTTGAGTTCCTCCACCTCCAGGTGAGCTCGGCTCCCTGTTAGGTGTTGAGTTCCTCCACCTCCAGGTGAGCTCGGCTCCCTGTTAGGTGTTGAGTTCCTCCACCTCCAGGTGAGCTCGGCTCCCTGTTAGGTGTTGAGTTCCTCCACCTCCAGGTGAGCTCGGCTCCCTGTTAGGTGTTGAGTTCCTCCACCTCCAGGTGAGCTCGGCTCCCTGTTAGGTGTTGAGTTCCTCCACCTCCAGGTGAGCTCGGCTCCCTGTTAGGTGTTGAGTTCCTCCACCTCCAGGTGAGCTCGGCTCCCTGTGAGGTGTTGAGTTCCTCCACCTTCAGGTGAGCTCTGCTCCCTGTCAGGTGTTGAGTTCTTCCACCTTCAGGTGAGCTCGGCTCCCTGTTAGGTGTTGAGTTCTTCCACCTTCAGGTGAGCTCGGCTCCATGTTAGGTGTTGAGTTCCTCCACCTCCAGGTGAGCTCGGCTCCCTGTTAGGTGTTGAGTTCCTCCACCTCCAGGTGAGCTCGGCTCCCTGTTAGGTGTTGAGTTCCTCCACCTCCAGGTGAGCTCGGCTCCCTGTTAGGTGTTGAGTTCTTCCACCTTCAGGTGAGCTCGGCTCCCTGTTAGGTGTTGAGTTCCTCCACCTCCAGGTGAGCTCGGCTCCCTGTTAGGTGTTGAGTTCCTCCACCTCCAGGTGAGCTCGGCTCCCTGTTAGGTGTTGAGTTCCTCCACCTGCAGGTGAGCTCTGCTCCCTGTCAGGTGTTGAGTTCCTCCACCTCCAGGTGAGCTCGGCTCCCTGTTAGGTGTTGAGTTCCTCCACCTCCAGGTGAGCTCGGCTCCCCGTGAGGTGTTGAGTTCCTCCACCTCCAGGTGAGCTCGGCTCCCTGTTAGGTGTTGAGTTCCTCCACCTCCAGGTGAGCTCGGCTCCCTGTTAGGTGTTGAGTTCCTCCACCTTCAGGTGAGCTCGGCTCCCTGTTAGGTGTTGAGTTCCTCCACCTCCAGGTCAGCTCGGCTCCCTGTTAGGTGTTGAGTTCCTCCACCTCCAGGTCAGCTCGGCTCCCTGTTAGGTGTTGAGTTCTTCCACCTTCAGGTGAGCTCGGCTCCCTGTTAGGTGTTGAGTTCCTCCACCTCCAGGTGAGCTCGGCTCCCTGTTAGGTGTTGAGTTCCTCCACCTCCAGGTGAGCTCGGCTCCCTGTTAGGTGTTGAGTTCCTCCACCTCCAGGTGAGCTCGGCTCCCTGTTAGGTGTTGAGTTCCTCCACCTCCAGGTGAGCTCGGCTCCCTGTTATGTGTTGAGTTCCTCCACCTCCAGGTGAGCTCGGCTCCCTGTTAGGTGTTGAGTTCCTCCACCTCCAGGTGAGCTCGGCTCCCTGTTAGGTGTTGAGTTCCTCCACCTCCAGGTGAGCTCGGCTCCCTGTTAGGTGTTGAGTTCCTCCACCTTCAGGTGAGCTCTGCTCCCTGTCAGGTGTTGAGTTCCTCCACCTCCAGGTGAGCTCGGCTCCCTGTTAGGTGTGGAGTTTCCTCCACCTCCAGGTGAGCTCGGCTCCCTGTTAGGTGTTGAGTTCCTCCACCTTCAGGTGAGCTCGGCTCCCTGCTAGGTGTTGAGTTCCTCCACCTTCAGGTGAGCTCGGCTCCCTATTAGGTGTTGAGTTCCTCCCCCTCCAGGTGAACTCGGCTCCCTGGTAGGTGTAGAGTTCCCGCCTCCCACCTCGGGTCGAGTTCAGCTCGACTAGAGGTGTTGAGTTTTTCTCCCACCTCGGGTCGAGTTCAGCTCGACTAGAGGTGTTGAGTTTTTCTTCCACCTCAGGTCGAGGTTAATCCGACCCAAGGTGTTGAGCTTTCTCCACCTCCAGTTTGGGCTCGGCCCATAGGAGGGTTCTCAAGTGGAGAAAGGTTTTCCTCCCACCTCAGGTCGAGCTCGGCTCGACTAGAGGTGCTGAGTTTCTCCTCCACCTCAGGTCGAGGTTAATCCGACCCAAGGTGTTGAGCTTTCTCCACCTCCAGTTGGGCTCGGCCCATAGGAGGGTCCTTAAGTGGAGAAAGGTTTTCCTCCCACCTCAGGTCGAGCTCGGCTCAACTAGAGGTGCTGAGTTTCTCCTCCACCTCAGGTCGAGGTTAATCCGACCCAAGGTGTTGAGCTTTCTCCACCTCCAGTTGGGCTCGGCCCATAGGAGGGTTCTTTAGTGGAAAAAGGTTCACCTTCGTCTAAAGATGGCTTCAGCCGAAAGGCTTGGCAGAGGTTCCCCGATGGCAGGTCCCTCCAAAGATTCTCTCCAGGTCCCACCAACTCGTTCAATAGGTGGGTTGGACTTTCTTTCCGAGTTTGGGACAAGCTCGCAAAGAGCGGGGATTGTGTACAACCCTCATATTTCCCGAGTTGGTGTGACCCGACCCGGATGAGACCAAGACAGTGACGGTAGCCGAGACGGTCGAGACCGGTTAAGGCAAAAAGAGGCAGGGGGAAGCGGAGGGAGCACCCGCTCCCCCCACTCCTTTCGGGCGAGTGGGAGGGGCTCTCCCACTCGCCGGCCCCCTTGGGCGAGTGGGAGGAGCCCTCCCACTCGCCGGGCGAGTGGGAGAGGCCCTCCCACTCGCCGGGCGAGTGGGAGAGGCCCTCCCACTCGTCGGCCCCCTTTGGGGGCGAGTGGGAGAGGCTCTCCCACTCGCCGCCCCCTTTGGGCGAGTGGGGGAGACCCTCCCACTCGCCCGGCATCCTTAGGGGAGGCAAGCAGGACCTCCCGTGAGGGGGGGAGTGGGCACCTCGAACCCCACTCGCCCATCCTCCTGCTTTGACTGTTCATGGTCATGATCGGACTGCGGATAACAGAATTTTGGCTATTCGCAGTCCAATTTTGGCTATTCGCAGTCCATTTTTGGGAAAGTCTATAAATAGACCCCCATAGGCACCTTGGGAAGGGTTGGTTCCTACCCCCTCTCTCGCGTGTGAGCAAGCACTACCCCTCCCCTCCCCCTTGACGTTGAAGGTGGTCGGTGAGGTGTTCCTTAGTGCCCTCCAAGGTGCCCAGGCTCAGCATTGGCTTGGGAGGGGAAGCGCTCTAAGATCTTCCGGGTATGTGGTGGGACCTCCGCGCTGCAGCTTAAGGGGTCCATTTGTGGATTCAAGTGTTCATCAAGTCCGAGTCTCTTAGTTCCTAGCAACCGGTCACGGGTCGAGGCTCAGGTCAAGTAAGGGTTAGTCGCAACCCCCTTTCGAACGCTGAAACCGGGAAACTGGTTTCAACATCTTGCTTGTATGTCGCTTAGACTCCTAGGCTCGAGGCGAGATTGAGTGCTCGCTAGGCTCTTAGGATCGAGGCGAGGTTGAGTGCTCGCTCCTCATTAGTGCTCGTATGTGGATGCTCGCATGTTCATACTCGCACCTGCGTACTCGCACCTGCATGCTCGCCTATGTATACTCGCCTTCTTCAAAAGAAAACCTTTGATAGAGTCGAGCTGTAAAGGGCACTTGGGGGGGCCTGAGGGACACACGCTCTCAAGGCCTTGTCTTGCACCTGGTGAAGAGTTTATTAAGATCACTCAATAATAACGGGGTTTTAAGGGAAGGGAGAAGTAGGGACTGGTGGTCGGGGAGGTCCGGAGGGACACATCATCCCGAGGCCTTCATCCTACTTGGATGATTAACATTGACGAAGGATGACGTCAAGTAGGGACTGACAGTCGGGGAGGTCCGAGGGGACACACCATCCCGAGGTCTCCATCCTACTTGGATGCTTAACATTGACGAAAGATGACGTCAAGTAGGGACTGACAGTCTGGGAGGTCCGAGGGGACACACCATCCCGAGGTCTCCATCCTACTTGGATGCTTAACATTGACGAAGGATGACGTCAAGTAGGGACTGACAGTCGGGGAGGTACGAGGGGACACACCATCCCGAGGTCTCCATCCTACTTGGATGCTGGAATGTCTCCATCCTTTGGTCGGTCGAATCGGTCTTGCCCCTTCCCAAGTCAAAATGTCAACTTCCAGACTTTCCCCTGGTAATCTCTTCAGTCGGACGAGAAATGCGGTCGGTGGGAACCGCGGCCAACGTGCAAGGGGGGAGCTGATCTCGGCCGTCATCGCAGAGGTTTGGACTTAAGGGAACGCACATCCGAGGCACTGTCCCATCATCCGTTCTGAGTTTTTACGAGGGTTAAGTCGGAGGCTCGTTTTCCAACTTGCGGTGTCGAATGTTGATGCAGGACGACGTCAAGCAGGGAGTGGCAGTCGGGGAGATCCAAGGGGGCACATCGTCCCGAGGCCTCCATCCTACTTGGATACTGAGTGAGGATCAAACCTGCTTCATGCTGCTCAACAATTAAACGGGGAGTTAAGCACACTTAAGCACATTAACTCACACGATTGGAGGAAATAATCGGAAACGAAATGCTTTGTTGCGAGCTTTCAACTCTCGATGGTACACGACGTCTTTATTCAAGGGTCCCCTGAGCTAGTTAAATCGATCATCTCTTCGCCGAATCGGGAGGTCGGCGTCCAGACTTCTTCCTGGTAATCTCTCCAGTCGAATGAGAAATGCGGTCGGTGGGAACCGCGGCCAACGTGCAAGGGGGGAGCTGATCTCGGTCGTCATTGCAGAGGCTTGGACTTAAGGGAACGCTCAACCGAGGCACTGTCTCATCATCCGTCCTGGGTTTTTACGAGGGTTAAGTCGGAGGCTCATTTCCCAACCTAGCGTGGAGATCGACTTCACCTGCTTCCTTTCCTTTTGGAAACTTTGCCGAGATAAACAGAAACTGCCTCCTCCCGTGTTTCAGGGAGAGGGAGAATTTATTTATGTAAGTAAATAAATTTACAAAGGCGGGATATACACATTCCCCCTTAGGGGTAAAACCTTTTCAGGTCATCGCCGCTCCAGGTATTCCCAAGTAGCTCTCCTTCCTGGTTCTGCAGGCGGTATCCTCCTGTCAGAAGTGACTCGTGGACGATGAAGGGCCCTTCCCAGTTCGGGTGGAGTTTCGAACCCATGAGAGAGTTTGAACGGCGTTTCCCCGGTGCCTGAGCTAGGAGTGGTCCTCAAAGCCCATAAGACCGAGGGGAGCTGGTCCGCCCAATTACCTCTTAGGTTCTCTACTTTCTTCTTCAGCAGGTTGATGATCAGCTTGTTGGTGGCCTCCACTTGTCCATTGCTCCTAGGGTGATGCACGGAGGCGAATCGAAGATCAGTTCCTAGCTGCTTGCAAAAATCATCCAGCTCTAAGCTAGCAAACTGGGGACCGTTGTCGGTGACGATGGCGAGAGGAATCCCGAATCTGCACACGATCTCCCCCCAGATGAAGTTCTTCGTGACTTGAGAGGTGGTCTTGGCCAAGGCTTTGGCCTCGATCCACTTGGAGAAATAGTCGATCATGATGAGAATGAACTTCCTCTGGCCACTAGCTTGAGGGAAAGGGCCGATCAAGTCCATCCCCCAGATGGCGAACGGCCACAGGGCGGTGATTGATCGGAGCTGCTGGGCTGGCTGCAACTGAAGGGGGGCGAAGAGCTGGCACTTCTGGCACTTCTTCGAGAAGATCTCAGCATCCTTCCGGATAGTAGGCCAGAAGTAACCATGCCTCAAGACCCTTTGCTCCAAAGTGCGAGTCCCAGAATGATTTCCACACTCTCCCGAGTGGATCTCTTCCAACACTCGAGGTACTTCGTCTTCAGAAACACATCTGGCCAGGGGGCCCGAGATGGTCTTGCGGTACAGTTCTCCGTTCTGCAGTAGATAGTATGCCGCCTTGTACCGAAACTTTCTTTGATCTCCTTCATCTGCTGGGAGCTGGCCGCTGGCTAGGAACGCCACGAACGGATCCATCCACGAAGGGCGTTGCTCGATCTCCATCATCTCCCCTTCTTCGATGGACGGTCGAAACAACTCGGTGATGGTTCCTCCGGCCCTCGGCCCGTACTTGGCCAAACGGTCTGCCGCCGAGTTCTCCTCCCTTGGCACATGCTCGAGGAAGAAGGGCTGGAAGCCTCCAATCAGTCCCTTTACTTTGACTAAGTACTTCTGCAGGATGGTGTCACGCACTTCGAACTCTCTCCGAATCTGCGACGCGACCACCATCGAATCTGTAAAAGCTCGGATATCACGGATCCCCAACTCCTTGGCGAGGCGCAAGCCCGCTACTATGGCCTCGTACTCCGCTTGATTGTTCATGACGGGGAAGAGGATCTCGACGGCTTGCTCGATCCTTGTTCCCTGTGGGCTGACGAGCACGATGCCCACTCCCACAGAACTTCTGCCCGAAGCTCCGTCCACGAACATCTTCCATGGAATTGGATTGAAAACTTCATCCCTTGGCTCCGCTTCTACCGAGAAGTCAGCTAAGAAGTCTGTTATTGTCTGGGCTTTGATCGCCACCCGGGGCGAGAAGGAAATATCGAACTCACTGAGTTCTACCGACCATTTCGCAAGCCTTCCAGAATGCTCAACTCCTTCCAAGACGCTTCAGAGAGGATGATCGGTTACAACCCGGATGGAGTGAGCTTGAAAATAGGGTCGGAGCTTCCGCGCCGACACCACCAGGGCGAAGGCAAGCTTTTCCAGGATTGGATACCGAAGCTCGGCCTTCTTCAGCACCCGACTGACATAATAGATGGGCAGCTGCTTCCTTCTTTCTTCTCGGACCAGCACGGAACTTACTGCCTCCGCTCCTACTCCCAGGTAGATGAGTAGGTCTTCGCCTTCCTTCGGGCTCTGGAGGAGAGATGTCTGAGTCAACTACTCCTTTAGCCTTTCGAACGCCTTCTCAGATCCTTCGGACCACTCGAAATCTTCATTTTTGCGGAGTGTCTTGAAGAATGGAGAGCACTTCTCCCCGGCCTTTGACAGGAAGCGGCTAAGACCCGTCAGCCTTCCTGTCAACATTTGAACTTCTTTCACCGTCCTCAGGGAAGGCATCTCCAGGATCGCCCTAACCTTGTCGGGGTTAGGCTCTACTCCCTCCGGGGTAAGGAGATGCCCCAGGAACTTCCCCCTTCCAGCTCCAAAGACGCACTTCGCTGGATTGAGCCTCATCTTGAATCTCCTTAACGTTGCAAAGGTCTCCACCAGATCAGCTATGTGCTCCTAGACGCTCTTGGTTTTGATCAAGAGGTCGTCCACATACACTTCCAGGTTCCTCCCCATCTGCTCCTTGAAAACGTGATTCATCATCCGCTGGTAGGTGGCTTCGGCATTCTTCAGCCCGAAGGGCATCATTTTGTAACTGTAGCAGTCATCATCAGTGATGAAGGAAACATCGCGGCAATCGGGGGGATGCATCCGGATCTAGTGGTATCCTGAAAACGCATCAAGGAAACTCATCACAGAAAAACCGACGGTTAAATCAACCAGCGCGTCGATTCGAGGCAAGGGATAACAATCCTTCGGGCAGCTTTTATTCATCAAAGAAAAATCAACACACATCCTTCAGCTGCCCTCAGCTTTCTTCACCATTACAACATTGGAGACTCAGCCTGGATACTGGATCTCTGACACAAAGCCTGCATCAAGCAGCTTCTTTACCTCCTCCCGGATCGGCTCGGCCAATATGGAGGCACTTGTCCACTTCTTCTGGCGGACGGGCTTGACCGCGGGATCTAAGTTGAGGCGATGGCATGCGACCTCAGGATCGATCCCCGGCATCTCGGCAGCAGTCCAAGCGAAGATGTCTGACGTTCTCTTGCAGACACGCCGCCATCTCGATCTTCTCTTCGGTCTTCAGCGACCCGCCAATCTTCAGCAACCCAGGTGCTCCTGTCGCGGAGAGCACCTCGATTTCTTCGGCCACCTCCAGCCTGGCCGGGCTCTCTAGCACCCTTCCGAACTCTTCCGCGTCAGCCATCCAGCTGATGGTAGTGTGGTACTGACCGCACTAAGGTAACACTCGCGGGCGGCTCTTGGATCGCTCCTGATCCTCACCTGGACATCTCCCTGGCAGTATTTGAGGCACTGATGGTAGGAGGATGGGACGGGCTTGAAGGCATTGAGAAGTGGCCTCCCGAAGATGGCCTTGTAGCAGCTCGGGGCGTCGACAATGACGAGTCGACAGTTGATGGAGGTGCCACCGAGCGTTACAAGGATATCTGCTCCTCCTTCCACCTCTTTCTTCTCTCCGGAGAAGACAAAGAGGGGACCATCTGCTGCCCGAACTCTTTCCGCTCCGACTCCCAGTCCGTCGAACGTCTCCTTGAAGATGACGTTCACGGAGCTACCGTTATCGATCAGAATTCGATCAACGGTGAAGTCCTCCACTGCGGCCTGGATCACGAGGGCATCATGGAAGGGATTCTCATTCCCTAACATGTCCTCCTCTGAGAAAGTGATCTCCTCCAACGGGGGCGGCGCTTGCGAGGTCGAGGCGACGCTCCTGCGATAAATTTGATGGAGGCTTCCCTTGCGGGAAGCTTCCAGCCATGCTCCCCCGTGGATCACTCCTACTCCTCCTCTGCCTCCCTGGCCTAGATCTCCTCGACCTCCATGGTCGACGCGGTCTTCGTTCCTCCTTCGACCGGCAGCATGTACTGCCGGCGGCTCGACAGGGGCTTCTATCATCCGCTGCTCCCCTCCTACTTCTCCGGCTGCTAGCCTCCTCCTGGCTTCCCAAAAGTCTGGGCAAGCCATCGTCCCATGCCCTTCTACCTGATGCAAATCACAGCAGAGGGGAACCTCTTCCGCATGCTGCCTCCTTCGCCGCTGCTTCTTCCTTCCTTGACGGTGGTCAGGCCTTGCGACCGCCATTGCTTCGTCCCTTCTTCTCTCTTGACGCCTCTCCCGTTGATGGAAGGGTCTTCTCTCCGGGGATCTCCCCCTCCGATCCCGCTGCTGAAACTGTCCCGCCGGCCTCCAAGGTGGCCGGTTGACGGGGACCTGGTAGCGCCTTTCTTCCTCCCGACGCTCTGGGGCCACGATGAGTCTCTTCTCATCGCTCCTCCTTGGTTCTTCCTTTCGGGGCTCCTCCCTTCTCTTCCCTTCCCTTCTCCTTTCCTCTGGCTTCCTCTTCTCCGCCCTTCTGGGCTCTTCTTTCTTCTTCCTCTCCGGGGTCTTCTCATCTTCCTCCGCATCCTCCCCGGTCACCTTGGCAAGCCTGGCCAAGAAGCCGCGGTTGGAAGCCTCCCCCTGGACAAACTTGTTGGCCCTCTGAATGAGGTTGTCGTAGGAATAGGAAGGATTCCTGTCGAGCTCCAACTTGAAGAGGCCTTCACCGATGTTGAACGTTAGGGCCAGCTGCAGGATGTTGCCATCCACCTCCTGGATTTGCAACAACTCCTCCTGGAAGCGCTCGACGTAGTTCCCCAACGACTCATTCGGCCCCTGCACCAGGTGGAACAGGGTCGTCGCCTCCTTCTTCAGCTTACGGGCCGTGGCGAACCGAGTCGTCACTCCACGGCACAGGTCTTCAAAGAAGTAGATCGAGCCGACTGGCAACTGGTGGAACCAGTCCCTGGCCTTCCCTCGGAAAGTGATGGCGAAAAGCCGGCACTTGAAAGCATCCGACATGGTTCGGATAGAGACTATATCCTCAAACCATTGGATGTGACGGACAGGGTCATCCCTCCCTGAATAGTAATTCAGCACGGGATCTCTGAACCCTTCCGGCACGGGCGCGGCAAGGATCTCCTCGCAGAATGGGCTCCTCCCACCTGCCTGGCGACGATCCTCTCCTTGGTGAGTATCACCTTCATACTCGGCATAACGGCGAGTATCGTGATACCTCGCCTGCTCCTCCACCTCGTGGAACCGGATTCCCTGCGAGGTCTGCGGATAGAACTGCAACCTCCTTGGTCGCTCGGGCTCCTCTTCAACATGCTCCTTTCCTGCTCGCCGAGGGGGCCTACCTCCCTCGGTCAGAACTGGGCGATGGGGCGAGGTCGATGTGCCCTCCGTGAGAGGTTGAAGCGCTGCTCGCACGGTCCCCTCCTTACGCCGCGCGAACTCCTCGAAAACTGCCAACGTCACAAACTCGCCTCTCCCGGACGAGTTGCCGACTACTTCCTCATGGTCGCCAACTGTGACCATCTCGCCTTCCTACCAAACTTTCTTCATCTGACTGCGATCCACGCTCACCGCACCAAAGTGTTGACGCCAGGAAAATCCTGACCTCAAAATTCGGACCAATGCAGCCGGAGGCTACTCGCCCAGCAGTCCAACGAGAAGACTTGGCTGGCAACGACGAAGAAGCTAGAAGAGCAACAAACAGGACCTCAGGTGCTGCGACAGGGAGGTCCCACTACGTACCCAGAAGCTCAGAAGAGTCTTCCCCTCCAAAGTCAAGAAATGGCCGAGCAGGGTACGAGGAAGGCACCAACTTGGCGAGAAACAAGAGAGTGACGGTCAAGGGGGGACGGGTCCAAGGGTTCGAAAATTGGGTTTCGAAAGCTCAGCCAAAGGTGCCAATCCAAGTGCCCCTGGGGTCCTATTTATAGGAAAACCAAAGGGAAGGGGGGCCTTTTATAGCCCCCATCCTGCCTGGCGACTATGGGATACTCGGAGAGCATTAAGCCATAGTCGCCTACCTGGCGAGTATTGGGTGATGCTCGCACACCCGCCCAGGTCTTCGACTGCTCCTGCGCTCGACGAACTCTTGAGGGCTGCGCTCGACGAACTCTTGAGGGCTGCGCTCGACGAACTCTTGAGGGCTGCGCTCGACGAACTCTTGAGGGCTGCGCTCGACGAACTCTTGAGGGCTGCGCTCGACGAACTCTTGAGGGCTGCGTTCGACGAACTCCTGAAGGCTGCGTTCGACGAACTCCAGAAGGCTGCGTTCGACGAACTCCTGAAGGCGAGCATTAAGCCATAGTCGCCTACCTGGCGAGTATTAAGCCCATACTCGCCCAGGTCTTCTACTGCTCCTGCTGGCTGACTTTGTCTTATGTCTTAGACTGTTGGTTTCTGTGCTGACCTTTTGACCTTGACTTCTGCCTACGTGGCTTTGAATGGGTCCAACCCTCGGAGAATAAGGGTTGTACAAAGTAAATCCATTTGCATCCAATAACTCACTTGTCAGTGGGCAAAGGAACCAAGTCCCACATGTGATTAAATTGAAGGATCTTCAACTCATCCTGCATAGCAGTCGCTCAGCTAGGATGGGCTTTGGCCTCAGCGACAGTAGATGGAAGATGGTATTGATACAGAGTGGAGTGCAAAGCCGTATGAGAAGCTGATAATCCGTGGTAAGAGTTAACAAACAGAAGTTTGTTCTGACAAACCCGACTTCCTTTCTGAACTGCAATGGGAAGTTCCTGGTTGGCAGGCAATGGACCCACGGGCATACTAGCAGGGTCTTCCCTTGGAACAGTCGGTAGACGATCATGGGAAGAGGAAGGCAGAGGTGGTTGCGCTAATATACTATTAGAAGGCTCAGGAGGTAATCATGGGCAACGAGTGTAAACTTGCCCCCAAAGAGAGCTCAGGAGGTCATCTAAAGAAAGGACAGCAGGTTGGGGACGAGGGACCAAGATGGAATCAAGTGAAGGGTCAGGAGGTGTGGATCCATGAGGAAGGTAGAGTCAGATTCAAGAAAGACCACATATGCCGAAATAATGTATTTGTGCAGGTTAGGAAAATAACATCGATATCCATTAGTAGTACGTGAATACCCGAGGAATATACATTTTAAGGAGGGGGGATCAAGTTTGGAGACAGAGGGATGAGCATCACGAACGTAGCAAACACGCCCAAAGACACGTAAAGGAAGGGAGAGACCAGAGTGGTCTGGATAAAGGGTATGGTAGGGTGTTTCCCCTTGAAGGATATGAGTGGGAAGACGATTGATAAGATGTGCAGCGATAAGAACGGAATCACCCCAGAAGTGTTCGGGTACGTGTTTATGATGAAGAATGGCCCGTGTGACCTCAAGGAGATGGCAATTTTTCCTTTCGGCAACATTGTTTTGTGGGGGAATATCAGGACAACTAGTTTGGTGTAGAATACCTTTGTCGGAGATAAAGGTAGACATAGATTGAGATAAATATTCTATACCATTATCAGTACGAAGACACTTAAGACGAGTAGAGAATTGAGAAAATATTTCATTCCACAAGGTTGAAAAATAAAAGGTAGCTCGGAACAATTTTTCATTAAGTACATGATAACGCATAATTTAGCTTAAATTATTCACGTAAAAATGTTAATTTTCATATATAAAAATATGTATTTCCTCCGTATAATATTGCAATTTGCTTTTAATTAGTTTTTCTCTTTTAAATTACACTAATATTATTTTTATTATTATTTTGCAGGCCAATGGGAATTTTTGCACGTCTCGATATAAAAGCCCGCTGCGAAGTTTTGATCCAAATACGCGCGTACGCGCATCTTTGCAAAGTTTTTAAAATTGTGATCTTTTCTCTTTAATAACGCACCTTTTGTAATCGGATTCCTAAGAACACTCAATCAAGTGCTAAGGTTTTTAAAATTGTGATCTTTTCTCTTTAGTAATTTTCAATTTGCAATCTTTAATTTCCAAAAACAAAATCTAGTTTCCAGTCGATAAATGGATAGAATTTTGCGTGAGTAAGATTACTCGACAGGCCCCGGGCAAATACGACATTTTTCCTATACTATATTTCCTATACTTGCCTAAATCGAGATAATAGTTGAAATTATTTTTAAAACTATAAAATCTCTATCAAGTTTTTAGCACCCGCTGCCGGAGAATTTTTGTTGATATTTTGAAAGCGTAAATTGTATTACTTTTATCATTCTCTTTCTCCGCCCTCATTTCTATTTTTTTATTTTTCCTTTCAAATTCCATTCTATTCAGTAACGGCTGTTTTTTATTTTCAAAAAAAAATGTTATCTCAATTGGCCGCCAAAGTTATTGAGCTTCAAAACAAAGTCAATCTTTTGAAAGCCGCACGAAAGCGCCAAATTATTTATGATTTTTGTGGTGTAAATCATTCTAGCGAGGAATGTTCATTTTATTATCAAAATAGTTTTTGTTATCAAAATGATTTTTCTATGGAAGATAATTCATATGAAATTTCTTCTTGCTCCGATATTAATTATTCATGGTGGCAAGATCACTCGGATAGTTTTCGGTGCGATGAAGGAAATTCATTCAGTCAAAATTTTCATTCCTCCTCTTTTACCCCACAAATTCTTTTTCTTCTACTCTTGGGTATTCTCCAGATATTATTTGTCCAAATTTAAATATTTATTCGCAAGCTCAAGAAGAACTTCTTTACCACGAATTTAAAAGAGTCATAGAGACACCGGACGAAATAGACGAAGAACATGTTTCTTCTCCTCCTTCGCCCGTATCTCCTCCTATTTTACATGAATTTTCTCTCTTGCCAAATATTCACTTTGAAAGTGAAATTCATGAAAATACTGTGTCCCATGAATTTAATCCACTTGGTATTTCAAATAAATTTTTGGATACGAATTTTATTTTTGAAAATGAACAACCGGTGCTTAATCATGTGTTTTCGCAAGCGCCTCCTCCTTGCGAAAAACTTTCTAACTCGCTAATTTTTGATTCTTTTGATACTAATGATTTTTATGTAGAGGATGAGCCGTTGCAACCAAACGTCTTCACCGATCCATTTGTCGCTCATCTCCAACAATCCAAATTACATAAGGTATGTATAGGTATTTTGAATTCACAATTTCAAGCTAACGGACAACCAAAGAATCACGACTATAGCGGAGGAGTCACCGGGCAACGGACTTCGGCACATTCACCTAAGCGTGAATTAAGGGAGTTGTCTGTGTACCTTTATTTTTATTTTCCTTTTTCCTAACAATAACCGTCTAGCTTAAAGACGGGAAAAAGAAAAACGTTATTGGGAGACACCCCTTATTTATCTTTTCCTTTCTTGCATTTTTTTCCTATGCACTTTTCTTTTTATTGTTTTCTCTCCTACTTAGTTTTTTAACATTGAGAACAATGTTTCCCTCTAGTCTGGGGGAATATTGGTTTTCATGTTTATTTTAAAAGAAAACTCAAAACAAAAAAAATATTTTCATATTTCTTATCAATTTTTTATGTTGCACTTTTTCCAAAAAAAAACCCAAAAAATTAAATTTTATTATAAAACTTATAAAAAACATGTAAGAATTTGAGTTAATTTTTGTTTTGTCTTTGGTACCCCATGACTTTGTCTTTTCTTGTTCTTAAATCATTTGTGTACTTGCTTGTTAGAATAAATTTCTCTAATTTTCATTTTGCCTATGTTTCAAGAGTAATATGTTGACTCATGCAGTGTTTCTAATTAAGGTAGCATGTTATTTTTGAAAAACTTTCTTGAATATTTGCACTTTTTCATAGCTATCTTTTTATACTTTTCACTTTTATAAAATCTAACATCCCTTATTTTATTTTCTAAGAATCTTTGTAATGTTGATTAGTGTTGAGTGTAGTAGATGTGAACTGATTTAAACGCTTGTTATCTTCATTTTCATGAAAAGTTAATTCTCTTTATTTTCTATCTAGAATTTGCTTCTCTTGAATTTTTCACGACTATACTTTAAGTAAATTTAGAAGCATGAATATGATCAGGGCATTTTATTGAATAGATTGAGCATTTGTATTCCAAACCTTAAAAGTTTAATCATTGTTAGCCACCTTGTGCCTTTTCCCTTCCTTTTGGTAGCTCCACTTATTTTTCACCAAAGCCAAATAGCCTACCTATGTTGCACACAAATTTATTTTGAGCTTTATATGTTGATAGTGTGTACTACATTTTGTGAAGATGGTGGAAGTTTCAATTATTTCATGATGGCTACAAAAGATGGAAATAAATAGCAAAAAAGTAAACAAAATATGATGAAAAATATATGTGAAAATTTATCATGAAGAATGCTATTTTTGACCCTATATTTCAAATTTACTTGGGGTATCAAAAATTATTTTTAGCAACATTATTTCATGCAAAGCTCTCCCTTATGTTTAAGTGTGTTTAAGCATTTCATGTTTATCTTTTGATTTCCGCACCTTTAAACCCAAGCCAAAATGTTACGCCTAATGAAAGTCCTTTTGATTCGTGCTTCTTAGGTTTATTTTTAGTACGGTAGCGAAAAAGTAAATTGGGTAAATTTTTTAGGTAGGAGTATGGATTTTTGACTTGAATTGATATGATTATAAAATGTCTCTAAGATTTTAATAGCAATTCAATGGGCTTTTCATTCGTCACATTACTCAGTTTTTACTTTTGCTAAAATATGGGATGATTTATTTTTATACTAGTGAAATTTATAAAATTATTTGCTAAGATTAAGTAATAATTTTCAGCTTGTTTTTCATTTTTTCCCTACCTTTAATTTCGCATCGTACTCGTGTTCGGCATAGCCAAATTGTTTGGTTAGTTAATTTTATTTTTGCCAGTGTTGTAGATGTCGGCCGACATGTCCGACATGTCGGCCGACATAAAGGTTTTGGGGATAAAACGCAACGACATCGATATTTTAAACAAAAATGTCGTTTTTGAAAATATCGCCCGATATATCAGTTTAACCCGATATATCTGGTGATATTTCACGACCGATATATCATTTCGTGCATCTCTTTAAGTCTAGCGTCGATGACTTTCTCATCTCGCTCTCATTTGGTGATCTTTATGCTGTTTATTGCAATCAACATCTCTTTGTTAGGTAATTTATAAACATACATTATATGTATATATGTTTATTTTGTAGTTTATAAACATAAATTATGTATACAATTATACATATTTATAAAAATTGTGTATGTATATGAATAAATTTATTTAAATATTAAAATCCGACATTACAAAATATGCGCGATATATCCCCGCAATCCGACATCCGACATTTCAAACTCAAACCGACATGAATCCAACATCTACAACCTTGGCTAGCAAAATACTTAGTCTGGGGGAGTTTGATAACGTATAATTTAGCTTAAATTATTCACGTAAAAATGTTAATTTTCATATATAAAAATATGTATTTCCTCCATATAATATTGCAATTTGCTTTTAATTAGTTTTTCTCTTTTAAATTACACTAATATTAATTTTATTATTATTTTGCAGGCCAATGGGAATTTTTGCACGTCTCGATATAAAAGCCCGCTGCGAAGTTTTGATCCAAATACGCGCGTACGCGCATCTTTGCAAAGCCAAGCCCGTCGCGTAGATATTATTATTTGAATGCAAATCGCCACCTTCTATTAAATCCATGCAATGCATGCGGCCAGTTTTATTATTTGAAGACGTCGTCCGACCATATTTTTATAATCCCATGCAAATTATTATTATTTATCATCATGCATGCAATATTAACTCCTATTATATTTTTATGCAACAACCATTCACGTGAACGCTATCTTGCATTATTAATCCATGCAGTTAAATTTCATACAACTCATTTCATTAAAATTTCATGCAATATTATTATACCATGCAATATTTTTATTATTATTATTGATATTATTATTGCTTATCAAATATATCCAATCTTCATATTCATTTCATGCAAATGATTTCTCTCTCTCATTATTACTATTGTTATCATTCATACATGAATATTATCATTCTCCTCCCAAACCAGCCATTCACGTGAACTTTTGAATCTATCCATTATCAATTCTTCCACTTAATTCCTCCAATTTAATTGAGCAGCCCACCTATTAATTTCTCCATTAAAGCAGCCTTCACGTGAGCTCCTCTTCATTACAAGCAGTCCTTCAATTCCTCCAAGATCAGCCCGTCCACCTCCCTTTCTTCATCTTCAATGCATGAAGCCATTTAATTCTTCCATTTTAATTCATTAAAACAGCCGGTTCATTTCTTTCTTCAATACAGCCTTTCGGTTTTCTCTCCTCCACATGCATAATAGCTGAATTCTCAATTTAATGCAGGAACCATGTGGCTTCAAAGAACCAACCCGGTTTATTATCAATCAATGCATGAAGCCATTATTTCCATTCAGCAGCCCATCCGTTTGGATCCATTTCAATGTTGCCATTCGGTTCTCCTCAGCTCCATGCAAGTTGTCGAAATTCTTAATGCCTCTTGCCGTTTCAAAAGCCACCAACATTTACTTCCTTGATGGGATTTTCTACTATAAAAAGGGCAAGGATTCAAGCAAGGAGGGGGACCAAGCTTAGCATAATATCAACCACCAAGCATAGGAAGAAAGAAGATAGTGAGAGCTAGAGAGAAATTTTGTATGAGAATTCTTGTTTGAGAGTTCTTAATTTTCTTATCAAGTAATTTATGCTTTATATTAGAGTTTTGTATTTCTAGTTTTTAAAGTATTTCTAGTGTTATTGTTGCTCATTTTCTTTTTTTAATTATTATCTTTTCATTTCTTTAAATTAATGAAAATGTTTTCATATCATTTTAATATTGTCTTTATCCTCGTTATGGGTAACTAATTTCCTTCTTAGTGCTTGATTGGTTAGTACTGGGATGAGGATTTAATCATAATTCGACATCTCTAATTTTTAAAGCAACGTTTCGATTTATTTCCGATTAATTTTGGATGCGAGTTTATTTTGTCGGTATATAAATTTCGTGATCCGATTGACGTCCTAGTGGCCGAGAGGCTCATGGATACTTTAGATCGCTCGGAAATAAAGAGATCGGTGTATTTTCTTTGAGAATTGGAAATATCAAGTCTTTTGGATTTGGGATTAATCTTTATGCGGTTTTAATTTATTTCAATTTTTAAGAAATTATGTTTGAAGTATTATTAAATTAGGCGGTGGTCGACTCTAGCGAGCTTCTATCGTATTTTCAATCCTCCAATCGAAATGAAAATTTAAGAATTAGAACGCACCTATTGTAATCGGATTCACAAGAACACCCAATCAAGTGCTAAGGTTTTTAAAATTGTGATCTTTCTCTTTAGTAATTTTCAATTTGCAATCTTTAATTTTCCAAAAACAAAATCTAATTTCCAGTCGATAAATGAATAAAATTTTGCGTGAGTAAGATTACTCGACAGGCCCCGGGCAAATACGACATTTTTCATATACTATATTTCAATAGGTATACTTGTCTGAATCGAGATATTAGTTGAAATTATTTTTAAAATTATAAAATCTCTATCAGTATACACAGTCATACGAGATAAATCATCAATAAAAGTAACATAATATTTGTGTCCTAACAACGAAGGAACGGGACATGGTCCCCAAACATCAGAATGAAGTAAATCAAACGATGTAATAGCACGAACATCAAAACAAGGGACATAGCTAACTCTGTGGAGTTTAGCAAACAAACAAGACTCACAGTTGAGATGAGAAACTTTCCCAAACTCTGATACAAACGACGCATAACATGCACAGACGGGTGACCATGATGATAATGGAGATCCAAAAACTTGGTGGAGGCAGCAGAACAAGCAAGAGATGAAACTTCATCCAAAACATGCGCGCCACCACTCAGCCTCCCTCTGTCAATAATACGGCTCGTCGACTGTTGCTGAAAAATACAACCAGAAGATGTGAAAGTGGCAATACAATTTAAATCACGAGTAAGCTTACTAATCGACAATAAGTTGTAAGCAGATTGGGGAACGTGAGCAACCGAAGATAGAGTCATGTCTGGTGTCACATCACAGCTACCAAACCAGACAATGGGTACTGTCGATCCATCTGCAATTGTAATCGAAGACCCACTATGAGGTTTGTATGAGTGTAAGATACCTGGGGTACTAGTAAGAAGATCAGAGGCGACAGAATCAGCCAGCCACCGAACAGGACGCTGAGAAGTGCATATTAGCTGAATGGTTTGTGCCACAGCAACACTGAACCAATCTGAAGACCCTGCAGTTGACGATACTCCTCAGATATTTCCACTGTTCTCGGAGTCCCAGATACAGAAGTGGAATCAGCAAGGTGCACATAGCGAGAGGATGGAGGAGGTTTGGAGGCCTAGTCAGGCTTCTCATGAACAGCCCAACAAGTGTCCTTCATGTGGCCTCGACGCCCGCAATGGGTGCAATGTCTCGTATCAGTGTCACGACCACGGCCAGATCATCCTCCACAGTTACTCCCCCTTCCTCGAGAAGCAAGAGTCATAGACTCTCCAGAAGAAATATGTAGAGCAGATGGAGCAAGGGTACCGGTTGTGCCGGCTTTGGTCAGACGATGATACACACTAGCAGTCTTCAGAGTAGACGGACTCGCTAGCATTTCAGTCTTTGTTGTCGGGAAGTTCGGGCCAAGGCCATTCAGTAGCCACAGTAATACAAGGTGCTCACGTTGAGCCTGGTGCTCCTCCTTGGTAGAGGGATCTCCCACAGGTCCAAGATCTCATCAGCAAGGACCTTCCACTCGGCGAAGTACTCAGTCACTGGGCGTGCCCCTTGTTGCAGATCAACCATCTTGGGAAAGAGTTCACCAAGACGTGTGAGGTTGTTCGCCTGGGAGAACATCATATGTAAAATATCTCATAGCTCCTTAGTGCAGTCACAATTCTTGCACATTTGTTGAACGGAGGGGTCCATGGAGCTCAGTGGGAGAGCAAAAATGTGGCAGTCATCAGTGTACCAATCCTCATATTTCGGACTTCCCAAATCATGAGCTGGGAGTCGTGTAAGGTCATGCATATGTCGTATACCTGTTAGGGACATAGTAACCCCCTTTTTCCACAACTGGAAGTTGGAAGAGGTAAGGATAATAGTAGCAAGCCTAGCATTAGGAGGAAATGTATTGTTAGAATCCCCTGGGGGAACGATTGTCGAAGTGGTGCTCGTAACGGAGGAACCCATGACCTAGTTGACGGCACCTCGACGACACAGAGGACAGGAGAGCTAGTTGTTGTAGTCGGGGAAGCGACAGCATTATGGGAAACGGCAGTCCAGGGAGAGCAGATCACGGCATGGAGTGGGAAGTAGCAGCAGAGGTAGCAGCAGAGCACGAAGTAGGTCACGGCATCAGCAGATCCGGGGAGAGCAGATCACGACATTCAGCAGATGTAGAAGCAGATCACAGCATCAGCGGCTCATCGAAGTAGATGAGCGGCGCCACCGATCAAAGAGGAAGATCGGGGACAAGCTGTGTCACCGCATGGAGCGGGAAGGAAACTGGGATGGCGTCTTCAAGCGTGGCTTCGATTGACGATCAGAATCGCGACTTCATCGACTCCAGGCGAGGATCAGATGGGCGGCTTCGTCGACCCCGGGCGAGGCTTCTTCGATCAGCAGTGTTGATCGAGAGCGAGGCTTCTTCGATCAGCGATGGAACCGGGAGGCAGAAACGGCGGGAGCGGCGCTCGGGAGAGCATAAACCCTAACTATGCTCTGATACCATGTCAGATAGGTTTTGGAAGACTTGATACCTCAATAGAGGCACAAGCATTTATTTATATATAAAGGAGGAAACCATACATAAGGCATTACATGATGTAAGACTAATACATCTAACATAGTTAATACAGACTAGCCTATGTTTGAGCTCGATGTTAAAGATGTGTTCATGTATGGAGATCTTAAAGAGAGTTTACATGGAGCAACCGCTAAACTATGTCGCAAAATCATCTCTTAAAAATCAAAGTGAGGGGAACTCCTATCCTAGACACCCAAAAACTCTCATTTATCAATCTCACCCCGTATGCGCTCCAATCGATCGACAATCTAACTCCCTTTGCTCGCTCATTCCTCCTCGACACTTGAACGATAACATACAACCTATTAAACGCACTGCAAGTCTTATCTACATTGTTTATATAAATTTATCATATAACACGTTTCCAAAAAATACCGTTGAAACAACTTGGCCATTGAATGCTTTTCCTGCACCAATAAGACTTCCACCACGAAAATCTCAATACACCATGGTGTTCACTGGAATCAGGAGCCGACCCTACCAATGCTAGCTATTCAAGACAACGACATATTTTCATTGTCTACTTGCCATCCAATTTCCTAACCATTGTGACGTAAGGAATATGACAAGAAACAAGCCGCGCAATCAGCTCGACGCCCTCATGACTCATTGGCCAACTTCTATTCATTTAAGTTTAGTAGATAGCAATGAAACAATTGGCATAGATTGACATTCATGAAACATGATACTGCAGAAAACATTGAATGAGTGAGTCTTCCAAAAAGTGGGTCTCCAAATATTGATATCTTGGTTCACAAACATCCCCCAATTAGATACTCAATGCAGCTATTAAATAAATAGAAATATGCTGATTCTGCCATAAGTAACAAGTTGATATGAGAACACGCAAAACTAATTAATTGAACAAGAAAACGTTCAAAGTAGTTTTCCCGATAAAGCATCGGTGATAAATTGAAACCGCCTGAATTAAACAAATGGTACTTTTTTAACAAAATATGAGTAAAGAATTCTAGTTCAAAGCTTAACATATCATAGAAATAATCAATATATAAGTGATAAAATTAAGTTTAAAAAGAAACTATTATCTCCTTTTAAACCAACAAACATAGCAATGCATAAGTCGAAATATGTTGTATTTATGAAATGAAGTGGGCAAAAAAGAAGACAATAACTACCGAGTGAACTACAGTAAAAATAAGAAACTTGAGATGGCTGTTAGCAAAGCATAGAGTGTGGAATAATTATGGAAGAAGTAGATAGCAATTGTAACCGTTGAAAGAGGGGAAATTAGAAATAGAAGTGATACTTCATTCATCCACATAGGGGCTTTAAATAGAAAATACATAGACACAATAACACACAATACACAATGTGGGACTAAACCCAAATATACCTAAAACTCTAATAGACCGACATTGCGACATTTCCAACACTCCCCCTCAAGCTGAAGGGGGGACCCTTCAGCTTGGACACTACAAATAACGGCAATGGAGGTAGATGATGCGGGACAAAACATCAAACGAGCCACCGGGGGAAATTACAAACCGGGGAATCAAGTCGGGAACATAGACACACACGACATTGACCCGCACACGATGCAGGACCCACACAAGACGCGGACTCGCTGGAAACCGGTCAACCAACATCACCTACACACACAACAAGCGAAGAGAACAAAAGATGTGGAGCAAATCATCAAACGAGTGATCGGGGATAATCCGTCGGGGATAATCCGCAAGAAGGGCGGTCCCACACGTCACAGTCCCACACGACACGGTCCCACACGACACAACCCGCTGAGATTATAACAACCAACACAATCGTGTCCCAACACACGATCAATTCGAAAGACAAACTGGGGAGACACAAACACACATACAACAAGCCTAGAGGCCGTGTGGAACGAAAGCGAAAAGTCGAAAAAGATCATCCGAGTCGCATTTGTCCCAACACTCCCCCTCACGTGAATAACACGTGCATATAGGCATACAAACAATGGGAAGCAAAAAAACACTGACAAACAAATGACTACAAAACACCAGAACATCATCATCGGGATAAGCATGCAGCGGCAGCGAGATCCAAAATCTCCGGCGGGATCAGCAGTAGGATACCTCCAAAAAGTCAGCAGAAAGAGGCCCAAGCAGAGATCTGAAGCAGTTGGGGCCATCGGCATCACCAAAGGATGGAAACATCGACTGACAAAGCAGCAGAAAATGATCAGAGTTGCGCCAAATATCGAAGAAGCGATCGGCGAAATTGGGAGCAGAGGGAGGCAGTGGCAGCGACGAGAACAGCAGCCAGTCGATGGGATCGATGTACTAGAAGCATCGTCGACTGAGAACGAAGTCAGAAGCATCGTCAGAATGGATTGTGGACACCTGTAGGAGTGGTTGTTGAAGGATTGGACGGTAGCACGACGAGATCGATGCAGTATCGTCGACTGGAGAGATCGACGACGGGAGAAAAAAGACGGGAGAGGAGAAAGCCTGGCAGCAGTCGTCGATGGCAGAAGCAATCGTTGATGGCAGGGATCGAAGACGATCTGCAGTTGATGGAAGGAGCCGACGATGGAGGCATCACACGGAATCGACGGGATCGTTATCGTCGATGGACACAGGACAGTCGTAGACGCAGGCGCAGAGAGAAGAAAGAAAACCTCCGTCGATGTTGTCGTCGCTGGCTGAGCATAGAGGCTCGACGAGCTTCGATAAAGGCTACAGAGCCGCTCCCGTCAACGGACACAGAAGCCGATCGCGTCGACGGGAGCGGGAGCAGAATAGTATGACGAATACGGGCCGGGCTCCTCGACGTAATCGAGAAGTAGGGCAGAAGAGGAAGCGACTGAGAAAAAGAATTTTTTAGGGTTTCAGATCTTTGGCTCTGATACCATGTTGAAAGAAGGGAAATTAGAAATAGAAGTGATACTTCATTCATCCACATAGGGGCTTTAAATAGAAAATACATAGACACAATAACACACAATACACAATGTGGGACTAAACCCAAATATACCTAAAACTCTAATAGACCGACATTGTGACATTTCCAACAGTAACTAATATAGGGATGTAACACGGTAGGTCGCGGAAAAGGCAGAGATCAAAAGATGCTTAGCTAGAAATAAATATTAGTGTGTACAAGATTAACACCATGTGCAACGAGTAGGAATGAATGGTGAAGGAGGTTTGATAAGGCCATTGAATTACCATAATATGAGCTTTACAAGTGTACAAACAGAAGGTTATATATCACAAACCAAGTACTGAAGCAGGTTAGGCATGCCAAATAAATAATTAAAAGAAAAGGTCCTGCATTCAGGAAAAAATAACACATTTAAAAGATTGTCCTTATCAAATATTCTCTTCCGCGGCCAAAGTCAATTGACAATAGGCTAAGCATAAACAAAATCAAATGCATATGATCATTACCATCATCATATCATCAATTATTTTTGGATCAGCTTTATGAATTCTCGACAATAATATGATGTGCATGGAAAAATTGGCATGTTTAACACAAGTATGCTTACGGAAAAAATTCATATTGATGTCGACAAGTAATAGAAAGAAGAATCGCATGCATGACGTATGGATATTTTGTTTTTTTGCTTTTGATTTCGAAGTATTTTGTTGCTCTGGACTGACATTGAGGTGCAAAGAAGAAAAGCTACATAAATGGTTTAATAGGGTTAAGAAACGGCATATAATAACAAAATGAAATCTTACAATTATAGGATTTAATAAGGTGTCATTTGATGCTCCAGATCCAGCTTGAACCTTCCACGATGGAATCATAACACAGTAACTCCAACCAATTCTGGAATCATGTGGCCAGATAGTGTTTCTTCCCTCCTGCACACAAGTATGTGAATATAAGCAAAAGCCATGTCAAATAATATTTTGAAGTAAGAAAGGAGTATAGGATGGATGTAGAGGGTGTGTATGTGTCTTGAAGAAACTCTAATGAATTAGTGCTAGTGTAATATTGAAGGGATCTAAAATGATAAAATAATCAAACAATTATCCGATAAACAATCACAATAAGTGCTGAGTTTATTAAAGCACCCACAAGCATTCGCGTTTGAGATTAGACGTTAGAAAAAAAAAGCTAGATCAAGTTAAATTATAGAAAAAGTGCTTCAACTAATGGGTAAGTGAATAAGTCTTGCAAGTAGGACAATTAATGGGCAAACTACAACAAAATTAAGATCACAAATGATATGATTGGTCACTCAATAATCAACAATATTTAGTAGAACTCCATACGAGAACTTATGCAAATAATAGGAGTCTAGGCATCTGAAGGCAGGATTCGGGCTGGACTGCAGTTCTGATGGTCTTCCAAAGCTGTTTTCAGGGCCATTGAGGTGTGGGAAGTGTTATGTTGGTTATTGTGGGGTGTAATTCTTAGTAGGAATGGTAGGATGGAAATGGATGTTGTCGCGGGATGAGGAGTTGAGATCTGGAGGGTGGGGAGTGGGCTGTGGGGATTCTGAGGGCCGGCTAGTGGAGTGGAGCCTCTGGACGGGTTTAGGACAGCAGGTCGAACTGTTTTATGGGGAATCGGAGTGTTGGATGGAGGCGTACCCCGAGGCAGCACACTAGATGAGTTCAGGCGTATTCCTGGGAGGCATAACTGAGGGATGTGAATGACTTGAATTTTCATCTAGAAGATTATGGAGGTCATGGTCAGGGTAGCACCAGGGAAAACAGGGAATAGCTGCAGTGGCCAGCAGTTATTGCAGAAAAATGGTCGTGATAGGCTGATTTGTAAGTTAGGTAATGTGGTTATTGTTAGAAATTTTAATTATAAAACATTATAAATTAAATGTTTTGATTAGAGCTAAATGGTGTTTGGTGTTTGGGCTACTCATTATGATGGAAAAGCTCAAAATCAAATTGGAGGGAATCCAAATTATTTGGAGGGAAACCTTTCATTAAAGAAAGGATGAACCTTTAGTCTCACCTTGCTTATTTGCTTTCTAGCCAAAGAATATTTATATGTATTCACTCTTTCTTATTTGTTCAAAAGAACATAAGGAGAAACTATGAACCACACGCGCGCGCGCGCGCACGCACCGCACCGGACCGGATCCGGATTAGGATTTGGATTTGGATTTGGATTTGGATTTGGGGAATAATTGAATTGAATTGTATTTTTTGTACAAAATAGTTTCAGAGTTTTACTCGGAGTTGCGTCGATTAGAATTCGGAGCTGCGTCGAATAGATTTCGACGTAGCGTCGTTTTGCCCGCTGGAGTTGCGTGGCGTCGAATTGAACTCGACGCATGCGTCGATTGAACTCGACGTAGCGTCGATAAGGCTTGCGTCGATAAGTCCTGCGTCGATAGAACTCGACGTAGCGTCGATACGATGTCGACGCAACGTCGATTTCTCTTCACACGTTCTGTCGTTTTACGCGTTTTCTTAACCGCTCTTTTGCGCGTCTTTCTCGCCAATATTTACGTTGGAAATATTCAACGTTTATTTTCCTGATTATGATCCTTCCCCATATAACCGTTCGTATTTATTGTGGCTTTATTTTATTGTCGTTTTACGAGATCGAATTTCATTGAAGATCTTGCGGTCCGAGTTATATATATACTCGTTCTTCTCAGATAGTCTTACACGCTCTGATACGCTCTTGTGCTCTCGGTTCCTGTGACGATATTCTGCGTGCTTCCTTTTCTTTACGTTTGCTTCATCAAGTGGTGGTTCGGGTGCTCTGTGCTTCTTCGGTGTCCGCGCACATCGGAGTTTCGGGATCTAGCCGGGTGTTGTACCTTGGAGGAGTGAGCATCGGTTGAAAGCCCTGTCGGAGGGTGGTGCAACTTCTTTAGGGCAGTGACCACACGCCTTACCCAGGCTCGATTCTGAACTATAAATTACTCTCTTATTTATTTCTCATCCCTTCTTGCAATTCTGTTATTATTGTTGTTCATAGAAATAGAACTGCTGTTTTTTATAAAAGTTTTAAAACCGAAAAATTACATTATTTTGTATATTAATATAGGAATATAGAAAAATATTCCAACAATCTAAAGAAGTTGTAATTCCACATCAATAGAATAAATAAAATCAAATAATTAAAATGATCATCTCTGTTTTATTGTTTACATGTACAGCAATTTATTATTTATATTTTAAATTTCAGAAATCTGCAATGGCTTTTAGATCTGATGATTCTGCCGGGATCAAACCCGAGAAATTCAACGAAAATTGTTTTCGTCGTTGGCAAGCTCAGATAGAATATTAGCTTAATACGTTAGGCCTTTTGTCTGTCATCTTCGATGCCCCCGCTGTAGAAACTGAAATCCCTAGCACTGCAAATGCAGTCGCTTCAACTCTACCTTCATCCTCATCCTCAACTGCAAACACCACTAGAACTTATGTAAGACGTGTTCCTTATAGAGATCCGGTAGATATTGAATATCATTGTCGTAACCGAATTCTAAGTGCTTTGTCCGATAGCCTTTACGATGTCTTCCTTCAATATCGTACGGCTAAGGATTTGTGGTATGCTCTTGAAGCACGTTATAACCTAGACAATGCGGGTATAGAACGTTACAATGTTTCTAACCTCCACAAATTCAAGATTGATGCTTCCAAGCCCATCAATCCTCAACTCCATCAACTAGATGAGATGTTGTCCAAGATCCGAGCCGATGGCTCAATCCTTTCCGAAAATTATCTTGTGGCATGTCTTATTGATTCTCTTCCCGATTCATGGTCCGGCTTTAGCACTAGACTAAGGCATGACCAACCAAACCTCACTTATGTTCAAATCCAAAATGCAATCCGCATAGAGGAGGAACATAAGAGCAAAAATTCTAAAACCCCCAAAGACCTTGCTCCTAAAGTAAATCTCACTGAATCGCAAGGCAATCATTCTTCCCACCATCACTTCAAAAGGAAAGGAAAGAATTTCAAGAAACCTTTCCGTCAAGGTTCCCGCCATCAAAAACTCAATCATCCCAAGCCTGGTCCCTCTAACCAAAACCCAGGTAAAGGGAAATGGTGCTTCATCTGCGGCCGCACAAACCATCTGTCCACCAACTGCTTCTACAAGAAGACAGAACCTGTGATTGGCAAGTCTCGTGGAGACAAGCCTCAGGCCAACATGATCCAAGCACCGGTTCAACTTATCTTCAGGTTAGATTATACTCATAATCTTCTTCTCACTTGTTCATCAGATTGGTGGCTTGATTCCGGAGCAAATGTTCATACTTGTTTTGATCGTTCTTGCTTTGCCACCTTTCAGGACATCAGTGGAGGAAGCGTGATCTTAGGAGATGCTTTTTCGGCACAAATACTTGGACGCGGGCGAGTGGATCTTAGGTTGACATCCGGGAAGACACTAGCCTTGTAAAATGTGCTTTCTGTGCCGAGAGTTAGGAAAAATCTTGTGAGCGGGTCCTTGCTAGTGAAGAATGGTTACAAAATTGTTTTAGAGTCAAATAAAGTTGTAATAACATTAAATGACGTTTTTATTGGCAAAGGATATATTTGTGATGGTTTATTCAAATTAAATGTTGCTGATTTAGAAATAAATCAGATTTCATCTTCTTCTATTTCATGTTCAAATTCAGATTTTTGGCATGCTAGATTAGGACATGTGAATTCAGATTCAATGAAAAAAATGATGACTTTAAATTTAATTCTGAAATTTAATATTGCACCAAATTCTAGATGTGAAATTTGTGTACAATCTAAATTTTCTAGGAAACCTTTTAAAACAGTGGAAAGAACTTCAAAACCTTTAGAGTTAATTCACTTGGATGTATGTGACTCGAACCGCCAACCTACTAGAGGTGGAAATAAATATTTTGTAACATTCATAAATGATTTCACCAAATTTTGTTATATATATTTATTAAAAACCAAAGATGAAGTATTTTCATACTTTAAGATTTTTAAAGCTGAAGTAGAAATCAATTAGGATCGTCAATCAAAATTCTTAGATCCGATCGAGGTGGAGAATACACTTCGAATGAACTAACCCAATTTTGCCAAGAACATGGGATTATTCATCAAGTGACTGCTCCATATTCTCCCCAATCGAATGGTGTAGCTGAACGTAAAAATCGGACCTTGATGAACATGGTCAATGCCATGTTAGCCGAGTCCGGTGCCCCGGAAAATCTCTGGGGAGAAACGTTGCTCACTTCCTCCTTCATCCTTAATAGGATTCCATCTAAACAAAACAATAAGACACCTTTTGAATTATTCAAATTAAGAAAACCTAACCTCCAAATTCTTCGAGTGTGGGGGTGTTTAGCTAAGGTAGCAATTCCTGAACCTAAAAGAAAGAAAATAGGACCAAAAACATTAGACTCTATTTTCATAGGATATGCATCCGATAGTAGTGCTAATAGATTCCTCATCATTAATTCCCTAATTAGTGAAATATCTAACAACACCATTATAGAAGCTAGAGATGCAGCTTATTTTGAAGGTAAATTTCCATATAAACTAAATAACTCATCTCAACCTTCAACTAGCTCAAATCAACCTTCCACTTCTTCTATAGAACCATTATAAAATGATGAACCTAGAAGAAGCAAAAGAGTTAGAACCGAAAGATCCTATGGGGAGGACTACTTCACTTATCTAGTTGAAGGAGATCCTAATACATATGAGGAAGCAATGACCTCATCTGATTATCCCTTTTGGAAAGAAGCAATTAATTTAGAAATTAATTCTATCTTAGAAAATAAAACTTGGATCCTAACCGATTTACCTACTGGTGCCAAAGTCATAGGATGTAAATGGATTTTTAGAAAGAAATTAAATCCGGATGGATCTATAATTAAATATAAGGCTCGCCTTGTAGGTAAAGGCTATGCCCAAAAACAAGGAATAGATTATCTAGACACATATGCTCCCGTAGCTAGAATAACCTCTCTTCGTATTCTAGTCGCCTTGGCTTCAATCCATAGGATGATCATTCATCAAATGGATGTCAAAACCGCTTTCTTGCATGGAGACTTAGATGAAGAAGTCTACATGTCTCAACCCGAAGGTTTTGTGGTCAAAGGCCAAGAAACCAAAGTTTGTAAATTAATTAAATCTCTCTACGGTTTAAAACAAGCACCTAAACAATGGCATCAAAAGTTTGACTCCGTAGTCTTAACTTTTGGTTTCAAATCTAATGAATTTGATAAATGTATTTATGTCAAACAAGACGGAAATGAAATTGTCTTGTTATGTCTCTATGTAGATGACATTTTAATTTTTGGAAACTCAATTAAAATTATTAATGAAACCAAAAATAATTTATCATCCAATATTGATATGAAAGATTTGGGGGAAGCAAACATTATATTAGGAATGAAACTAGTTAAAAATGATTCTAGCGTATCATTATCTCTTTCACACTCGATTGAGAAAATGTTGATTAAATTCAACTTATATGATTTCATTCCCGCTTCTACTCCATATGACGCTAGTGTAAAACTTTGTAAAAATACTAATGAACCTGTTGATCAACATAGGTATGCACAAATGATAGGATCACTCCTATACATAGCTAACCGCACTAGGCCCGACATTTCCTATGCCGTAAGCCGCCTTAGTAGATATACTAGTAATCCAAGTGATGAACATTGGATAACACTAAATAGGATATTTAAATATCTTCGTGGAGCTATGGATTATAGTTTAGTGTACACGGAATTTCCCGGAGTACTAGAAGGATATTCAGATGTCAATTGGGTAACTGATTCGTTAGACGTTAAGTCAACGACGGGCTATGTATTCCTCCTTGGAGGTGCTGTCATTTCATGGGCTTCTACAAAACAAACAGTTATTTCTAGAAGCACCATGGAATCGGAGCTTATAGCTTTGGACACTACATGTGCCGAAGCAGAATGGATTAAAAATTTACTTGGTGAAATTCCATTATTTGAAAACTCCATGTATGCTATCTCTTTACATTGTGATAATAAAAGTGTTATTGATTTAACTGCTTCTAATAGTACTAATTCCAAAATGAATAAGTTCATGAGAATCAGGTACAAGTCCGTGAAGCAAAGAAGAAAAGAGGTGATATCACTCAACTATGTAAAGTCAGAATTGAATCTGGCTGATAATCTTACCAAGGGATTGTCCCGAAGGGAGATATTGTTGTCATCGAGGGGAATGGGGCTTAAGCCCACATGATTTGCTGCCAACGGTGGATACCCAACCCATGTGATTGGAGATCCCATGAAGTGGGTTCAATGTGGTAGAAACGAAGCCGTTGATGTAGCGTAGTTGGGAGCACAAAATATAAGGTTGAGAAAACCTTCTCCCCATTCCTATGATGTTGTGCTATACGTAACAAGTTAGGATGAACTTAATTAAGTTCTTAATGGTTGCCAAAGACATATTTCTTTGCGAGATATTGGTTACGAATATCTCTTGAGGCATCACCTATGTGGGGGTTGTTGTGAGGCCGCAACTTTGGGATCCGGGCTGAACCCAAAATAACTCTCATGAAAAATCAAGGAATGCGCATAGCCATTAACGCGTCCACCGCCATAACCCAAGAACAACCAATCTTTTGTGTGCTTATCTAATTTACCGGTCAAAAGTTTATAATTCAAAGCCTCTGGCACATTATACTCTTCGGTAGAGGAAGTAAGTACTAAGTATAGATTCAAGGTAACCATTCCATCTATACCCATTGCATTAGATACAACTTGATGAAGCAAATTTGTATTTGATTTTATTTATTATTAGTAATATCATATTTATGAAGTTCGCTTTTGGTTTATCGCTTTTGTGGGGGATTGTTAGAAATTTTAATTATAAAACATTATAAATTAAATGTTTTGATTAGAGCTAAATGGTGTTTGGTGTTTGGGCTCCTCATTATGATGGAAATGCTCAAAACCAAATTGGAGGGAATCCAAATTATTTGGAGGGAAACCTTTCATAAAAGAAATGATGAACCTTTAGTCCCACCTTACTTATTTGCTTTCTAGCCAAAGAATATTTATATGTATTCACTCTTTCTTATTTGTTCAAAAGAACATAAGGAGAAACTGTGAACCACACGCGCGCGCGCGCGCACCGCACCGGACCGGATCCGGATCCGGATTTGATTTTGATTTGGATTTGGATTTGGGGAATAATTGAATTGAATTGTATTTTTTGTACAAAATAGTTTCAGAGTTTTACTCGGAGTTGCGTCGATTAGAATTCGGAGCTGCGTCGAATAGATTTCGACGTAGCATCGTTTTGCCCGCTGGAGTTGCGTGGCGTCGAATTGAACTCAACGCATGCGTCGATTGAACTCGACGTAGCGTCGATAAGGCTTGCGTCGATAAGTCCTGCGTCGATAGAACTCGACGTAGCGTCGATACGATGTCGACGCAACGTCGATTTCTCTTCACACGTTCTGCCGTTTTTACGCATTTTCTTAACCGCTCTTTTGCGCGTCTTTCTCGTCAATATTTACGTTGGAAATATTCAACGTTTATTTTCCTGATTATGATCCTTCCCCATATAACCGTTCGTATTTATTGTGGCTTTATTTTATTGTCGTTTTACGAGATCGAATTTCATTGAAGATCTTGCGGTCTGAGTTATATATATACTCGTTCTTCTCAGATAGTCTTACACGCTCTGATACGCTCTTGTGCTCTCGGTTCCTGTGACGATATTCTACGTGCTTCCTTTTCTTTACGTTTGCTTCATCAAGTGGTGGTTCGGGTGCTCTGTGCTTCTTCGGTGTCCGCGCACATCGGAGTTTCGGGATCTAGCCGGGTGTTGTACCTTGGAGAAGTGAGCATCGGTTGAAAGCCCTGCCGGAGGGTGGTGCAACTTCATTAGGGCAGTGACCACACGCCTTACCCAGGCTCGATTCTGAACTATAAATTACTCTCTTATTTATTTCTCATCCCTTCTTGCAATTCTGTTATTATTGCTGTTCATAGAAATAGAACTGCTGTTTTTTATAAAAGTTTTAAAACCGAAAAATTATATTATTTTGTATATTAATATAGGAATATAGAAAAATATTCCAACAGTTATAGGTTGATTTGTAAGTTGGGTAATGTGGTTATATGAAGTTATGGTTGGGGAGGGTGGTTATTATGGAGATTGGGGATGGGGGTTGGCCGGCGGTAGATTGAGTGGTGCCTGGAAGCTGGGAGTATGGGGGGAGGGGTTGGTCGGCCAAATGAAAGAAAGAATGAGGTCTAGGCTTCGGCGCCTAGCGCTCCACAGAATCGGCACCGCAGAATAATCATGTGACATAGAAGGATCCTTTTTCAATTTAAACTATACAACATAGCCCACCTATATAAATGTAGGAGAAGGAGAGACGAAATTACAAAATATTCAATGTGGGACAAAAGCATAAGTACAAAGAGGAAAATATCAACACTCCCCCTCAAGTTGAGCATATATATTGTATGCATCAAACATGTTACAAATACAAGATATCATGGGGTTTCCGAGTGATTTGGTGAAGATATCAGCAAATGGCAGTCAATTTCTATATGTTTTGTTCGTTCGTGAAATACATGATTCCATGCAATGTGTAAGGTTGCATGATTATCACATATGAGGGACATAGAGTTGATACTGCAGAACTTTGATTCGTAGATAAGCTATTTTAACAATATGAGTTTGCATGTGGTTAGTGCAATGGCTCGATACTCTGCTTCAACATTGAATCTAGCGACAAAATTTTGCTTCTTGCTCTTCCATGAAAAAAGATTTCCTCTTATTAACCCACAATATCCAAAGTTCAATCGTCTATCACTTGGACTACCGGTCCAATCAGCATCAGTGCAAGCAAGTATGTCGGAGTGTCCTCAATTTGCATAGACAATTCCTATGCATGGAGATCCTTTTAGATATCATAATATTCGAACAATAGCATCCCAACAACTATCGTAGGCGAGTTAAGGCATTGACTCACAACACTAACAACAAAGGAAATGTCAGGTCTTATTACAGTTAAATAATTCAATTTTCCAATTAACCATCAATATCTTCCTAGATCAGAGTATGACTTTCCCAGTTCTGGTACAACTTTCCTAGTTCTGGTACAACTTTAATATTTGGGTCTATAGGAGTGTTAGTAGGCTTACAATCTATCAAGACAGTTTCTTCCAGACTATCAAGAGCATACTTCCTTTGAGAAATTAACAAAGTATACAACATGGCCAAAAAAAAAACTAATTTAGTACTAATTTTGTCTTGAATTACTTGCAAAAACACAAAATTCAAGTAAAACCACCTAGAAATTTTAACACTTCAGTAATGAAAACACTCCATTTTGTGTCATCTCGCTCTGAAATATAAGTTTCAACTCAAAGGTAAATTGATAATTTCTTCAATCAAGCATAATTATACTAGACACATAATTATGATAATAGAACTCATTATCATTAGTAAAAATCAAGGTAGCTACAGTGATACCAGCTACTTAACAATTACCGTTACTAAAATTCCACATTGCTGTATAATCAAACCTTGTTGGGCCTCTCTCCTCCCACCCTCCTAATTTTCCTTCCTTCCCACTATCCCTATCTCATGTCCTCAGAAAAACTGCAATAAGTGAAAGGACTGAAGAACTAATATGCCAGTTTTCCCTTACGTTACCAACTGGTGAAGCAACGATCTACGATGCATCAAAAGGAAATTCTAAGGTGTGGAATCAGTAGACCAACGCAAACAAAACTGTAATGCTTGGTGGATGCATGGACACTTATACTACACAGAGAATTATAAACTTTGCACCTAGATAGTAACGACTAGTACGCCAATCCAACGGCCATCAGATCTAAGTATCTATAAAATATCTAAGCAACAAGCTTAATATCCCTAGTCCGTCCAGAGGGATTGCTTAGAGCCAGGTCAAGTTTATAGACGATCCTAAGCCATAACGCTAGAGTTCACCTTCTCTCGTCTAGGAACCTAAAATCCAATTATTGCAGCATCAACTCGGATTTAATTTTCCACAACACAAACCAGCTAAGGACGAAAATTCTCTGGCATGTGTCATAGGAAGCAATTCCGTAACTTGGAAAAGAAGCGGCGAGGTAATAAGAAATACCCATTTTCTTGGAGGCGGGCTCCAATCCATGCCAAGTGGGAGGGGCGAGGTGCCGTCATGACGGTGCTTTGGCGGGCTTGACCTCTGCATCTCCTCCCTCCTGATGGGCAAGATCGGGAGGAGGTCGGCGACAGGGGCCGATCACGCCGTCGATCAGGTGGGCAACTTCACCGTCGCTTTCGTCGAAGGTGAAGAGTGAGCGGAGCAATTCCACTGGCCTCCCGAAGACTTCAGTTCTCCTCCGTCCACCGGACTGTCCCGGCTCCCAGTTGCCTCGTTTTCTTTCTCATGCGTGCGCCTCTGCTGTATCCGGAGCCAACCGCACTCAACATGCTGGCACGTGCCTGCCGCGCGTAGCCCGAATTATAATCGTACCCAAAATGATATTTGTCGTCCTAAAAATAAAAAAAAAATAAACGAAGAGACTGAAAGGCTCTGTTTGGCTCAGCTGCGGTTGTTGGTTTGGTTTGGATCCGATTTGGCCCGTTTCTGAATTTGGAATTTATTTCATTCCCCCTTGGATTATGGAGAGCCTAATCAAAGAGAATAAAAAGAAATCTTTTTCTTTTTTGGCTTTCACGTGAGTTGCTAAAGGGGGGTGGGCATAAATGATTCCTTTTTTGTCTAACCTATACCCATGAAATAAAAAGACACCCCATCCGTGAGACAGATATAGCCGCCTGGAACAAAAATTCAAGGAGAAATTTGGAGTAGTCCGCCTGATTCCTGTGTGCGAGAAGGAACAGCCCCCCCATTCTTGTTCATGGAGGGAAGAGTCGCCGTCGCCGCCGCCGTCGTCTTGCTCTTGGTGACGCGAGGGGTGGGAGACCCCTGTAGAAGTTTCGCCGGTGGTTGTCGTTGGTGCAACACCGTGCGATGGCGGCGAAGTGAGGAGATAATGGCGGTGCGGGCGTGGCGGAGAAGGCTTGTGGTGGTGCAGTGGCCTTGACGGTGTTTCTCTCCGGCGGCGCGGGCGTGGCGGCGAAGGCTTGCGGTGGTGCAGTGGCCTTGACGGGGATTCTCTCTGGTGGTGCGGGCGTGATGGTGAAGGCATGCGGGATTGCAGTGGCCTTAATGGTGTTTCTCTCCGGTGGTGCGGCTTGGTGTCGATGGCGTGCGCGGGTGCAGTTGGCCTCGACGGTGCTTCTCCGGTGGTGGTGCGGTTGAACGTCGGACGTCGACGTTGAAGGTTCTCGGTGAACCTTGTGCGTCCGCTGTGCTAGCGGATTGCAGTACAGATTATTATCTCTCCCGCGAGTCGAGCGAGTCCGGCTCTCCGCGGTGTATTCTGTAACGGACGTCGGTACATTTCTTGTTATATATTTTGCAGTTATATAATTTATTTATGCTGCGTTTTTTGTTCAGATTTCATGTGCTTGTTACTCTGTATTATTTGGTTGCGCCTAGGGGATAGTTTCCGCGTAATATCCCAACAAGTGGTATCAGAGGGAGGTTCTGTAGGCGACTGATTGGACATTCGAGGAATGATTTGACTGCGGTGGGTGACGACTAGGTCCGCTCCCCATCTTTTCAAATCTGACCTTTGAATTAATCAGGTCTCCTGGTCGTGTCGTAGGACAACCATGACAGGGAAGAACATGTTTCTGGACAGTTTTTTGAAGAAGTGCGACAGTGGCGGGTTTGACCTATGACAGGTGGTACTGCATGAGATGGTCATGATAACCGCGGATTTGTTACAGGGAGGTGATTATCTGAGGGAACACACTGCGTGTTGAAATGGTCTTCTGTGTCAGTTAGAGGCAGCTGATGCAGAGACGGAGGAGGACGTGAAGGTTTTTCACTTCTTACCTCGCTCACGTTTTTACCCGGCCTTAGTGACGATGCTCTTGTATGAGAAGGATACAGTGGAGCTGGTGGAGGTCACGATCGCAGGGCTATCCAGATAGATGTCAGTAGGCCCTACTCCTAGGGGCGGTCACATTTTGGCAGCAGCGGATGGGTAAGGTGAGGCAGTTTGGCAAGGGATTAAGTGGAGCACGATCTCGATCCGGGCCGAAGGAGGGTATGGTATTTTACCATTGCAGACAGTGCAGTCACACAGGAGTGCAAGTTCGCAGCGTGCAAAAGGGTCTCGAGACCAGGGTGCGGACAGGGTGACAGTTGGGTCAGGGTGCAGAGTGATGAGGTCCTCACCATCACTGAGAGTCTGTGCGACTCTGACAGCTAGATGTTAGACATTACTGAGCGGATTGGATTCCAGTGGCTATAGTTGGGTGGCCTGAGGAGGAGTCCTGATGGTGGAGTGAGGGCGTACCATGCTCAGGAGAGCTGTGCAGTGCGGTAGTTTGTACCGGCTGATGGGGACCATGATATGTGGTGGTGCACTCATGATTTCTGCGGACGACATGGTGGATGTTCATGGTGGTGCAGAGGATCGTCCTTCTGGGACTCGGGGTTTACGAGTCAGTTTCTGCGATCAGGTTGCGACGACGTTCACGGGTTGAGCCAGAGCAGAGATGAGTTGACTGGAGCAGGTCGGTTGATGCCTCAAACTGAGGTGGTGCTACGTGCAGAGTTGCTTGGTGCAGTTGATGCTTCGTGCAGGTGGTGGATCCGGATCCCAAACCAAGGTGGTGATTGTTGGTTTGGTTTGGATCCGATTTGGCCCGTTTTTGAATTTGGAATTTATTTCATTCCCCCTTGGATTATGCAGAGCCTAATCAAAGAGAATAAAAAGAAATCTTTTTCTTTTTTTGGCTTTCACGTGAGTTGCTAAAGGGGGGTGGGCATAAATGATTCCTTTTTTGTCTAACCTATACCCATGAAATAAAAAGACACCACATCCGTGAGACAGATATAGCCGCCTGGAACAAAAATTCAAGGAGAAATTTGGAGCAGTCCGCCTGATTCCTGTGTGTGAGAAGGAACAGCCCCCCCCCCCCCCCATTCTTGTTCACGGAGGGAAGAGCCGCCGTCGCCGCCGCCGTCGTCTTGCTCTTGGTGCCGCGAGGGGTGAGAGACCCCTGTAGAAGTTTCGTCGGTGGTTGTCGTTGGTGCAACACCGTGCGATGGCGGCGAAGTGAGGAGATAATGGCGGTGCGGGCGTGGCGGAGAAGGCTTGTGGTGGTGCAGTGGCCTTGACGGTGTTTCTCTCCGGCGGCGCGGGCGTGGCGGCGAAGGCTTGCGGTGGTGCAGTGGCCTTGACGGGGATTCTCTCCGGTGGTGCGGGCGTGATGGTGAAGGCATGCGGGATTGCAGTGGCCTTGATGGTGTTTCTCTCCGGTGGTGCGGCTTGGTGTCGATGGCGTGCGCGGGTGCAGTTGGCCTCGACGGTGCTTCTCCGGTGGTGGTGCGGTTGAACGTCGGACGTCGACGTTGAAGGTTCTCGGTGAACCTTGTGCGTCCGCTGTGCTAGCGGATTGCAGTACAGATTATTATCTCTCCCGCGGGTCGAGCGAGTCCGGCTCTCCGCGGTGTATTCTATAACGGACGTCGGTACATTTCTTGTTATATATTT
This sequence comes from Dactylorhiza incarnata, assembly GCA_033032865.1. NCBI lineage: Eukaryota > Viridiplantae > Streptophyta > Magnoliopsida > Asparagales > Orchidaceae > Dactylorhiza > Dactylorhiza incarnata. The sequence continues at coordinate 2,977,344 of JAWHQI010000285.1, read as the reverse complement.
TGCAGTTATATAATTTATTTATGTTGCGTTTTTTGTTCAGATTTCATGTGCTTGTTACTTTGTATTATTTGGTTGCGCCTAGGGGATAGTTTCCGCGTAATATCCCAACAACGGTGACTTAAGAATTAGTGGTGGAAAATAGTAGTGGAATAATCTATTGTTTTGCAGACTGGTGGCAGAATCTGTGAAAATATTTGAAAGAACAAACAGAGAAGTTGTTTAAATTGTTTGGCAAAACTCATAAACTTGTTCAGTCTTAGAACATAAAATAATGCAATTGAACCTTAACTGCATAATAAAAATAAATATAGTTCATTAATTTTATATTTATGTTTACAATAACACCGCAATGTATTATACTTGTGATATTTCATGAGTTGATCGGCATTTTAGTCCCGGATAGCGGACATTTCAGTAGCCCTCGTTCCTTCAAATGTACTAGGTGCAATACTCTGATTTGGATCAATAGTCCTTGAACAATTGTTAGGTCGTAGCTCGTATGTCTCTGGATGAACAAAGCATTCATTCACATCACATTCCTCTAAACGTAGTTATGCAGCGTCATCGTAGCCACCACAATGACACTGCTTTGAGATTTGCTAAGTATGACTCACTTCTTCTTTCATATGTCAAAGCTCCTTCCGGTTACACTACGGAGTGAGAAGTGTGCTTAGTTAAATATTTCACGACGTCCTTCTACTGGGTGATTCCCTCGAGCAAAGTCCGGCAAGTGATATCTAGTTTCCGAAAAAGGTTTTAAAAGACCCTTTTTCAATGGATATCCAACATCGACAAGATAATATTTACTTACAATAGTGAAAATGATTGGATAATATGAAATGTGAATATTATTTATATCAGCATATTGCCAAAAATGCACTTATACGTACCTTAGTGAAAATGAAAATTTACTAAACGGATCTATTACTACACAATGATATATGTGGATGTTATGTGCAGAACCCTCCCAACAAGAACAACATATATAAAACGCATATTGAAGTCGCAAACCGTCATCACATTTTGAATCGGGCTACCGTGACGACCAATGTATGACACTTGATTTTCAACATGTATACGTGCATCAACGTGTATACCATCAGTTGTGTTAGAAATTTTGTAAATAAAACATTTATTTTATAATGTTTTATTGGAGCTTATGGTGTTTGGTGTATGGCTATTCATATTTGATGAAAAGCTCCAAAACCAAAAGATTGAGAGAATCTAAATTATTTGAAGTGAAACCTTTCATGCATGAAAGGATGATCCATTTAGTCTCACCTTGTCATTCTCCATTTGTTTTGTGAGTATATAAGTGATTTCACTCCTTATTTGTTCAAAAGAAGATAAGGAGAATATATGAACCACACACTCGCGCGCGTGCACGCACCGGACCGGATTTGGGATTTGGGATTTGAGATTTGGGAATAATTGAATTGTATTTTTTGTATAAAATAGTTTCAGAACTTTTATTCGGAGTTGCGTCGAATAGAAGTCGGAGTTGCGTCGAATAAATTTCGAAGTGGCGTCGACAAGCCCGCTGAAGTTGGAGTGGCGTCGAATGAAATTCGACGCACCCGAGTTGCGTCGACTGGAATTGCGTCGAGTAGAACTCAAAGCAAACTCCTTGCGTCGATATGTACTCGACGCTTGCGCCGACATGTGCTGCGTCGGTTTGACCTGCGTCGATAGAACTCGACGTAGCGTCGACTTGCGTCGATATGGTTTCAACGCGACGTCGAATTGAATTCGACGCGACCCTTCATTTTGTGTTTTCTCTTCGCAGATATTATGCGTATTTTTAACCGCTCGTTTCACGCGTTTTCTCGCCATTACTCTCTTACGTTGGAAATCTTCCACGTTTATCTGCACAATTACCTCTTACCAATTATAACCGCTGAATTAATTACGTCTTAATTTTCCGAGACTCCTATATAGGAGATTTTTTGAATCGTTTCTACTCACAGTTTACGCTTTCGGAAAATCTGCTTCTTCTTGCTCTCTATTCTTGTGACGATTCTTCTGCGTGCTTCCTTTCTTTACATTTGCTTTATCAAGTGAGAGTTCAGGTGCTCTGTGCTTCTTCGGTGTCCACGTACATCAAAGCTTTCGGGATCTAGCCAGGTGTTGTACCTTGGAGGAGTGAGCATCGGTTGAAAGCCCTGTCGGAGGGTGGTGCAACTTCTTTAGGGCAGTGATCACACGCAAACCTTATATTGATCTCTTATTTATTTCTCACATCCTTCATGCAATTTTATTAATATTGCTGATTAATATATATATATATATATATATATATATGCTATCTGTAAAAGTTTTAAAACCGAAAAATATAGTATTTTCTATATTATTATAGGAATATATGAAAAATATTCCATTAATCTAAAGAAGTTGTAAATCACATCATATAATCTCTTGTGAAAGGGCTGTGTTGGACTATCATCTCACAAAACCACCTAGTACCAGTGAGAGCCCTTCATCGAGTATTCCTTGGGAAGTCCAAGAATAACAAGATAAATACAATCAAATAATCAAAATGATTATCTATGTTTTCTTGTTTACATGCACTGTTATTTATTATATGTATTTTAAATTTCAGAAATCTGAAATGGCTTCTAGATTTGAGGATTCTGCCGGGATCAATTGGTAATCATTTGAAATGGTATTTTAATGTTTTCGACGACTCAGATAGAATCCATGATCCAGATCAACGGCTTGCATGCATTCATCGGCAAAATCGAAGCATGGATTCTCTTTGGCCTTCTGTCGCCTCCCTCCAATTATAATTTTGTCGGAGACCGACGAACATAGTGGTGGCAGTCCGGCGACCAACCACTGTCCGGAAAGTGCATTTATTCTCTCTCTCTCTGTTCTCACCGGAGAAGGCGATAATGACCACCATCATTGGAAAACTCGCGGCGTTATGAGTGTAGAATTGGAGACGAGGGTAAAGGAAACACCTAGGAGGGGTTGGCATGAGTTGATCTTAGTCGTGGAGGCATAGTGGTGACAGTGGAGTGTAGAATGCTCGTTACCCTTCTCTATTGTCAGCACTCTTATTTTGGTGAGATCCTCTTCTCGTTTGGGATCAGAATGGGGGTGTTAACTGCCCCTGTAATTTGAGGGGAGTTAAGTAAGGAGGATGTGGTATTAACTCCCTTGGATGTGGAACATTTTAGTGGGGATAACTACCTACTCCCATTAGTGGGTACTGGGACTCCTTTTCGGCCCTCCACTGAAGTGGTGTAGCCCCGTTTTAATTATAAGTGGCTACACATTTCCTTCCCATTTAAACTGAACCTTAAAAGGGTCGGTCAAACCCAATTTAGGTGAGGTTTGACCAATTTGGTCAAATCTTGACCTAGGGTTGACTTGGTGGTGACTATGAAGGAATGATAGAGGTTGTGGGTGCACTCAATTCAAGGTGAGGTCTTAGTTTACCCACACATAGCATAGAAGACTAGAAAAGTTTGGGTTGACCTCTTATTAACCCAGAGCTAACCATTAGCTTAGGTGGAAATGTTGGTGTTTCCAAGGTGATCTGGACGTGATCAAGCATTTGGTCTCACTGTGTAACGACCCAAAACGTGAAGCGGCCTAAAATGAAATTTATCGTGCATTTCCCGCAATTGTGTCAACGAGACGAATTTGTTTGGCAACGAGTATGGAATTTAGCGACTTCCAACAGTGTATTTAAGTGGATAGATTATTGTGTGCACTAGTGGTATTTAAAGAGTGATCATTTATTGGTGTGTTAATAGTGAAATTGGTATGCCAATAGAGAAAATTGAGTGAATTAGAGTAAAACGTTTGGTTTGGGCTGAATTGAATCTAAGTGGCTGAATTGATTAGCAAGTAAATCTATTTAGTTTGGGTTGCCAATAGAATATCATTGTAATTGTAAGAGAGGTGGCTTTTGGACCGGGTCAAAAGGTAATAAAGGAAACCGAACTCCTCTTCACTCGCAAACTCGCACCCGTCGCATTCCCTGCAATCCGCCGCTCTTGTCTCGCGATAACAGGAGCCGACGACAGCGTCTTCCTCTTCACTAGGGCTTGCCGCCGATGCCTGCTCCTGCCGATGCCTGCTCCTGCCGATGCCTGCTCTTGCCGATACCTGCTCCTGCCGCTTATTAGGGCTCGACGAAGACCCTCCTCCTGCAGCGTGTTACGAACAAAGAAGAACTAGGGCTTGACGACTTCTCCGGTATCAGACGACGACAGCAACAACAGTTAAGCCGCTAAGTCCTCTTCTCCTTCTCGATAACTCCTCTTGTTCTTCTTCAACTGCACCTTCTTGTGTTTCTACTGTTTTTCCTGCGATTTAGTTGTAATTGGCCGACCGTTTTGGACTTTGGAATTCTTTCACTATGAGCATTTATTCTCTCTTTGCTTCTCCGTAATTGTTGCAAGATCATTTTAATTGCAAATAAATCATGGTCGGCTAGGGTTCTAGATTTGGGAAACAAATATGTGATTTGGAGATTTGCTTGGTGGTGGCTAACTATTGTATTCGATTTGGAGTTGGCTATGATTTAGAAGAGTAATAATGAAATATTAGTTGTTGTTGGTTGGCGGTCTTGACCGGGGAGAATTGTAATTGGAAGTTGGTGCGTATGCTTATTAAGGTTCCATAACGTCTTTAAGTAAGAAAGAATGGGTTTGGAGTTGCGTGAATTACTTTATGACTATATAATTTGGAAATTGAACATGGAAATTGAGAGTTAGCTCTATATTGCAAATGATAGGAATGATATGAAATGATATTGTAGTTTATGAGAGTTACTTATTTAATGAGATTGAAATCTAAGTGCAAGTCTTGAATGTTGTTACGTGCAAGTCGTGAACCTTAATTAAGAAATAAGATTTCAATGATCTTAAAAAGATGCCCAATTCATTCGACACCTAATAACAGATATTCCAAAAGATGACAACAGATGATATTTTCGACGAGAATGCAGAAAACGATTAAAGGAAAAAGAGAAAATCAAGGTGAGTACTTATTTCTTTAATTATGCTTAGTTTTGAATATTTTGAATATACACATGCTTATATTTCATATTGAATATATTTTAGAGAATGTGCATGAACATGAAATTGAAATTGTTTGCATTATGAATCACGAATAATTATGAGATTTACTAGAATAAAAAGAGTAACCCAGTGCTGTGGGGGGTGCGAATACCCACGGTGGCATAAATAACACGGATACCGAACATAAAGATTGATCATGAATAGTGAATATGAATAATGAATAGAAAGATCGAATATGAATGTTGACTATGAATACGTGAATAAGAACAGAACGAAAAGAAAATAAGCATCGATGCATAAGAATAATGGAAATGATAAGGGTTAACCCAGTAGCCGTAGTGGGGGTGTGAATGCGCTACGGCGGAATGTGCTTTTGATATTGATTGAGGTCGTTGAAGGCCGGAGGCCGTTGAAGGCCAAGAGGTCGTTGAAGACCAAGAAGGAATCTACAGCAACCCTTATGATTTCCTAATTTAATAAAGCGAAAGATAAACGAGGACTCTGATTCAGAAACTGATTATGAGAACATCTGATGATTGACGAAAGAAAATGAATTGACTGAACTACAGTTGAAAGAATCTGAAACTGATGAACAGAAATTGAATAACAGAAATGAAACGAACTGAATGGAAGAATTTAAAAAGTAAACATATTGTTACTTATTGATACGTCATTCCGTAATTGAATGCATTTATCTACTGCAAATTGAATTTGATAATGAAAAGTGAATAAAACTTTTGATAATTGAACGTGATGCATAAAAGATAAGAACGGAGAAGGAATATACGAACAAACGAATATGAATGTGAATAGAGAATTCGCTAATAAGAACCTGATGAACTTAATATTGATGTTCTTTCGATACTGTAATATTTATGCATATTGATACTGATATTTCTTGGTTGCATGTACAGCAGTTAAAGAAGTATGTTATTCACTTAGTCATATTCGTTATGACTAAGCCCGTTGACTTCATTTTTTTTAGGAAGATGCGCATTGCCTGAAGACTCTTAAGAAATCAAAGTGGTTCAGAAAGGAAAAAGAAAACTAAAGATCAAGCGAAGGTATGAGTTTTATTATGTGTTTTATTTTGTATCCACTATACTTACTTCTAGAACATCCTGGCATAAATGCTATGAAAACAGGTTTTGATACAGAATTTATGTGGGGTCTGGATAGGGGCCTCACAATTTGGTATCAGAGCGAGGTTTGCCAGAAGTTTGTTGTAGTGAGTACATAATAAGTACACATGATATGAACTTGCGGGAATCGGGCTTGAGAAGTCAAGGAAAGTAAGAAATGAAATCGTCTGCAAAATGATAAGTTGATGCGAATGTTAAGTCATGAAGTTTGTTATTGCAACTTAATGTGAAAACTGCGATTATTGATTGAGTGAATTCGAAATAGATTAGAAATAACGAATACAGATAAAAGATAAACATCGAATGAAGAAAGAAATAATATTCGAATGGATTAGTGATTGATGAATGTATATAACTGAGGCATGCTGAAGTGTTTAGTTATTGATTGCGTGTGTTTAGAAATGAAAGAAAAAAGAGTGAAGTGAATTAGATAGCTACATATAGATATCATATATGAAAGTTAAAGGATAAAGCTAGAATTACCTAGAGATGGAAATTGAATTTGAATAATAACAATAATAATTGAATACGATTCGAAAATGAAACGATTATGTATGCGGAATTGTAATTCCACCTTCGCTCTATATAATGTATCTGGGATTCTGGCCAGATCCTTTATACAATATGTAGTTTGAAAGGAGATGTTACAAAAGATAATGGAAGCAAGAATAAAGATTGGAAAAGACGAAGTCAATCATGAGTTAATATGTATGAGCTATGAACTCGAAGATGATGTAAAGAACTGTGAGCTGATCTAAGTGATAACTACAAATTTGAATTAATAACTTAAGAATTTTGAACTTATGAAACAAAAAGAATAATGAGTCAACGAAAACGATTGAATATCACGTAGAGGATAAAATATGTAAGTTAATAGAGCTGAGACTATATTTTCGAGGACGAAAATTTCTGTAAGAGGGGAAGAGTTTGTAACGACCCAAAACGTGAAGCGACCTAAAATGAAATTTATCGTGCATTTCCCGCAATTGTGTCAACGAGACGAATTTGTTTGGCAACGAGTATGGAATTTAGCGACTTCCAACAGTGTATTTAAGTGGATAGATTATTGTGTGCACTAGTGGTATTTAAAGAGTGAACATTTATTGGTATGCTAATAGTGAAATTGGTATGCCAATAGAGAAAATTGAATGAATTAGAGTAAAACGTTTGGTTTGGGCTGAATTGAATCTAAGTGGCTGAATTGATTAGCAAGTAAATCTATTTAGTTTGGGTTGCCAATAGAATATCATTGTAATTGTAAGAGAGGTGGCTTTTGGACCGGGTCAAAAGGTAATAAAGGAAACCGAACTCCTCGCAAACTCGCACCCGTCGCATTCCCTGCAATCCGCGCTCTTGTCTCGCGATAACAGGAGCCGACGACAGCGTCTTCCTCTTCACTAGCTTGCCGCCGATGCCTGCTCCTGCCGATGCCTGCTCCTGCCGATGCCTGCTCTTGCCGATACCTGCTCCTGCCGCTTATTAGGGCTCGACGAAGACCCTCCTCCTGCAGCGTGTTACGAACAAAGAAGAACTAGGGCTTGACGACTTCTCCGGTATCAGACGACGACAGCAACAACAGTTAAGCCGCTAAGTCCTCTTCTCCTTCTCGATAACTCCTCTTGTTCTTCTTCAACTGCACCTTCTTGTGTTTCTACTGTTTTTCCTGCGATTTAGTTGTAATTGGCCGACCGTTTTGGACTTTGGAATTCTTTCACCATGAGCATTTATTCTCTCTTTGCTTCTCCGTAATTGTTGCAAGATCATTTTAATTGCAAATAAATCATGGTCGGCTAGGGTTCTAGATTTGGGAAACGAATATGTGATTTGGAGATTTGCTTGGTGGTGGCTAACTATTGTATTCGATTTGGAGTTGGCTATGATTTAGAAGAGTAATAATGAAATATTAGTTGTTGTTGGTTGGCGGTCTTGACCGGGGAGAATTGTAATTGGAAGTTGGTGCGTATGCTTATTAAGGTTCCATAACGTCTTTAAGTAAGAAAGAATGGGTTTGGAGTTGCGTGAATTACTTTATGACTATATAATTTGGAAATTGAACATGGAAATTGAGAGTTAGCTCTATATTGCAAATGATAGGAATGATATGAAATGATATTGTAGTTTATGAGAGTTACTTATTTAATGAGATTGAAATCTAAGTACAAGTCTTGAATGTTGTTACGTGCAAGTCGTGAACCTTAATTAAGAAATAAGATTTCAATGATCTTAAAAAGATGCCTAATTCATTCGACACCTAATAACAGATATTCCAAAAGATGACAACAGATGATATTTTCGACGAGAATGCAGAAAACGATTAAAGGAAAAAGAGAAAATCAAGGTGAGTACTTATTTCTTTAATTATGCTTAGTTTTGAATATTTTGAATATACACATGCTTATATTTCATATTGAATATATTTTAGAGAATGTGCATGAACATGAAATTGAAATTGTTTGCATTATGAATCACGAATAATTATGAGATTTACTAGAATAAAAAGAGTAACCCAGTGCTGTGGGGGGTGCGAATACCCACGGTGGCATAAATAACACGGATACCGGACATAAAGATTGATCATGAATAGTGAATATGAATAATGAATAGAAAGATCGAATATGAATGATGAATATGAATGTTGACTATGAATACGTGAATAAGAACAGAACGAAAAGAAAATAAGCATCGATGCATAAGAATAATGGAAATGATAAGGGTTAACCCAGTAGCCGTAGTGGGGGTGTGAATACGCTACGGCGGAATGTGCTTTTGATATTGATTGAGGCCGTTGAAGGCCGGAGGCCGTTGAAGGCCAAGAGGTCGTTGAAGACCAAGAAGGAATCTACAGCAACCCTTATGATTTCCTAATTTAATAAAGCGAAAGATAAACGAGGACTCTGATTCAGAAACTGATTATGAGAACATCTGATGATTGACGAAAGAAAATGAATTGACTGAACTACAGTTGAAAGAATCTGAAACTGATGAACAGAAATTGAATAACAGAAATGAAACGAACTGAATGGAAGAATTTAAAAAGTAAACATATTGTTACTTATTGATACGTCATTCCGTAATTGAATGCATTTATCTACTGCAAATTGAATTTGATAATGAAAAGTGAATAAAACTTTTGATAATTGAACGTGATGCATAAAAGATAAGAACGAAGAAGGAATATACGAACAAACGAATATGAATGTGAATAGAGAATTCGCTAATAAGAACCTGATGAACTTAATATTGATGTTCTTTCGATACTGTAATATTTATGCATATTGATACTGATATTTCTTGGTTGCATGTACAGCAGTTAAAGAAGTATGTTATTCACTTAGTCATATTCGTTATGACTAAGCCCGTTGACTTCATTTTTTTTAGGAAGATGCGCGTTGCCTGAAGACTCTTAAGAAATCAAAGTGGTTCAGAAAGGAAAAAGAAAACTAAAGATCAAGCGAAGGTATGAGTTTTATTATGTGTTTTATTTTGTATTCACTATACTTACTTCTAGAACATCTTGGCATAAATGCTATGAAAACAGGTTTTGATACAGAATTTATGTGGGGTCTGGATAGGGGCCTCACACACTGCCAACGCGATATGAGCTTATGGGGTCACACACAAGAGTATTTGGAGAAGTTGGAGGAAGGATTGTGTTGGCCTTACTCATATTGAATACAAGTGGAGGACCAATCCTATGAGCAATTATAGTTGCGTCGAGAATGTCTCGACGGGAAAAGGAAGTACACGAAGAATCGTCGAGAATGTCTCGACGAATCGTCGAAATGACTCGACGACATGTGTTGATTCGTCTCATTGAATTCGTCGAAATGTCTCGACGAATCGTCCAGATTGTCTCGACGGAACACGTCTTGATTCGTCACGTCGAATCGTCGAGAGTGTAACGATGAATTATATTGTCTCGACGAATCGTCGAATTGGCTCGACGATTTTAGTCTACTCGACGAATTTTGTTTACTCCAATTATGGTCGTGGGTGTGCAGATAGCTTTTCTCTCTCGCCTGGGGTATAAGCAGATTACGATTTTATGCCCTAGAGGTCGCTCTCCCTTTTGCAATAGAGAGTTCGCGAATAACTAACGGAAGAGTTCCGACCGCTTCGATCTCGTCGCCGCTACCGACGCCTTTCCCCTGTCGGATTTAGCAATCCGTTGGAAACGCAGAGGGCTATGCTTCTTCGACCTTGTTCTTGTGCGACAAGAAGCTAGGGTTCTTCTTCACTCTTGTGGACTTCTGTAGAGGCACCGATCGATTTCAGTTCTTGAAACTCAACGATTGTTCTTCAGATTTCCTGTTGGAGCACCTAGATTGAGTATTGACTCAATCCCCTACAGGTATTTAGCAAAGTGTTGTTTTTCTATCTCTTGATTCATGAAATCGTGCGCGCATTTGATGTGCTAATCTAAGAAAACCCAACAGGAAATCCATGTGGAGGTGTGAGGAAGTGTGACAAGATATGTTAAGGCCAATTCAAAATTTGTGTGGTGAAGGGAACTATGATCACACTAAAATTTCTGTTTTAGGTGAAGGTTGACTTTGACCATCCTATCCCTAGTATGTTTGGGTCTTAAAAGTCATGGCATGGATCACCCATTGGGTCCTTAAGGTACCCCTAAGCTCAGTGTAGAACTAGGATTGGTCATGTTAATCCTAAGGATGACTTGTCAGTCACCGGGGTGGGGTGACCGTCCTTGGGGTCCATAGGGTCCACCATGGCCCTACTAAGGTTGGTTGACCTCCCTTGGAATATTTTGGCCTATCAGGGTTGCCCTCAGCTAATTTGGACCCTATGAAGTATGGCTGAGTTCACTTCAACTATGTTAGGTCTGGTGAGCTTCAAATTGTGCGATTTAGTTAACTAAAGTCACACTAGAGCCTCTGACATCCTAGGGTTCTTCCTTCCACACTCATGGGTCCCTTGAGCCCTACAAGCTCCCTAACTGGGTCATTAAACTTCTAACGTATCTAAAATTTGTGGACGTTATAGTAAGCAACTTCGAATGACATTTACAACATAAGGGACGTTTAGATTGGTGCGATTGTATGGATCGCTTCATGAATAGGAAGCAAATGCCATTAAATAGACAAGTTGAGCATACAACACTTGGATTGAAGAGACCCGCGCTAGTTTGAAGGAGACAATTAGAACACACGATATTTAACTTGGGGACGCCCGACACGACATGGGTTGAGTTCAAGTCCTAACATAGGAAGCGGTATGTCCCCCTTGATTATCACCAAATCCTATATCGTAGATTCCATAATTTAGGACATGTGAAGTCATCGATGGATGAATACACCAATGAATTCCCCATCCTTCAGTCTCGACTTGACCTTCGTGAGGACGATGACATGACTGTATCCCTTTACCTAAATGGGTTATGTTATTCTATTCAGGACATACTAGAGCCACGTGATTATCACGACTTAAGATAAATCTATAGTAGAGCACGTATAATGGATTCCTTATAGAAGAGGACATCCAGACTTAGGTCGACTAAGAGACCTCCACCGAGCATCACCATTTCCCCCACTGATAGAATCTTAGATCCTCTCCCATCACTACTGGGACCTTGACCTCGCCTACTAACCCCTCATGGGGTAAGGAGATCATTAAGTTTAAGCCCAACACTAGAGTATTCTGATGCATCAAGTTCATGGAGTCACTGCACAAATTTTTCGAGTATACTAGTGGACGTGAGTCAAAATATGGAGTGTAAAGTAGTGACTCTAATCCTGAGCTTGAGACTGAGTCAAAGGATGTACTTAAAGTAAAAGGAGATCATGTTAATCACTTAGCATGTGTCATACGTTATAGCTTGATCACCCATAGCGAGTCAAATGATGATGGCTAGCTATAGAAGGCGCAATATTTTTCCACACAATCAAACACATCCACTGACACTTTTGCTTCATTATCATTGACAACGGCATTATGGAGAATTTCATTTCTCAACGTATAGTGAACACATTGGGTCTTAAGATGCACTTGTTAGAACAACCCTACATCTTATCTGGGGTTAATAGTCATTTGACTATACATGTTGCCCACCACTGTCTAGTCCATGGAGAGCACATATTAGGATATAATATTATGTCATGTCGCCTCTATGGATGTTTGTCACATCCAATTAAGATGATCTTGGCAGTACGACCGACATGTCATACACGACGGCACGAGAAACTAGTTCCAAGGGCACTCGAGAGAACCTCTTTATCATCTAGTTCACCTCCCCTTGACTCCACTGCGTTATTATTTACCACACTCTTGCCTGAAACCCCACTCCACGAAGTAAGAGGCGATCTAGATGTGCCACTCACCCCACATGACTTGGACGTGTTCTCACATTTATTCCTTTATGAAGTGTCGCCATGTATTTCTCAGTTTTCCCACACTATACCTGATGACCACTTATCTCAAACACCTCACTATATCGATTTTATATTTGGTGATCACATTTTTCCACCTTATTGCAATCTACTTATAAACAAACTCATTGAGTTTCAAAGTTATATCGTTAATCTATTTAGAAGTCGTTGTGTTAAAAGACGTACTAAAGGGTGCCCCACAGATGTTCACTCCTTATAACACACACTTTAATAATTTTTATGACAAATCTTAAAAGATAAATTTAGGGTCAAAATTAAATTTTGTGGCACTCGCTTAACTCCACCGGGTAAACAAATTGAGGATGATGATCTAGGTTTAGTAGATGCACACAAGTGGCAAACATGAGAGTGTAGGATGCAACATGATTTGATGATCCCACAAGTTGCGCTTACTCGTCCCATACCTTGCTTATTGACTCCTCACTCTCTTCCACCTTGTGTGCAACATTTCACATGCACAAGCAATATAACATTGGTCTGGTTGGATCCCCACAACATATACAAGTTAAACGTTATAAAGAGACACATAAGTACAACTATAACTAGAGCGGTAAAAACACTAGCGAAAGCTCAACATTTAAACATGAATGTCCATAATTACTAAATTGGAATGAAATCAAAGTTTGCCTTACAACACTTCAAATGGAAGGTACATAAGCAAAACATGCAAGCACTACAGTCTATTCATAGACTCGCATGCTGGAATGAAAAAAGCATAAAAACGTGGTTATCCTCTATGTAGGCATCTTTGGTCTTTAAGACCGCTAAGCTCCACTGCGCACTATAACACCAACACCAATCACGAGTTAGAGTAAAACAAGGGTCTGTTATGAGCTGATCATAAATCACGTAACAATCCCTCTCTCCGATCATCCTAGAAGACTCCGAAGCGGGTCACCTCACACCTGCAAGTACGCCACATGTAATATGTATCAAATTGAAAGAACAACTAAGCTACGCAAGGTGAAGGCGCACAACCAATCTTCTAGGTTGAGCATATAAAAATGGTGAACCTAAGTATACAAATCATGATAACTTGGTTAATCTGATGGTTCACCACAACTACCTAAAATAGTTTCGCATGAAGTTAGCATAGCAAACATACAATCAACACAAGTGTCACAGGTATTCCTACCAACACGAACCTATTCACAATTGTCGAGGGTATTCTTACATGTACGACCATGCTCACATAAATAATACAAGTGTCATGGGCATGCAAAGACAAACGACCCCATGCTCTCACGACATGTACAACTAATACTTGATAAGTAGGTCTAGGTCATCTCCACGGCGAGCGTCACGACAAGAGATGTAGGTTCATCTCCAATCCATTGTTTGTTAGGAGGTTTAAGTCATCTCATACTAGTACCCATCGTAGAAAGTTTAGATTCGTCCCCATGACGTAAACCGTGATGAAGGTTTATGTTCATCCACAATCACAATGTAAATGGAAGCCTACTACGACCTAGGGCTTTCACTAGGAGTACAATGTACTTTAAGTCCCCAAACCCCACATGAGATACGTCACATTTCTCAGAGTAATTCTCTGTTACGCATACTAAATCAAACTTAAATGCAACGTTATACAGATCACCACTAATATGGGTGTACAACCACGAGTAGGGTTCACACACAATGCTTAAAACCACAACAATTTATGGATTTCTAATGCATTTTATGTCGGGGATACAATCTCATGCTCCGGGGTTCTAGCGAACCAAAAGAGGTCATACCCCCCGCTAATTAGTGGAGGCGACTCTTCCAATGCAAGCAAAATCAAAAGGGAAAATACAAACATTGTCCTAAAACCGAGGAGAAGCATTTTGACCTTCGGTTATTGCTTCGACGCTATGAAAAAAGAAAGGGATGAAGATGACCATAATGGACTCCTCTCCATGAATTCGACCTCGGCTCGTCGTTGGAGCTTCAAATCGCCCTTTAATGGAGAATCTCCTTTATCCTTCCCCTTCTTCCTCTCCTCCTTCTCAAAGCTAGGAGATAAAAAACAACAAGTGAAATGAACATCAATAGGTCTCATTCCTGGCCTAAAGACTTTCGAATATAATTCTAGCCATCCAAACTCAAAACCCCAGATCGAACGACTCAAAATTTGGGCTTAAAACGAGCTCACAGCCCCGTACACAGCCACCCACATGATCGTGTACCAGACCGCTCGGTAAAAAAAAATTCCCTGAACTCGCTTCAAATCTGGGCATGTACACGCCTTGGGACACAATCTGGTTAGACTGCATCGCCCTGTACGGCTACCAACCCAGCCGTGTAAATTTAATCCCTGAGCCGTGTAGCTCTCGTGATAAACTAAATTTCCGGCCTCTACACGATCGTGTGCCTGACCGTGCATAGCCAAATTTGGCTCTAAATTCGTGGACCAAAATCACCCCCAAGTTATCCCTCTCTTAGGGACTCCTCTAAGACACCAACAAATGGTCTTAGGACACAAATATCCTAAAATTAGGGTGTTACATTGTGATCTTCCCCTCCTTGATGCTCTAATTTTTACTGATCATTTAAATATTATGCATAAAGTTATGTCTAACTATTTGTGAGCATCTTCGAAAAACTATTATCGCTTGACTAACTCTATCACCAGTGGTTTATTTTTCGAAGGAGATTAATTTCCTGCATTTTTTCAGGACGAAGAGGTTACTTGCAGGCG
Organism: Dactylorhiza incarnata; assembly: GCA_033032865.1. Taxonomy (NCBI): domain Eukaryota; kingdom Viridiplantae; phylum Streptophyta; class Magnoliopsida; order Asparagales; family Orchidaceae; genus Dactylorhiza; species Dactylorhiza incarnata. Next base: position 2,962,082 of record JAWHQI010000285.1, on the reverse strand, counting down.
CTAGCTGTTGTGAAGGATCTATCCTTTGTCACATCACCTCGCACAGCCTACAGTCGCCCTTACCCGAGTCACCTTCCAGACTTACTATGAGGGCGAGCTTTCAGTTATTGAGTATTCAGAGGTACAACGACAGTAGAGCAGTACAACTTACTTATGGACCATCAAATCAACATCCTGATATCCTGGTAGCGTGTTATATGCAGTCTCGACGAGGTCGAGCTCTCTCAACCCCGAGAGAATTGGCGCAACTTAGCTTGCATCTTCAATTTAATCTACATAATTTTATTTTATGCAGCGCATGTCTTTGCGCATATATTTTTCGGGCATGCCAGTGATGCTCCTATATCCATGTTTTGTTTCACGCATTTCATTTATGCTCGTTATTGCGGCTTATTGGCATGACGGCTAATAAGACTGAATAAAATAGCCCGTCAAATTAGGTTTAACATTAATTTGGGCAAGTAATGAAATATATAAAATATTTTCTTAAAATTAAAGTAAAACAAATAAATATTATTGCGGGTCGCTTGGGTGCTCTTGGTAGACCGGTCTAATTGAACCACCTTAGCTCGGAAGCGAACTAAGCGCGCAAACAGTCAATTTGAGATTCGTTGAATACACTGAGACTTTTTGACGGGAAAACCCGGAAGGGTAAAAAATCACGTGGCCGGAGCTGTGCCGACCAAACTTCACTATCTTGGGGGGTTACAATCGGGATCTTAGAACTCGAGCGCGACAGGCCGCTGCTCGTTACAATGAGAGAGAGAACTCCGAGGGTGACAGGCCACCTCTCGAAAAGCTAAGTCCTTTTCCTTCTGAGAATCGGGGTGAGAACGAAGTGAGAATGCTCGAAGAACAAAAGTGAGACTGCTGGGTCGCCTTTCGTGGAAGTGGAAATCTTCAAGTCCACGAAGGAGATCTTCGAGCACCGAAGGAAAGCTTAGAGGAAATCTTCGCAGAGCTCTCTTGGGTGCCGAAAGTCAGATGATGGAAATGAAGGCCTGGGGCTCCTTTTATAGCTTTGGCTGGGGGTAGTCCGGTAATTTCGCCGTTGTAACCACCGTAACCACCTGACGGGCGAATCACGCTGGTCGATTTGGAACACACGGATCGCCATTTTTCGTAAATGACCGTCTCGCCCTTCGGGCAGTTCGGGCAGTTTTGTTGAAGGTGAAAAAGGCGACAAGCGGGTCTGGTAATCTGAGAAATTAGAAAGACAAAAAAGTGAGCGCGCCTGGAGGGCGGAAGTGCTCTGACCGCGCTCAGAAGCGTTCTAAGCGCGCAACGAACGAGGAAGCATTCTGAGCGCGCAAGGAAGCATTCTGAGCATGCAACGAACACATGAGCGTTCTGAGCGCTCTATGAGGCGTTCTGAGCGCGCAACGAACACGAGAGCGTTCTGAGCGCGCTATGAACACGGGAGTGTTCTGAGCACGCTAGGAAGCGTTCTGAGTGAGCAACGAACATGAGAGCGTGCTGAGCGCACTACGAACATGGGAGCGTTCTGAGCGCGCTAGGAGGCGTTTTGAGCGCGCAACGAACACGAGAGTGTTATGAGCGCGCTAGGAGGCGTTCTGAGGGCGCAACAAACATGAGAGCGTTCTGGGCGAAATCCGGAACCCGGAGAGCGCGCAACGAGTTCGAAGAGAGGGGGGGGGGATTTGCCCGAACCCCATTACGAGGGAGTGTGGCCTGGCCGCACCCCATGAGGGGTGCGGCCATGCCACACCCAAGGGGGTGCGGCCTGGCCGCACCCCACATGGGGTGCGGGGTGTGGCCGGGCCGCACCCTCCATGGGGTGCGGTTAAGCCGCACCCCCCACTATGGGGGTGCGGCTATCCGCACCCCACTAGTGGGTGCGGTTATGGCGGCGCGCGGACTGGGCGGCGGTTTTTTTCAACTCCCTTGATCACGCGTTGACCCCACTAACTACGTTTCTTTTTAGTAGAGTTTCTTCTAAATGCACTCCATGATGCTTATAAATTCATGGAGAAGCATCCACTCTACGGTTGCACATCAAATATTATATATTTAATTTTAGGAAATAAGGAATGAGGAGAAAATTGATCTCTTTAATGAGTATTAATTTATGTGGTGATCACCTCCTAAAAACATAATTTTAAATATCCAAAAATTATTTTCTTTATGAGTTCCTCTCTATTTTTGACAGCCAAGCGAGTACCCATTTGATGGTCAAGATCATCTCCTTACTTATTTAAGAGCGTAATTTTTTTTGTATATATAAATAATAAAAGTATGGAATTAATTAACCTATTATAACCCTAAGAAATGATCTAAACCATGAAATATATAATATCCATCGAGTAATTGACACAATGCACCATGCAATTATCTGTCTTTGGCCGAATGCATCCTAAAAGTTTAAAATTGGCACAATGCACCTTGCAATTAGAGGATGGTTGACACTCTGCACCCTGATGTGCTAATATTAAGGGTATTTTGGTCCGGATTGTTTCTCACTCCTTGTTTACCTTGAACCGAATAGTAAATATAGGTTTTACCTTCGTTTTACCCGACCGAAGAGATAGCGGCGTGTTTCCAGTTCGACGACACCTGCTGCTGCGACGGTCTCTTCCATCGTCGACACATGCGCCAGCGATCCCTTCCATCAAAGACAAATCCATTGAAGAGCACAATATCGAAAATCACATGTATAGGTGATCACACGCGACACAAGCTTTTTTCGAACTTTCAACTTATGATTCTTCTTCATAAGGGCTGCGGATAAAAAAAATGAGAGTTTTTATAAAGACCGGACCGAAATACCCCTCTTTTATAAGTTTATTGTGCAAAGTGCAAAGAGTAACCCTAATTAATTAGGGTGCGTGCCAAAAGCCCCCAATATCCACTTGATCCAAAGAGAATATAGTTGTACTAAGAACCGACTCCCCTCCTGATTTGAATAGCTTCGAAATATCGGAAAGCAGAGAAACTGTGTTTTCCGGAAGTCCAGTCCGACAGCCCTAACCGACGACACCCGTTCGACGGCGAGTTATTCCCAGTTGCCCGACGCCGCCCTCCACCACTGTTACCGGCGCTGGTGACCCGCTCTAGCCCGTTTGCCGTCATTCCCGACGAGTTCTGCGTCGGAAACGTGCGCTCACCTCAGGGAATCGACGGGCCCCTTTCGACCTCCTCCAGCTCTCTTCGTGCATCCACCAGCCACTCCGTGAGCCTTTCGCGACCTCATCTTTTGTTTTACTGACTGGATGGACTGAGTCCTCTTCGGATCTGTCACATCCGGCCAACCCAGTCCTCGTTTCTCCTGTCAGCCACAGGGCCTTGCCTGTTACAGACAGCGTTACAGACAGACTTGCCCCATCTCCCCTTGTTTGGATTGATCCTAACCGCTGCACTCATCGCCCGCAGGTATAACTCTAGTCGAGTCTCCGGCTCACATCATTACCACAGTAAAATTATGCTATGTTTATTTGTATTTTAATATTTCAGAGCTTGCCCTAACTCTAGTTGTGCCTGATTGCCGTTAATTAAAAATATCTTGTATTCTAATTTTCGTGACGTCCATCGCTCGAACATTGGTTACTTCAGAGCGCCATGCCAGACCTAGGTTAATCAATTTACTCAACGTCTCAATGGCGCGCTCCTCACTTTAATTTCATTTATACTTATTAAAATTCAATTATAAAACTCTTGAGTAGTGGATTAATCAGCCATTAGTAATCCTTAGAAATGAAGAAGCAGGGCAGAAGTAGAAGGAAGCCAAGCCTTCAACATCTCCATCCTGAAGAGACCCTTTGTATCCTTTTTTCAGCTTCGTCCAGAAGCCACCTAAACAGAGAGCAGCCTCCTTTCCAGAAAACCTGTGATCCAACCCCCTCTTTATTTATATATACGTAAATTGAATACATATATTAAATAAGAAATATTTGATATTCATATTCATATATTAACTATTTTCATTTCCATATAGAATAATGAAATGAAATAAATCTGACCATCCCTGAGAATAAAGAAAACCGGTGTCCTGAACATTTTTGATCCATGCCGCCAAATCAAATTACTTACTCGATTTCTCATTATAAAATTTTTGGTTGTGACAATAGGCTCCGGGAGGTCTCCACAATACACCACATACTCGTGAGGCTCGTTGGCGACTGATCCTCAACATTAAGTACGGGATGAGTATTCACTTCCTAGTGATATCAAGCTCGTAGGCATTTGCTCCGATCCTTCTCACGATTGTGTAGGGACCCATTCACCCAACTTTCAAATTTTTAGCAAGCCTCGAGTGAGCCTCATAGCGCGGATTGTCACCACCAACTGTTTGCCTTTATTAAATACCTGCTCCCGCCTGTGATTATCTGCACGAGATTTGTATAATTCATTACCAGTATTGATCCTCCGTCGGACGGATTCATGTGACCCACACAAATGACAAACAAACGACTCAACATACTCATACAAGTGATGCAAATAAAGCGCAACAGACACGACACGTGCTCTAGGGGGAAATTCAATAACGAATTGACTATATCTAAAACGGGGTGACCTATCAGGAGGCTCTTTGGGTGGAGTATAAAAGTACTCATCGAGTGTGTGACGAGTATCAAAATGATAGCACGAGACATTAACACTAAAATGCGGGCTCATAACGTGTCAAATATCACTCAGGAATATAACGCGTCAGGGGGCTTACCAGGAGGTATGTATGAAAATTCACGGCGAGTGGGACGATTGCCTGAGTGAATACTATAGACACTGACAATAAGATGCAACTCTAAAGTGTGTTGAATGTCTCCAATAAGAAAGAACTCATCCAGTGGGTCGACAAGCGGTGTACCCTGTTGACGCCAGGAAAATCCTGACTTCAAGATTCAGACCGATGCAGCCGGAGGCTACTTGCCCAGCAGTCCAACGAGATGACTTGGCTAGCAACGACGAAGAAGCTAGAAGAGCAACAAACAGGACCCCAGGTGCTGCGGCAGGGAGGTCCCACCACATACCCGGAAGCTCAAGGGAGTCTTCCCCTCCAAAACCAAAAATGGCCGAGCTTGGTACAAGGAAGGCAGGGACCTGACGAGTATCTCGCCTGAGGGGGTCAACCTCGTCCAAAAAGTCCTCTTTTTTATACCCTTGGGGGTCTATTTATATACAAATCCTGGGGGGGGGGGGGGGGGGGGGGGGGGGAGTTACCTGACCATACTCGCCCATACTCCTCTCTGCTCTCCCAAGCTCGCCCCTTGCTCGTCATACTCGCCCCTTGCTCGCCTCTGCTCGCCCAAGCTCGCCCCTTGCTCGCCATACTCCCCCCTTGCTCGCCCATGCTCGCCATGCCTTCTTCTGCTCCTGCTGGCTGAGCTGTCTTGTGTCTTGGACTGTCGGCTTCAGTGCTGACCTTTTGACCTTGACTTCTGCCTACGTGGCTTTGAATGGGCCCACCCTTAGAGAATGAGGGTTGTACATACCCCATAACTCATTAAGAGTGCGATAAGTCATATAGTAGACTCTAGGAACATCGGGAGTATCCTCACGTGTATGTAAAGAAAACTCTACCTACTCGATGCTAAACTTAGAATCAGCTTTCCGGGCCAAAATTGGGGACGAGAATTGAAGAGGTGTCGATGATTTAGTACTCGTAAATGAGTCGCTCGTTTGAATCTTGTTGGATCTGTAGGCGCCCTTAGAGGGGAAGGGGGGGGGGGGGGGGTGAATAAGGGTTTTAAAAACTTTAGACTTTAATAGAAAACTTTTGATATTTTGATCGAAGTAAATTAAATCAAAAGTAAAGAGATAACAAAATTTGAAATGAGATCAATTTTATTAAACAAGAAGAGACATGATTATCATTTATAAAATTGATTACAAAATCTGATTTCTATGACGCTAGAAATCAAGGCGAAATATGACAACTCTTTTTGTTTTCTATACCGACTCGTATCCCCACGAACCGGTTGGCTTTAGCCGATCTCTCTCCAGATACGGCCTCAAGCCGCTCTAGCCAATCTATCACCAGAAAGATCTCGAGCACCCCCTTGATCTACTCCCTAGACCTAGTCGTCAACACGAGGCGAATTACTCCCTAAGTCCTACCCAAACCTAGTCGCCAACACGAGGCGAATTACTGAACCGATTACAAAGATAAAGTGAAAATACAAATACAAGAAGATCAATATGAAACTCCCTCAAAAGAAGAACTTGAGATGATGAAGATGCGATCGTAGCGGTCTTCAAGTTCTTTTGCATTCAAACATTGATGGAGTTCTTTTTGGCTGCTTCTGAAGGCTCTCACGAGTGCTCTGAAAATAAGGCTTCAATTGGTTCTAGAACAGCAAGCAACAACGGAGGAGGCACTTCTTTTTAAATAGATTCGTCAGCTACCGCCTGCGCTAGTACTACCGCCCCGCAGTAGTGAATAGACGTGCGCACAGATTGTGGCAGTTAAGGCAACTTCTGAGCGCAAACGGTTGTGACAGCCTAGCTCGCCGCGGTAACACTATCGCCCCACGATAGCGCGATAACCTTCCTTCAGCCAATATCTCTTTCCATATTTGCCCCTCAATCAACTGCAGACGGGAGGTTTCCAAAAGCTACTGTCGGGCGTTAGTCTTAACGCGCCGCGATAGAACTTGCCAAACATAGCGACCCGTCGACATTCCTTTTTCTCCACTTTCCTTTCTGTCAATAGTTTCCATATCTGCTAACGCCAGCGTCAGTGCTAACGCGCCGCGGTAGGTCATTTCGTCGGATGCAACTTTGTCGAGCTGTCCTCACAATTCGTCGAGCGCAGCATTCAGAACGGAACTAGCGCCGACGGTAGTATTACCGCTCCGCGGTAGGGCATTCATTTCGTCGAGCGCCGCGATAGAGTATGCAGATCGTCGAACGGAGCACGGAGTTCGTCGAACCCAGTTCGTCGAATGGACACTAGCGCCAGCGGTACTATTACCGCTCCGCGGTAGGGCATTCATTTCGTCGAGTGTCGCGGTAGAGTATGCAGATCGTCGAACGGAGCCCGGAGTTCATCGAACCCAGTTCGTCGAACGGACACTAGCGCCAGTGGTAGTTCTAACACGCCAGCTCGTTCTCAGCGGTTTCCTTCTCAGCGGTTTTCTTCTCAGCGGTTCGTTAGTGCTAGCGCCAGCGCCAGCGGTAACGTTAACGCGGCGCGGTAGCAGCAACAACACAACACCCTGGAGTTTTGAGAGCACAGAATCCTGCATACTATAAACACAAAACAAGTATGATCAAATGCAATAGGATTTGTTATTGTCAAACCAAGAGATGCGGAAAACATGTTCCAACAAATCTTTCTCTCACAGGGAGCGGTGGATCATCAGGAGACTCATCAGGGGGCTCATCAAAGAATCCATCAATAGGGTCATGATCCTCCAGATGAGTACCATCGTAAGGGGTAGTGTCCCCATAAACAGGTGAGGCAGACACTACGAGATCAACGCTAGGCTCTTGACTTTCGGTCGTGATGTGGCTCGGGATAATGAGAGGGGAAGAGTGTGAGGAGTCCATACTCAAGAGTGGGTTAATAGGTAGAGTGTCGAGGAATGAGTCTCTAGCCAATGAAGTAACGAGGTCTAAATGAGGTGTAGGGGATGAATATACCATCATAGTGTCACTGTGCTCGTCCTCACTCTCCTATCCACACACATTAGTCATAATAATGTCGCTCTCCACCTGTAACATAAGGTCATGATTAGACTCAACTTCAAAATCAAGTGGGCACTGAGTCTCATCAAGATGAGATATATCATAGTCAGGTGTCAGGCCCCTTGTGCCAGTGGGAGCACTACTAGATGCATTATTGACTTGACCTAAATCCCGAAGTCTTATCCTATTGGTTCATTTAAAGGCAAAATTTAGACGATCAAATTGAGCATCAATGTGCTCAAAACGTTCAAGTGGCAATTGCTGAAAGTAGGCTTCCCACATCTCCGTTTTTGGAACACTAGGATGGTCTCTACACGTGAAGTTATCAGATGGTGACATCTCTAGGGCTCTTGATATTCATTTAAATGGTCGTCCCTAACATACTCAAATCTTGCCCGAGGGTACACATGACCCCTATGAACGTGCGGTTGCGGTTGAGGATGATCAGCATAATAGTACGAGGATCTTTCCAGACGATCTCTATGGGGTCGAGCATATGCTGACTCCGGTTCCTCAAATAGTAGTGGTGATGACCCTAACGTTGCTCAACCCTACCATCATAAAGTCGTGTCGAATGATCCCTATTACTAACCATGGGGGAACCTATAGACTCAATTACTGCGTAGCAAAAGAGGGTTTACAACCTCGCTCTCATATCATAATGCATGGTGAATCTATAGGTGGCGGATGTAGAAAACCCTAATCCTACATGCAATGCAAATAATCATGCAACATATACAATGAACCTAAGTACCAACCCTAAAATGATGTGAAAGCAAGCACACAATCAAAAGTAACAATGGCTGATTCTATTCCTCTCTTTTCCCCCCTCCTTATCTCCCGTCTCCTCCTTCTTCAAACCCTACCCTCTAACAATGGCTGATAACTTAGAGATAAATGGTGTAGAATGTGAGGTTCTGTGGAGAATGGCAACTTTCCCTTGGCTGATTCCCACTTCTATCTGGGAGAAGCTAGTACTGATGACATCAAGCCGACTGATTGATATCTGTGGATGCCTTTCTTCTTCATTGATCTCATAAACCTCTCCAATAAGTCTTATTTCAGGACCCAACTGTTGTATTTCTTCTTCATTGATCTCTGTGGTTTGTCGAAACTTATAGTCAGTGTTGATTGCATATTTCTGTTGTTATTAGACATTTGCATGGTTTTATGATTAAACAAACTAACAGATGGACTGGAATGCAATTGATCATATTATGTCTGATTTAAAGTACTGATCATATTATGTTTGATTTAAATAATAATATGAAGACTGAATATTAACCGTAAGGTTGTAAATATCGGATGTCGGCGACATGTCAGATTGAATTTTTAAATGTTGGATGTTGGAAGTCGGAGACATGTTAGAGATATTTTAAAATATCGGATTTTCATATCTTATAAAAAAAATATTTTTATGCATGTTAAGTATAATTACGTGTTCTAAACTAAAAAAACTAACATAACAAGTACACGAACAATGAGTCATGTATATTCAAAAATAAACTCGAAGAATATCCAAAATAAAATATTATTACTAATTACAAATTGGTACATTGAAAAATATATTTAATATTATATAAGAATTCTATTATGATAGCACTAAGTTAATAGTAAATAATAAAAAATTAAGCTAAATATCTCTGATTGATTATAAATCTTTTCAAACTTAATAAATTATGTTAAAATCATACAAATAACAACTAATAAATGTGTTCAATATTTTCATATTTTTGTAATAAGAAATAAGAAAAATATAATTTGAAATAATTATATAAACTTGATTATAATAATAATACCAAAAACTTGATTATATGCCTAATTCATTTAAGAATACATAATATAGTACATATGTGATGTAGACATATACTGCTAGTATGTTAAAATAACATAGAATAAAATAGCGGCCGATATGTTCAAATGTCGTGTCGGCTGATATATCGGAAAAGTCGGATATATCGGCCTATAGTTTGCAAAAGGACATAATCTATTTTTGTAGAAAAAAATATCGTTTTACCCTCAAAAACGACATGTCGGCAGACATGTCGGAGCCCGGAGGACATTTATAACAGTGATTAACCGTCATAATGATTTTCAAATTCTGAGAATGAAATGACTTATTTTCTTTCAATTTTTTTTCATGCATGTAATCAACGCAGCTTCACAGAAAGTTGTAGAAAGCCTTGCAATTTCACACTTATTACTATTGAGTTCATTATAATATACAGAGTACCTACATTGACACACTGTTTACGTTTTCCTGTTTATGTAACTATCATATTATTCCTGAAATCCACAAACCACATCATCATAAGGAATCACCATAAATTTTTTTGTCAGATTACGTACCTCGGATTTGATGTAGAATTGTTCAGCTCTAGTGTGTTGATAGGGAAGATCAGTCACAAGAAATCCTAATTGATGGCAGTTGCCCTATTGTTAATGTGAGTCTAATATAGACTGCATTATGCCAAAATTGTCCAATGCGATGAACGTATAGATTTTTGCTAAACAAATGATGAGAAGATGTAACAGAAAATCACTTAATTCCAATTCCACTGAGTGAGATAAGCCCAATGAGAGTGGGTCAGTATGACTTCAAGATTTAAGGGTTTGGTTGAGAGATATTTCAGGGGAGAGGAAACAAAGAGAGGGGAGAGAGAAAGATAAAGGAGCATCCTAGCAAATCTCCATCAAGGGTTAATTTTTGCAGCCTCCCTCATTCTTCTCAGTATTGTTAGCATTTTAGTGAAGTTCTTTCCATCTCTTTCATCTGTTTCTTCTTTTAATTGCATTTTGTCCTCTGTACTTGATTTTCTTAGCGACCCTCTCATTAGCTGATAAAAATTGAGAATGCACAGTTATTACTGATTTTATTTCATAGATGCTTCGGAATAAACTATTTTAAACCGTCATTTTAGTGCTTATCCTATTTGGTTGTGTTCTGCAGGATTTTATTAAGTGACATCGCTTGGTTTAGAACCTTCAGATTATTATGGATGTAAGTAGCAGGTTTATTATGAGATGGAAAGAAAAGACGTTAGCTTCTTTTATAATTCTTTATGTTTGGTAGATATATTGTAATTATCCTTTGTTGCCTATATTAACTAATTCTTGTTGACCATGCAGGCAAAAGTTAATTTTGTTGATGTGAATAGGACGACTGATGTTTTGGAACCTGAGATTAGTGTTAAAGGAGGCTTGAGCTTGCCAAATATTGACCGGCTACTGTTTAGGGCCTCTGATAAGAAGTCTGTTTTAGGTACATGTTTCTTGGGATTACCTTTTCTTCACCTTCTTTTATTTTCTGGTTAAGAATAAGAAAGTATCAACTTGAGGGGAAAAATACCTTAATTATGACGTTTGTTCGAAATAGTTAATAATTTTTACTGGGATGTTCATTTTGTTTTATCTTATCTTATAAATCTCAAAACCTTCTATGTAGGACAAATTGCTTGATTTTAAGATATTTTATTATTTCTTTAATTGTACGGTTAATAATTTCACACCTAGTGTAACCACTAATGTAGTGGTAACTACCCCTTAAGTGAAAAGATGCTTGATGAGAGCACACTTGTAAATACGAGGAGAGTTTTAGGCTCCCAAGGCTAATCATTCCATCTAGTGCGATTGATCGAAGGATTGGAACACCGAAAACACAATGGAGCGCAATTGTTTTTGCAAAACGGAAAGGACAAAGTGCATGATTTTAAGACATTTTATTATTTCTTTAATTGTACGATTAGTAATTTCACATTTAAGTGTAACCACTAATGTAGTGGTAACTACCCATTAAGTGAATAGATACTTGATGATAGCACACTTGTAAATACGAGGAGAGTTTTAGGCTCCCAAGGCTAATCATCCCATCTAGAGTGAGTGATCGAAGGCTTGGAAACACCGAAAACACAATGGAGTGCAATTGTTTTTGCAAAACGGAAAGCAACAATGGTTGGAGGTTTTGCAATCCTTTTTCTGCGTTAATTTTTCTTCAATTTTCTACACATTTATGCATGCCGTTTGTGTAGATTTGTCTTATATTCTCTTGGCTATTTTTTATTATTTATGCCACATTGGAACATTGATGTCACCGTGATGCGGAACGGAGACGTGAACCCACGGCGGAGGACGAGTTTTGGGCCCGTTCAGGTCCGATTGACCACATACCATATATGGCGTCTCCGGATCGATGATCCGACTCTACGGATGTGTCCGAAAATTTCTTTACGTGTTTTTTTATATATAACTTTTGTAATTTCAGTCAGTATTTAGTGTAATCGGGCACCTGACACTCTCGACCAATCACAACCGTTGATGTTTGGGTGCCCTAATGTTCTTTTATTAGAAATATGAGTAGGGGGCTGCCATTTGGTTGATTGCAGATTTTGGAGAAGAAGAATTCCCGGAATCCGGCGATCCTCTTACGGTGACGACTCCGTGAGGCCCTAAGTGACGACTCCGTGAGTATTTTCCCGCTCCCCTTTTGTATCCCCCATCCATAGCCGCAACTCTTCCCCTCTCGGAAGCCCCCATCGACGCCCACAGTCCAGTTTCTCCTCCTTGCTCCCCCCTAGCTGTAGTCCCGAACAACCATGTTTCCGGAACGAAAACCCCTCTGTTTTCCCTCCCAGAAAAACGGTTGCATTTTTTGAGGAGGTTTAATTATGTAGTTTCACCATTATAGTGCAACTTCCCTCACTAGATGGTAGATACATATAAGAAATCATGTAATCAAACCATGTGATCATGTTTTTTCCCATCTCCCAAAAAAAATTCAGTAATCATGTTGAAGAAAAGCCCTTGAAAGGCCCATGCGCGCCTTTGGTGCGCCTGAGAGCTGGTAAGGCTCGCGCCTAGGCGCGCCTTAGGCACCTCGCCCGCATTTGCCTTGCAGAGGCGAGGCCCGGTGCGCCTGGTGCGCCTCAGGTGCGCTCCTTAATAATTATGCCAGGCGCTGTTTGCCACGGGGGCGGGTCCAGGCCTAACCATGCCTTTTACAGGCCTGGCCCAGACGGGCTTTCCAGACCCAGGCCTTTTGAACACCTATACATTACCAAACCTATTTTATAGTTTATAATTTTTTTCATAGAAGGAGACTTAAATGGACATACAACAACAACAACAACATAATCCATATAGTCCCCAATCATTGAGGTATGGGCGGGGGAAGATTGGAAACAGACCTAACCTTTGGTCCTATGCACAAAGTGGCTTCTCTCAGAGGAGAAAGACCGAACCTTTGACAATAAATGCACAAAGTGGCTGCTCACAGATTACCACTGAAATAGTGGCCCCCTATACCGTCACGTTTGCTGCGGAATCATGCCCTCAATGAAAGCCAAAGACATCAGAGAGGGCAGACCCAAGAATCCATTTTGATTTATGTGCACATAACCATGCTTCCTTCATTCAGCATATGAGACTTAAATGGACATATATGGAAAAATACAGATTATACAGCCGTTCATGAAGGATTTAGGTATGGAGAAAGAAATGAAGAAGGAAGAACCATTTTAGACTTTGCTATAGCACATGAGCTAACTGTGACAAATACGCTTTTCATAAAGAGGGAAGAACATTTAATTACGTTTAAAAACGGACAAAATAAGTCACAAATTAATTATTTTATGACTCGCAAAATGGATAAAATAATTTGTAAGGATTGCAAAGTCCTACCGGGAGAAAGTTTGACAACGCAACATAAGTTAGTGGTGTTGGACGTGCAAATTAAATATAATAAATTTAAGACAAGGACAAAAGTGTTAAATTCGGTGGTGGAACCTGAAGATGGAAAAACAGATTGCTTTCAAGACAGCAGTTATGCAACAACTAGTTGATGACCCTTATGTTGATCCTAATATCTCATGGAAAGTTATGTCTTCATATTTAAGGATAAGTGAAAAAATGTACTTGGAGAATCAAAAGGTCGGGCGCCCCCAAATAAAGAATCTTGGTGGTAGAAAGAGAAAGTGCAAGACAAAGTGAGGGCAAAAAGGGCCAGCTATAAAACACTCTACACTTGTAGGCATGATGAAAACTTGACAAAGTATAAAGTCGTTAAGAAATAAGCTAAACATGTAGTAAGTAAAACAAGAAGTCATGCTTATGAAGAATTTTATAAGCAACTAGATACCAAAGATGGAGAGCGTGACATATATAAAATTGCTCGAGCTAGAGAGAGGAAGACAAAATATTTAAGCCAAGTTAAATGCATAAATGATGAAACAGATACAGTTTTGACGAATGATGTGGCTATTAATGAGCGATGGAAAAGATACTTTTATGAACTCTATAATGAAACAAAAGATAATGAACTGAGTTGGAAGAGTTAAGTAAATCTGAGGAGTATAAGAACATAACGTTTTATCATAAAATTCAAGTATCAGAGGTAAATGACGCTCTAAAGAAGATGAGAAATGAAAAGATGGTTGGGCCAGACGATATACCCATCGAAGTATGAAAATGTCTAGGGAAAGAAGGAATTTTGTCGCTTACATATTTCTTCAATAAGATATTGAAGTCAAAAAGGATGCCAGACCAATGGAGAGAAAATATCTTGGTACTTTTGCCTAAAAACAAAGGAGATATACAAAGTTGTGTTTATTACAGAGGAAGTAAATTAATGAGTCATACCATGTAACTATGAGAACGAGTAATAAAAGAAGAGTAAGACGAGAGACTAGCATCTCAGAGAATCAATTTGGATTCATGCCAGGGCGGTCGACCATGGAAGCATACATCTCTTGAGGAGACTCATTGACAACTATCGAGAAAGAAAACAAGATTTGTATTTGCTGTTATTGATCTTGAGAAGACTTAAGATAGAGTTCCAAGAGAGATCTTGATGTATCCACATCCTTCTGATTCAGTTCTTATTTTATGTTGCTGTCTTTATTTTGTATTTGTGTTTTTCTTTCGGCTCACCGATTTGACCACTCGGTGGGACCCTTTAGTAGCTAGGACATGATAGGCAAACCCAAATTTAATTTAAGGCGCATAAGATTACAAAGCAAGGTTTTAATAGGAGATTGTCAAATATTTTACCAAAGGAATTAAAATATTTGACAATCTTCTTAGCAAGGCAAGCTGAAATATTTCCTTCCTCATCATCCTCCCTTGCCCTATTTACTTGGGCTTATTAAAGAAGAAAGTCGGGGGCAGCAAAAGAGAAGAACTGGAATCTAAGAGAGAGCGAAATCTCGTCCTCTCTATCCGACAAAACCATTGTCGAAGCCCCTGTTTCTGCCATCTAACGAGCAGTCCAGTTGTCATCAACATCATCTACCCGTTTCTGTTCTTCAGTCGAGAGCCGATTTGCCTCCCACGTGCATCCGTTCTTGAAGTGTCCTGCTCCTTGCCGTAGTTGTTGCATATGCCTCAGTAATTTCGCCCCTTCCTTGCTTCACTTATTGGCGTAAATTTTATGCAACTCACATAATTAGTTTAAGCTTGCCTAGGACGTTCACACTGTTTTAATTTGCGGTTATCCATAAATTATTACTTGTGAATTTTTGTTCGTGGATGTGCGGATCTCGCTTTTGGTTCAACTCATTAGACACTGGAGGGATTATCTTTGAATAACGATTAACGATTTAGCAAAGTTCAACATCAAGAGTGTTCTCGCGGGTAAAATTCGATTTGTACCGCTCCGCCTATTATAAAATTTAAAAGGAATGCATAAAAATATCTTATTTTACAAAACCCTAATTTTGGTTTACATCAGTTTGGTATCAGAGCTAGGTTTAATTCGCAAAGATACCTGGTTTGATTCAATGAAGCTAGGTTTACAAAACCCTAATTTTGGCTTGATTCAATGGTGGTTGCTTGCGTCGGCTTCCTCTTCCAGATCCATCATCACCCGTCGAGTTGGATGCCAGATGAGATCTTTGCCATCACCTGTCATCCAACCCGACAAGATCGTCGATCTCTTCCTGTTCGCCGTCGACTCTGACCAACAATACCGGCGGTCAGAAAATCCATTCCAACGAGCAGTCCAGTTGCCATCAACATCATCTACCTGTTTCAGTTCTTCTGTCGAGAGCCGATTTGCCTCCCACGTGCATCCGTTCTTGAAGTGGCCTGCTCCTTGTCGTAGTTGCTGCGTATGCCTCGGTAATTCCGCCACTTCCTTGCTTCACTTATTGGCGCAAATTTTATGCAACTCAAATAATTAGTTTAAGCTTGCCTCGGACGTTCGCGCTGTTTTAATTTGCCGTTATCCATAAATTATTACTTGTGAATTTTTGTTGGTGGATGAGCGGATCTCGCTTTTGGTTCAACTCATTAGACACTCGAGGGAATATCTTCGAGTTACGATTAACGATTTAGCAAAGTTCAACGTCAAGAGTGTTCCCGCGCGCAAAATTCGATTTGGCCCGCTCGGCCTATTATAAAATTTAAAAGGATTGCATAAAAATATTTTACAAAACCCTAATTTTGATTTACATTAGAGGATATCTGGAGGATTAACACGGGAATTCCCTTATCACTGTTGGCTTATATCAAGGTCTAGCTTTAAGCCCTTATCTCTGTACCCTTCTCTTAGATGAGCTCACCAGACATATCCAACAATCACTACTATGGTGTTTATTATTTGCGGCTGATATCATTTTGGTCGATGAGACGCGTGGGGTGTAAACGCGAAACTTGAATCTTGGCGAGACACTTTCGAAAAGAAGGGTTTTAGGTTGAGCATGGCAAAAACGGAGTATATGGAGCTTAAGTTTAGTAGTTGCAAGGACAAATGACTTTGTTATTAAGTTGAGTGATCAAGATATTTCCCGCAGTGAGTGCTTTAAATATCTTGGATCGATAGGTCCAAAAGATGTGATACATAGAATCCAAGCAGGTTGGTTGAAGTGGAGAGGCGCGTCAGGGATCTTATTTGATCATAAAGTACCATTGAAACTTAAAGGCAAGTTTTATCGTACTGCAATTAGACCAGCGATGCTCTATGGTTGTCAGTGTTGGGCAGTGAATTGTGCACATGAGCAAAAAATGGGAGTTGCGGAGATGCGAATGCTTAGGTGGATGTGTGGACATACGAGACTGGATAAAATTAGGAATAAAATTAGGAGTGACACCAATTGCAGAGAAGATGCTAGAAGCTTGACTAAGATGGTTTGGACACGTACATATGAGACCATTAGAGGCACCTATTAGGCGTCGTGAGAGTTTAGTCAGTAGGCATGTTAAACGGGGAGGGGTAGACCAATAAAGAGTTGGAATGAAACTATAAGGAAAGATATGATGTACTTAGGCATTAGTGAGATTATGACTAAAGATAGCACAATGGCGACAAAGGATCCATATAGCCGACCCCACTATAGTGGGATAAAGGCTCGAGTGTTGTTGTTGTATAATTTTTTTAGCTTTTATTTTACTCACTACATTCTTAATAAGAATCTTAACTTTCTCTACAATCTTTAGATTGAAGGTTCTACTTTGATTAATAGTGTTATTCAATTATTATGAGTGCTATTCAGAGTCATCTAATTTGTCATATTTCCTCATTTATCTTTAATTTAATGTTATACTTCTCCCTTATATTGAATATTAAGGGATGATGTTATGATATGCTTTTTGTTGCAAGTTAGTCAAACTTTTGGTAATTTGGATTTCCAGCTGGATCGAAGTTTCATTCAAGACGGCTTATATCCAACAAATGAAGAATCATCCACATATACAATCAAACTGCCATATGCCTATAAAAGTAGTGTTTTGTGGGAAGTAACATTATTTAATGCATTTGATGGTCATTAACTTAGTTTCTTCGTTTTTGTCTAGTTTTTTGGCTTTTTTAAAATAAATGAGTCAATCACAAACGATATTTGTAAGCTCATTAAAATACCTATACTTGTTTGTGTTTGAATAGATACTTAGAGAACCGAGCTGAGCCAAACAGAGCACTGACTCGTTTATATCGACTATTTAACACCCTACTTGGAGTTCTTGCTATGGCTTTTGATTTACACACTATTTTTTAAGTGCTGGTTCTAATATAAATAATGTGAATTACTCAATTTTTGTACGATAGGTTGAGATAATAAACTCACAAATTTAATTATTCATACGCTAATTTTGTTGTTAGTATTTTTTTGCACATGAAATGTGATTTTTCTTAAATTTTCTAATTTTTTTTTTTAAATTTTTAAAAAATGTGCATTTTTAACAAGTAATGTTAATTAGAAATTAAAGTACTATATTTTTTTAAAGTAAAGAACATGATAAAATATTTATTCCTTGTTATGATTTTTTGAAATGTTAGCTAAAAGACTCACCCTTCCCCAGATCTTCGCTGCATGGGGATGCTTTGTACACCCGGCTGCCCCTTTGATTGCTAAAAGACTCGAAATATTTTTCTAAATTTTATTTGGTATTTTAAGCAAATTTGTAGTTTTTAGAGATTTATTTATTGTATGCATTTTATTTTCCCATTTATTTTAAAGGTGGGCTCCATTTTTAAGCTTGACGCCATATTAGCACTTCATTTTCCCCTCCAATCGGCACCTTATGTGAGGAAAAGGTTTAGAAACCCTAAACCCTGCCGGTTCATGCGTGAAATGGGAGGATCCTTGCCTACTTCGCCCAACACCGCCTGGGGAGGGTACCTTGGGCACTCCGTCGCCTTTCATTTGCTTGAAAGTTCCATCATGGGCCTCGGTCGTCTCTCTGATGTTCTCCTCTCCTTAAACCCCGCTCAGTCCTCTCCATGGCATGCCTTTGCTAAAATATTGAGAGAGAGAAGCCCTATAAGGTCCTAGAAATGAGTTGCCTTCCCTTGGTTGCCGTAGGCTATCCCATCGCCTGTGAAGAACTTCACACTTGTTTCCATGTCTCCAAAGAGGGACTCAAAATTAGAAGGCTCCAATCCACAATACAAGGAGTTTTTCTCCTTTTTTTGATTTCAAAATGCCTTAGACAGCTCCCATTAGTCTCTGTTAGAGAAAAACTTTTCTAACAGTCTCCTAAAAATTTGAAGAAAAAAAGGAATATTAGAGTACTTGGATGATATACTTTTAGTTTGCCAATTTATTTCACCCCTTATGTGCAATATCTTGATGGGGGAAAAATTCATGAGAGTGGCAAGAGAAATGAAATGAACTATTTAGGATGAGGTTTCTTCATGAAGTTTTAATGTTATGCTTGTATAATTCATAGAACCTGTGATTTTTTTTCTCGCCCTAAATTCCTAACAAAATTAGACAACTCTAAGATTTTATTTTTTTTGAAATTTGGCAGGGCTAACAATGAGTATTCACCCTGATTTTACTTAGATGGTTGATATTAGAAGTTCAATAGAGATTTCCTTTCTTTATTATATGCATGATTTTTTTTGAAGTTCAATCCTTAGGTAGTAATGTAGAGGATTGAGGAGTTCTACATGGTAAATCAATCGGTTGTGCTTCTGGCTATGTGAGTTTGTATTGGGAGGTAGCATATTAAATTATCATGGATTATACAATTGTCATGTCTACATTATTCTAATATTAAGGATATCTTTAATTTTTTTTTTGGATGATGGTTAGTCTTAGATGGACATGCATGTTTCAAAAATGATAGCGGCTATATACTTTGATAATTTATGTGTGGATGCAGGCCAAAGATCTTGATCCCTTTTGGATATGTGAAATGTAAAAGTTATTAACATGATAACCATGGAATTTTATTGTAAGGTGCTTATGTTTCTTTTGACATTATATGTTCAATCACGCATACCTTGGAATTTTTATAAATAGATTAGAATTATTTTTGTAAGTATTTTCTTTGTTTTTCTTGATTATAAAATTTTAAACCATCTCACCCACAATTTTTTTATATGCATAGAAATTTAACAAGGGCCTTGGCCCAAAGGGGTCTCGGCTCGGCCTTGGGAGCACGAAATGGTGCTTGAACCCTTAGCAGCACCTAAAGAAGGCTCAACCATCCCTTGGGAGCACCCAAGTGACTCGGCCAGTTCATCAGGGCACCCAAGACTGGCTTGACCAGCCTTTGTGAATCCTAGGGGGTTTCAGGGGCGCCCAAGAAAGTGTTGATCTGCTTTTGCACCCTAGGAGGATTCAGGTTGGAAATTTTCCTGAAATGTCAACTGAACCCTTCTTCATGATTCAAGATGATGGAGATCTACGGGGTGCTCTCTTTTTTAATAACATTATCATGCTTTTGATTAATGAAATACCCAAAACTTTTAATAAGCCTTGAGACTCGTGCGAAAATAAAAATAAAAATAATAACCCCTTTCTCGTTAGAATTACGGGATGAAAACTTACCAAGTGGATTTGGTTAAGAGCAAATTCTTGAGGGGTGAAGTCAGCTACTTTACCATAATTAGGTGGAAATTCCCTCCATAGTTACGGTTAGAAAAGCCCATGTGAAGTCCTTGTCAAGGCCCATGTATGCGCCCTTTTAGTTTCTTGTTCTTCTCTCTTTACTTTAGTCCCACATTGTGTATAAGGGACTCCTCTCTCTTTCTCCCTCATATATATATATGTACTCATACATTGTATTTGATACTGGAGAATATATACAAGGTTCAGCTCTTTTCTACATGGTATCAGAGCAAAAGGTCCGAACCTGCGGTCTCCTTTTTTTCCAACCGCACCTCTCCTGCGGTCTCTGCTCTCTGCGAGCTCCCTGTTTTTGCGGTCTTCAGTTTCTGTGGTTGCAACTCTCTTCGAGCTCCTTGTTTTTTTCTCTCTTCGTCCCGCTTCGCCCTCTTATCGACTCTCTTATATAACCTTCTCCATTTTGACAAGTGGGCCCTGCTCCTCCTGATCGCCCAGCCCCCGTGCGGTCTCATTCTCGCTATTCGCTTCTTCTCGCCGTTGTCTCCCTCTGCTCGCGCCAGGCTATTCGCGCGATCTCCCAGCGGCCTTCTACCCAACGGCCTCCTCTCTCAGCAGCTTCCCGCGGTCTCTGCAGTCCCTGCTCGCGCGGTCTCTGCCCCTTCTGGCCTTCTCGCTGCAGTCCCTTCTCGCGCTGTCCCTGTAGTCCCAGCTCGCGCCTCTCAACAGTCTCCCTGCTCGCGCGACGCCTCTCAACGGTTTGACTGCTCCCGCGGTTCCTCTCAGCGGTCTCCCAGCTCTCGCCTCTAAGCTCGCGCCTCTCAGCGGTCTCTCTCAGCTCGCGCCTCTCAGCAGTTTCCCTGCTCGCGTAGTTCCTCTCAGCAGTTTCCCAGCTCGCGCCTCTCAGCGGTCTCTCTCAGCTCGCGCCTCTCAAGCGGTCTCCCAGCTCGCTCCTCTCAGCGGTCTCCCTGCTCGCGCAGTCCCTGCTCGCTGTCTCTGCTCGTGCGATCTCTCTAGGCGCCTCTCTCACCGCTGTGATTCCATGGGATCTTCGATGGAATCCTCAGAGCTACCCGCATCTTCTCCTACAACCCGCATGGCTCCTGCTCCAGAGGTGCGTGATGAGTTGAGGATCACCACCATCTCCCTTGCTGGGAAGAAGAACTTTGTCGAATTGGTGCATTCTGTCAGAAGGGTCCTTCAATCTAAGGGACTTCTGCATCATCTCACAAAGGATCCTCCTTCTGCCCCTACGGATGACTGGCTACGAGATGATGGCCGTGTTCAGACTTGGCTTCTCAACTCCCTTGATGACGAACCTTATCACATGGCCATGTATCACGAGACGACCAAGACGATGTGGGATGAGCTCCATTCTCTCTACTCTGACAAGGACAGTCTCCTGCACCTATATGACATCATCACGGATCTTCAAACTCTTGACACCGGTAGTGCTGCCGACTTGACCTCATTTGTTGCTCAGGCTAAGACTCTGACTGAAGCCTGGATCCGACATCAACCCGCTACTACGGATCTCGCTGCTCAACGTGCTCAGAAGGAAGCAGTTTGTATTGCCATGATGATGGCTCGTGCCCCGCCTCACCTTCAGAGCATTCGAGCTCAGATCCTCTCGTCTGCTGCTATTCCATCACTCTCTGGTGTGTGCTCCATGCTGCTAAAGGAATCACCACCTCCTGATACTACGGGACCTCCCTCACCGGCCCTCCTTCAACAATCATCTGCGCCATTACTATCTCTCCATCCTCCTACTCGTGGAGGATGTTCAGGGCCTCGGGGAAGGGGTCGTGGTGGCCGGCCACGTCCCAAGTGTTCCTTCTGTGGTAGGGATGGACACCTTGAGACGACTTGCTACCGCAAACATGGTCTGCCTCCCCGTCTGATTGCCTCTGTTGCTGCCGACAGTCCTTTTGCCACTCGTGCTGATCTTGAAGAAGTCCGCCTCCAGCTTCAACAACTCCACGGCATGCTCAACCGCCCACCTGCCTCCGTTGCCTCCGCTGCCTCCATCTCCAATGAAGGTATTGCTTGTCTCTCCACTAGTCCATGCTTGAAAGTGAATTCAGGTGCTACTCACCATATCACCTCGCTCAAACCACATCAATACTTGGACTCTCCGCATCCTAAGTGTATCACAGTGGCCAATGACGACATCGTCCCTGTCTCCGGCTCTGCTGATATTCTCCTTAATTCCTCTCTCCCTCTCCGCTCGGCTCTTCATGTCCCGGGCTCCCCGTTTAATTTACTTTCCGTCAGTCGCCTTACTGCCGATTTAGATTGCTCAGTAACATTCACCTCTTCTTCTTTTCTGATGCAGGATCGACGGACGCAAAGTATCATTGGTAATGGACGACTGCAAAACAGGCTCTACCTTCTTGATGTTTCCCCTACCATCCTCTCCTCAGTCTCATCCGTTGAGTGACATCAGCGTCTTGGGCATGCGCCTCTTCCTGTCCTTCAGAAGGCTCTTCCAGATATCTCTCTTCCTGCTTTTAAGTGTGATTCCTGTATTTTGGAGAAACAACATCGTTCCTCTTTCCTTCTCATTGTACTCGGAGCTTTGCTCCTTTTGTTTTAGTTCATTCCGCTGTTTGGGGTTCATACAAAATTACCAGTATATCTGGTTATCGCTATATCATCACTTTTATAGATGATTATTCTCGCACAACATGGTTGTATCTACTTCGTGATCGATCCGAGCTTCACCATGTATTTTGGCTTTCGTTCTAGAGATTCACTCGCAGTTTTCTGAAAACATAAAAACTCCCAGGACAGATAATGCCCGCGACTACACTAGCCATGCATTTGCCAATCTCCGCTCTGAATTTGTGATCATTCACCAGACGTCGTGTGCCTATACCCCCCAACAAAACGACACTGCTGAACGTAAAAATAGGCATCTGCTCGATGTTGCTCGATCTCTCATGCTTCACATGCAGGTTCCCAAAGCCTATTGGAACTTTGCACTGTCCACGATATGTTATCTCATTAACCGCCTACTTTCCTCCGTTTTCCAGAATGCTACTCCGTTCAGCCTCCTTTTCCCCTCCACTCCGACATTCTCTCTCACACATCGCATATTTGTTTGTACCTGATACGTTCACCTACTGGACCGTCCACAGACAAGTTGGCTCCCAGGGCGGCCAAACACATGTTTGTTGGCTATTCACGTACTCAGAAAGGCTACGTCTGCTACTCTCCGGATACCCGTAAAGTGTCTGTCTCTGCTGATGTTACCTTTCGGGAGGACCAACCTTTCTTCTCCGGCCCAACACCACTTCTTCCACCACAATCCTTCCCTCGACCAGTCATTCCCGTTACCACTCCTCTACCACTACTACCTTCTGACTCGGCTCCTGCTCTCCATAAGCCACCTCTTCTCCGTGTCTACACCCGTCGCCCTCCTCGCTTCGTTGCCCCAATGCAGTCGGCTTCGACCTCTGACACTCTGCGCTCCGCTGATCCGGCACCAGCCTCCACCGCTCATCCCTTGACGAACTATGTATCCTTACATCGCCTCTCCCCACAGCTCCAAACTTTTGCTATTTCATTATCCTCAATTTCTATACTTAACTCTGTGCAGGAGACTCTCCAACGTCCAGGCTGGCGGGCAGCCATGGAAGAAGAAATGACAGCTCTCTGGGCTAACCAGACATAGAACCTGGTCCCTCTCCCTCCAGACCAGACTTCTGTTTGGTGTAATTGGGTCTTTGTCATCAAGCATGCTCCTGATGGGACAATTGACCGACTGAAAGCCCGACTGGTGGCTTGTGGTTTTACTCAGCAACAAAGTCTCGATTATGAGGAAACATTTTCTCCAGTGGCCAAGCTCAACACGGTTCGTGTCCTCCTCTCCGTAGCTGTACATCGCCAATGTCCCTTACATCAACTGGATATCAAGAATGCTTTTCTAAATGGTGATCTACAAGAAACGGTCTACATGCAACAGCCTCCCGGGTTTGAGACCACGGGGGAGTCCCCAGTGGGTCACCTTAGAAGTCAATCTATGGTCTCAAACAATCCCCTCGGGCATGGTTTGACAAGTTCAGTAAGGCTGTTCGGGAAATTGGCTTTACTCGGAGCTCGACAAACTTCTCTCTGTTCACTCGGCATCGAACAATAGAAACGGTTCTTCTGTTGGTATATGTTGATGACATCCTAATCACTATAGATGATTCAATGGGAATACAAGCGGTCAAACAACACCTCAACTCCGTATTTCAAACAAAAGATCTGGGGAACCTTCGATACTTCCTTGGTCTTGAGATCGCGAGACGTCCTGATGGACTTATCCTCTCTCAACGGAAGTACTGTCTCGATCTTCTTCAGGATGCTGGCTACTCTGGATGCAAGACGATCAACACTCCTATGGATGCCAATCACAAGCTGTGTGCGCATACCTCTGATGCTGATCTTCCTCTTCAAAATCCAGAATACTATCGACGACTGGTTGGAAAATTGATTTACCTAACAGTCACAAGACCAGATATATCCTTTACTGTTGGGGTTGTCAGCCGGTTTATGCATTCCCCTCGAATGTCTCATCTTCAGGCCGTCGAACGCATCCTAAGATATCTAAAAACAACCCCTGGTCAAGGGCTTGTATACAAAACCTCATTTTCTATTCCGACTTTGATTGCGTATTCTGATGCAGATTATGCTGGTTCCTTGGATGATCGGGGCTCTACCAGTGGATTTTGTACCTACTTTGGAGGTCATCTTGTTACCTGGCGTAGTAAGAAACAAGCTGTGGTTGCTCAATCTTCA
Organism: Dactylorhiza incarnata; assembly: GCA_033032865.1. Classification (NCBI taxonomy): domain Eukaryota; kingdom Viridiplantae; phylum Streptophyta; class Magnoliopsida; order Asparagales; family Orchidaceae; genus Dactylorhiza; species Dactylorhiza incarnata. Next base: position 2,937,369 of record JAWHQI010000285.1, on the reverse strand, counting down.
GTTGAAGCGGAGTATCGTTCGATGACATCAGTTGTCTCTGAGCTTACATGACTTGAAAGTCTTCTCGCTAATCTAGGAATAAAACTTCCATCACCAGCTATCTTATTATGTGACAGTCAAGCCGCTATACACATAGCCAAGAACCCAGTTTTCCACGAAAGAACGAAACACATTGAAGTGGACTGTCACTTCATCCGGGAGAAAGTTCAAATGAAGATGCTAGAATTAAAGCATGTTCCGGATACTGACCAAGTTGCTGATATTCTCACCAAGGCCCTACCAAGTACCCTATTTTATCAATGCCTGTCCAAGCTGGGTGCTTACGACTTGTACGCTCCAGCTTGCGGGGGAGTATTAGAAAAGCCCATGTAAAGTACTTGTACAGACCCATGTATGAGCCCTTTTAGTTTCTTGTTCTTCTCTCTTTACTTTAGTCCCACATTGTGTATAAGGGACTCCTCTCTCTTTCTCCCTCCTATATATATATGTATTCATACATTATATTTGATACTGGAGGAAATATATACAAGGTTCAGTTTTTTTCTACAGTTACAATTCATGATCAAGCTGCTAAAGAAGGGTTATAACTCTCGAGCAGTAAAGCCTAAAAACTTCACCATAGTTAATTCTTGTTTTGGTGGTGAAGGGAACCTCGTTGTAGTTATAGATTATGAGCAAGATAAAAGAAGGATGTTGGATCACTAGGGTTAGTCATGGATTACCTCTAAACAATTCACATGTATATATGCGCGAGACTAATGTGATGCGAGAGTGATGTCCAACAGTGCCCTGAAGAAACTCTAATGCATAAGTGTTAGTGTGGTGATATTGAGAATTTAATGATGTGATACACAAGCAATAGTCCAACAAATATCACAATAATTTCAAAAATTATTATTAAAGTCCTCGAACATTCACATTTGAGATTAGATGTTGGAGAAACAAGCAAGATCTAGTTAATTAAAGAGAAAGTTCTTCAATTAAATGGTAAGCAAATAAATCTTGCAAGCAGCACAATTGAATGGAAAATAGTACAAATTAATATCTCAAATAGTATGATTATCCACCAAAGATTTAACTATAGGTATAAACTCCAAATTAGAACCTACAAAAGTAATAGGAGTCTGGTGAATTGATACCTTACTGAATTCAGGGCCTGGGAAGCAATTCAATGACGTTCCGGTGCAGATTTCGGGGAGGGTGGAGTATGCAGGGCTTTTCCAGGGGCTGGTCAGTGAAATTCGCTGAATTCCTGCACTGATTTCAGATTTTCGGGAAGGGGCCTGCTGTAATTGTGGCTTTCGGTGGGGAGATGGGCTTCTGGACGTTATGTGCGGGTTTTGGTGGTGTTAATTGAGCTCAGGAACTGACGCAATAAAAGGAATTGTCGTGGGCTTCCTGCCTTTGGATTTCAGTGCACAAGCTTGAGGAAAACAACAGGAAAGTTGACTGGGCAGTGGACATAGTGGCTGGAACAGGGATTTTAGGCACTGGAAATGAATTCAGAGTAGTGAGCAGGCTTTGGGAGGAGTTGACTGTCAAGTCTGGTTAAGGGTAATGATGGTAAATATTTGGGAAAGTGGTCTGTTGGCTGAATAGTGCAGGAATTTGGTGATTACTGCCTTGGATTTGCAGTTATTACTGAACTAGGGGCAGTTATTGACTGAAATAAAAGTGTGGAAGGTGGTTAGTGAAAGTTTTAGGTGGTATGCAGTAATTTGATAATGGAGGGTGGTAGTCATCGGTGATTATGAGTGGCAAGGGTGGTAATTAGGTATTATGGAAAAGGGTAGTAGTTACCTTTTTCGGCACCAAGGATCAACGGAATCGGCACTGTGGACTGACCGTGAGAGCTCGGAATTTCTTTCCAAAATCTGCGAGATCTGAAAATCAGTCCTTATACCTATTTATGGACTTAGAACTCACTACGGACGGCCACGATTGTCCGAAATATAAAATTCTTAAATATACATGAAATGAAAATACAAAAAATACATAAAAATATGGCGTCATCATTCTAAACTCGACTACCGGCTCGGATCCTCCATCGGACGATCCTAACTCCGCCTCCCATGTAAGTAGATTCGGTCGGGTTCTGATAAGGGTCGACCCGCTCGTGAAATGTGATCCCATCAATATTCTTTTACAGAAAAAACAGAAATTGAATTATGATGTACTTTGAATAATTGTGTTGGAGACACTTTTACTTTAGTCATGTTTAATTAATAATTATAGTAATATTAATGAAAATATCACACTATGAAACATCATAATTTAAGCCCGATGACTAAGGATATTTAAGAGAACCGTAGTGTGTAGATGAGATGACAATTCCTTTATTAACTCTAGTTCAAACACTGCTCCTCCCTTGGAAGAAAACTTAGTTACCCACTATTAAGGGCATCTACATTTCTGGGATAGGAGAATTTCTCAACGACTCTGTTGCCCCCCTCCTTAAAAAATAGATCTTATTGCAGGAAATAAACGATGAAATTGAAGCCCATGATTGGACTTAGGAAGACTTAAATGAAGTAAATAAATGGTTGAAGATGTCTTGGTTAAACTACCACTTGTGGAAGCCTCTTCTTTTGTGGGAAGAAGCTAAAACTTTCTTAGATGGCTGAAAACTATGGAGCAGAACTCCTAAGAAACCTTAACTAATTTATTTTCCTACCTTATGATGTACTTGACTCATATGAGCTGTGGCCTACGGACCAAATTATTGTATTAGGCTTTTGTAGCCTGTAAATTATGTAATTCTGATATTTTTTGGAAGCATATATATATTTTGGTTATTTAAGTTGAAATGCAAGTTTTTAGTTGATTCTTAATGTGTTCATGGCGGTATAGCTCCACTTCATCTCCCGCTGCACCTTCATTTTAGAAAATTTTATGTCTTAAAATTTATGATATCATGAACTTCCAAATCGAACCCCAAGACATTACAACTAATAACTGGACTATTCTGAATATATTGATTATCAGTTGTTGTAGGAGATGCCTGGAACATACATTTTGTTCTTTGTTTTTGTGCAGTAAACACGTCCAGTTATTTATGATTTGTAGTGTTGTCGATGAATTTTGAAGCTGCGCCAATTATATTGGCACTTCGGCACAAATTTGGTTTATATTTTTATTTTTCTCGCATCTGTCATGTTATTTAGTACCTGATACTGCATCAACAATGGTTATTCATAATGTTTTTTTGGCCTTTTGGTCTTATCTTGAGTTTTTTTCAGCATTTAAGTCCTTTTTGGCTTACCGTTTATGTTATTTTGGATTAATATGAGCAGGTTTGGATGTATTAGCTAGCATTAAAAGGGCATCCAAAGGTGATGAAGGATTCAAAGTTCCCTCAGAAAGAACTATCTCGGCAGTTACTTCTCTCGATGAGGATGATATGTCTGGTTCCTCTGAATCAGAGAATTTTAAGAGTAAATCATCCCTTGGTGGTCATTCTCACTCTTCTCGTCACTACCGCTGTACTATAGAAGAGGATAAATCAGGAATAGGTCAGTTGTCTACCAAATAATTCTTTCGCTTATTAGAATCTACATTAGTTTGTTATGGATCCACAATAGTCCTCGTTATCTGCTAATTTTATAAATGTATTGTTAATTGTCATGTTAGTGTCGTCATTATTAAGTGTCGCTCGCTCTTTAGGGTTATTACGATGTTCGGGTCTTGTATTTCATGTAGTGTACTTTAATTTGTTGAAGTCATGCAATTTCTATTTCAAGGACCCCTTGGGTCATGAATTATTATGAATGAAATTATGAATAGTCCTCCTCCCCTCTCTAGTTCTTTTCACCTCTTTCTAGTTCTTTCATCTTCATCCCTGTTCTAGGTTTAGGGTTGAGCAAGTCTCCCCTTCTTCCTCCTCACATTCTCCGTAGGTTGAGCTTGACTCTGTTGTATCTCTGCCTCCACTGCCACCTTCGAGGAGATCCCGACGCTGTTTTGAGTAGGCCTGCAACAACTTGGTATCAGAGTTCCACCATCCACCGCTTCCACCGCTTCCACCGCTTCCACCGCTTCCACCGCTTCCACCGCTTCCACCGCTTCCACCGCTTCCACCGATGTTGTCTAACTCCTCATACGGTGCACAATCTACACCTCTGGTTTAACCCATTGCTGCATCGTCGTGTTCCTGAAGCCAGGAACTGAGCTCGAAGATGAGCCCTCTTCGATCTTCCTGGAAGTCCCCACCCCATCCATCGTAAGCATCGATCTTCCATCGCTGCAGACCGTGCCCTACAACTCATCCATTTCCATCTACAACCTGCTTTCTCTTCGATCTTCCATCCACAACTTGCTTCATCTTCTATCTACAACTGCCTCTTCCATCGACGATGACACACACATAATCGGAACCGCGTACAAAACCGTCGACGCAAATCGACCCCCCTATCACAAGTGCATAATCGTCATCTTTGAGCTCCTTGCATCCACAAATTCTCCAAGCCCGCAGTTTAATGCAGACTTATCAACCCAGAACATGTTTCGAGCCCTGCTCTTGTTCAGATTCCAGCACTGCATGCGTGGAGCTCCATACCCCCAGAACAACTAGAGGGAAGCTAATTACTTTAATTAATTTTATAATTCTCAATTGATTAATTAATTAATTTTATGTGGCTATCCCCTTCTTCGAGCCTCACGTAGACATTGTTTTGTCGTCCTTTCAAAGGCAGCCACACCACCTCAGCTACTAATTAATTAATTATTTCTTAATTGGATCAGTTAATTATTTCAACATGATGTCCTCCGTTGATGTTATTGAATATGTCAACATAGCACCAAATCACGATTTCACAACTCACCGCCAATACTTCGGGGGACCTGATCCTGCCAGAGCCTAAAGCAGCCCCACCAATTTCAACGGTTCTCGTCACCCCACAATCACCTCCGATTGCATCCCTTCCACAGTTCACGTAGTTGGCACCAACATCAATCTCTGCCGACTCCATCCAGCGCCCTCCGCTCCAGCCACCTGCTCTGCCGGTTCCTCTTTGAGCCATTCCTTTCGGCGTTTGCACCTCAGCCGATTTTGCTGCTTTCGGCCACCGCAACTAACATTTAGCAAGGGCCTCCACCACACTCGACTATCCGCAACCACTGGGCACACTCGTCCAGACCCCAGATATTATGTTCGTCATTCTCCCCTCAACAAGCGCCTCTGTCACGCCAGCTCCTTGCAATCTTTCGTGACGTCTGTGAGCATGATGATGACATGCCGCTCGATGCAGCCATCACTGCAACGACACGCTACCAGGAGTTGTTCTGTCGGGAAATCAAAGAGTTAGATGATCATGCTATGCCAGGCTCGTTCGAGCTTGAGGACAAACTCGATTTGAAGTACTGATGGGATGTCATGGATCCACAAAAGTCCTTGTTATCTGTTAATTTTATAAATGTATTATTAATTGTCATTTTAATGTCGTCATTATTAAGTGTCGCTTTTTAGAGTTATTATGATGTTTTGGTCTTCTATTTCATGTAGGGTCTTCTGGGAATGTCTGAGTCATGTAATATCTATTTAAAGAACCCCTTGGGTCATGAATTATTATGAATGAAATTATGAAAAGTCATCTTCCTCTCTCTAGTTCTCTCCCTCTCTCTCTATTTCTTTGCTCTTCATCCCCGTTCTAGGGTTAATGTTGAGCAAGTTCCCATTCTTTCTTCTCGCATTCTCCGTAGGTTGAACTCGACTCCCTTGTATTTCTGCCTCCACTACCACCTCTGACGAGATCCCGATGCCGTTACGGGTATGCCCATAACACAATTTTAGCTTTTTTTATTTGTTATACTAGTTATAACACTTGTACTAGTTCTATTTCTCGCATGCCTAAGAATATTTTTAGTATGAAAACCCGGTAATGCTGTCCAAATTTTGCAGTAGTGGGATATGTGTTACCCATCTACCTTATGAGGTTTCTAATGCTTATCAGGTGGACAGTGGACACCCTCTGTTTTGTTTGCATCAGTAGGCTTCACCTGGTTCATGAATGATGTTTTTGTTTTAAAACTCATCAACCAGTTTAACAGCTTTCGCCTCAAGATCATTCCCAAAATTGTTTTTGGTCATGTTTTACCATTAGGGTGTGTTCTTTTCACGGGTTTTAGATAGAGGGAATTGGTTTTGGTACACCCAATTCCAATATTTGTGTTCGTTTGTTATTTTTGTAGGATTGAATTGGGTCCATCGGTTTTGAGAGGAAGGAATTGAGTCAATACCAATATTTCTTGTCGTTTGGGATTTTTTCTCGACGGAATTGGTTTTCACCCAACACCCAAAACCCATAGGTTTTGGGCCTTTAGAAATTAGGCTTTCTACAAAACCGACCTAATTTGGTTGGTTTTGCAACTGCAGCAAAAGAAAAAGACGGAGCAGATGACGAGCTTGACGCCAGAGCTTGACGCGAAACGAAGAAGACGAGCTTGACGCGAAACGAACGCTGGATTTGGAGACCAGAAGCTCAATGTATTTGGAGACAGGAAGCTCAACAAAGAAGATGAACAGTATTTGGATAGTATACCGGAAACTCAACGTATTTCGACAGTAGATTTCCCCCAAAAAAATTTCAACTGTCCCGTATTTGGAGGCCCGAAGTTCAACGAAGAAGGTGAACAGTAGATTTTCCCCACAAATTTCAATTTTGAATTCTTTCCATCTCAAAACCTTCTCCAAACGAACAAAAAATTGTTTTTGGCCCATTTCCAAAGCCCACGAATTTTTGGTTTTCGACAAAACCAATTCCCTCCATCTAAAACCCGTGAAGCGAACACACCCTTAGTGTTCCACTTTTGGTATTCTCAATTCAGTGAAATTGTAACGACTGATTGCTTGATGAAGACATGTAGATATTGGTGCTAATTGTTTTTTTTAAGATTGTTTATTTCAACAATAGATACTTATATGGTGGCCATGAAGGATATTGTCCGGAATTTTTTTTTGCTTTAGGAAGTTTCTGAAATGGCGATTTTAGCTTATGAACAATCTGTTTAAAATTTGATGCTAGATTATTAGCATTCTAACAGCACAGTAGCATCTTACAACTGAACAAAGTGCTATAAGATTTGGGCTTCTCATAGGTGGAATGCCTCATGGAAAGAACAATTGTGTCCAGTCTGAAAAAATTAGAAGTTTAGTAAAATTAACATATAATGAGTAGCTTGACCGTACCATCAGTTCAGATGAATAAGAGAGATTAGTTTGCAAACTCGCAGGTTGAAAATTATGATTTTATTTCAATTTGTAGTTTTCTTAATAATGCCACTTTAAAAATTATTGTTTGACCTTATTTCAGCATTTGAGCTTGATGAAGGTCAAGGACGTTATGCGGCTCGCACGGAAATCTCAACTGAATCTCCAAGTCACGAGGTAGGTTTTCGACTTGGCGTAACATTGAATAAAGTATTATTTAGCATACACTTTTCAAGTTTTTTTTGGTATAATCAATTTTTGAATTTTTTTGAAAAATTGTAGGTTTTGAAACTGATAACTTTCTGATCAAATATAGACGGATCTTGACGGATAAATAAATTGTTATTGATGATAATATAGCCTTTCGACCTAGTTGAAGTCCGTTAAAGCCCCAATTACCAAAAGGGGCCTATTGTACATTTTCTCTTTCTTGCATTTAGTCCAACATCTCTAGGTGTAAATTGTTCCTTCTCCTCTCCTATATATAAAGAGGGGAGCTCCCATGTAATATTTAGATTTTTTGGAATAATATTTATTCATATTTCAAACTCACATGGTATCAGAGCGAAACAAAATATTTCGCTGCCCTCTCTCGTTTCTACCTCTCGCGTAATTTCTCCGGACCATACACGAATCTATTCGATTTCGTGTGTAACTCCTGGTTTTACACGAGAGATACCTCACAAAGCTCTGCGATATGTGCCGACCACGGCCTCAGTGAAGTCAACAATCACCGACCGTGCGAGCTCTTTCTGTTCTAGCATTGACAGTTTGAGAAATCTTGGTCTATTGCTTTGCCTTTTATAGGGGATCGATTGACTGAGATCTTCTTCATCCCGCGCGCTCCATCCCTACCTCAGCACGAGTATACGATATTTCCATCGACTTCCGCAACATCTTCAAACTTGCCGACTGCCCTCACCACGATTGCGATTACTGCTGTTTTCGACCTCCTTATGTGAGCTCTCTGCGTGTGACCTCTCATGCGAGACCTCTCGTGCGCACTCTTCCTGATCCTCCATCGCGCGAACTCTTCGAGCTCAGACTGGGAACTCTCAACCCATGTCTTTGAGCTTCGTCTGTGTCCCCATCTTCGAACTTCTTCTGTGTCGCCATCTTTGAGCTCGCAGAACTCTTGCACCGACTCCTTTCTCACGGAACTCGCAGTCTGCGTGCTTTGACCCGCAGATCTCCTGCGCCGACTTCTTCAAACTCTAACTGTGAGCCTGCAAATCTCATGCGCGCTCTCTATTCCCCTTTGCCCCCTCCTCTTTTATAGAGGATCGTCTGGGCCTAGGACCCCTCTAAGAGCGCATCCTTCGCGCATATCCTCCCGCGGGCTTGTGGTCTGCGAACTCTTGCGTGACTTCCTTCCAGTCAGCCCCTTTTGCGAGACCTCTTTTGATTAGCTTGCCGAGCACCTTTCGCTAATTTATGACACACCTCCAAACACTCCTGCTCCTACACCCACAATTATTTTTAGTTCGTCTGGAAATCTCGGGACGACTTCCAAATTAACGGGCCCAAATTATGCAGATTAGAGTGTTTCTTTCACCTTCTTTTGTGCTCTCAACGCAAACGCCATCATCTCACTGATGCTCCGCCTGACCCCGCGTCTCCCACCTATGCTGATCGGGACTCCAGTGATGCTCTTGTTCACACTGGCTTGCAAACAGTCTTTCTGATGCCTGTTTGCCTATCATCATACTTAATGACATTATAAAGGCGGCTTGCGATTATTTTGCTGCCCTTCACGCTAAAGGTGCAAAAACATCTTGCATTTGCACCCTCTACATATCTTTGCTCGACCAACACTCTCTCTCGATACTGCGTATCAAGAAGTTCAATCTCTCAGCGCAAAACTTCTCCAACATTAGCCCTTCTCTGCTGATCTTGTCACTTAGTAGAAACATTTAAGGAACTCCTTGTGGTCTCCTATCTTCTCCATCATCTAGATTCTACGAGTTGATATGCCAACAAATCTTGGGAGAATTTGACACTCTCACCTTGGATGCAACTGCCGCTTGCATTTCTGCTATTTTTAACCTTCTACAACGGCCTCCGATCGTGTCCCATCCCCCCTCCAACAATTTTGCTCATGCCGCCAATCGTGGAGCTCACCATGGCAAGGGGGGGGGGGGGGGGGGGGCACACTGTGGGTCGTGGGCGACCTCGTCCTCTTTGCTCGCATTGTAGATGACTTGCTTATCTTGTCGAGAAATGCTTTGTGAAACATCCTTACCTCCGTCCTCCGACTCATGACATTACTACTGTGTCTGAGTCCTCTGCATCCCCATCCACCCTGCTGCAAGAGTCCGACAAATGGTTCTCTTCGGTCGATATATCAGTGCCTCCAAGCAATCTGCCTCCATTGTCAACTTTTCAGGTAGCGTACATGTTGCTACATAGGGCAAGTGACTCATCGATTCCGGTGCTACCAACCATATGAGTGAGAACTCTCTTGTCTTCGTTCACCTCGAGAAGAATATTATGTTACCATCGGTCTTTGTGATTGATGACTCTCATGCTCCAGTTTATGGATATGGAGGTGTGACTGTGTCTCTCTCCTCCAATTAGACGACACTCTATTCGTCCCTAATTTTCATTATAATTTGTTTTGTCAATGCTCACTCACGGCAATTGCAATGTTCTATCTCATTTTCTCCTACTACATGTTGTTTTCAGGACCTTCAATCGCAGAGGACGATTGTTACTTAGACGGAACACGTCGGTTTCTACTACCTCGACGATCTTCCCACTTTTTCTGCATCTACCGTCTCCACTTCTTTGCTCTAATGGAGTCATTGCCTTGATTATCCCCCTCTATGTCTCCTCCATCATGTCTTGCCATCATTCAAGACAAACTCCACTTTAGAATGTGAGACCTGCTAGTATCATCATCGTACTACTTTCCATGCTAAACTTTGTAAGAGTTCTGTTCGTCCTTGCTCCTTGACTTTGTTCATTCAGACATCTGGGGTCCTAGTCCCGTTAGGTCTGTTGGTGGAGAAAGTTTGTACTTTGCAACTTTTATTGATGATTTCTCTCGATGTACTTGGGTGTATCTTTTGAAGAAACGCTATGATTTTTTCTATTTTTTCTAAATTTTATAATAGAATTTGCACACAATTTGCCAACAATTTTCATCTTTCTGCACCTCCAATGATGTTATTCATCAGATCAGTTGTGTGCGTACGTCTCAACATAATGGAGTGACAAAGGAAAAATCGCCATCTCCTCGATGTTGCTCAGACATTCCTGTGTGAGATGAATGTTCCATGCTCCTACTGTTGTCATGTGATTCTTATTTCTTATTTTCTCATTAACCGTCCACCTTCTACTCTATAGGGTAAGACACCTTTTTATGCTCTATCCGGATAGTACACCTTTTCCCCTCACCCCTCCTGTGTTTGGTTGTACTGCTTTCGTTCACACATGCATCTGGTCGAGATAAACTCTCCACTCGCGCCACCAAATGTACCTTTTGGGGTACTGATGCTTACTAAAATTTGAAATTATATTTTAAATGTAAAAGAAATGCAATCTTTTAAGTTTTGTGGCGCAATCGAGAATTAACACGAGCAATAAATGTGATAACCGATCTAGCATTCACAGACGCGCATACATGAATAACTTTTGGGCGCATTCCGCAATATGAAATAATTCATCCACATGCAGGCAATTCGAGAAACGAAGTTAGATGGATAAAAAATTGACAACAAACAGGTTGAAGCAATACTTTAAGGCAAGCTCTGAAATATTTTGATCATAAAATATTAGGCATAATACTTTGCTAACAGTATACAAGTAAAGAGTTGAGTAAGATATTGATATACCTCAGACCCTACCGATTCAGTCCAAAAGAGTGACAGCGGCTAATAAAAAAAGGAGAAAACTCATTGCTCGGTGGCTGCACGGAAATAGGGTTCAGTGAATCGACTAGGCTGCACTCCGACGGAAACAGCGCCGACAATGATGCTAGAGGAGTCGCTGGAGGACTGGGAGGAGATGGGCGGAGGCAGCACTGGAAGTAAGAAAGACTCGAGGAAATCCTTCGAACCCCTGTAGCTGGGCGATGGATCAGGCGAAAGAAGCACTGAAAAGTGGTGGAGCAGAGGACGCCGGAACCCTAGGTGGAATCCGGCGGCGGCGGCGGTGAGGAGGAGTCGATAGCAACAAATAGACGGTGGAAAGAGGCATCCGGAGCTTCTGCTGGCAATACTGAGAAACAGAGGATTAATTTTCTTTGTTTCTCGGTTCTGTCCCGTCTCCCTTGGCGTTGGCAGCCTTTATAAAGAAGGAAATTGATTTTAATATTATTATTAACTAGGAGAAATTTTCAAAGGTTGCAAGAAAGGAGCCGACTGTAATTAATAGAAGTACAAGATAATGGCGCCATCTGGCTTAATTTCATAAAACAAGAGTTTTCAAGTAGGGCATCAATTGCTGCATCAAATAGGAATAAAAGTGGGGGATTTAAAAAATGCCTCTTCATTTCAAATTCTCATAAACAAATTTTAATTTCTTAAATTCAGAATTATAATTTATAAATTATGTGATTTCAAAGCTTGTCCTAACTATCACTTAGCCTAATTTGACGGATCATTTCATTTATGATCTTATTTGGCGTTCACTCCAATAAGTCGAACAAACATGCGCGAGTGAAATGTGCGTAACAAGATAATGCGCTAGTAACGTGCGCGACAATAACAAAAATGAACGTGCGCTAAAACATGCGCGACTCACAAAATAAAATGTGGGAAATAAATACGATGCGACTCAGGCTGCATCAGGTACTCCAACTCATAAAGGATATTATTGTTTCGACCCTATCTCCAAACGTAAATGTCTCTTGTAATGTCATCTTTTTTGAGCCACCCTTTATTTATCCAAGGACGGAGGACCTCTTACTCTTGAGATCCCTTCTCTCTCTACCACCTCTCCCCCTCCAATCTCTGTTTCATCGTTCCTAATCATTCATGCTCTTTGACCAGATATCCCATAACTAACACCAACTCCTGCACATGTATCGCCTCTTTCACCTTTTTCCTATCATTATCGTTGCGTCCATGCTTCCCCACATGTCCTCGCTCCTTCCACTCCAGAGTCTCCGCGGTCAGCTCTCAGGCAACTCTCTCCTCTTCGAAAGGTTCCCTCACCTCAGCAGAGTCGGAACTTGACGTTCCTATTGCTCTGCGGAAAGGGGTAAGTGGGAGTACACAACATCCTCTTACTATTGTTGTATCGTATGTCAATCTCAGTCATTCATGCAGCAACTTTGCCTGAGCACTCTACCACCACCGTACCTACCTCTAATCATGAAGCTATTTGTAAGGCTTGCTGGAAAGCGGCTATGGACGAGGAAATATCTGCCTTGACATCACGGGGTGCCTGAACTCTTGTCCATACCCCATCTGGAGGTGATGTTGGCTGTCGTTGAGTCTTTGTCATCAAGTTTCTCCCGGATGACAATGTGGATCGATACAAGACTCGTCTGGTTGCCAAGGGGTTCACCAAGACATATGACGTTGATTTCTTTGACACATTTTTTTCAGTTGTCTGTATCAATGCTATTCGGGTACTCTTCTTCGTTGTTGTCAATAGGAATTGACAAATGTCTCAGCTTGATATTAAAAATACCTTTATCTATGGTGATTTACACGAAGAAGCCTATATGGAGCAACCTCCTAGTTATGTTTCTCAGGAGAGTCTCAGGTGTGTAAGCTTCGAAAAGTTATTTATGATCTTAAACAAAGCCTCTGAGCATGGTTTGATAAATTCAACCAGGTCGTCTCTACTATTGGTTTCTCCAGAAGCACTGCTGATCACTCACTCTTTATGTGGAAGACCAACCATGAACTGTTTATTTTTGCTGTCTACGTAGACGATATTCTTTTTACCAGAGATGTCTCCTCTGGAATAGAGAAAACAAAGAAACATCTTCGAGAACATTTTGTTACATAAGATATATATCATCCCATATACTTCTTGGAATTGAAATTGCGAGATGCAATAACTCCATAGTTCTCTCCCGACGCAAGTATGCTCTAGATCTACTCAATGAAACCAATCTTCTTGGCATAAAACTTACTCGGAATCCTATGCATATGGGCGTTGAGAACCTTTGAGATGAGACGTACCCTCTTCTACAAGATATTACTCGGTATAGACGTCTGGTCGGTACACTCATTTATCTTACCGTAATCAGACCTGACATCTCATATGCTGTTGAAAGGGTCAATCAATTCATGTAGGCTCTCGGAGAGTGTCATATGGAAGCTGCCTTAAAAAAGTACACCAACCGGGAAAAAGATTATTTCAAAGAAACAATCATTTACACATTGAAGCATATTTGGCTGCAAGTTATGCAGATGATAAAGGAGATTAAAAATCCACTTTTGGATTATGCACGTATGCCAAAATAAATTTGGTTACTTGAAAAAGCAAGAAACAAGTAGTGGTGTCCAGATCAAGGGTAGAAGCTGAATACAGAAGTATGACTCAAACTATTTGTGAGTTAAAGTGGTTGAGAACACTTTTAAAAGACTTGGAACAGATCTACGATTATTCTCTATTGATGTTTTGTGATAATAAAATTGTCATATACATATATAAAAATTCAGTGCTCTATGAAAGAACAAAATATATTGAAGTTGATTGTCTTCATCTGAGAGTAAGTTATCAAAAAGCAAATATGCATTCCGTTTGTTTCTTCAGATAAAGAGTTGACCAACATCTTCATTGTTAGCTCGGAATCCTGCGACCCCAACAAGAGCCAGTCAGCCTCAGATGGAGCAAGGAGCCTCATAGCGTCAAGCAGCATGGGCAGATGCTATCCAGAGACCGCCCAAACTTTTCTTTCCAGCCTTTTAGTTAAGGCGGTTGCAACTTGTTGTAACCGCACCCTCTCTTCCCTGCCGACTCTTGTAACCCGGGCAGCCTGTAATTTAGGTACCTGACCAATTAGTTTAAATAGGCGTCATATTACCCAAAAATACACGCTGAACTTGAGCTAAATCCTCCATGTTGGTGTGGACTCTAGTTCACGTCTTTCTCTAACAACTGAGTTTTGGCTATTTGGTTGTAATTGTTCTGTAACGGATCTCTTTTGATAAGTAATAAAATCACTCACAACTAAGGCTTGTAGTTGCGGAAAGCCTGGTGTAGCCGTTCGCGGCAACCTTCTCCTCTCCCCCCTTCTTTTCTCTCCATCTCTTTGCGATTAGTAGTTTGTCACTTGCAGCTCCCGGTTTCCTCCGTCTTTTAGCAGTTCGTAGCTGAGTGTGGAGGCTGAGGACACTTTTGGCTCCAACATAACGAACACGCGACCTTCAAATTCAAGTGACTGAAGAAATCATCGCAATGGTTGGAAGAGTCAACAACAACAGAGTTCGCCCATTCCTGAAACCACCCGGCCTGGGCGGTTACTCAAAGTAGAGTTCGCCCCTCGTCGGACAACTCCCTATTGGGAGGTCGCGGTTGCTAACCTTAGTAGAATCCAGACTTAGAGAGAGCATCAAGAGACCGCAATGGAGCCTGTAGAAGTCCGACACGATAGTGGACGACACCCATTTGGAAGCCGCCCACCAAGTGCAACATGTTCCAATTTTTGGAGGAGATGGTGATATGGTGATTTCCATCAACGCTGAGTTAAGAGAGGAGAAAGCAATGTTGATCCAATGCCTCCTCGACAACATCAACGTCTTTGCGTGGTCAACAACCGACATGCCTGAGGTTGACCTCGATATCGCATGCCATCGCCTCAGTATTAGTCCCGATTCCGAACCCATCAGGCAAAAGAAGCGAGTGGTAGCCATGACGCTCGCTGAACCAATCCAAGAAGAAGTCTCCAAGCTCCTCAAGGCAAAACTTCATTGAAGAGATTCAATATCCTGAATGAGTCTCTAATGTAGTAATGGTCCGCAAGGTCGGCAACAAGTAGAGAATGTGTGCAGATTTCGCAAACCTCAACAAGGCATGCCCCAAAGATTGTTACCCTTTGCCGCGGATAGACTCTCTAGTTGATTCCGCCGTGGAGTTTTCAGTCATGAGTTTCCTTGATGCCTTCTCAGTGTAACCTAGAGGTCTACGACGATGACCTCCCTGTCAAGAGCCAAAAGCTCGAAGACCATGTTTACGACTTGTTGGAGATGTTCTCTACTCTCCACAAATATAACATGAGGTTGAATCCATCCAAGTGTGTTTTCGGGGCAAGGGAAAATATTTTGGTCACCTCCTTACGCCTCAAAATCTTGAGCCCAATCCGATTAAGTGAGGGCTATCTTGAACATGTCGTTTCTTAGAATCCCAAAGGAAATCCAACAACTAGCGGGGAGAATCGCGGGACTAAGCCGATTCATCTCTCGCTCTGGGGACAAGTGTGCTACGTTCTTTAGAACTATTTGTGGAGGAGCTAAGTTCAAATGGACAGAGGAGTGCAACGAGGCATTTGAGGAGTTGAAGCGTCAATTGACGACGGCTCCTCTTCTTCAAAGTCCTCGCCAGTCATAAGATCTTTTTCTATACCTCGGGGTTGGTGGTAAGGCCATCAACTCCGTCTTAGTTCGAGAGGAAGGAAAGAAGCAGTTCTCTATTCATTACGTTAGCATGTTCTAAGGAGCGTTGAAACACGCTATCCTATTCTGAAGAAGTTAGTTTTGGCCCTGGTGGTTTCAGCGCGATGGCTTCGCCCTACTTTCAGGCTCACTCCATCCAAGTGGTCACCGATCACCTATTGAGGTCTATTTTAGAGAAGTATGAACATTCGGGAAGGCTGGCCAAATGGGCCAACGAACTTGGGGAATTCGATATATCCTATGTCCCAAGTATGACAATCAAGGCCCAAGTCCTTGCAGATTTCATCATTGATTTCACAAAAGAAGGCACCATCAAGCGGAAGATCTCTACCCTTCTGTGCTGGACTATGTTTGTAGATGGTGCATCCGGTAAGAGCTCCATGGGAATAGGAGTTGTCTTGATCAGTCTGAACAACGTCAGAGTGGAGCAGACCGTTAGGCTTAATTTCCTAACTACCAATAATCAAGCGGAGTACGAAGCACTCATAACCGGTTTAGGCTTCGCGCGAGAGCTCTGTATTGAAGACATCGAGGTGCGGATAGTCTCTATGGTCATGACATCACAAGTGAATGTGGTTTTTGAGACCAACGAACCTATCTTAAAGAGGTATCAACTGATGGCCAAACAAAGAATTAACAGTTTCCGTACCTTCAACATTAACACATACCTCGGGAGGAAAACAACGAAGTCGACGAGATTACAAATTTTGGCCTCCCTTCAGGAGGAATCATCACCGAGCTGTTTCATCCAGCAAGAATTAACACATGCCTCGGGAGGAAAACGCCGAAGTCGACGAAATAGCAAAGTATGACCTCCCTTCAGGAGGAATCGTCACCAAGCTGTTTCATTCAGCAGTTGAAGAAGTAGAGATCATGGAGATTGACCAACGCCCATCGTGGGTAGACCCATTCATCAACTACTTGACCACCGAAGAGCTCCACTCTTCGATAACCAACAGGCGGAGGTTTCTACTCAAAACTGCGCATTACTTCCTCCTCTCGTGAGTTCTCTACCGGAAAACATTTTTGTCGCCAAGGTGTGTGTCGGAGGGGATTCCTAGGATCCTGCAGGAAGTCCATTCAGGAGAATGTGAAAGTCATTATTGTGCCAAGACACTTGAGAAGAAGATCCTCCGTTAAGGTTACTTCTAACCCACCATGAGGAAAGATAACAACAAGTATGCTAAGAAGTGTTTCAAGTGCTAGAAGTTCGCACCGCTGCAACTTCGACCTGCTCAATAATTTCGCTCTATTTCAACCCCGTTCCCGTTTGCAGTTTGGGGGATAGACCTCGTCGGTCCCTTCCCCATGGCAAGTGGACAGTGACACCGACGATCGACTACTTCAGCAAGTGGATCGATGCTAAGGCGCTAGCAAAAACGAAAACTCAAGTCGTCAAAAATTTAATACGGGGAGAAATTGTGTGTCGACACGGAATCCCCATGGCCATTATTACTGACAACAAACCTCAATTTAACAACGTTGTCTTGTAAAGTTTTTGTGGACATTTCGGCATTGAACCGCGCTTTGCCTTAGTCCACCACCCAAGGAGCAATGGGCAGGTAGAATCGGCCAACAAGCTGATCCTGAACCTTTTGAAGGAAAAGGTGGAGAACGTTCGCGGCAACTCCATCCTTAGCTACCAGAGAGACCCCGTTCAAACTATCACACAGATCTGAGGCTCTCATCCCGGTGGAGTTCGACGTTTTGAGTCCGAGAGTTCTCTCAAAGCAGAACGACTAGAACCGGATGAAAGTTAACGATGAGGAAATGAGATTTGCCCCGACCTAATTGAGGAGCTAAGAGACCAAGCTATCATGTGGAAAAAAGAAATCAAAAGAAGAATGCCGAGTACTTTGACAAACATGTCAGTGTGATGCAGTTTGCCGTGGGAGATCTCGTCATAAAGAAGATAGATGCTCCTCTGTTTGCAAGCTCAATCCGAGCTGGACATGCCCCTTCATTATCAAAGAAGTCCTGAAAAACGGCCCTTACTGTTTGCAGCTCTATGACGACGAGGAGGTCTCCAACACTTGGAGTGGTGACGACCTAAATAGATATTACTCTTAAGGCTCCGCATCCTTCACATGTTTTTCCTTTCAGTTGTTTTCAAATAGTTAACACATTAATAGTTGCTTTATGTGTTACTAACATTTTTCTCGTGGTGTGAGGTCTCTGGATCACGTCCGAATGACGGATTATGGGAGGTCCTATCTATCGTAACATCGCTTACCTGTTTCCCCTTGATGTGCGATCTCTGGATCCGATCATGCAGATGACTCTAAGCAAGTGACCATTCCCTTGGGAAAGTCCCCAGAACTTACTTAAACCCCTCTTGATTTGCGATCCCCGGATCCAACTTCTTGCGGAGGAGGTCTTTAAGTCTCCGATCCTCTCTGCCGGCATAAGCTCGTCTCCTCTATCATCGCTGTAAGGCCACTACAATTGCTCCGTTGGAAACTCTCACGGCTGGCATATGTGGGAAGCTATGATGATTAGAGTGATTGCTATAGCCTAATCACGCATCAATAGAGGTATCGCTATCGCTCTGGTATCTTTCTGAGGACAAACTTCCAGTGATGGATGCCTTAAACTCCCTCGCCATCCTTTCTGAGGAATGAGCTGTCTCCGTACACCTGTAGCCCAACCGGATGACTCTTGCGGAGGAAAGCTACACGAATGCCTTATGCCCAACTGGTCGCCTTAGCCTCTGGGGTAGACTCCCTAGGTCGAGTTGGTAGGTGTGGCGAGGTATTTTCCATGCCCCTCTCTTTTCTTTTTACAACAGGTTGACTCCATACTATGGGCGGTTACTATGTGTGCAATCACACCTGATGAAAAATCATCCCGACAATCGAGAGAAACGTCTGTATGCACGACAATAATTATCACAATGAACGATGACTTATAAGGCCACATTAACTCTTGCTAGCCTCAAATCCTTATATGCAAAGCTTGATATCGTGCGATTACGCATTATGGTATTCACACGCTCTCCGTTTTCTCTCCAAGTCCATGACATCAAAATATGCATGACATTAATCGTATACGTGGGCGGTAATTCACATTATAACCGCACGAGGTCTCAATTATTCATACTCATGACATCTCTGGGAATTCTCTCGAAACATGAATGATCACGCTGTGCGGTTACTCGTATAGAGAACACACACTATGGGTCTTTGCTAAGTCCGAGGCTTCATATTTTGATAATAATAATACGGCGAATGGTTGGTTACGAACATAGCAATAGTGCAGTTTTTGATCATTATAGCTGAGGTTCTCTGGGGTATTCATTGTTATAACATGCGGTCTCTCATCTAGAATCCGCACCAGGCTTATCGGCTGTATCATTTTTCTAATATCAAGGCTTTCTCAGTATTCCTGCTCACAACATACGATTACTCTTATGACACAAGCTTTGTGTCCTTCAACTCTATATAATCAAGGTCTTCTTGTTGTTATCCTCTACAATACGCGGACACGATCGAGTGTGTCCGCACAGTCTCATGCTATATATTTCTCAATACTCGAAGACAAGGTTCTCATCCGAAGGAGCCACTCAGCACCACTCGGGTTATTGGTCATCTCTCTGAAACCCAAGTAATCGCAGTTATGCTTCAGTAACTGCGCATTCTATATCTGTAGAAGTAATACAATATAGTGACTATACATATGGCAGTTACAAGTCATGAGTCCGCACGCTCCGCATAACGAAGGTACGTCGTAATTTCATGAGTATTTCTATATACACATGAAACATGCATTCACAGGTACAAACACAGAAGCTGCACAAAACAGGATTGGAAGCAAAATGGTCTTTCATTTCTTTAAGTAACGTATACAAAAGTTAAGATGACCACGCTTACAAAAAGATTCCGCGCGGCCACTCGTCAAAAAAGAAATAAAGCATGAGGTATCATTCCTCCTCGGAAGAGACCGCCACATATTTGCCTATGGCTTTCTTCTTGGGTTGGGATTCAGAGGAACTCATTTTAGAAGAAGGGTTAGTCAAGCTATATCCGCTCGACTCAGTGTCTGTCTCCGAAGATAAACGACCTTCCTCTCCAACTTCTTGCTCTGAATCAACGACATCTTCCTCGACGCCCACCTATTGCGAATCAGCATCCGCGGCAACCTGAGAGCCCGCATCCTCAGATTCTGATATTTCAACATCTCCAAACTCCGCATAAAGAGTCGGATAGTCGATGTTGACGAACTCGTCCTTCAAAGCGCCTTTCTATTTTAAAAGATCTAGTCTATTTTAAAAGATCTAGAGTAGGAGTCTCAGACGCTTTATTATTCCATAGCATAACATGCCAAAACTTTTGATTCTCGAAAGTGTGGGCGGACTGCAGAGGAAGGAATCAAAACATTAGTAGATGCAGACATGTAAGTATGACCACTACATCTTGAGAATTATTCCTTTGTATCTTAAGTTCCTTTTTTTCAGGCGGGCATTCTCCTTCAATGCCTCTTCAAGCCCGTACATAACGACATGATTAAGAGTGACTGCTGTTGGGTCCATCGTTTCTTCACTTGACCCGTGGAGCTTTGCTACTTCCTTAAGGGAAAAAAGTAGTGCCCTTTACACAAGTCCGGACTTTTGGAACAGTTGGGTAATCGCTCTATCCTACAAGTGGTATTAGAGGAGGTCACACGTTCGAGACAGGTGGGGGGTGACACTAATAAATCCAGAAATTTCTCTCTACCTATGTGGATCCGGCGGGTTAGGCTCCGCAGCCATGTGGCAACCCTACCTCTTAGCTATGCGGTGCGCCACCTCTGAGCTGGCGGGTCGTGCTGGACGCTGGGGGGGGGGGGGATTGTTGGGTCCAACGTTCCTTCACTTGACCCATGACACTTTGCTACTTAAGGGAAAAAAGTAGCGCCCTTTCCACAAGTCCGGGCTTTTGGAACAGTTGGGTAAGCGCTCTATCCTACAATCGCCCATAACGTCGCGGTCGCTGCCTTCTTAGTGAGAGTCTCCACCGGAATCTTCTCCAACTCAAGGAGATTCTCTCTGTCGAACAAAGCAGAGGTGACCGCATAAGCATGCGGCTACGCCTTGTCATCCTCCCACCAAGAAGGAAGGGCAATGCTAAGGGTAACCGATTTACCCTCGGAATGCCACTGCATCAGGGGACCACCCGCGGTACCCTGCAAGCCCTCTCGAAAGCTGGAGAGCGCGAACTCTCCCGCCTCATCCGCGTGAGCTTGCGCGGACTTCCGCTTCCTCGAAGAAGACGTGCTCCCGCCACCTGCCTCAAGCGCCTCTTCTCTCCGTCGCTCAAGAAGACGTCTCCGCTTGCCCGCGGTTAGGATGTTTCTGAGGTACTGGAGTGGTTTCTGATTAGGAACCATCAAGACGACTGCAAGGAAAAAACCAAGTCTGAATCGCCAGGTAAGTGCAATTACTTCTTTAGCTAACCGTCCATACGTAATCCTTTGTAGGGACGTTCATGCTTCCCGCACTAGTGGGACGTAATAATCCACATCTAAGGGCGCGCGGTTAAGTCCATGATCTGCCTCATCGCTCCTCTCGGCCTTGGCAATCTGAAGGCGTCCTCGCTCCACGCATCCGGAAGGGTAGAGTGTCCGCCGAAGTCGCCTTTGAAAATGGCGAACCCCTCGTACCTGTTGCAGACTTTTTTTGGAAGATTCAGAACCCGCATCTTATCGGAATGGAATTACATCTGCCCCCCCGCTCTAGCTCTCACATAGAATAGGTTGCGGAACATCTAAGCCGAGTTGTATCCGCACCGTCCGGAAGTAGGTCACAAGCGAAATGACGACCGCTACAGCGTTCGGCGACAGTTGGGCGGGCACTACTCCGAAGTAGTTCAGGACCTCAACAACTTCAGGGAAGATTGGAAACCGCCACCTAGAGTCGAAGTGATCGAATGGGACGACCAACTCCTCATCATAGATGGTCGCCAGCCTCTCATTACCCCCTGGTAACCGCGCCGTATAGCGGGGGTTAAGGGGGTTTTGAGACAAGAAATTGTTGAACTATAGCCCTAAGATAGATGGAATCTCAGGCCGAGCGGACAGGAAAGTAACCGCGCAGTCTACTCGCTTAGACGCCATCGTTAGTAGCCGCACCAATCGGCTCGTTTTCCATGCGCAAGTAAGGTCCTTAAGGAGTGGTATGCCCTCCTATTTATACGTTCCTCCCTGTCCTTAGTCTCAAAAGTCGACACGTCGGTAGTTTAAGCTTGTGCGGTTACACATCCAGTAATCTCCCCCTCCAGAGTGTCTACCTGCAAAACAAAACAGAGGATAGCAAGGCAAGTGTTCGCATCAACCTCATGCAACCGCCACGGCATAGCATTATCAAAACATCTCAAGCACAAGATAAAAACACAAGCAAGACTACATATCAACATAAGACGAATAAGCGTGTAACCACGCACATTATATCGTCACGAATAATTAAAGAAGTTCATAAACACAAATAAATAGAATGTCCTTGACGCCACATGTCAATCCTAATCTCGAGAAGGAGTTCGCTCTACACCTAGATGCGCTGAACCATCAACGAGATCGCTATAGGCTTTGTGGGCAACCGCCAGGCCTGTTCAGTTGCGCTCCGATCCTATGTAGAGCCTACACGTCTTTCCGCATCCGCACCTCGTAGGGGACACTCGCTTCTTCGGAGAGTGACCGCGGTCTCGACCCAAAGGCCGCACCCTCTCGCAAGACCTTCTGCTTCAGCAGAGAACTCTCGGAGGTAAGTGTAGCTATTTTTTCATCTATTAACATGTCGCTCCTCTCCAGGTCGTGGAGTCTATCCTTGGTGTTCCACAATCCCCCCGAAGTGAAGCCATCTCTTCACCCAGTCCGGAAGGTATAGTCGGCGCGGTCTCTTCAAGGGTTACCGTGGTAACATGTGGGTAAGGAATTTATTTTTCATAACTAATCTTGAGCAGGGAAGGGCAGACATAGACCTTGTATCCGCCATCTATACTTGTTCAGGGATTTGGTCGTGCCCGCCGAAGCTGGCATCATTGGCGGCGGATACTACATCAGGAGCCCATAGTGGGTGTTTACTCTGCTCAGGGTCGGTCTTTCAGAGGAAGAGTTTCCGCAACAACTCACCCCGCCTGTGCCGCTCCTTCATCTGCCTGTGGGTCAGAGGACGCTTACCTGGAGCCGCTCCCACTAGGGGGGGGGGGTGACTCTTGACTCGGGCTTCAGCGACGCAAGTCCTCTGGAAGGTGGTCACGAACTCTCTCCAGTGTTCGCAGTGCCTCCTGCGCCGATTCCTCTGCCTTCATCTCGATTCTCTGCAACATTAGCACTAAACTGAGCCATGGTGTTTGCCGACCCCAAGTCAACAATCGTCTTACCTCTTGGCTCGGTCTCAATCTTGGGATGCACGGTTTCAACAGTCACTCGATCTCGAGCTCCTTTCTTCAGCCGCGTCTTTTCAACGTCCTTCTGCTTCTTAGCAGCCTTCAACGCTCTCTCGGCGTCCGCCCGATCTAGAGCCTCCTTCTTCAACCGCAACCTCTCTGCATCTTTTTCCGTCTCCTCGGTGTCCACTCGCTCTCGAGCCTCTTTCTCTCTCCGTAACGTCTCTGCGACCTCGTCTGGCGTCTCTTCGGCCTGCAAGCCATCCTTGTTGACCGCATCGTCCACTTGGTCCTCCGCAGTGATCGCGCCCGACGCTGGATCATCGTTCATTTGAGTGCTGGGCAAGTCCTCAAAACAGGGGAGTCCGCCCAAACTCGTTCGTGTCCAAGTGAATGACTTCGGAGGAAAGCCTTTCCTCTCTGCCCTCAACACCATCACGTTTGTGCCTCTTCTTAGCGATCACTTTCTTTCAGCCTTTATTCTTCCGCTTCTTCTTCTTGCCAGAAGCATTCCGGTACCTCCTCTTTCTCTTGGAGCATCTCTTGTTCGCCCAGCTCCTTGGGCGAAGGCTCGCTAGAAGGGTCCGCTGGCTCATCGTCCAACTTCTCTAGATACTCCTCCAGCATTTTGTCAACAGAATCAGGAGTGCCCGCGGTCGCCAGCTTCAGTTGAGAAGAAGTCTGCGTATCCGTCACTCTTATCTCCAGGGAAGCCGGAGGAGTCTCGGGAATGATGGTCGTTTTTGGGAGATCGCCTGTCCCTTTCCTCCTCTTTGAAGTGGTTGCAGCGGCCGACGCTTTGGACGTGCCCATCGTATCCTTCTTTCTTGCTATGGGAGGAGGAGAGTTTTGCAGTCCTTTTCACCAGTTCCTCCAGCATTGAAACATTCCGAGCAACCATCCATTCGTCGGGGTTTGTAGCCGCAACAAGTATAAAGGGAGCCATAAAAAAAATGGCCTTCCAAACAACCTAGTCCTGGGCTATTTATAGATTTCCGGTAGCATTCAGCTCAGGTAGCAGTCTCCGCGGCTACCTGTCTACTTTTTCGAAATTTGCGCGAACTTAAAAAATTGTAGTGATTATATTAGTCCGGAATCCTGCGCCCGCACCAACTTTTCTTTCCAACCTTTTAGTTAGGGTGGTTACAACCTGTTATAACCACACCCTCTCTTCCCTGCCCGATTCTCCTGTACCTCGGGCAACCCGTAATTTAGGTATCTGCCCGTTCGGGCAGACCCCAATTAGTATAAATATGGAGGAAAGACACACTGAACTTGAGCCAAATCCTCCATGTTGGTGCAGACTGTTGTTCACATCTCTCTCTGACAACTGAGTTTTTTGCTATTTGGTTGTAATCATTCTGCAACGTATCTCTTTTGATGAGTAATAAAATCACCTGCAGCTAAGACTTGCAGTTGTGGGAAGCCTGGTGTAGTTGTTCGCGACAACCTTCTCCTATCTCTCCCCTTTTTTTCTCTCCATCTCTTTGTGATTAGTAGTTGGTCACTTGCAGCTCTCGTCTTTTAGCAGTTCGTAGCTGAGCGTTGAGATTGGGGACACTTTTGGCTCCAACATTCATCAAACCAAGTTCTTCATATTTTTTAGATATTTGTGCCTATGCTCTGCTTGAGGGAGGAGTGTTAAAGCCCAAGTTAAGAGCCCCAAAATGGACCCATTGTACATTTTGTCTTTTTCACATTTAGTCTCACATCTCCGAGTATAAATTCTTCCTCTTCCTCTACTTTATATAAAGGGGGAGCTCTCATGTAATATGTAGATTCTTTGAAATAGTACTTATTTATATTTCAAACTCTCACAGAGTCGATTGAAGACACGAAATAGGAGTATTATATTCATGAGTTCAATCATTGTTTAGCTGTGATTAGTGCATTTTTTATTTCGTAGTTGGACATTTTTCATAGTTAGCAATGTAGGATGTTCACGATTATATAGAAAGTTGCAAGTTGATATTTTTGTAATATTATCAGTCATGATAGTGTTTGGAGCTCCTTTTCTATTAAAAGCTACCCATTGTTCTTAAGGAGGCTATGGATACCGTAAATGCTAGATAAATAGTCTTAACGACCATGATTGCTTGAAAGTATATTGGGAATGTTTACTATTAGGGCACTTTAAGTATGCATCTAGCTCCCCGATGTGCGTCTAAATCTTTTTTCATGAGGAAGAAGCCTGGCTTAGCTACCCAATGCGTGTCTCTCTTCAGGGCCACTTTCCAGTCTCATTTGATGATTGGGGAAGCGTCTTGAGTGCCTCTGTCAGAGATATAAGATTCTGTCAGAGTTTATCCTGGAGTCGCTGATCGATGATGAGTGCATTAGCTCCCTGATTGGGTGCATTAAGTGAATTATCTCCCTCATGAGGTATATTTGATGATCAAGCACTACCGATCTTGACAAATAAAAAATTGTTCTTGATGCCAGTATAACCTTTCGACCTAGTTGAAGTCTATTGAAGACACAAGATAAAGACGTCTATATTCGTGGGTTCAGTTATTGTTTAGATGTGATTAGTGCATCGTTCCCTAGTTGGGCATTTTTTATTGTAGAATGCCTGTCACCATATAGAAAGTTGTAAGTTTATAGTTTTAGTAATATTATCAGTCATGACAGTGTTTGAAGCTTTTTTTCTATTAAAGGCTACCCGTTGTTCTGAAGGAGGCTATATACACTGTAAATACTAGATAACCAGCCATAATGCCCATGAAAATATGTTAGGAATGTTGCTATTAGGGGACTTAAGTAAGCTCCTAGCTCCCCAATGTGTGTCAGAAATATCATATTCCGTTAGACTTTATCCCTGAGTGGCACACCGGCTATGAGTGCATTATTAACTCTATTAGTGAGGGTTGCGTGGTGTTCTACACTGATCATTTTCCTATGGGACTTCACTTTCTCATGTGGAGGGAACTGACTGAGATCTTGAACTTTTATGGTTATGTTCTGCTCAGTTGGTATTTAATTCCATCTCTATGGTCATCGTGCTCGGCACATATCTCCACAAGGAATATGTAGTGGAATATGAGGGCATTCCAATTTCATGTACATCTTTTCTTTCTTTTGAATCTAGTTGGTTCTTAACAAAAAAATACTATTAACTTTTGTCTGTATAATCTTTGATTTTGTTGATTATCTTTTAATGCTCATTATGTCATTCAGGCATCCGCTACTGGAAGTTCCAGCAGTTTTAGGAGTCATGGCCATTTATACCGTGAGAGGTTGGATGATCGAAGATGCAATGATGACAGAGGAAATCACCGAGATAGAAAGGACAAAAGGAGTCCCCCTAGTGAAAACAATACATTGTACAATGAAAGGAAACATAAAAGGCACGGATATTCTCCAAAGAGGGCGCCAGGTCTTTTAATTCAAACCAATTGTTTAATGCACATATTTATTTGTTTGATTATTATGACTGCACGATTTGCTTCTGTTTGTGCGTTCTCAACAAGTTGTATCCTTGTTCGATTTTTGTAGATAGATCTGAGTGGGATTATGAAAAATATGAATGGGAGGATACACCTCGTCAAGAAAGTAGAGATAGATATTCTGTCTCTCATAGGCCACGATATGCATCACGTTCTCCAATGCTAGCTGGTGCATCTCCTGATACGCGTTTGGTTTCTCCTTATTTGGGTGGTCAAACACCACATGCCGCAAGTATGAAATATAAAGAGCTAACAAAGTTGCTTTTTACAGAAAATTTGGTTAGAATGTTCTTTCACTGTCAACTTTTCTCACTAAACATAAATTGTTGGTTAAGCTGCAGCTTCTCCTTGGGATGCGGTTGCACCTTCTCCTGTTCCCATACGAGCCTCCGGCCGTTCGTCAAGAAGAGGTTCAGGCTCTCGGCAAGTTGCAAGGTCACATCAACTTACATTTTCTGCTGCATCAAACTCAGAGGTAACTTTTGACCTTTAAGTTTACCCTGGATTCCAAGTGGTATATCAAAATGTGATTCATACTTGCTAGTGGATATTGAAGAGTGAGGGTTCTTTTGTTCTTGTGATATTTCCGTGTGAACAATAATTCAATATCATGCCATTTGCTTTTTGTAGACATTATGTTTAATAAATTTATTGATTATTATTGTACATTGCTGTTCTATGTTTTCACACCCACTTTTCATTATACAGGAAAAAAATCACAAAGTTCAAGCAAGTTCCCAACCCTTGCAAATTATAAAAGAATATAATGCACAGGACAAAATAACTTGTACAGATTATGGACTACAAATACACAGTTTAAACCCTCCTCAAGCTAGCAAGGAGGTCTCATGCAATTCCAATTTGACATGGAGAGTAGATATCATTAAGACCATGTCTATCGGAGAGATCCGACAACCTGGTAGATCCAGCATACTTGGTGAAAAGATCGATGAGATGATCAACAAAAGAAACTAAAGGCACAAAACTTGCCCCAATCGACCTTCTCTTGAATAGAGTGTATATCCACCTCAATGTGTTTTGTCCTTTAGAACAAAATCGCTTGAAATATGCATGTGACATGGTTGTCACATGGAGAAATTACTAATGTCATTTGATGATGAGGGATCTAAGCCACATGATCTCACACATCCTCTGAGCAAGAGATCTATATTATGCTTTTTGACTAGATACAAATACTGTCGATTGTTTCTTGCTCCGTCAAGAGGAAACATTGCCTCCAACAATGGTTTAATATCTAGATATGGATCGTTTATTAAAAGACAATCTATCCCAATCAACATCAGTGAATCCTCAAACCTCTAAGTGCCTATGAGCAATGTCTCCAAGTGGCTAGACGAGGAGTTTTGTATAAATTGTGAACACTATACTCACTGCAAACACAATATCATGACGAGTAACATTCGAGTAAATCATATTCCCAACCAATTGCCTATACATATTGTAGAAAAGGCTGAAGCTTGTGTATATTCATATATTAAATACAAGGAGAGAATACATATTTATAGGAGAGAGAGAGAGAGGAGAGAAAAACCTATACAAAATGTGGGACTAAAAGAGAAGGAGGAATACATTGTTCGGGCAAAATAAATGGGCCTCTCATATGGGCCTTTCTAACACTCCCCCGCAAACTGAAGTGTACAAATCGTAGGCGCCGAGCTTGGATAGGCACTGATGGAATAAAGTACTGGACAGGGCCTTTGTGAGGACATCCACAACCTGTTCAGTACCAGAAACATGCTTCAGTTCGAGCTTCTTCATTTGAACTTTCTCCCGGATGAAATGACAGTCTACCTCAATAAGCTTTGTTCCCTTGTGGAAGACCAGGTTTTTGGCAATATGTATAGCAGCTTGACTATCACAGAAGAGGAGAGCGGGTGAGGGAAGCCTTATACCAAGATCCGTAAGGAGGCTTTCCAGCCATGTGAGTTCTGAAACCACAGATGCCATTGCCCGGTATTCTGCATCAGCTGAGGAACGCGCAACTACCGCTTGTTTCTTGCTTCGCCAGGTGATCAAGTGTCCTCCGAAGTACGTGAAAAAACCACTGGTTGATCGACGATCATCTATGGACCCAGCATAATCAGCATCTTAGTATGCCACTAGTGTTGGAGTTGATGATGAGGTTTTGTAAACTAGTCCTTGACCAGGAGCTGTTTTGAGGTATCAGAGGATTCGTTCAACAACCTGAAGATGAGAGCTTCGAGGGGCATGCATATACCGACTGACAATAACAACATCGAAGGAGATGTCTGATCTTGTTACCGTTAGGTAGATCAATTTTCCAACCAGGCGACGATAATATTCCAGATTTTGTAACAAAAGATCGGAGTCAGAGGACTGAGCACACATCTTGTGATTTACATCCATTGAAGTGTTAATCGGTTTGCAGCCGGAGTAGCCCGCATCTTGAAGAAGATCGAGGCAGTATTTGCGTTGAGAAAGGACAAATCCATCCGGTCGTCTGGCGATCTCCAGACCTAGGAAGTAGTGAAGGTGCCCCAGATTTTTTGTTTGAAATACAGAGCTAAGATGTTGTTTGACCGCCTGTATTCCTTTTGAGTCATCTACAGTGATTATGATGTCATCCACGTAGACCAACAGAAGAACAGTGCCCGTGGACTGGTGGCGAGTGAACAACGAGAAGTCGGCTGAGCTCCGAGTAAAGCCAATTTTGCGAAGAGCCTTGCTGAACTTGTCAAACCAGTTCCGAGGGGATTGTTTGAGACCATACAATGATTTTAAAAGATGAAGGACCATAGACTCCGCCGTGGTCTCAAACCCGGGAGGTTGCACCATGCAAACAGTTTCGTTGAGATCACCGTTCAGAAATGCATTTTTCACATCCAGTTGAAGTAAGGGCCATCGACGATGTACAACCACAGAGATAAGTACACGAACCGTGTTGAGTTTGGCCACGAGAGAAAAAGTCTCTTCATAGTCAATGCCTTGTTGTTGGGTGTAGCCACGAGCGACCAATCGAGCTTTTAGCCTGTCACTTGTTCCATCAGGAGCATGCTTGATGACATAGACCCATTTACACCCAACCAGTTTCTGACCCGGAGGGCGGGGTACTAGAGTCCATGTCTGGTTGGCCCAGAGAGCGGCCATTTCCTCCTCCATGCCGACACGCCAGCCAGGATGTTGGAGAGCCTCCTGCACAGAGTTAGGAATAAAAACGGAGGATAATGAAGTAGCAATAATTTTAAGAGGAGGAGAGAGACGATGTAGGGAGACATTGTTTGCCATTGGATGAGTGGT
The DNA here is from genome assembly GCA_033032865.1 of Dactylorhiza incarnata. Taxonomy (NCBI): domain Eukaryota; kingdom Viridiplantae; phylum Streptophyta; class Magnoliopsida; order Asparagales; family Orchidaceae; genus Dactylorhiza; species Dactylorhiza incarnata. The sequence continues at coordinate 2,907,506 of JAWHQI010000285.1, read as the reverse complement.
GGAATCTGTTACCGGATTAGCAGGGCGCAGAGTACCTGAAGTGGAGGCCGACTGCGTAGGAGCAACGGACGGAGGAGCGCGACGAGAGTAGACATGGATAAAGGGCGGCCTAGAGGGACCAGGAGCAGGAGTTGGTGCTGGAAGAGCTGGTGGCGGAGGTATGTTAACATGTATGACAGGTCTCAGGATGGACTGTGTAAGAGGTGGTGGTACAGAGCTGGGTACAGGACCAGAGAAGAACGGCTGATTCTCTCGGAAAGTAACATCAGCCGAAACTGAGATTTTTCGGGTGGTAGGATTATAACAGACGTAGCCTTTTTGAGTACGTGAATATCCGACAAATATATGCTTGGCCGCCCTGAGATTCAACTTATCCATGGATGGTCCCATGATGTGGACATAGCAGGTACATCCGAAGATTAGAGGTGTAAGAGAGAAAGCCGGAGCAGAGGGAAATAGAAGACTGAATGGAGTGGCATGGTGGATGACAGAGGAGGGAAGACGGTTAATATGGAAGCACGCAGTGGAGACCGCAAAGTTCCAGTAGACTTTGGGAACGTTCATGTGAAACATGAGAGAGCGGGCAACATTTAGCAAGTGCCGGTTCTTCCGTTCGGCAACACCATTTTGCTGTGGGCTGTGGGGACATGAAGTCTGGTGAACAATCCCGAATTCAGAGCATAAATTTGCAAAGTCATTGCTGGTGTATTCCCGAGCATTATCTGTGCGTAGCGTTTTGATGGTAGTAGAGAATTGTGTGCGGGTTTCAAGGATAAAGACCCTAAAAACACGAGGGAGCTCGGAGCGATCGCGTAGTAAGTATAACCATGTTGTTCGAGAATAATCATCAATAAACGTGATAACGTATCGATAACCAGAGATACTAGTAATTTTATATGGACCCCACACATCAGAATGCAGTAATTCAAAAGGCGCAAAGCTCCGAGTACAATGTGCTGAAAAAGAATGCGTCTGTTTGCGAAAAATATAAGAATCACACTGGAAAGCAGGAAGATATACATCGGGAAGTGCCTTCTGGAGGACTGGAAGCGGGGCATGTCCAAGTCGTCGATCCCAATCAGCAGAGGAGACAGATGAGAGGACAGTGGGATAGTCGTCGAGAAGGTAGAGCCCGTTACGCATATGCCCTTTACCAATGGTAGTCCGCGTCCGCCGATCCTGTATCAGAAAAGAAGAGGAGGTAAATATGACGGAGCAATCGAGATCAGTAGTAAGACGGCTAACAGAAAGCAAGTTGAACGAGGAGCCCGGGACATGAAGAGCCGAGCGGAGAGAGATGAAGGAGTTAAGAGATAGGTCAGTCGAGCCGGAGACAGGAACAGTCGTCCCATTGGCCACTGTGATACACTTCAGATGAGGAGTAGCCGAGTACTTGGGTGGGCGTAGCGAGGTGATGTGATGAGTGGCACCAGAGTCCACTATCCAACGTGGACTGGTGGAGAGACAGGCGATACCTGTATTGGAAATGGAGGCAACAGAGGCAGAGGAGGACACCCGCTCTTGAAGCTGCTGGAACTGTAGGCGGAGTGCCTCAAGATCAGTGCGGGATGCTGAGGAGCTGTCATCTGCAACAGCTGTAGTCGGACGAGGAGGATGACCATTCTTCTGGTAGCAGGTTGCCTCAAAATGTCCGTCTCGCCCACAGAATGTACATTTGAGTCGAGACTGACCGCCACGCCCCCTTCCCCGAGAGCCCGAGCGTCCACTACGAGCAGATGGAGGTAGGGGAAGTAAGGGGGCATGTGTCCGCTGGAGAAGGGCTGGGGAGGGGGGTGGAGGAGCATCCGGAGGTGCGGAGACTCGGAGGATCATGGTGCACACATTTGAGAGAGAATGAGTAGTGGCTGAGGCGAGAACTTGAGCTCGAATGCTTTGCAGGTGTGGTGGTACACGAGCCATGATCATGGCAATGCAGACTGCTTCCTTCTGAGCCCGTGAGCAGCGTGATCATTGGTAGAAGGCTGATGCTGGATCCAGGCTTCAGTGAGTCTTGGCCCGAGCAACAAAGGAGGTCATGTCGGTAGCCCCAGCCGCGTCTAAAGCCTGGAGATCTGTAATGATGTCGTAGAGGTGTTGGAGGCTGTCCTTGCCTGAGTACAATGAATGGAGCTCATCCCACATAGCTTTGACAGTCTCGTGATACATGGCCATTTGATATGGCTCGCCATCCAGAGAGTTGAGAAGCCAAGTCTGAACTCGGCCGTCATTCCTGAGCCAGTCCTCCGTATGAGGTGATGGAGATGCCCGAGTGAGATGTTGCAGAAGGCCCTTGGACTGAAGAACCCGTCGGACCGAGTGCACCCACTGAATGAAATTTTTCTTCCCGGAGAGAGAGATAGTGGTGATCCACAGCTCGTCCCGTAGAGCAGACGAGGAGTCCGGACGGGCTGCTGGAGAGGGGGCAGACAGCCCAGTTGAGTCAACCGAGGAAGGCATGAGAGCAAGCCGCACAGGCGGGCGGACAGGGAGAAAAAAAGACAGACCGCACAGTCACGGTGCGGACACCAACAGACAGAGAGGGGGCAACGACCGCAGCGGTTAAGAGGAAACCGCGCGAGAGAGAGCAGCAAGCAGAGAGAGATCGCGGGAGGTCGCTGGAGCGCGAGCAGAGAGGCCGCTGGAGGAGGTCGCTGGAAGCGCGAGCAGAGGAAACCGCGAGGAGGAAGCCGCTGGAGTTGCTCGCTGTTGAGGAGGCCGCTGGAGCTTGGTAGAGGAGATCGCTGCAGAGTAGAGCTCGCACGAGATCGCTGCAGAGGAGGCTGCAGGAGATCGCTGGGAGGAAACCGCAGCGAGCAGGAAGATCGCAGGGAAGCGCGAGCAGGGAACTGAGCGAGAAGGCCAGAGGAGGCGGAGACCGCGAGTAGCTGCTGCTGGGAGAGGAGGCAGCTAGCACAGGTGCGGTTAAATGCTGAGATCACTGGTAGGAAGCCGCAGGCGGGAGCTCGCACGAGATCGTTGGGAGGATCAGATGGAGCGTGCAGGCAGGCCGCAGAGGAGACCGCTCGAGATGGAACTCGCTGCAGAGAAGCGGGACCCACTTGACATAGGAGGGCTATAAGAGAGCCAAAGATTAAAGGAGGCTGGAAGGAGAGATCTCAGGGGGTGGGCTCGCAGAGAAGTTGCGGTCTCAGAAAAACAGACCACAAGGGGTGTGCGGTCAAAAATGTGGGAGTGCGGTTAGAAAATTTTGGGGACCACAAATTCGGACCGATGACTCTGATACCATGTAGAAAAGGCTGAAGCTTGTGTATATTCATATATTAAATACAAGGAGAGTACATATTTATAGGAGAGAGAGAGAGAGGAGAGAAAAACCTATACATAATGTGAGACTAAAAGAGGAGGAGGAATACATTATTTGGGCAAAAATAAATGGGCCTCTCATATGGGCCTTTCTAACACATATGAACATCACTCAAATCCTCCCCATTATCTGTAATGATCGAAACAAAGAAAAAAAAGAAAAGAAGAGAAAAGAAGCATGAGATCCATATGTGCGCATGTGAGGGTTTGCATCTCAACGTACCCGTATCCAAAATTTCTATGGTAGATACGCATATTTGCTTTGATTCATGGAGATCCTTTTTGATGACCTAGAGAAATCTAAACCTAAAAGACCACAGGACTACAAGATCCTTAATGTCAAAGAAAGTCTTCAATGATTTCCGAACTTTAGAAATGAGCATATACTATTTACCCTTCACAATATTATCATCAACATAAACAATTTAAATAATACTTTCATCAATTTTTGCTTGTATAAAAACTGTTGTTATGGGCCTCCAATTGAGAGCGGGCGCACAGTCGTGAGAAGGGGAAGTCTTGGAGTGATTCATTTCGATCCTTCTTTGACCCAACTTTCCCAATGGTGGAGAATGAAGGGAAGGGTACTTCTGTTGGAATGTGTCCAGGGCCATTGGGCATCAAATCCATCCATTGCATGCGTTGATTGACGAAGAATTGCTCACAATGTATAAACCTTTCCAATGGGCCTTGCTTTTCGTAAAAAAGTGGAAACTCTAATTTTGCAAAGCGAGGACCTTTCTTGACCTCACTACGGGGAGGCCAAGCATCTCCACAATTGGGCGAGTGGCCTTCCCACTTATTTGCATTCCATTGAGCGGCAGGTGGTGCAGGACCCATGAGTTTATTGAAATCGCTGGCGGCCGTTGCCGCTGCTGGACCGATGATGATACGAACTACGGAGGAAGAGAGAGAGAAAGAGAGCTAGGGCTACAAGAAACTAGGGTTTAGGAAGAAGATGAACCTGAAATTAGTCTTCAATAATCCTCTCATCAAGGGGGTTCGGGTTTATATAGTTCTCTCGGACCCAAGGGGGCCGGCTGGCCCCCATAGGGGCTGAACCGGTCCGGTTCAGCCCCGTTTCTTCTGATTTATTGTTGGTGGGCTGAACCAGATGGTTCAACCCTTTCTTCCTCCGTTGCCTCCTTCAGCCTGCGCTTGTATTGATATCCTCTGAATCGTGACGCGCCGCCCGGTGTAACATTCCCTTCCCCATAAGGAGCCAGCTTGTCCTCAAGATGGAAATCTGGATAGAGCTCCTTGAATTCAAGCATGTCAACCCAGGTGTTGTGTGCCGGTGTCATGTGCTGCCATTGTACCAAAACTTCGGGACAATACTCAGTGCCCCGCTGCTTCCAGCGAACCATCAGAACCTGCTCAGGCAGTGGCCGTAGCTCGCCTGCCGTAGTGGCCTCCGGTAGGAGGGGACAGACGTGCACGGACTCGCCCAACTTTCTTTTGAGGAGAGATACGTGAAAAGTCGGGTGGATACGCGACCCCTCTGGTAGAGCTAAGGTGTAAACAACAGGTCCCACCCGACAGATGATGCTGAAAGGTCCGTAGTAACGAGGTGCAAGCTTCTAGTTCGTTCGGCGGGCCACAGATAACTTTCGGTATGACTGAAGTTTGAGGAAGACCTCATCACCCACTGCAAACTCTCGCTCAGTCCGGTGCTTGTCGGCTTGGAGCTTCATCCTATCCTGTGCAACACACAGATTGTCCCGAAGAGTAGCCAAGGTACGGTCACGGTCACGTAATGCTCGGTCTACTGCTGGTACGGTCGTGCTGTCCGGCTCATAACTGCTCAAGGTGGGTGGGGTACGGCCATAGACGGCCTCAAACAGAGTCATCTTGCTGGTGGAATGGTATGCGGTATTGTAACAGTACCCAGCCCAGTGCAGCCACTGGATCCAGGTCCGTGGCTCATCCATCACAAAGCATCGAAGGTACGTTTCCACGCCGCAGTTGAGAACCTCTGTTTGTCCGTCCGTCTGGGGGTGGTGTGCCGTGCTCATCCGTAGGCAAGTGCCTTGCAGACGGAACAACTCCTGCCAGAAATTACTTATGAACGTCAGGTCCCGATCCGAAATGATAGCCCGCGGAATGCCATGAAGCCGAACAATTTCCCGAATGAATAGATCTGCAACTGACTCGGCCGTGTAGGGGTGACGTAAGGCCAGGAAGTGCCCATATTTGGAGAGCTTGTCCACGACGACCAGAATGACGGACTTGCCTTGTGACTTGGGCAATCCCTTGATAAAGTCCATGGAAATCGTGTCCCAGATGTGCTGAGGGATCTCAAGAGGGGTAAGGAGGCCTGCTGAAGCGGTAGTCTCATATTTCTGCCTTTGACAGACGTCACATTGCTGAACAAAGTGCTGTACATCGCGTCTGAGTCCCTTCCAAAGTACATTTGCCCTAAGGCGCTGGAGTGTCCGAAGGATGCCTGCATGTCCCCCAGTAGGTGAGGAGTGAAACTCATGAAGCAGCACTGTCTTCCATGGGGAGGTGGGAGGAATGACCACTCGATCCTGATAATACAACTGCCCATTCCGTAACTGGTAGCCTGGGTAAGTGAGCTCCCCTCTCTAAAGAGCTGCCACGATATCCCCTAGTTCGGTATCTCGCCGGACCTCCTCCTGAATCTCGTCCAAGGAATCTATGAGTGGCCCGGAGATCTGAAGAAGCGTGCCCTCTGGCAAACGGGATAAGGCGTCGGCGACCACATTCTCCTTGCCTTGCTTGTAAATGATCTCATAGTCGTACCCCAGTAATTTGGTGACCCACTTCTGCTGAAGAGGGGATGCCACTCGTTGCTCCAAGAAATGTTTCAGGCTCTGGTGATCGGTGCGGATTTTGAAGCGTCGCCCAAGCAAATAATGCCGCCAAACTGCGACCGCATGGATAATAGCCAGCAACTCCTTTTCATATGTCGATAATCCTAGAGTGCGGGGTGCCAATGCCCTGCTATAGAAGGCTAGAGGGCGGCCCTCCTGCATCAGAACCGCCCCTAGCCCCACCCCGGAAGCATCCGTCTCCACCATAAACTCCTTAGTGAAGTCTGGAAGTGCCAAAACTGGAGTGGTCGTCATGGCTCCTTTTAGAGCCTGAAAAGCAGCCTTGATGTCGTCCTGCCACTGGAATGCATCCTTCTGTAACAGCTGGGTCAAGGGTCGTGCGATCTTGCCATAATCTTTGACGAACCGCCGGTAGTAACCGGTGAGCCCCAAGAAACCCCGAAGTGCTCTAACGGTTTGAGGACGTGGCCACGTGATCATGCTCTCGATCTTCTTGGGGTCCGCCTTGACTCCGTGGATGGAGACCAGATGACCCAGATATTCCACCTCGGGTTGTCCAAAAGAGCACTTGGACTGCTTCGCGTAAAGCTGATGCTGGCGGAGTATGGAGAAAACTTGCTCCACGTGAGCGACGTGTTCCACCCAATTGGCGCTGTAGATCAGGATATCGTCGAAGAAGATCAGTACGGACCGCCGAAGGAGAGGACGGAAAATCTCATTCATGACGGCCTGGAAGGTAGAGGGGTCGTTCGTGAGGCCGAAAGGCATCACGAGGAACTCGTAGTGCCCGTCATGCGTGCCGTCTTGTGAATGTCCGCGTCATGCATGCGTATCTGATGGTAGCCAGACCGTAGGTCCAGCTTGGTGAATAATGCGGCGCCATGTAGCTCATCGAGCAGTTCTTCGATCACTGGAATTGGAAATTTGTCCTTGACGGTGGAGGCGTTCAACCCCCTGTAGTCCACGCAGAATCTCCACGACCTGTCCTTCTTTACCAAAATGATCGGGGAAGAGAACGAGCTAGTACTGGGCCGGATGATCCCGGCCGCGAGCATCTCCTTGACGCTTCTTTCGATCTCCGCCTTCTGTATGTGAGGGTAGCGGTATGGTCGGATATTTGTCGACTCTGCCCCGGTCTTCAACTGGATCTGGTGGTCCCTGAACCGTCGTGGTGGGAGAGTGTGCGGTTCCTGAAACAAGTCGGAATATTGCCTCAACAACCCCTGCATCTGTAAGGGCACGTCAGTTTGGACTGTAGGATCCGTCTTGATCTCCATGACGAGGGCCATCGACCTGTCCTGTTCCCCCAGTCGTTCCAAGCTGCGGAGGGAAATCTCCTTCAGTGGGGACGATTTAAGGCCCCTCAAACAATACTCTTTACCATCCTAGCTAAACTCCATGGCCATCTGTTCCCAATCAAAAGTCACCCGCCGTAACTGTTGCAGCCAGTGTACCCCCAACACCATATCAGAACCCCGGATCGGTAATAAATACACGTCCGTCCGCCCGACGTAGCCTTGTATCCTCAGCTCCACCCCTTTGATGACTCCCTCACATTGCAGCTTGCTCCCATTCGCCACCATGACGTGGAAGGCCGCGCCACGGTCGATGTCGTACCCTGCCTTCTGAACCACGGCTGGGTGGATGAAGTTGTGTGTACTTCCACTGTCCACCAGAATGGTCACCTTCGCCTGACCCACCTTACCACCGAGGCGTAGGGTGAGTGGTGCGGTGCACCCCTCCATGGCATGGATAGATACCCCAAAGTCTGTCAGATCCAACCCCTCGTCGAGCTCTGTGCTGAGCTCCTCGTCGACCTCGTCTTCTTCCCGAAGCATAAACACTTGGACCTTCTGGCAAGTATGTCCCCGAGTGTACTTCTCGTCGCAATTAAAGCACAAACCCTTTTCTTTCCTCGCTTGCATTTCTGGCCACGTGAGTTTCGTCACTGTTGGACGGATAGGTGGTGGGAGATCCTTCCGAGCTGCCATTTGGGTGGCTGGGGCGCGGGGGGCTCTGTTCCGCTGTCTATTGAACCGCTCCTCCTGTATGCGTGCGAGGCTGATGGCATGGCTCAGGCTCTGAGGCATATAAGCATTGACCTCGTCCCGTAAATGATCCTTCAACCCGGAGACAAAACAGCTCAGCATGGTCTTTTCCCCCCAGGAGACCTGGTTCGCCAACCTCTCGAACTCGGTCATGTACTCCATCACCGTTCCCCGTTGCCTCAGCTTCTGTAAGGTAGCTTCGACGTCCTCATACTCCAGGGGGCCGAAGCGGGTCGAGAAGGCCCCCACGAACTCTGCCCATGGGGAATAATCACGCCCTCTCATGAACCACTTGGTCCACTGATAAACGTCGTCCTCCAGGTGGAAGGCCGCTAACTGCACCCACTGCTCCTCCGGAATTTCTTGGTAATTGAAAAAAGGTTCCGCTTTTTGCACCCATTCCAGAGCATCGCCCCCCTTGAACTTTGGAAAATTCATGCGTGTTCGCTTGGGTTGCATGTAAGGTTGGGGATTTGCCCCTCCCCCATACCCTCCTTGACCTTGGCCATACCCACCTTGCCATTGTTGTTTTGCGGGCTGATTTTGTCGACCCCACGCTTCCGGGTAGGGAACTCCCCCATGGCCACCGCCCATTTGCTGTCCTCCGCCGTGAAAACCCTGCCACGGGGGTCGTTCAGTCCACGGTTCTCCATTTCGAATCCCCATTGCTCCTCCAAACATTGGTGGTGCCGGCAATAGCCCCGCTCCTCCTCCGATCGGAGCACCCATGGCCCCGGGTGGTCGGAAAGGTCCCACCGGTGCCTCCCGTCCTCGCCACGGGCCGGCACAGGGCCGTGCCTGCTCTGCTGAAAGCCCCCCAGGGCCGCACCCTGGCGCGGTAGCCGACACTGGCTGCTGCGTAGCTGGCCGCGTCGGCGGCTGTTGCGCCGGCCAACCACCACCTGGCCGGCCGTAGCCGGTCCCCTCTGAGCCGTGGACTCCTCCCCCTTGCCTATACGGTGCGTCGCCAACGATGTGAGTCGATCCTGACGCCGCAAATGTCGATCCCGTCCATGCGTGTTCCGTGCGGTCTGGATCGGGTCCGAATCCGCACAGGGGGGGCACGCTCGATCCTCCTGGGGCACCGTTCATGGATGGTAGTGCCGCGTGAGACGCCTCCGCCTCCGAATCGCTGCTTGGCACAGTTTTTCCCTTTAGCGATTGCATCAACAGTGTTTTCAATTCTTCTAGGCGTCCATCCATGCGTTCCTCCATATTTTTTTGCGCTGTTTTCATCTAATCTTAAATCGCCGCTACCGCATCGGTCAACCGACATAGTTCTCTTCGATGGTTGCTAGGCGAGCGAGTTCGGCTTCGGAACGTGTTGATACCATGGCCGCAGGAGCGGTGCTCTGATACCAAATGATACGAACTACGGAGGAAGAGAGAGAGAAAGAGAGTTAGGGCTACAAGAAACTAGGGTTTAGGAAGAAGATGAACCTGAAATTAGTCTTCAATAATCCTCTCATCAAGGGGGTCCGGGTTTATATAGTTCTCCCGGACCCAAGGGGGCCGGCCGGCCCCCATAGGGGCTGAACCGGTCCGGTTCAGCACCGTTTCTTCTGATTTATTGTTGGTGGGCTGAACCAGATGGTTCAGCCCTTTCTTCCTCCGTTGCCTCCTTCAGCCTGCGCTTGTATTGATATCCTCTGAATCGTGACGCGCCGCCCGGCGTAACAGATGACCATGGCAACACGAGCTGGCGGCCGTTGCCGTTGCTGGACCGATGACCATGGTAACACGAGCTGGCGGCTGGGGTGGCCCCAAAATTTTGGCAGAGCTTGTTGAATACCGAGGCCCCCACCCCAACTGAGTGGCGTCAACTGAGGATGACGCATACGGTGTTGGGTGCTCCCCGCTCGTGCACGGATCCGGGTGGGGATGTGTGTGTGTGTGTGGGGGGGGGGGGAGTGATTCCATGGGTAGGGCATGAAGCCGTGCGTAGAACGCGTCCAATGCGGTGGCTTGCCGCGCATCCCAGCGTCGTTGAGATGACCTTGACAAGCATGTCCTGAAGGTAACTAGTTGACCCCGTTCATTTTCGACAACACTCGGCTCTGATACCGAGTTGATAGAGCCATAGAGGCCCGCGAGATGGATGGCGTCACATGGCGATGGAGGACGAGATCGAAAGAGAAACTTCGCCTCCTCTCCCTCCTCATGTGAGTGTCGGTGATTTCTACATCGGTCGCATATCCTAGCGCATTTTTCTGGAGGTGAATGTTCGTGTCCAAAAGGCACTCATGACATAAAACTTCTAATATTTTCACCAATAGTAAAATTACGTTAATTATTGTAGAAATGAAAATGCTAAGATATGTGTTACAAAATTAGGGAAGATAGATAAATGACATTTATATTAGAAAGTAGTGAGAGTTATATTTATATCAAAGATAAGGTAATTTGAAAATAGATACAAGTGGTTTGGGCATGTACAACCAATATTAGAAACGGCAGTAATTAAAGAATAGATATAGATAGTGCTGAAAGATTATTTAAGAGAAATGCTTCACTCTATGGAACATGGATTGAAGTTGTTCATGGTTATTTGCATAGTTTAGGTTTAACACCTAGGTCTGCAGTTGACAAGAACAAATGGAAAATGAGGATTCATAAAGTTGACCCCAAATAGTTGGGATGAGATTATTGTTGATGATGAAAGTTATTATTCTCCTCTTAGGAATTGAAATGTTCATTCTATATGCTTGATTTATTTTTAAATTAGATTAATGATTGTTTCCTCTTGGTGCATAAATCAAACAATAGAAAGTAGGAAGTATCAGTTATCAACAACATAGCATCTTTCTCATTGTGCTCCTGTAATTTTCATCTATGGTATGAAATGTTACTTCCTCTAACATTGATCCACATTGTTACCTCATGAAAGATGATCATGTCTGTCATTTATTTGATGAGACAGGGTAATTGATTTAAGGTACTAACATCATTTTTTATTTTTATTTACTTAGATATTAGTAATTACACAATCTTGGAGGAATTCACAGACTACTTGGCTGAGCATGTACCGATAGTTGATTTGGTTACTAATGCAAGTAGTTACCTTTTGTTTCATGTAATTTCTCTTTTCACCTTCTAACTTCTGCAGTGACAGCATTTTTTATTCTAGGACTTGTTTCCTCTCTCTTCTCTCTGACTGTTCTTAGGAAAAAAAATGTTGGTTGGTCTTAATGTGAGAAAGTGATGGAACTGAAATGAGTGGATGCCACAATCATACTTTTTCCCTTTGATTTTTGTCTCTCCCTCCTTGCACAACAAAATCACTTGCGTTCCTTCTGCCATTTCAATATCCTGTGTTCCTTTCTACATTCATTTTCTTGGTCCCCCTTTATCAGCCTGGTCTGTCTTTTAGTAATCAGAGCTGATTCAAGAATTTTACTCTTACCTGTGGATTCCCTTTGGAGTTTGACGAGTTGACCCCGTTCGTTTTCCACGACACTCGACTTTGATACTGAGTTGATAGAGGGCCGTGAGATGGTTCACGTCACATGATGATGGAACACGGGATCGAAATAGAAACACCTCTCCCCTCCTCACATGTGAGTGTCCGTGATTTCTGAGAAGGTTTGGTCGAAGCATCCGGAGGAGGATCAAAGTGGAATCCACTCCCCGTTGCCCCTAGCGGGTATATATAGGGAAAACCCTAGGAGTGCCTACGGGGATGGGTATCCGTGTACCCAACTGACCCTTTATACCTTCGAACATTATTATTAGTCCAAATATACATTAACAATTTCAACAATCATCATAAATGAATAGATATAGATAGGGTGATTTCAACAACCAACAATTTTCTGGAGGTGAAAGCGTGCCTCCAAAAGGCACCCGTGGCATAAAATTTCTAATATTACCACCAATAGTTAAATTAATTTAATTATTGTAGAAATGAGAATGCGCTATGTGTGACAATTAGGGAAGATAGAAAAAGGATGTTTATATTAGAAAGAAGTAGTGAGAGTTATATTTATATCAAAGATAAAAGTAATTTGAAAATAGTACAAGTGGTTTGGGCATGGACAACCAATATTAGAAATTGCAGTAATTAAACGAATTGATATAGATAGGGTTGAAAGATTATGTAAGAGAAAGGGTTGACTCTATGGAACATGGATGCTCAAGATTATTTGCATAGTTTAGGTTTAACGCCTAGTGCTGCACTTGACGAACAAATGAAAAATGAAAATTGGTAAAGTCGAACTCAAATAGTTGGGATGAGGTTATTGTTGTTGATGATGATGAAAACTATTATTCTCCTCTTTGGAATTATAAAGTTCCTTCTATATGTGACGCAAGGTTGGCTGTGATATAGTGCCGCCACTAATGCAAGCTATGTGAATGGTGCATGGTTGACTCGAACATACCTAATATATATGATGCGTGTATGATATGATTCAATCTGAAATAAATTTAGCAGTAAAACTAAGTAGACTTAGCAACACAACACAACATTTTCTACAGTTTCAAGCGACTAAGCAAACATGTTTTTCTTCGAACGAAGGGTTTTGAGCTTAACTTACACGATTAAATTTTATAGAGAAATAAGAAAACGAATCAAGGGCGCATACAATACAAGATTCCCGATTCCCTTTTCAATCACTTAAGATCCCTAATGCGCCTCTCCACTTCAACCAACCTGCTTGGATTCTATGTATCACATCTTTATCAACACCTCCATTTGCTTAAACTATTGATCCAAGATATTTAAAGCACTCACTGCGGGAAATATCTTGATCACCCAACGTAATAATGAAGTTATCCATCCTTCTTGCACTGTGCTAAATTTGAGCTCCATATACTCACTCCGTCTTTGCCTGGCTCAACCTAAAACCATTATTTTCTAAAGTGTCTCGCCAAGATTCAAGTTTCGCGTTTACACCCTCGCGCGTCTCATCGACCAAAATGATATCATCCACAAACAATAAACACCAAGGTATTGCTTGTTCGATATGTTCGGTGAGCTCATCTAAGATAAGGGCTTAAAGCTGAACCTTGATGTAAACCAACAATGATAGGGAATTACTGTGCTAATACTCCAGATGTCCTCACCCTCATCACTGAATTTGTATACATATCTTTGATTATGTCAATGTATGATACGTTTGCACATTTCTTTTCTAAGACTCTACATAAGATCTCTCTTGGAACCCTATCATAAGCCTTCTCAAGATCGATAAACAACATATGCAAATCTTGTTTTCTTTCTCGATATGCCAATGAGTATCAAGAGATGTATAGCTTCCATGGTCGACCGCCCTATCCTGAATCCAAATTGATTCTCCGAGATGCTAGTTTCTCGTTTCACTCTTCTTTCAATTACTCGTTCCCATAGTTTCATGATATTACTCATTAATTTAATTCCTCTGTAATTAACACAATTTTGTATCTCTTTTGCTCTTATACAAAGGTACCAAGATACTCTCTCCATTGGTTCGACGTACTCTTTGAGTTCAGTATCTTATTGAAGAAACATGTAAACTACAAAATTTCTTCTTTCCCTAGACATTTCCATACTTCAATGAGTATATCGTCTGACCCAACCGCCTTTCCATTTTTCATCTTCTTTAGAACACCATTTACCTTCGATACTTGAATTTTCCGATAAAACGTTATGTTCCTACACTCCTTCGATTTACTTAACTCTTCCAAGTTTAGTTCATTGTCTTTTGTTTTATTACAGAGTTGATAAAGTATCTTTTCCGTCGCTCTTTGATAGTCAAATCATCCGTCAAAACTGTATCTGTTTTATCCCTTTTGCATTTAATAATGTCCAAAATAAAAATAAAATACATAAGAAAATGTAAAATGGCACTCCTGATGCGCTCATGGTCTCGGATCGCTTATCCGAGCAATGCCTCCTGCACGAGTAAATGAATGCGGGCTCCACCGAGTGGTGGCCCAAAGTCCAATGTCGATCCTGCGACTGATTCCCGTCAATATGCTTAATTTATTTTTATTAGATTAATGATTGCTTCCTCTTGGTGCATTAATCAAACACTAGAAAGTTGGAATTATCACTTATCAACAACTTATCTTCTTTCTCATTGTGACTCCTTTAATTGCCATATATGGTATGAAATGTTACTTCCTCTACTATTGCTCCACATTGTTACTTCTTGAAAGATGAGATAGGGTAATTGATTTAAGACATTAACATCTATTTTTAAATTTACTTAGATATGGGTGTTTTGAAGGGGAGCCTTGACACACTAGTTTAGGTGTCACCGTGTGACCTTGAGGTCACGGGTTCGAGTCCTGGAAGCAGCCTCTTGCAAAAATGTAGGGTAAGGTTTGCCTACATTTCACCCTTGTGGTGGGACCCTTCCCCGAACCCTCGCTGCGCGGGGATGCTTTGTGCATCGGGCTGCCCTTTTTTACTTAGATATGAGTATTTGCACAATGTTGGAGAAATTCACAGACTACTTGGCTGAGCATGTTTCAATAGTTGATTTGGTTACTAAAGCAAGTAGTTGCCTTTTCTTTCATGTAGTTTCTCCCTTTGCCTTCTAATTTCCGCAATGACAGCAATTTTTGCATTGTAAGGCTGGTTTCCTCTCTCCCGTCTTTGACTGTTCTTAGGAAAAAATGTTGATTGGTCTTAGTGTGAGAAAGTGATGGAAATAAAGTGAGTGGATGCCACAATCATACTTTCTCCCCTTGACTTTCCTCTCTTTTTCGTTGCACAACAAAATCACCTGTATTCCTTCCGCCATTTAATCTCCTGTGTTCATCTTCTTGGTACCTTTTTGTCAGCCTGGTCTGGCTTTTAGTAACCAAAGCTGATTCAAGAAGCTTACTGTTTACCTGTGGATTCACTTTGATTAGGATTTGGAGATCTGGAATAACATTTGGACTTAGTTTGTTCAATTTTAATGCTGTTTTGTTTTGTTGTGTTAAATTTCAGTTGGTGCTGATGATTTTATATTTCATTCTAGGTTGATGATAATGAGAAAAGTTGGTTGGCTACAGACCAAAACTATGAGATCACTGAAGAAATGCGGCATGAGATGGATTACCACGCTGACCGTGCCTGGTATTGAATGGGCAATTCATTTTCTCATCTCTTTTTTTTGCTGTCTATAGTCTTTATACTTTATGAATACCATGATTTTTTTGCAACGTTCTAGGTATACTGTTCCTTGTTTTCAACTTTATGATATTGAATTTGATGTTTTTTGTTTTTACACAGATATTTTTATAGAATTTATGTTCCTAAAATTTAATTATGTTTGCGATTTTTTTACAAGTCCATTTCTTATTAGAAATTATGCTGATGCCATTACATTTCTGTTTCCGTATTCTCTTACACGATATCTTTTCGTAAATCTTATCGTGCATACAATTTTTTTTTGTTTGCAATAGAAGTTAAGCAATTAATTTATGCGTATCCTTTAGGCTGGCGGTGTTGTATCGATCTTAATGTTAAACAATTAAAAAGTTATAGATTTCTAAGTTTAGTATGCCTGAAATTATAATACTAAGATGAATGTCTGGAAATACTAGGAAACATGAATTAATGAATGATTATATTAGAGGAATAATGGGAGTGATATCAACCAAGATATTCAAAATATACTTTGATGATTTAGACATTTATTAAACTTGGAAAAATGCACAAATTGGATTAATAAATAAAATTAGTGTTGAAGGATTGAGTAAGAGATCAAGTAAACCTAAGATAATATGGATGGAAGTTCAAAATGATTTACATAGTTTAGGATTAACACCTCAGATGACAATCAGCGCAATCAAATGGAAAATGAGGATTATAAAACCACCCCAAATAGCTAGGTTAAGGTTATTGATCTATCTATATATTTCATTGGATATAATATGCATGATATGCATGAGCACTAGATATAATATTGCCTTCTTCATTGTATCAGCTCATTGTTAGATGCAATCCGACAAATATTGCACCTTATATATGTGTGTATGCATCCATCTATATATTTCACGTGATGCATATATATAGTGACCTTAATAGAATAATAAAACAAATCCATTAGGTTTTATGAATTTAAAAACTAAAAAAGTTCACTATCATTCTTACACTTAACTATTGGGTCCATGAAACATTATTCTCCATTCTTGGATTTTATGAAACATTATTTTCCATTCTTGGGTTTTATGAATCATTATTCTTCATTCTTGGGCTTTATGAATCATTATATTATAAGCTAACCTGTAGCATGTCGGTAACTTGCCGTATGGATGTTGAGGGAGCCAGAGATACACGGGACCCTAGTTCAACGAAGTAGAAAGGGAACGAAGGAGAAGAGGAAGATGACCGTTGCTCAACCCAAACTCTAGAGGGAGATAAGGAAGAGAAAACTAAGAGAGAGAGAGAGAGCAAAATACAGATTCATTCTTTGCTTACCATTCCTCTAAGCCCAAAGGGCCTTTAAATAAAAATTTCACGACTTAATGAGATGGATTGTAAATAAGTCTAAACATAAAAGAAAATACCCAAAAACATTAACGACTCAAAGCGACACATAAGACATGATACGACAAGATGCTACATGCAATGATGCAAACATAAAAAACGAATATACGAAATTCCTAACAACTCTATAGAGCGATTTAATAAAACATGCATAAAAGTAACCAAGAATGTGTAGTGAGCCCATAACATCCCACCCGTCCTTCAACTTGAGCACGCCCTCAAGCTCAGGATTGACCATCTGGTTCTTTAATTTCTCACCAGAATAGCTCTTTCTAGCGTGTTGTTGGAATTGGGGTTGCATTGAGAGGGACGCCTTCATCGTGTTCACTGATGATGCAAATTATGATGTTGTTAGAGAGTCGTTGCTTGTGGAGATGAATCAACGGACTTCGGTGGGATGGCTGGGTATCTGAGGATTAAGGACTGCAAGGGTTAAATGCGACAATGGTGCTTGCTGAGGGAGACTGCGGGCAGATGGGCAGTAATGCTTGAAGTTGGGGCAAGGGTGCTTGATGGTGGCAGATGATTGAGGACGACCGAGGAGCCTGCGTAATGGGAACCATGGTGATCGGGGGCGGTAGTACTGGTTGTCGAACAATTGCCTGAAGGAATGACTCAAGAGTGGCTTGCGGGACATGTGGCTTGGAGCTTGAAGTCGGCAGAATCTATGGATGGAGAGATGTGTACTGGATGTAGACGACACGAGCTGATAGAAGTGCAACGAGGGTGGCTGGCTGTGGGCCGAGCTCAGCTTCAGATTGCGTCATGGGCTTCAGATTGCGTAATGGGCGTCAGGGAAGTTGTCTGCACCGCTTGAAGGCCATTGACTCTGGCGATGAGAGTGGCAAAAACTTCTTGTGTTGTCGCGTGAGAGGCGACTAGGTCCCTTGTAGTCTTCTTGAATGCTGTCATGACCTTCAAATATTTTTATCTGGCAATCACATGCTACGAGGCCCGAAGGATTGAAAGAAAGCTCGGTTGCACTACAGTAACATCGTCGCGGATTATGTGCGCCTCAACGAGGTAGTACCGCCTCATACACCATGGAGACTTATGGTATGGTGAAGTTGTCAATTGTTTAATCAATGCTTTAATTTAAGAAAAGACTAAATCAAATGAATTAATAATTAAAGGGACTTCCCATTTCTGCTAGGCACAAGCTTGCAGATGTCGGATGTCGGACTCATGTCGGTTTGAGTTTTTTATGTCGGATGTCGGATTGCGGGGGATATATCGGGGACATTTCAAAATGTCGGATTGTAATATTATATGTATATATATTATATATCATAATATTTTATTAATTAGATGATATTTATTTTATTTAATGAAGTATACACTAAAATTCATATTAGAAAATGAAACTACTAACAAGTGTTTAATCAATTTGTAATAAATAATAAATGTTGCATACTTTCAAAATGTCGAAGTGTAACCAAAGGAGAGCTGCGAAGAAGACGAGAGCCAGAAGCGGAGATTAGGGGAAGCGAAGAAGATGAGAGCCCAGAGCGTCGTGAGGAGGACGCGAGGGAGATGAGGAGTCGTCGTGAGGGGCAAACATAGTATAACTATATAAGTATATAATAAAAACTGATTTAATTATAAAATTTAATAAAATAACTTATTAATTTCTACTGGCCGCCATAACCCGCCATAACCCGCCATAACCCGCCATAACCCGCCATAACGGGCCGACATGTCCGACATGTCAGCCGCCATACTGGAAAACGCCATTTTTCTCATTTGTGTCGCTAACGTTGCGATTTCCCCTCAAAAATGACATGTCGGCCGACATGTCGGACATGTCGGCCGACATCTACAAGCTGCCTAGGCACAAGGCTCGATGCATAGGAAACAGAGAAAGGGCGCAAGAAATGGCGTAAGAGAGCATTTGTTGTCATGGTCGTGATTGGGGGGCATACTTACAGTTAGCTCTATTCGATAGGGATAATCATGCATGCTCAAAACCCGAAGATGCACTGGGCTTGAAATCCTCGTCTGGGCTCGATAACGATGGGGAGATGGAAACAACTCATTGTTGATTCAGTGGGACTCGAAATAGAGATCCATTGGATGCCCGATTTTACTAGGAGCGTAAGGAAACGGGAGAATGCCCCTTTGCGATAGGATGGCAGTAATGAGGTTGATCGTACATGGGTCATACAAATGAGGGCAATGGTTGCGAGTGGCACTGTGGTCGCTTGATGCATTGCTACTGATGTTGGTAATCGAAATCCCATCGTTGGTCGCATGATGCATTGATGGAGGCTTCTGCAAAACAACACGTGGCCGGGTGAACTACTGGTTTGAATGGGGGGACCGAGATGGCTCATGGGGACTGAATCAACGAACCACTGCTATCGCACAATTGATTTTGTTTTGACTTGCTGATTGTTGGGCTGTCTTTCCGTGAAAATTGATTCACCTAAGGACACATTTCCTTTCTCTGTTTAGCGGAGGTGGAGAGGAATCAATGAGTTCTGATACCAAGTTGTGACATGCTAACTCATAACGAGTTAGTAACTTGCCCGATGGATGATGAGGGAAGCAGAGTTACATGAGAGCCGAGCTCAACTTGAGTAGAAAGGGGACGAAAGAGGGAAGAGGGGAGTCTTGCTCAACCCAGACCTTAGAGAGAGGATGAAAGAGATAGAGATATATAGAGAGAGAGAGTAAGGGAGCAATATGAGATTCATTCATTGCTTACCATTCTTCTAGCCCACTGGGATTTTGAATAGAAGTTACATGACCAAATGACATGTACCTTAAATACGTTCAAACAAAAAAACAAAAGACCCATAGACACTGATACAAATATAAAAAATGAAGACGCGACATTCTTAGCAACTTCAATTAACAATTTAATAATATTTATATAAAAGTAACCAATAATGGGTAGTCGGCCCATAACACATTATTCTCCATTCATTTTGGTAACTGCTATTTGTGGCGTTGAATGTGCTTGCTTAGATCTTTTTGCGTTATTTCAATTATTTGTTATATTTGGTCCAGGCCTTTTCCTTCCCATCCCTTTCACATTAATTATATCAACCTGTTCTATTTATATTATCTTTCAACTTTGTTTTACATCCACCTAAACCTATTTCTACTTCTGTAGGTATGACAGGGAAGAACATAATACAATGTTTGATGCAGATAGTGCATCACTGTTCCAGGGAGATGATATTTCTTTTCAGAAGAAAGAGACTGAGCTGGCAAAACGACTGGTAAATATTTTGTTTATCATCATTTCTCCTTGAATTGCCTCTTATTATGTGCAGTGGTCAAGCATTAATTAACATATTATAGACAATTTACTTGTACCGCTGTATAGTATTCTTGATGCACTCATAGTTGCACCCAATGGGATGAATACAATGCAAAATAATTATAGATGTAAATTAAATTAAAGAGACATTATATTCAACAAAGTAAATTTGGAGTGCAACTTGCAACAAATTAGAAATTTAATTTCATTTAGCGGTGCAAAACATTCGACGACGGACAATCCTGCAACAATCAATATGAACCAAAATAGCAAATTAATTGTTCGTGATAAAACCAATTTTGTAGGAAAAGAAAACAACTAAATTTCCCTTAGGAATTAGGTTACAGACTCTAACTAGACAGAGACGAATCAAAAGATTAAGTTCTCACATAATATGAAAGGTAGGGCAGGATGGTCGGAGGAATGTCTGGTGGTAGACAAGAGACTCCTCCCGCAAATGGTGTAACTTGTAAGGGAGGCGACTACTTGTGTTAGGTGCTAGGGTTGGAGAAGAGGAGGAGAGGGAGGGGGAGAGGAGGAAGAAGAGAGAAGAATTTAGCACCTAGGGCTTCTCCAAAAGCGATCTTACTCCAAGATAATCCAAATGAGATAGACACATAAGCTTATATAGTGCCTAGTTCCAAGAAATGCAAGGGCAAACGGTAAATAACCTACGACTCGAAATATGAATGCGATAATAAAATATAAAGTTGACGGGTGCGCTATGCCCGTGTGATGCTAATGGCGAATGTTTGTCGTCGTATTGGGATCCTTGTCGTCGTCGCCTCCGTCCCAACGTCAATATATGCGCCGTCTCCTAGTCTCTTTGTTCCTCGCTCTCTTCCGTATTCTTAACAATACTGCCCCCTCAAAAATTAGCCTTGTCCTCAAGACAGAAGAAACTCCCTAGACGCCCTCCAGCTGGAGTGGTGGAGGAGATACCGGGCGGGTCGGCTCGATGTTGTGGCACTGGTAGGCAACAAAGTCCACTGCCGTTGACTGTTGAGGAGGATGAAGGGACACTGCCGTCTGGTGATGGGGAGCCTCTCTTGCCAAGAAGAAAGAGACTCCCGCTCGAGGAAAGCACATCGTCATGCAATCCCAGTTGACATACACGTAATCGAGGGTACGAATCCACACGACGCCGAGTATGACATCAATGACACTGAGCTCAAATGAGTAAAAATCTTTGCGTAGAGGGAAGTGGCCAACAATCATGTGCAGGTTCGTACAGAGGCCCCCAGTGATTTTGCAGCAACCGTCGCCCAAGCAAACAATGAAGTGAGGGGTAGGAGACCGGCGAATGTCGAGTTGTGTCTCCAGGTGCTGGGAGATGAAATTATGACTGGCCCCATTGTCAATCATCACCGTCAGGGAAGTGCCATGCATGGATCCAGAGAGCTTCATAATATGGGGGCCAGAGGTGCCGCCAACCGCAGAGCATAGAAGGTCTAGACAATGCAGTCGCGCGTGGTGTGCCATTGCAGGTAGCGAGTCATCACCCTCCAGGGCATTGAAATCCCCAAGGGTGATCTCGGGGCCCTCCTCGCCAATGGTGATGCGGAGCTCCTTTAGAGGACAATCATGAATCGGGGAGTAAAGCTGTTTACAGTGGAAATAGAGGCCTTTAGCGCGAAGATCGTGATACTCCTGGTTGGTCATCTGAGGGCCGTTCGACAGGCAGGGCTTTCGGGGAGGTGGTCCGAGACGCGGGGGAGCCGCAGTATGCACCTTGTGTGGCGGTTGGAAGGGTGTTGGAGGGTAGGCAATCGACCGGGGCGTAGAACTCCCGGTGGCTGTCCAGTGTCGATGACGGTGACATTGAAGTCCGCTTCCACCAGGTGGTGGGTGCGAAGGCAGGACTGAATTTGGGGAAGGAGCTCCTGCATACCAAGTAATGATCTGGCGGTAGGTCAAGAACATGCATCGCCAAGTCAATGAACTCATCGATGTAGTCGCCAAGGAGGCCCGATTGTCGGACACCACACAAATGTTTTATTGCCATACAGGAATATCGGACATTGTAGCGGAGGATAATGTCTTGTTGGAGTTGCGACCAAGAGAGTGAATGGTGTTCTGTCGCAGCCATCAGACTCATTGGAGGACCGACCCCTGCATGCCGTTGAGAGCCGTTGCAACCTTTTGCGGCTTCAGAGTTAGATGAAGGTTGAAGAATTGTTCCGCACGAGCAATCCACCCTACGTGATCAGTGCGTTGAAGGAGAGAACGTCGAAAGAGCGGTGGGTTAGAGGTAGCCGGCGGCTGGTGGGACCGAGTCGCGGGGGAGTTCTGGAAGCTCACCGAAAACCAAGGGGGATTTCACATTGGAGGCCGAGGAGTTCCCGGGCGGCCAGCGATGAGGGCATCGAACTTCGCATCCAGCTGCTGCATTAGGGCTTGGAGGGAAGCAATGGAGGCCTCGTGGCGTCGAGGCGGTGGTAGATGGTCGGATCTCTAGGAGGTTGAGGTGCAGTGGTGCGGCATGGAACGAAGTAGTGGGGGCATGCACGTGGGAGAATGGCCGACTTAGGGAAGGAGTCGCGAGTTGGAAGAAGTTCAATGCGCAAGACATACATTCACTGCAGAGGTTGCCAGAGTGGATCGGGGAAGACGCGATTGTGAAGGACACAATGTGTCGTTGCAAAAGCGGCGTTGTCGTCATTGATGTTGTATCATGAATCCATTAATTTTTGATTCCATGTATAAAACTATTGATTTAAATACCTATGGCCATGTGGTCTATAAAATAACTTCATTCAAAATTTTGAATGAAATTAGTATTTATAGCGCTTACTTTCATTTTAGACTCATTTAGTTCGTGATGTAGCATTTTCTTGTGAACTATAACCAATTCACCCCGATCATGTGGTTTCGACATGCTTAAGAAGATTCACCATCATACATGCAAAGATTTTTACAAAACAACATTTATTTAGTCATAATTAATCTAACTTAATATTCATAATATACTGTAATCACTCAAACTCTAATTGTCCAAGTTTTACATCTTAAATTTATTTATCCGTTTTAATATTATTTTTATTAAATCTATAAAACGAATAATAATATTGAGCAGTTAAAGATTTAGAGAACGGACACACATGTTTGTCCTTGTGTTGCTACTAATCCTAGAAGGTAACTAAACAATCATAAACTCTGATTACTCGGAGCATGCCACACATACTGTTGCACCACCATTTCTATGGATTACTAAAATCGATTGAAAATCTAAGAAGAGTACACCGAGAACAAAATAAAATATGAAATTCAGTGTACGAGTTATCCTTATATTCACCATAATAGTGAAAAGAAAGGCGAACTTAGAACCAAAATAGCTCTTGTTTCCTTGCAGATAATTTTCCTTAGTAATAATAATGATATTAAGGAATACATTAAACATGGGAGTTCCAAAAAACATCTCCTTGTTGCTCAATCCATGTATGGATGCAGCTATCCAAAAGACGAAAGGTGTTTGAACTGTAGCGTGTAGTTTATGAACTATAGCGTGCAGTTTTTGTAGAAGCCGCGCAGATCTACGCATCCGGAAGGCGCGCGAGTGGCGAGCGGAAGCACAGAGCTGGCGAGCCGACGAGCAGTCGGGCAGCGGAAATGCAGACGACACGGGATGGATCGATCCGGAGTAGGATCACGCGAGAGAGTCGTGGAGCAGACATGGAAGCAACTGGTAGGTCTTCGGGCGACGGAAACTATGGTCGGAAGAGCGGTAGGTCAGACCTAATGTTTGGTGCGAGGGTTAGAGAAGAGGAGGGGAGGGAGGATGAGAGGGAGGAGGAGAGGAGGAGGAAGAAGAGAGAAGAATTCAGCTCCTCGGGCTCCTCCAAAAGTGATCTTACTCCAAGATAATCCAAATGAGATGCACACATAAGCTTATATAGTGCCTAGTTCCGAGACACGCAAGGGCAAACGGTAAATGTCACATGAACCAAAATACAAATGCGATGATAACATGTAAAGCTGACGGGTGTGCTATGCCCGTGTGCGAAAATGGCGAACGTCCATCGTCGTGTTGGGATCTGTGTCATCCTCGCCTCGGTCTCGATGTCGACATATGCAGTTGAATTAAATGTTTAGAAAGTTCACATTCATTACAGACAAAATGGCTCAGAGGGCTTGCAAACATAGGAAATACCTTGAGAAGATAGCTGACAGAGGGATGTACGAGACATTGATGCCATCGATGCACATCCACAGGAGATGGACAAGGAGAACTGGAGAGAGCTGGAGTGGTACTGGAAAGAGATTGAGTGGGAGGATGATCCAAGATGTACAACCCCCCGTAGTTCTTACCACTGCCAATGCGCTGCTTCGTGACCAGATCATGAAAAACACAACCATCAGGAGAGAAAGTGGCAGAACAGTTTAATGATACAGTCAAACGACCAATAAATAACAAATTTCGAGAAAAAGAAGGAACATGCAACACGGAGGTGAGGGGCATGGTAAAGGAGACGACGATGGTCCCCTTGCCAGCAATTGGGGAGAGTGATCCATTGGAGGTGACAACCTTATCACGCCATGAGAGGGGGGTTTAAAAGGTAAAACCTGACGATGTTCCTGTCATGTGATATGTCGCCCCAGTCAATAATCCACTCAGATGAGGGATTGAGGGTGCGGAGGCTGACCGGGCGCTGGGAGGACCAGCAGTGGTGAAGGCAGTAGTAGGTGAAGAAACTTGAGTGTGCATGAGGTGGCACAAAACACCCAGTTCTGCTGTGGAAAGACTGTCAGAGGGAAGCAGACCAAGAGCAACTTCGTAGTATGAGCAGCAGGAGGAGTGGGTGGTCGAGAGGGACCACGACCGTGGCCACGACCACGAGAACTCACAGGTCATAGGATTGTAACCTATCTCTGATACCAAGTCAGGTTGAGAAAAAATGAGCCATTATTCCAAGGGGACGCCCCCTATATATATCACGGGAGTGATCCCAAATAAGTGAAAAATAAATGTAAAAAATATGTGCCTTTTATAATAAGATATAAATATAATTCAATTTATGCGCTGTGTCCTAGTCTCCTCTTCCCTCGCCCTCTTCCATATTCGTAACAACTTGCAAGGAGGACGACGCAGTGACAAAGTAGAAGAGGTATGGTGGCGTCGAAATCTGTGGAGAGATGGAGGAAGAAGATTACTTAGAGGAAGTGGGGGGATGGAGAAAGAGAGAACCCATGGGTCCTAAGAACAGGCGGCTGCACGTGAAAGTAGAGTAGGGTTTTTAGTTTCTTCTTTTTTCCCTGAATTCATGCCTATATAACGTGTAAGAGAAATCAACAAGCATTAGAAAATGGAATCATCGATATTCATTCAATCCTTATTCTCTCGAATCAGATAATCAAAAAATTGAAAGAAATTACTTGACCTTATCTAGGTGTGACCCTTTCTTATTGATTTCCACAATGAAGCTTAATAAAGATTGGTTGACTGATCTTTTAAAAAGTAAACAATCGTATGTTTTTTTTTATTTCTCGCTGTTTTCTTTTCCTTCTTCTATTTTTTATAAGAAAATTTAAAATGGGAATAAAAGATGTGTAGGTTCAAAATTATGGCTAAGACTTAGAGAGGATTTGGAAAACGAATTTAGTTCGATTCAACCGAATTATAGGATTACGCCTCCGACTAACCTATAGTAAAAAATAAGACCTAGATAATTGTATCATATGGAATAAACAACATATCAATACATAAAAAGATTGCAGGAAAATAAATGCGCGAAACAAATGCGCAAATAAAAAACAATGTTTGACATGAATAAAGTAAAATATAATGCATAAAGTAAACTTTAGTGTCACATGCGTTCGTCGTCCGGGGGGGGGGGGGTTGTCCACTTCATGTGAGAGATATAACGGGAGCCAGGCTCGACCGACCTTTCCTCGACCTAGCCCTTCACAATGGTGGGAGATACAGCGGGAGCCGGGCTCGACTGAGAGAGGAGGGAAGAGGGGATCCTTGCTCAACCCTAGCCCTAGCCAAGAAGACGAGGGGAGAAGGAGAAGATTCAAGATAGAGGATTACTGTTTAATTTCTCATAACAAAAAGTACCAAATATGCCCCTCGCTCGGGCTACATAAAGCATGAAAAATAAAGCGCCCGGAAATAAGAGAATAACAGTGCACGACAACTAAAGATGCAATGTACTAGAAGATACACATCCTCCTGAACTCGCATCGTCACCCCCTGCGTGGGCCCATAACATCTCCCCACCTCAGATCAAGCTTTTACTTATCCTCGTCATTCGAGGGGTCGTCCACTTCGAGCCAAAAAGGCGCTTGCACATGTGTCTGCCTAAATATGGTTCATTACAGTTGAAATAAAGGCCCTGTACACGGCGTTGTGCCATCTCTGCTCGTGATAGTCTCTTGATGGCAGGGGTGTTGCTGGATTCCTTACCCCTAAGTGAGGTGGATAGACTGCTAGAACGAGGAGTGTGTGTGTCTCACGCCGACTGCCCCCGTACCCGCCGTATTGGCTGCCAGCTGGGGGTGTCCATGAAAAGACGCTTCTCACAAATGCGGGCGAGGCTCATGGCCGTGGTAAGGTCCTGCGAGGCTTGGAACTCCACATTGAGGCGCAAGCGGTCGTGCATGCTGGTAGTTAAGATAGACACATGACGCTTTGACAAGATAGAAGGAACACGAGCAAGTAACATTTGAAAGCTCTCCAAGTGATCAACCACAGATCCAGATTGCTTGAGATTGACAACCTCCGCCAAGGGATTGCTGCCGAGAGGCTTCCCAAAACGCTGACTGCAGACGTGCTTGAAGGTGACCCAAGTCAAAGTCGGGGGTCTCTCGTGCCAGTTGGCCATACCATAGCTGTGATGAGCCCACGAGGTGGAAGGAAGCCAACCCGATCCAATCGTCCCATGGTGTGAGTTGGTTGGCGAAAAAATGCTCACAACATGTGAGCCATGCCAGACGATCGCTCTTGCCGCCAAAGAGTGGAAAATCTAACTTTACATAACGCGAGACACTGCCTCTTGTGGACGAAGTGCATGTGACTCGGAAAGCACGACTGGTGTACCCCTGTTGGAACTCGTCACGAGGTGGGGGATGGATGGTATGTTCCCTGTAGGGGAAGCCCCTTTAAGCGGCTAGTCAAAGCCGTGATCGAGGCTTGTTGTTGAACTTGAATAGCCATCAGTTGTTGCATGGTCTCCATGATGCGCGCGAGGTTAAGACCGCCCTCTTCCATGGTTGAAGGAGATATGTGGGGGCTGTCCAAAGGTGGAAGAAGTGGGGGCAGCGGGCTGGAAGCCCTGATGATACTGATTGGGCACGCGACTGGGCGTGGAAGCAACATATCACTGGTGCGGGAGGGCTAGGAGGCCCATCAGAGGTAGGTGAGAGCGGTTCGGCGGGCTGTAGGCAAACTGGGAAGAGCTGAGAAGAGGCGAGCTGGTCGATCAAGCAACCGCGTCACTATTTGGCCGGAAGGGTATAACAAAAAGTACCAAATATGCCCCTCACCCGGCCTATATAAAGCATGAGATATAAAGCACACAAAAATAAGAAGAGAATAACAATGCGCAACATATAATGATACAATGTACTAAAAGATACACATCCTCCCAGACACGCGTCATCACCACGTGCGTGGGCCCATAACACAATTCTTCTTTTTAAAGTTATGCATTTTCTTGACATTATCTTCATTTTTCTATGAGCTTGTTCCGGTATGTAGAATCTCGAACTAAAATAGTTATCAAGAGGTTTTATGCATATTGCTCATCTTATTATTTAAGGTAAGGACTTCTTATCTAGACTAGGTAGGTTAATATCTGCACACCAACCAACCAACTATTGTGCACAAATGTGTCCAGCAATATTAGCACTTTGAAGCCATATTTAGCATCTAAAACAGTCCAAAGCAAGAAATGTATGACTGATACATAATTTACATAAGTGTTGCCCAATTACTATGATGAACAATCATTATAACTTTCATACTTCCATCATGCATACCAAATTTATTCCTATAGCATCAAATAGTTCACTAAAATGATCAATGCATAGTGCAATACAAGGTGCAAACATATGTGCTAGTATGAAGTTCAAATTTTATTTATATAGAGAAGAGACTAATGTTTGGAGCACGGTTTTACCAATCCACAATGTTCGGAAGTGACATTTTCCCGTTCTTAGTGTATGATGGTAAAAATTATCTCAGCCATCAGCGGTGGTATTCCGGTCATCGAACTGTGTTTCATGTGCACAGTGTCCAACAATGACAGTTACTTCCGGCTGCCACATGCTCTCCTCCCGTGCAAAAACAATTTATATTTATATTTAATTATTATATTTTCCATATTTTATATTATTTTATTAATTACTTTTAATTCCTTTTTTGGGGAGGGATTTCAATGCGAATTAGTTGAGATGGATGAAGCAAAACATGAAATCCAAAATGTTGATACCAAAGAAGGTTTTCTTTTTTAAATATATAGTTTGAGCATTTCTGTGCGATTCAAGATACTTGATTTTCTTCCAATAACTTTGTAAGCAATTGATGTCCAACTAAAAGATCAATACCTGGCTAATTGTCATATACAAATGGAATAGTATTAATTTTTTTTATTGTTGGGTGGTGAATTTATATGCTTTTAATGGACTATACCCTTTTAATTAAATATCTTAGCCATCGACAAGTATCATTGGAGCAATATGTCATGATTCTGTAAGGGTTTTCGCCATCAATAAGAGATAGAGAACTAGAAGTTTAATGAAAGGATTGATCTTGTTCAATTGTCAAAGGATGATGATTCTAACATTGATACTTGCTTCTTGCAGTCCCGAAAGGATGGAAGTTTGATGACTCTTGCACAGAGTAAAAAGCTATCGCAATTGACTGCTGATAATGCTCAATGGGAGGACCGCCAACTTTTGAGGTCTGGTGCAGTAAGAGGAACAGAAGTTCAGATGGAGTTTGAGGACGAGGATGAACGGAAGATTATTCTTCTTGTTCACGGTAAGTGTCCGTGGAATTAGATTTATATACTTAGACTCTTCTTCGGGGGAGTTCTCAACTATTTAAAATTAACCGAATATCAATACGAATGAAACATTATTTTATTTACTGGTGATGAATCGTAGATCCTAATTTTAGGTTTTGATCAAACATGACTGTATCTATGCTCATGAGACCGTTTTGTGATTTTCTAGGCGTGAAGTTTAGGGAAAAGATGGAAGCTAATTTTATTTTGGATCAAGCGGGTTGAATAATTATTGTAATTTTGATCACATATTGATAATTTTACTGTCATGAAACTTAGATGGAGAGCAATCATACTCAGACTATTAAAGCAAGTTTGTATGGAATATTTAATTTAAAATTAAAACTACTTTATTTAAATATTTTTGAGGGTATACCTAAATTTATTTTAATAGGAACATTTTTTATCTCTTTTAGTATGCTTATATTTTCTTATATGCATTAATTCATATTATGCCTATATATGTGTATGTATTTGTGCATGTCTTTGTATATGATTATCTATCTCCTTTTAGATGAATTTTAGTTTATGTTGCCGATAATCTATGGTCTAAGGTTTTCTACTACATAATCATGATGTATACATGCAAGTACATGCATATTCACATTTCTGTGCTCTTAGTTTAAAAATGCAGCAAATAAAATAGCCAGAAAACCATAGAAATAGCCAGAAGAATATCAACAACTCAAAATTACTGCAAATGATCAGCCACTGTGGGTAGCTAGTCAGTATCATGTTGCAGGAAATTTAGATGAGCTGCAGAAGCATAATGAACAACATATTTCAATTTGTAGAAAACAGATTCTATTGAAAGTTAAGCCTCAGGTGTATCAGAGCTATTTTTACTTCAGACCACATAAGTCAGTCAGAACCAGCCTTAAGTGTAAACCGCCAATCAAAAGCATATATTGAACCAGATAATGTGATTCCCGGAGAATTTGTTAATCTGAGATCATCTGTTACGGACACCGACGAGGCGGGAGAAGACGAAGGGCGTCCGCCTGTGTGGTGAGTGTATCGATGTTGCGAGCATCGGGCCAGTAATGTGTCGGCTTAGCCGAACGCATTTGGTTTCTTTTCGAATCTCTATTATGTACATGAGCACGACACTTATATAAGCCGATAGCTAGTGTATTTTGGGCATCTTGAATTTGGAATGAAAAATTGGGACTTATCTCTTCTATTTCTCCTAATTTCTCCTCTCCCTCTCCCTCTCTTTTCACCCTCCTAACAATTTGGTCCGACCTAGCCTCCTTCAGGCCGCAGTTTCTGTCGCTTGAAGCGTACCCACCCGCGCTCTCAGATCTCAATCTCGATCGCTCCCGTCGTTCGTGCTCTCCGTCGCACGTTATTCCCTGATCGATCGTTCCACTGCCGGATCCACCCAATACACCCCCGTCCAGCAAGTGCGTTGCTGCTCGACGCTCTCCCGCATCGCATCGACTCCGTCGACCACAACGACGTCCAGATCTGCGCCCAGTCCAGCGTTCCGATTGGCGGCTCCTTGCCGATCGGCTGTTCAGATCGCCGTTCAACTCCCTAGGCATTTTCGTCCGCCCTCCAGCATTCCTCGCCTGGAGTGCATGCCACCTCAGCTATGCTCGATGTCTCACTTCGACACACCGTCCCATACTCCTTCCATGGATCCGACCATCCTTCGTCGTCTGGACGGTCACGACGATGCCATTACGTATCTACAGGCCTTCATGTTACGCATGGACGCGAAACTCGATACCATCATGGCCGTCAGCCCCGGCGCGTCCACAACTTCCAACATGGACTCTCTGTCTCTCCTCGTACCCCCCGAACCCGTACAAGGACCCAGCCCCTTCGGCCGCAGTTTTCTCCTAGGGACCTCGCTCCTTCGATGTTCTCTCCTTCAGTGGCACCGATCCAATGGGATGGACCCGAGCTGAACAGTTCTTTGATATCCAGCAGATCTCGGAACCACAGAAGGGCGGCACAACCCTGATTGGCATGGAGGGCTCCGCTCTCCGCTGGGTGCGATGGCTACATCAATCCAAGCCGACCATGTCTTGGTCAAATCTCCAACAGGAGCTCATCCGCCGTTATGACACTCGTTACTCGGGCTCCGCGGTGCAGCGTCTTTGCGGCGTCCGCCAGACGGGATCCCTTGACAATTACATTGATGAGTTCATTGCCCTCGCTACGCATGTGTCGGGGCTTCCGCCGAACCACAACCTCAGCTTTTTCATGCATGGACTTCTTCCACACATTCATGATTTGATCCGCACCCACCACCCGTCGTCGATTGTTGAGGCCATGAATCTTGCCCGCTTGGTCGAAGCGGATTTCCAGGCTCAGCCTATGGACACGGGCAGACCACCCACCGTGCTTCTGTCGCGCCCAGTCAACCGCCCTGCAACGGCTTACCGTCTTCCACAGTTGGAACTACCCACGGCCCCCGGTCACGCCGCGCTTCCGCCACGTCTTCCTAGATCGATGTCCCACCCCAGGATCTCCAATCAGGAATACCACGATCTGCGTACCAAGGGTCTGTGTTTTCGCTGCAAACAACTCTACTCTCCGACCCACGAATGCCCGTTGAAGGACCTTCAGATCCTCATTGGCGAGGAGGAACCGAGATTACTCTTGGCGATTTTGAGGCCCTTGAGATGGACACGCCGGCCGAGGACCCCCCAACTGCCACCTTCCACCGATTGGACCTTCCTCTGTTCGCCATCAGTGGGTTCTCGGGCCCTCAGACGATGAAGCTTCGGGGGATGCTTCAGGGGCTCCCTGTGGTTGTGATCATTGTTAGCGGGGCGAGCCACAACTTTATTTCCCAGCGTTTGGTGGACCGTATGGCGTTGCCTGTGCAGACCGCAGACGCTTCTGGGTGTGCTTAGGGCATGGTCTGCGTCGGGCAACCGGGGGCCTTTGCTCGGCTCTCACTCTCACAGTTGGCCACTCCCCTTTTCAGGCGGACTTTTACTCTTTCTCTCTGGGTGGGGTGGACATCATTCTCTGGGTAGCGTGGCTCCGTACCCTTGGTGATGTCAACGTGAATTGGGACCGCATGACCATGCGCTTCCTCCGAGAGAGGATGCCTTGCTTGCTCGAAGGCGATTCAGCTTTACCTCTCCAATCTGTCTCCCTACGGTCCCTTCAGAAATCCACCGATGTGAATTGGGTGGCTTCCTTATGGCACGTGGCGGAGTAGAAGGCCCCCGTTCCCCGACTTCCCCCGCACTGCATGTTATTTTCGACCTTTTTCTGAATGTCGTCGCTAACACGACACACCTTCCCCATCCAGGCCGATCGATCACCGCATCTCCTTGCAAGGGGGTGTTTCCTCCATATCAGTTCGACCGTACCGATACGGCCATGCGCAGAAGGATGAGATCGAGACACTGGTCAGTGATATGCTAGCCGCGTACATCATTCACCCCAACGCTAGTCCCTTTTCTAGCCCCGTCCTCCTGGTCTGCAAGAAAAATGGCAGTTGGCGCTTCTGCGTGGACTACCGGGAACTCAATAAGGTCACGATTCCAAACAAATATCATATTCCGGTCATTCAGGAGTTACTGGACGAATTACGCGGGGCCGTCTATTTCTCAAAATTGGACCTTCGCACGGGTTACTATCAGATTCGGGTCAGGGAGGAGGATGTCCTCAAAACGGCTTTCTGCACGCACGATGACCACTATGAGTTCCTGGTCATGCCCTTTGGCTTGACGAATGCTCCCGCCACTTTTCAGGCCACCATGAACGATCTATTCCGACTGGCCCTGCTTAGGTATATCTTGATTTTTTTCGATGACATCCTGTTTTACAGCTCATCTTGGCAGGACCATCTGGATCATATTCGGGCGACTCTCGCTACTCTCCGGGAGCACTCCTTTCAGGTGAACCCCAAGAAGTGCGTTTTCGGTTAGACCGAAATTAGCTACTTGGGGCACACCATCTCCGCACACGGCGTGGCTATGGACCCGGACATGGTTCAGGCCATCCTTTAGTGGTCCGCACCTCAATCACTCCGCAATGTTCGCGGATTCTTGGTTCTCACTGGGTACTATCGCTGGTTCATCAGAAACTATGACAAGATTGCCAAGCCACTCTCCAGCATGTTGAAAAAGGCAGAGACCGGCAGTTTTCAGTGGACACCGGCAACGACCATGGCCTTCCTTACCCTGCAACATGCTCTGAGCACCACCCCCCGTGTTAGCTATGCCCGACTTCTTATAGCCGTTCATGGTTTAGTGCGACACGTCTGGCTCGGGTGGAGGTGCAGTATTGATTCAAGCGGAACAACCCATCACCTACTTCAACCTTATGTCCGCTGCCACCGTGCGTCCCCGCTCCGCTTACGAGTCCGAGCTGATAACCTTGGTTCTTGCAGTCCAGCACTGGCGCCCCTACTTGCTGGGCCGCCACTTCACAGTCCAGACTGATCACCATAGCCTGCGCTACCTCCTCCATCAGAAGATTGGGACGCTAGCTCAACAAGTTTGGGAAGCCAAACTTTTGGGCTACGACTTTTCGATCGAGTTTTGAGCCAGGTCTTCCAACCGGGCGGCCGACGCTCTCTCTCGACACCTACAGACTGCGAGCTTGACTGCCATTTCCAGACCAGTTTGGTAGGATGCTTCGCTTCTTTAGCGCGAGGTGGCGGCTGACCCCGTTCTACAGCCGCTTATGGAGGCCTTATGGGCTGATGCCACTGCCCGCCCGCCTTATCGCCTTTTGGGCGAGCGTCTCTACTACCATGACTGTCTGGTACTCTCCGCCTCATCCAAGATGATTCCCCTCCTGCTAGCCGAGTTCCACGCAACCCCATAAGGGGGTCACACCGGCGCTTTCAGGACGTACCGTCGCCTTGCAGCTTCGCTCTACTGACCAGGGATGTTTGGACAGGTCAAGGCGTTCGCCGCCGCCTGTCTTCCGTGCCAACGCGCCAAGTACGAGGCCACGTTTTCTGGGGGCCTCCTTCAGCTGCTCCCTATTCCGACCCATATTTGGGATGACATATCCATGGACTTCATCTCCAGGCTCCTCTTCCAAGACATGGGATTGCATCTTAGTGGTCGTGGATCGCCTTTCCAAATATGCACACTTTATTCCCCTCCGCCATCCATTCATAGCCCCAGGGGTGGCCGCAACATTCATTGACTGTGTGGTCTGTCTACATTTCGCTTAATCGTGAGCGACCGCTACCCCCTTTTTTTGAGCTCGTTCTGGCAGGCGTTCAAGATGCAGGGCACACAACTCCGGATGAGTACAACATACCACCCGCAGACGGACGGACAGTCCGAGGTCATGAATCGTTGTTTGGAGACCTATCTGAGGTGCTTCATGTGCGACCACCCGCGCGCATTGGCGGAATGACTTTCTCCGGAATTCGAGTACTCTTTCAACACGTCCTTCCATTCCAGCTCCGACACGACACCGTTCGAGGCAGTCTACGGTAGACCTCCGCCCTCCATCACACGTGCTATTCCCGGCGAATGCACCGTGGCCGGCCTCCTCCGCGACCGAGATTACATACTCCTTCAGCTTCGCCATCACCTCCAGCGCATCCAAGAAAGGATAGCGGCCTCGGCCAACCACCATCGCCGAGACATCCAATTCACAGAGGGTGACGCGGTGTTTGTCAAGCTTCAACCGCACCGCTAGGTTACAGTGATCCCGAAGGCCCACTCCAAGCTGGCGGCCAAGTTTTACGATCCTTTTAAGATTCTCGCCCGGGTCGGCACTCAGGCGTACGCCTCCCTTCGGGGAGCTGCATTCACCCAGTGTTTCATGTCTCGCAGCTCAAGCGAGTGATCAGAGACCACCCAGTCGAGGCAGCACTTCCCCCACCTGCACCTAGCACCACACCATCGGTGTTCCTGCCCCAGTATATCTCGGACACGCATATGATCCTCTGCGCGGAGCGGCCGGTCGAGCATGTCTTAGTGGTTTGGCAGGATTGCCCACCATCAAAGGCTACATGAGTGGATCGATCGGACTTGCGCCACCAGTTTCTAGAGTTTTGCCTTGAGGACAAGACAAATTTCCAAGCGGGCGGTATTGTTACGGACACCGACGAGGCGTGAGAAGGCGAAGGGTGCCCGCCAGTGAGGCAAGTGTATCGACGTTGCGAGCATCGGGCCAGTAACGTGTCGCCTTAGCCGAACATATTGGGTTTCTTTTCGTATCTCTGTTATGTACTTGAGCACGACACTTATATAAGCCGATAGTTTAGTGTATTTTGAGTATCTTGAATTTGGAATGAAAAATTGGGACTTCTCTCTTCTATCTCCCCTAATTTCTCCTCCCCCTCTCTTTTCCCCCTCCTAATATCATCAAAGCCCATAAATTGACATCATAGGTGTATTTTGAGTATCTATAATTTGAACTTCTTGCAGATCATCCCATGTTATAATAATTTCGTCCACATAAACTATAAGGGCTGCCACTTTTACTTCCCCGTGTTTGATGAATAAAGTATGATCCGCATTACTCTGAGTTATCCAAAGGTCCTCATAGCCTTGTGAAATCTCCCAAATGAAGCTCTAGGAGATTGTTTGAAGCCTTATAAAGCCTTTTCTAGCTTGCAGACCTTCCCTTTAGGTCCTTCATGGGCAAGTCCAGGAGGTAGGGATATATCACTTCCTTTTCTAAGTCTCCACGAAGGAATACATTCTTTATATGTAGTTGACTGAGGTTCCATCCCTTACAAGCAACACATGATATGAGAACTTGTATAAAGTTCATCTTTCCTACGAGAGCAAACGTCTTTTGATAATCGATCCCAGTAGTCTGAATCCTTCCTTTGGCAACCAACCTTGTCTTGTATCTCTCAACAATTCCTTGGGTATTTTGTTTGACGGTAAACACCCACTTACGTTTAACAACTGTCTTCCCTCGAGGAAGATGCACAAGATTCCATTTACAGTTTTTTTCAAGGGCATTCATTTCTTCAAGCATGGTTTCTTGCCACTTGTGGTGACATAGAGCTTCCTACCAGGTGATGTGATAGAAATAAATGACAAGGAGGAAATAAAGACTCTATTGAAGAAGCGAGAGAAGCATTATATACAAATTGAGAAAAAGAGTGTTGGTTGGAAATACCTTCTCGTAGTGTAGTAGATTCTGAAGACGGATCAGATGCCATCTCATGTATCATGAGAGAGGCTTACATGTTTGTACCTTTTTTCCCGAAAGTAAACCTGCAAAAGGGGAGCATGATATTTCTCCTGGCCTTTAGGGGCAACATGAACATGAGTGGTAGCTGGTATAAAGGAGGAATGTGTAAAAGTGTATGTGAGGGCTCCTCTAGAAGAGATGAGGAGCGCACTTCTAACATGGGAGAGGACTCCCCTTCCCCCCCTCGCCTCCCGAAGTGAGGTCCCATAGTAGCTCTCAGATTCACGGAATGTGACAACCATGGTCACAAAATCCTTCTTGGTTACATGATCAAATCATTTGTAACCCTTTTGAGTTGGGGAATACCCGATGAAGACACATTTTATAGCACGTGAGTCAAGTTTAGTTTTTTTATGTATGTGAGTAAAACACAAACATCCAAAGAAATGGGGATGAAGTTTAGTGCGAGGAACATGAAGAGTGTCGAGAGTCGTTTTATTCTCAAGAACCCTTGTAGGCATACTGTTAATGAGATAAGCTGCGGTGAGAACATCCCCCTAATAGTATTTTGGAAGGTGACGATTCTTGCGTTCTGCCACACCATTTTGAGCGGGTGAGTTGACATAAGATGTTTGGTGGATAATACCACAGTCCCTGAGATATCTGCCAAACTGTGAGTCAATGTACTCACGACCTTTGTCAGTATGAAGAATTATAATGGTGGTATTAAATTCAGTGGCAATTGTTTTTTTGAAATAGCTGAAATAACAAAAACACTTCATTTTTAGTTTTTATTAAGTAGACCCAAGTAGTGCGAGGAATACAATCATTGAAAGTAACGAACCAAAACACCCAAAAATTGAAGCAACATGGCGAGACCCTCAAACATCACTATGAATGATAACAAAAGGTTTAGTGCTAGGAGAAGAGATATGATTAAAAGACGTATGACCGTGTTTGCCTAGTTCACATAGATCACACTGAAAATTGTCCCATAATAATGAACACATAGTTTGTAATAAAAGTTACATAGAAGGGATAGAGGGATGTCATAGAGGACAATGTCAGGAATCCAAAATAGAAGACTGATCAGCATGAAAAGCTTGTGGAGGCGAATGATGCTAGAAGAGTCAAACACATAGAGACCATCACACATTCTACCAGAGCCAAACACCTTTTCCCTTTTGAGGACCTGAAACACGAGGTGGGAAAAAGTCACAGAGCAGTTCATAGAATTATTAAGTTACTAATTGAGAGAAGTTTATGAATAAACTTAGGGACATGAATAATAGAAGAAAGTGTGAAAGAGGAGCAAGAGATGGATCCTTTCCCAGCAATGTGAGAGAAGGATCCATCCGCAATACTCACCTTGTTTCTACCAGACAAGGGAAGATAAAACACAAAACTTGTAATTGAACTAGTCATATGATCTGTCGCTCCCGAATCAATGATCCAGTGGGTAGAAGGGTGAGTGGACGCAACATGAGCACCTGGTAGCCCCTGATGGGCATATGAGGACAAAGATGTGGACGACTCAGTAGATTGTTCCATGTATCTCATCAGTAAATAAAGCCACTGGAATACTCGTAGTGTCAGGGCCATCACAGGGTGAGGTCTCTTCTGAGGCATCCGAAAGGTGAGCAGACCTAGACTGAGATGATCGACCCTAAGTACAACCATAGTTAAAGGCTGAAAATTGGATTTTTGGGGCTCTTGAGTCCATAAATCATTTTCTTCCTTATATTTGTGTTTTCTTTTTAATTCTCTACAATATATATATTTGAAAAGATTGCAAATGGCAACTGATGTAAACCAATCTAGATTTTCGAAATAAAAATAATTTTGTAAGCAAAATATATAATTTTATATTATAAAATAAAAGGAGAATTAGAAAAGTATGATACTTTATTTAATTTTTTAAAGAGACCGACCGGGCCAAATCGAATATTCACGTAAAATTACTCTCAACCGTTAAGTTTCACAAGATCGTTAATCGTTATTAGCAAAATATTCCGTGATGCCTAACGAATTGAACCGTCACGAGATCCATACACCCACAAACAATCGCACAAGAAATAATTTATGAAATAACGACAATAAAAACAGTATGAACGTCCGAGGCAAGCTTAAACTAATTATTTCAATTGCATAAAATTTACGTCAATAGAGTGGAGCGAGAGAAGAGACGGAATTACCCCAAAGTATACGCAGCAACTACGACAAGGAGTTGGCTGTTTTAGAACAGACAACTTTGACGCCACTGAGACTATTGATGGGATCTCGACGGAAGACTGGACGGGAGTCACTGTAGCCGGCCACTGTGTACTGAGCGGACAAGTCTTCTGGTTGGCGGAAATGGTTCGAGTCGACGGCGCTTAGGTGGCCGACCACCAGATCGCTGGAGTAGAGCGGCTTGTTGTCGATAGCGATTGGGCGGGGGATGTGGGTTGCCGGCGGGAATCGATGTCAGAAACCGGGTGAGCGACGACCTCTCTGAAGGGGAGACGGGGCCGCCGGGGAAGAGAGCTGAATGGGCGGAAGCTTTGCGGCGAGGTCGAACCAGGGAGGGCGCTGGAACTTCGATGATTGGAGTTTTCGGCAATACAGAGGGTCGATATGAGTATCGTCCCCGGTTCTGTCCGGCTTCTTCTCTACGGCTGGCCTACTTATTTTTAAATAGGGAAAAAGGCTTAATTCTTTCATTAATTTTAAGATATTTCCTTCCAAAGAAATATTTCCGAATCTTTTCCTGCAGATCATGGTTTTGAATAGTTTCCAAATAGTCTTGATATGCTTAGTCTTTTAAATCCTTACCTAAATCTCCCCCTCATTTAACTTGAGTTTTTGCCTCCAATTAAATTTTATGCATCGATTTAAATAATTTAAGCCTGCCCCTTTCGTTCTAACTACTTAAGAATGCCAGACCATTTTATTCAAGGTCCCACCGGGTGGTCAATCCGATGAGCCGTAATTCACTTAACAATAATGCGCGGAAAAATAAAATGACAGAAAAACAAACAATAACAAGTAAAAAGATAACGGTCGCGTGATGATATCACGCGTCCTCGGATGCGATGCTAGATGCATCAATTCCCCCGGAGTTGAAAGAACTCGACACCGATGAGAATTTGCAGTTGGTAGTAGCATATAGATCAGATATCGTCGTTGATGCTAAATCAGGTGGTAAGTCTGGGGCTTCGACAGGTGGCTCGTTGTACGCCCGAACTGGAAATGGGCCAAGCCTCCTTTGTAGTAGTTTATGATATGCCTCTGGAGTAACTCTATGCTTCCTGCAGTAAGCAAACACCCAAACTCCCTTTGAAAAGTATAATTCACAGCGATAACGACCGACCGTGAATGTATAATTTTCAAAGGTTGCTCGCACATAATTAACAATAATTTTATGCAATTTTAAAAAATAATTAATATGAGCTTGCGCATCGAATGAAATGTGTTCATGGAACGAGAGATGATGGCGGTCAGGTGGGTAGAGCAACACATACAAAATCTCTAAATGAGATATATTAATAGAGCGGCTTTTAGAATTATTACATGTGAAATTTGCTCGTGGAGGTACTAGATCCCATTGCGTCGGATTCTCCTCAGTTAAACGCCCCAGAAGATTCTCCAAACTCTCATTAACGAACTCGATCCATCCATCGGTTAGAGACTGATAAATGCTATTAAACTCGAGTTGGATTCCCTTTCGACCCCATAACACGTTCCAAAATTTTGACATAAAATAGTTAATATATTGTCGCCACTCCGCGAATTCTCCTATGCCTAAAAGATAGAGCAGCGAAATAAAAGTGTGAGCCCTAAATATGAAGTCGACATAGTGAGGTGTGGGGACTCGAGTGGGTGATACTTCAACAAAAGATGGAACCGAGTCTCGATCATGTGGGGTGAGTGGCGCATTTGTTTCGCAACTTACTTCATAAGGTGGGGGCTCCAAAAGTGCGGTAAGTAGTAGTGTAGTGGAGGTATCGAAAGGTAAACTAGATGTCATAGAGATTCTCTCGCGTGCCCTTGGAATAAGACAACTCTTCTGGGGAAGAAGAACAATCTTGTGCCCATGGTGCTCGAAGGAATGCGAATTTCTCGTGCCGTCGTGCATGACACGTCGATCGTACTGACAAGATCTTCCCAATAGAATGTGGCAGACATCCATGACAGCAACATGACACAGAACTCTATCCGAATATGTGCTCCCGATAGAGAACTCTACTAGACAGTAGTGTGTGACGGGCATAGTCAAATGACTATTGACTCCGGATAAGTTGTAGGGATGTTCTAACGGATGTGTCTTAATCCCTAATGTGTCGACCACACGTTGAGAAACGAAATTATCCATACTACCACTATCGATGATAATGGAACAAAATTGTCCCTGGATGCGTGCAGTAGTGTGGAAAATATCGTGCCTCCTATGGTCATCCTCAGTAGGCTCACTAGGGGTGATCATGCTATAACGTAAGACAAGTGTTCAGCGTGTTCGCCTTCCACTTCTATGACATCCTCAGACTCGAGCTCAGGCTCAGGCCCAGGCTCAGGGTGAAACTCATTAACGTAAACTCCATACTCAGGCTCTCGTCCATCAGTGGATTCAATAACAGCGACGAAGTGACGCCGCAAGCACTCAGACGATTTGTGTCCTGGCTCCATACACTTGAAGCATCGGAATACTCCAGTGTTGGACCCTTGGAGGGACCAACGAATGGGGTTGGAGTCCCGACATTGATGGGCGGGTGAGAGGCATCTAAGGCTCTAGTAGTGGGTGCAGTGGTGACACTCGATGTGGGTCTATCAGTAGACCTAATTCCGGATGTCCGCTTCTGTGAGGACTCCACTCTCCGTGCTCGGCTCGATATCTCCCCTAAGTCCTTGTAATCAAATAGCTCTAGATGGTCTCTAATGGAATAGCATAGCCCGTTCAGATAACGGGATACAGTCATGTCATCATCCTCTCAGAGGTCAAGGCAAAACTGCAGTAGGAACTCGTTCGTATACTCATCCACTGATAATTTGTCTTGCCGTAGGTTGTGGAACCTACTGTAGAGGGTCTGCAAATAATCAGGTGGAACGTATCGTTTCCGAAGTTGCGTTTTAAACTCCGCCCATGTGGTGATAGGGGGCATGCCTAAATTGAATCTAGAACGCTCTAATTGTCCCCACCAAACTAGAGCGGAACCTTTTAGTCTAAGCGTGACATACTCAACTTGCCTAGCTTGGGGCAATTGCTTCCATGCCAGGAAACGATCCATCCGATCACACCAGTCTAAGCAACCCTCAGGCTCTAAGTGTCCCTCAAAATCGCCAACATCTAATTTAACTCCTACATCCCATCGGGGTTGATTACGTGGTCCGTCACGTAGTTCGGGTGCCGGGTGTGTGAGGTCTAGAGGTCTAGGATTATGATCTACTTCAACCATTGGGATAGGTGCTCGATTTAATTGCAAGGTAGCTTCTAGAGTTTTAACCGTTGTGCGCAATTCATAACGTGTGTGACACTACCCATGCCGGTGGTGAGTGTTTCCACCGCTTTCATCAAGTCGCTCATACGTTGAGCCAAATCCCCTACGCTATTTTCTAAATG
The DNA here is from genome assembly GCA_033032865.1 of Dactylorhiza incarnata. Lineage (NCBI taxonomy): Eukaryota > Viridiplantae > Streptophyta > Magnoliopsida > Asparagales > Orchidaceae > Dactylorhiza > Dactylorhiza incarnata. The sequence continues at coordinate 2,865,908 of JAWHQI010000285.1, read as the reverse complement.
ATCGACTCGTTTTTCCATTTAAATAGTTTGGGTTTAAAAATTTTTAATTGATATATAAATTTTAAAACGTTAAAATCACTTTTTTTTAAAGGAAGGATATGTTGAAAATAAAAATTAGAAAAATCAGAAATATTTTTAGAAAATTTTTATTTGAAACGAGTGATTACCCGAGCGGGTTGAAAAATAATTTAAATTTTGAATTTTAATTTAGTTTTGAAGACAAACTAAAAATTTAAAATTCAAATTAAATTTTTTTATAGAATAAATTTATTATTATTATTATTTTGAAAACCCGGATCGTTGATTCGCGATAGGAGCGAATCAAATTGAAAACCCTTTGATATCAAACTGATGTAAACCAATCTAGGGTTTCGAAATAAAAATAATTTTGTAAGCAAAATATATAATTTTATATTATAAAATAAAAGGAGAATTAGAAAAGTATGATATTTTATTTAATTTTTTAAAGAAACCGACCGGGCCAAATCGAATTTTCGCGCAAAATTGCTCTCAACCGTTTGAACCGTCGCGAGATCCGTACAAGAAATAATTTTTTAAAGAAACCGACCGGACCACACGTTATTAGCAAAATATTCCGTGGCGCCTAACGAATTGAACCGTCGCGAGATCCGTACACCCACAAGCAATCGCACAAGAAATAATTTATGAAGTAACGACAATAAAAACAGTACGAACGTCCGAGGCAAACTTAAACTAATTATTTCAATTGCATAACATTTACGTCAATAGGGTGGAGCGAGAGAAGAGACGGAATTACCCCCAAGTATACGCAGCAACTACGGCAAGGAGTTGGCTGTTTCAGAACGGACGACTTTGACGGCACTGAGACTATTGATGCGCTCTCGACGGTAGACTGGACGGGAGTCGCTGTAGCCGGCCACTGTGTACTGAGCGGACGGGTCTTCTGGTTGGCAGAAATGGCTTGAGTCGACGGCGCTGAGGTGGCCGACCACCAGATCGCTGGAGTAGAGCGGCCTGTTGTCGACAGCGATCGGGCGGGGGATGTGGCTTGCTGGCGGGAATCGATGTCAGAAACCGGGTGAGCGACGACCTCTCTGAAGGGGAGACGGGGCCGCCGGGGAAGAGGGCTGAAGGGGAGGAAGCTTTGCGGCGTGGTCGAACCAGGGAGGGCGCTGGAACTTCGATGATTGGAGTTTCTGGCAATACAGAGGATCGATATTAGTATCGTCCTCTGTTCTGTCTGGCTTCCTCTCTACGGCTGGACTACCTATTTTTAAATAGGGAAAGGCTTAATTCTTTCATTAATTTTAAGATTTTCCTTCCAAAGAAATATTTCCCAATCTTTTCCTGCCGATCATGATTTTGAATAGTTTCCAAATAGTCTTGATATTCTTAATCTTTTAAATCCCTACCTAAATCTCTCCCTCATTTAACTTTAGTATTTTCCTCCAATTAAATTTATGCATCGATTTAAATAATTTAAGCCTGCCCCTTTCGTTCTAACTACTTAAGAATGCCGGACCATTTTATTCAAGGTCTCACCGGGAGGTCAACCCGATGAGCCGGATAACGATTAACGACTCCTTTTATTGTGGAATTTCTAACTACTTAAGTATTGTGGAATTTCTTAAACAACTCCATTTATCCCTGACAAGCAAACTTAGAACCGAGCTGTGAAAATGTTGATATTTTTCTCTTATTAAATAACCTCTTTCACTCTTTGTAATGTAGCTACATGAACTCCTTTCTAATTATCATAACTAGCAAGACATATCCAAAAATACCTGTAGACAATTTTGATTTTTGAAATTCATGTTTGTAACTCCTATTGTATACTCGTTTTTGTTAAAGATGCAATATTAGAAAACTTTGAGATATTGGTGTGTTTTTCCTGGAAGCCTCTTGCAAAATGCAGGGTAAGGTTTGCCTACATTTCACCCCTGCGGTGGAACCCTTCCCTGGATCCTCACTACTCTGGGATGCTTTGTGCACCGGGCTGCCCTTTTTTATTTATTTTTGGCCATAATACTGTCATACTATTTGCTGTTATTTCTTGATTGCTATCCGTAAAACTGCTCATATGGTACGTAGTTGTGTAGCCGTAGTTAGATGAATATTACTTGTAATGTTGAATAAGTTAAATTAGAGAAATTTTCCTTGTTTTGGAGCCTCACAAATGTGTTTTTATGATTAATTTTTATGCTGTGTCGGTAGAATCCATTATTAATGTATCTATTACTGCAGTTCTGAGCGCAGACCCGTTTCCTCTAAAATCCCTCTCTTTTATGTTATTTTTCCAGATACAAAGCCTCCGTTTCTAGATGGTAGGGTGGTCTATACAAAGCAGGCGGAGCCAGTAATGCCTATAAAAGATCCTACATCAGATATGGCCATAATTTCACGCAAAGGATCTTCTTTGGTTAGAGAGATACACGAGAAGCAGAGCATGAACAAATCCCGACAACGATTTTGGGAGTTGGCTGGTTCAAAACTTGGAGATATTCTTGGAGTTCAGAAAAGTGCTGAGCAGGTCATTATTCTAATGTCAGAAGAATTTGTTCCGTTTCACAATAACTCTGTTTTTCAACTTCGATTCCTTAATCAGTTATTGGTCTGAACAACCAGGTAGATGCAGATACCGCTGTTGTTGGAGAACATGGTGAAGTTGACTTCAAAGAGGAGGCAAAATTTGCTCAGCATATGAAAGAGAATGAAGCAGTGAGTGATTTTGCCAAGTCCAAATCGATTTCTCAGCAGAGGCAATACCTTCCAATATATTCAGTTCGTGAGGAGCTGTTGCAGGTTCATATTTTTAACATTTGATTTTTTTTCTCAAAAACCTTTCTGGTGTTATTTTTGTGCTAGTGCTTATTTTATTTTAATTCTTACATTCCAGACCACGTACTCTTTTTGTTTGTACTCCCTTAACCTATTATACCGTCATTTTGCACTGTCTTTCTTAATTTTATTATACATTTGGTAAGATGTACTAATAAAGTGAGGAGAAAATGCACGAAATCGGTTTGCTGGTACCGTTATTTTACATGATATCCTTCTTCAATCTATTATTTAGTCATCAAGAAGAGAAGATGCGTTGATAAGATGGTATGTAGTTAATGCAAATGCATAAAATACAACAACAACAACACTCAAGCCTTTATCCTACTATAGTGGGGTTGGCTATATGGATCTTCTGTCGCCATTGTACCCTATTTTTAGTCATAATCTCACTAATGCCTAAGTACATCATGTCTTTCCTTATAGTTTCATTCAAAGTCTTTATTGGTCTACCCCTCCCCCGTTTAACATGCCTAGTGACTAAACTCTCACAACGCCTAACATGTGCCTCTAATGGTCTCCTTTGTACGTGTCCATACCATCTTAGTCGAGCTTCTCGCATCTTCTCTGCAATTGGTGCCACTCCTGTCTTATCCATGATACATTCATTCCTACTTTTATCCAGTCTCGTGTGTCCACACATACACCTAAGCATTCACATCTCCGCAACTCCCATTTTTTGCTCATGTACACAATTCACTGCCCAACACTGAGAACCATAGAGCAACCCTGGTCTAATTGTAGTACGGTAAAACTGCCTTTAAGTTTTAATGGTACTTTACGATCACATAAGATCCCTGACGCGCCTCTCCACTTCAACCAACCTGCTTGGATTCTATGTATCACATCTTTATCAACACCTCTATCTTTTTGAACTATCGATCAAAGATATTTAAAGCACTCACCGCGTGAAATATCTTGATCATCCAACTTAATAATGAAGTCATCCGTCCTTCTTGCACTACTAAATTTAAGCTCTATATACTCCGTCTTTGCTCTGCTCAACCTAAAACCCTTCTTTTCTGAAGTGTCTCGCCAAAAGTCAAGTTTCACATTTACACCCTCGCCCGTCTCATCGACCAAAACGATATCACCCGCAAACAATAAACACCAAGGTATTGCTTGTTGGATATGTTCGGTGACCTCATCTAAGATAAGGTTAAAGATATAAGGGCTTAAAGCTGAACCTTGATGTAAGCCAATAATGATCATGGTTGTAAATATCGGATGTTGGCAACATGTCAGATTGAGTTTTTAAATGTGGGATATCAGAAGTCGGAGACATGTCGAAGATATTTTAAAATATCAGATTTTCATATCTAGTAAACAAAAAATATTATTTCAAAAAATATTATCGGATTTTCATAACAAGTTTATGAACATTGAGTCATGCATGTCATAAAATAAATTCAAAAAGTATCCAAAATAAAATATTCTAGCACACTATAATTATCATTAACAAGTACAAATAAATACTTTGTAAAATATATTTAATATTATACATATTTACACACCACTAATTTTTGTAGCAAATAAAAAAAATTAAACGCTAAATATTTTTGATTAATTTTAGGTCTTTTCATGCTTAACAAATATATGTTAAAAATATAAAATAATCAACAAATAAATATTTAAAAGTTTTAATATTTTGGAAATACAAAATAAGAAAAATTACAACGAAAAATAATTTAAAAATTGGTTATAAGAATAACACATTAATGTGAACAAAATACTTGGTCCTCAATTTAAGCATAAATAATAATTAATTACAAATGATTTAAACATATATTGCTAACCTAATATAAAATAAAATATCGGACGAAATGTTCAAAAGTCGTGTCGGCTAATATATCGGAAAAAATCGGATACGCCGGCCTATATTTTACCAAGGTATTGCTTGTTGGATATGTTCGGTGACCTCATCTAAGTTAAGGTTAAAGATATAAGGGCTTAAAGCTGAACCTTGATGTAAGCCAACAATGATCATGGTTGTAAATATCGGATGTTGACAACATGTCAGATTGAGTTTTTAAATGTCGGACATCAGAAGTCGGAGATATGTCGAAGATATTTTAAAATATCAGATTTTCATATCTAGTAAACAAAAAATATTATTTCAAAAAATATTATCGGATTTTCATAACAAGTTTATGAACATTGAGTCATGCATGTCATAAAATAAATTCAAAAAGTATCCAAAATAAAATATTCTAGCACACTATAATTATCATTAACAAGTACAAATAAATACTTTGTAAAATATATTTAATATTATACATATTTACACACCACTAATTTTTGTAGCAAATAAAAAAAATTAAACGCTAAATATTTTTGATTAATTTTAGGTCTTTTCATGCTTAACAAATATATGTTAAAAATATAAAATAATCAACAAATAAATATTTAAAAGTTTTAATATTTTGGAAATACAAAATAAGAAAAATTACAACGAAAAATAATTTAAAAATTGGTTATAAGAATAACACATTAATGTGAACAAAATACTTGGTCCTCAATTTAAGCATAAATAATAATTAATTACAAATGATTTAAACATATATTGCTAACCTAATATAAAATAAAATATCGGACGAAATGTTCAAAAGTCGTGTCGGCTAATATATCGGAAAAAATCGGATACGCCGACCTATATTTTACAAAAGGACATGATCTATTTTTTAGAAAACTTTGTTGTTTTGCAAAAATAACATGTCGGCAGACATGTCAGATGACATTTAAAACAATGATAGTGATAGAGAATTTTTGTGCTAATACTCTAGATGTCCTCACCCTTGTCACTGAATTTGTATACATGATTAAACCATTATTAGGATTTTGAAAATAAGATAATTTTTATTACAATTCGATTTTAATTTGAAAAATAGGCCGAGCGGGCCAAATCGAATTTTGTGCCAAAACACTCTTGACGTTGAACTTCACTAAATCCGTTAATCGTTAATCAAAGATGTTCTCTCGAACGCCTAGCAAGATGAACCAAAACGAGATCCGTACGATCACAAGCAAAATCCACAAGTAATATTTTACAAAATAACGGAAATCAAAGAATTTGAACGTTCGAGGCAAGCATAAAGTCATTTAATTGATTGCATAAGTTAGGCTAAATGACTTTGGAGCAGGATGTCAAGAGATTACCATAGAGGAGTTTCAGACCAATCCAAATCAGATGCGCAGTAATGAAGTGACTCTTGGGACATGTTGCCGGGGAGAAAAAAAGCACAGTTGTCAATCGCTTGCCAGTGGCATGGTCTCAAGGCAGACCGCCGAAGGAAATAGATGGAACCAACTCTAATTGGAAGACAGGCGGCGAATTACTCCAATTTTCTTATGTTTTTCAATTGAATAAATTATGCTTGCCTTTACCGCCCTAATTACTAAAATTACCGGACCTTTTATTCAGTGTCTCTTCGGACGGTCAAACCGACGAGCCGACACTTTTTTTTAAATAAAAGCAGGTGCGCGAAAAGAAATACATGATAGTAAATAAAAAATTGCAAAATAAAATGCGTGACTCAGGATGCGACGAAGGATGCATCAATTCTCCCGAGGTTGAAAAAGCTCGACCCCGACGAGACTTTGCAAAAACTGGCAATGGAGAGATTTGACATCGTCGTGGTGCTAGATCGGGTGGAATATCTGGGGCCTTGACGGGTGGCTCAATGGGCGGACCAATGCGCTTCTGAACATGAATTAGACCAAACCTCCTGCAGTAAGCAATCACTTGACCTCCCTTTGAAAAGTACAACTCATGGCGATAACGAACGACCGACCGTGAGTTTGTAATGTTCAAAGGTTGCTCGTAAAACATTAGCACTAATTTTATGCAATACTTTTAAATAATTAATATGAGCTTGTGCATCAGATGAAATACGTTCATGAAATGAGAGGTGATATCGGTTGGCTTGGCGGAGCAACGCATACAAAATCTCGAAAGAAGATATATTAAGAGTGCGTTTTTTTTGAATTATTACATGTGAATTTTGTTCGTGGAGGTACTAGATCCCATTGCGTCGAATCTCCTTAGTTATACGCCTAAGAAGGTTCTCCAAACTCTTATTAACGAACTCGGTCTGTCCATCGGTTAGAGAGTGATAAATGCTACTAAACTCGAGTTTGATGCCCTTTCGACCCCATAATATGTTCCAGAAATATGATTTAAAATATTTAATATATCGTTGCAACTCCACAAATCTGTCTATCTCCAAATAATAGTGAGGTGAAAAGGCGTCTCTAAATCTGAAATCGATAGAGTGAGGTGTGTAGAGTGAGTGGTCTTCAGATATAGTATCAAAAGACTGAGAAATATCAGGTGGTACGACAGGAGTCGATAAATGTGGGGTGAGCGCCACATTTGGGCCATGAGTCACCTCATGGGATGGGGATTCAGGCGGGAGTGCGGTGAGTAGTAATGTGGTGGAGTTAGTGAAAAATGATATAGAAGTTGTGGAGGTCCCCTCGCGTGCCCTTGGGATAAGACAGTTCTTCTGGGGTAAAAGAACAATCTTGTGTCTGTGGTGCTCGAAGGAATGAGAGTTCCTCGTGCCGTCATGCATGATACGTCGATCGTACTGCCAAGATCTTCCCAATAGGATGTGACAAACATACATGACAACAACATGACATAGAACTCTATCCGAATATGTGCTCCCGAAAGAAAACTCTACTAGAAAGTAGTGTGACGGGCATAGTCAACTGACTATTGACTCCGGATAAGTTGTAGGGTTGTTCTAACGGATGTGTCGCAAGCCCTAATATGTCGACCATGCGCTGAGAGACAAAATTTTTCATACTGCGACTATCGATGATAATGGAACAAAATTGTCCCTGGATGCGTGCAGTAGTGCGGAAATGTCGTGCCTCATATGGTCTTCCTCAGTAGACTCACTAGGGGTGATCAGGCTATATCGTAAGACGCAGACTAAGTGTTCGGCGTGTTCGCCTTCCACTTCTTCGACATCCTCTGACTCGTGCTCGGGCTCAGGTTCGGGGTGAGACTCATTTACGTAAACTCCATACTCTGGCTTACGTCCATCCGTAGAATCGATAATAGCGACGAAGTGACGTCGCGGGCACTCAGATGATTTGTGACCCAACTCCATACACTTGAAGCATTGGAATACTCCAGTGTTGGGCTTAGTACCAATAATCTCTTTACCCTTGGAGGGATTAGTAGGTGGAGTAGGGGTCCCAATAGTGATGAGAGGGTGAAGGGATCCAAGGCCCTAGTAGTGGGTGCAGTGGTTACGCTCGATGTGGGCCTATCAGTAAACCTAACTACGAATGTCCGCTTATGTGAGGACTCCACTCTACGTGCTCGACTCGATATCTCCCCTAAGTCTTTATAATCAAATAGCTCTAGTTGGTCTCTAATGGAATATCGCAACTCGTTCAGATAACGGGACGCGGTCATGTCATCATCCTCTCGGAGGTCGAGGCGAGACTGCATAACTAGGAACTCATTGGTGTATTCATCTACCGTTAGTTTGTCTTGTCGTAGGTTGTGGAACCTTCGGTAGAGGGTTTGCAAATAATCCACTGGGACGTACCGCTTTCGTAGTTGAATTTTAAACTCATCCCAAGTGATAACGGGGGGTAATCCTAAGTTGAATCTAGACTGCTCCAACTGACCCCACCAAACCAACGCGGAGTTCTTAAGTCTAATTACTGCGTACTCAACTTGCCTTGTTTGGGGCAATTGCTTCCAAGCTAGGAAACGATCCATCCTTTCACACCACTCTAGACATCCCTCGGGTTCTAGTCGACCCTCGAAATCACCAACGTCCAACTTAACCCCTAAATCCCAAGAGGCGTCTCTCTACTACCGGTTCGAAAGGTCGTGGATACGAATTTTCTAGTTCCAAATTCCTATGATTTGGGTAGTGCTCGATCTAGGGTGGTGGATTTAGTCCTAAGTGTTGGTTGACCTCTAAAGTATTAACGCTCGCACGTAATCCCGTGAGCACTTGTCCTACATTTCTCTAATTCTCGTTGACACTAACGGTTAACGCTTCGATTGATTTCGTTAGATTTTGAATTTGTGTGCTCAGAGCAGTGACGTTATCTTTTATTTTACCCACACGATTTTTCATTTAAAATAATTCAACCTTTTCTAAAATTTCAAATCAAAAAGCAAATAATTTTAAGTGCCTCTTTTTTTTTGTTAAAAGAAAATAAATCTTAAAGTTTTTTTTTCTTTTAAATAAAATGAAATCTTAATTGATTAATTTTTTTTAAAAATTTATTTTTAATTCAAAGAGCAATTTGTTGTAAGAGCATTTTTTTTATATAAATAAAATTAAATTAAAGATCTTTGTGCTTTTTGTAAAAAAATAAAAATAATATGAAGATCTAATATTTTTTTTTGAAAACTGGATCGCTTGATTCGCGATAGGAGCAAATCAAAGATGCTCTGATATCAAACTGATGTAAATAAAAATTAGGATTTTGAAAACTAAGATAATTTTTATTACAATTCGATTTTAATTTTGAAAAATAGGCCGAGTTGGCCAAATCGAATTTTGCGCCAAAACACTCTTGACGTTGAACTTCACTAAATCCGTTAATCGTTATTCAAAGATGTTCTCTCGAACGCCTAACGAGATGAACCAAAGCGAGATCCTTACGATCACAAGCGTTTGGACGAAGGCGTCGATTGGAGTATCGACTTTTGTGGAGGCCGGATCTGGTAGATAAACGAGTCGTCGTTTCTCTGCTTTTGTCTTGGCTGCCGTTTCCTTCTTCACAGTGGTCTTAAACTAGGGCAGGCGTGATTCAAAATTACTTTCCAATTCCTTGTTTCCTTATAACTTTTTCAATCACATATTTCCAAGATATTCCACAGATTTATTATGGGTCTCTCATTTGGAAATAATTAAGAAGTTTCCAAATGATATTTTCCGATCTAGTTTCTTTGTGGGGAATTACTCCAAATTTCTTATGTTTTTCAATTAAATAATTTATGCTTGCCTTTACTGCCCTAATTACTAAAATTACCGGACCTTTTATTCAGGGTCTCTTCGGACGGTCAAACCGATGAGCCGACACTTTTTTTTAAAATAAAAACAGGTGCGCGAAAAGAAATACATGATTTTAGATAAAAAGCTGCAAAATAAAATGCGTGACTCAGGATGCGACGAAGGATGCATCAATACATATCTTTGATTATGTCAATGTATGATACATTTACACCTTTCTTTTCTAAGACTCTCCATAAGATCTCTCTTGGAACCATATCATAATTCTTCTCAAGACCGATAAACACCATATGCAAGTCTTGCTTTCTTTCTCGATAGTTGTCAATGAATCTCCTCACGAGATGTATAACTTCCATGGTCGACCACCCTGATATGTATCCAAATTGATTCTCCGAGATACTAATTTCTCGTCCAACTCTTCTTTTTATTGCTCGTTCCTATAGTTTCATGGTATGTCTCATTTAATTCATCTGTAATTAACACAATTTTGTATATCTCTTTTGTTTTTATACAATTGTACCAAAATACTTTCTCTTCATTGGTTCGACATCTTCTTTGACTTCAATATCTTATTGAAGAAACGTGTAAGCCACACAAATCTTTTTTTTCCTAGACATTTTCATACTTCGATGAGTGTATCGTCTTGCCCAACCGCCTTTCCATTCTACATATTTTTTAGAGCATCATTTACCTCAGATACTTGGATTTTACGATAACACGTTATGTTCGTATATTCCTCTGATTTACTTAACTCTTTTAAGTTCAGTTCATTTTCTTTTGTTTCATTAGAGTTGATAAAAATATCTTCTCCATCACTCTTTATTAACCATATTGTCCGTTAAAACTGCATCTATTTTATCATTTTTGCATTTAACTTGTCTTAAATCTCTTGTCTTACTCTCTTTAGCTCGAGCAATTTTATATATGTCACGCTCTCCATCTTTGGTGTCTAGTCGCTTATAAAATTCTTCATAAGCTTGACTTTTTTGCTTTATTTACTGCATTTTTAGTTTCTTTCTTAACGACTTTATATCTTGCCAAATTTTCATCATTCCACAAGCATATAGTGTTTTATAACCGTCCCTCTTTGCCCTTACTTTGTCTTGCACTTCCTCTTTCCACCACCAAGATTCTTTATTTGGTGGGGCATGACCTTTTGATTCTCCAAGTACGTTCTTTTCACCTATCTTTACATGAGAAAGCATAACTTCGCATGAGACACTAGGATCAACATAAGGGTCATCAACTAGTTGTTCCATAACTGTTATCTTGAAAACAACCCATTTTTCCATCTTCAAGTTCCACCAATGAATTTTTGGCAACACTTTTGTCCTTGTATTAAATTTATTATATTTAATTTGCACGTCCAACACCATTAACCTATGTTGTGTTGTCAATTTTCTCCTAGTGTGACTTTGCAATCCTTACAAATCATTTTATCCATTTTACGAGTCATTAAATAATCAATTTGTGACTTATTTGGTACGCTTTTAAACGTAATTAAATGTTCTTCCTCTTCATGAAAATCGTATTTGTCACAATTAACTTATGTGCTATGACAAAGTCTAAAATGACTATTGCTTCTTAATTTCTTTCTCCATACCCAAATCCTCCATGAACGACTGTATAATCTATATTTTCATTTCCTATATGTTCATTTAGGTCTCCTCCTATGAAAATCTTCTCTCTCTGTGGGATTTTCCTTACTAAATCATCTAAGTCTTCCCCTAAAATTGCACTTTAATAGTTTTCTTAATCCTACTTGTGCCGCATAAACACTGATCACATTAATAGTTTCCTTTCCTATGACCAATTTAAGAGCTAAGATTCTATCTCCTTTTCTACTTACCCCAACAACTCAATCTCTCCAAGTAGCATCCACAATAATATCTACTCCATTGCAAATGCATAAAATGATTAATAAAAAATTTAAGGCTAGGTCTAGAGTAATAAGCAGGTTTCTGTCCTTGGTGATGCATGGTAGACTGCAGAGGTGGACTAACACTAATGCAAATCTATAAAAGTGGTGCCGGGTTGACTCGCTCAAATCCAATGTATGTGTATGATTTAAATTAATCCGGAATAAATTGAGTAGTGAAAACTAAATAAAGTTAGCAACACTGCTTGACATTCACAACAATTTCAGTTAAGCGAGCAAGACACGTTCTCCTTCGCACGAAGGATTTTAAACTAAAACTCACTTATTGATTATTATAGGAAACCATGAAACGAAACAAAAACAATAACGATTCAATACTCCAAGCAAATATATGATTTTATTCCATTATCAATAAAGCGATAAGGAACAATACAAGATACTCACGAACAAGAGGGTTTGGTGGAGAGTGATGGCGGGCTACTGTAGCTTGTAGAATGGGACGGCTTGAATCACACAATATTAGAAGTATTGTTCCCTTCGGTTCATCCCAACCCATACTGAGTTGAACTGCACGAATTTGCCCTTTTCTCGGAGTTGGCACCATGAGTAATCACCGGATTCTTAGGAAGAGTGTCTCCAAAATCGGTAATGCCCATGACGGCTGCCCATACCCTCTTATTTATGATAAAACTCATAAAACAGATTACGGCGACCATGTGTGGATGGCTATGATTGATCACTCACGTATGGTGCCCGATCTCTCTAAATAATGCATAAAAATAATAAAGCAAGATACATTAAAATAGGTAAACATCATTCCGGACGTATCTGTGGCTTCAGATCGTCAATCCGGTCAAGTTCTCCCTCGCGAATAGGCATAAGTGGGCCCCACTGTGTGACGGCCACATGCGATGCCCATCACATAGGAACTGAATGAATTGTGCATTATTTCTTGTAGATTCTCTCATTGCATGATGGGAGCATTATACTCATAATCATGGTGAAAATTATACTGACAGAAAGCAACTATTGGCAAATTGTAGAGGAATTAACTAGTAAATTATAATAAGACAAAGTGTTTCTAATATTGACTACATTTTAAGCTGTTCTCTCTTCTATTCTTGGAAGCATGTCCTGGAGTATTAGTCAAACTTATACCAAACGTGATGCATTTCCCTAGAATCACTTCCCATTTTGCTAGTGGCGTTATCATTAAAGTAGAGACCCTCTGCGTATCGGGCTGAAAATAGTCCACAGTCTTGCTTGGAATTCTCTTCTGGTTTCAAATGGTTCTAGTTATTTCTTTTAAATGTTTATCTAACCGAGATTAAATGTTTATGTAATCAAGATATCTGGATAGTTGGGGACATTGAAGTTATAATTTTACCTGTATTAGAAACTTTACCTATAGTTTTTACATTTTGACGAAACCTGTCTTTATATTATCTTTGTTGCATTTATATTTCCAGTGTTAGTGAACTTTCATATAATCATGGCAGGTGATACGAGAAAATCAGGTGGTGATTGTCGTTGGAGAAACTGGTTCTGGGAAAACAACTCAACTAACACAGGTTTGCTTTAGTAATTCTTCATTTTACTTTATTTAATCAAGTCATTAATTGTAATCTAATCTTAAATAATCTCATAGTATCTACATGAAGATGGATATACTACAAATGGGATTGTTGGATGTACCCAGCCGAGACGTGTAGCTGCCATGAGTGTTGCAAAACGAGTTAGTGAGGAGATGGAGACAAAATTAGGGGATAAGGTGGGGTATGCTATTCGATTCGAGGATGTCACCAGTTCGAGCACAGTGATAAAGGTGACCTGCCTTTAATTTTTTTCATCTTACATTATTTCTTTAAAATGGTAGGGAATTTTATATAATCAATTGCATTTGTTTTGAGTGAAGGCCATTGTTAACCGATCAAAAGGTTCAATATTTTATTATGTGACTATTAAGTCCTTTCCCTGTCTTTTGTTGAAATTCTATCCTAGCAGGTCCTCTATAAAGCTGGCATACAAATTACCTGCATATTTGAGCACATAAAATAACCTCTTAACTTATATGAACAGTGTAACATTCCGCTTGTACACGTAATATAATATGGGTCTGACTGGGCCCCCACAACATACCACATACCTAAGCAAATGCTATAGAGTGGCACAAAATAAAGTCCATAACTATAAAGAGTAACATTAGCTGATCGGGCATAGTCGGTCGACGACTGCTGATTGGGCATAGTTGGTCGACGACCGCTGATCGGATCCTCCGGTTGACGATCGTAGATCGGCCTCGCGGTCGTTGATCGCCGATCGGGCCCAACAGTTGCCGATCGCAGATTGGACCAAGCGGTCATCGACCCTATATCCTCTTCTAGAGGGTAGTTTCTTGGCAGCTACAAGTTTGATGTACACTTCCCGTACATGGCCGTGTAGTCCAGGAGAGCCTCCTATTAAGCTACTACAGCCTCCATGAGCTGTTACACAACACTATAGGCTCACCCAAAGCGTTAGTCATGAAAAATGGGTATTACAATTCTCCCATCAAATAAATTTAGTCCAGAAATTTACGAATGAAGATAACTATGAAAACATAAAATACCGTTCCTCTCGTGTGGTTTGTCCCAACGAATATTCACCATCTTTATTGCTTTATGTCGCAGTTGCCGGAGTTCCTCGTCCTCAATGCTAACAGGCCTAACCTTGGTCGTCAAATCATGGTCCCCCGGTGCCCTGTCGGCCTCAGCAATTTGACTGGGCTCTTGTATGACCCTCCTCATCACTGAAATGTGGAACAAATCATGCAATCCACTAAGTTCAAAAGACAAAGTAAGCCGATACACAACATCACCAATGCGCTCCGTGACCTCAAACGGTCCCAAGTATCTTGGACTTAGCTTCTTCAAGCGTCAGATTCTCGACAGTCTTTAATGACTTGGGGTCTGTTTGGGAGAGCTGCTGCGGATTGAAAAGCTGCTGATTGAACAGAGCTCTTTAGGCAGAGCTCTTTGAGGAGCTGTTTTGAAAAGCTGCAGGCTGTTTGGATGGTCTGTGTATAAGCGCTGATTGAACAGAGCTTTTTCAAATAAACTGTTTGGTAGAACAGCTTTTTGAGAGCAGTTTTTTTCTAAACAAAAATAGTTTGATCAATCTAATAGTTATGCACCGAACAAAAAATGCAGTGATCAATCTCAGGTTGGATGGAGGCATATGTTTGATGAATTGCTTGCACAATCGCATACAGAAGAACACACACACATCCACCATTCTGGAGCTCTATTTTTAAAATTCTCCTAGAACTGATCCAAAAGTAAAGAGTTTATGAATTTATATAACAAATAGAACTGCTCGAAAATGCAAATAGAGCACAGTTGAAAATGACAGAATCCATAGCCAAGGATCTCAGATCCGGAAGAACACGCACCCTAAAACCTAAACGAAGGAGAATTTCATGCGAGATCAGAAATTCATGCTCGCTCACTCTCTAGATAATAGCGAGATCAGAAATTATGATATCAATTTCTGATATCATTTCATGCCAGATCGGGAGCAGAAGAATGCGAGATCGTAGAAATGCGAGATACAGATACAGATCATACCTGCCGTGGAAGGAGAAAGGAAAGATCGGAGAGAGAGAGAGCGGCGCGGCTTAGGTCGGAGGAGAGAGAGAGAGAGAGAGAGAGAGAGAGAGAGAGAGAGAGATCGGCGCTGCAGAAGAACGATTGGTGGCGAAACGTGAAATTTTTTCGCGACCTGTAAAAGTGGCGGGATCGGGAGGGAAGCAGTTCTCTGGGGAGCGATTCTTGAACCGCAAAAGTGGCAGTGAACCTGATTCTCAATCAGCCCTTTAAATTGGGTATTTAAAATAAGTGCTTCCCAAAGAGCACTTTAGGAGAGCTCTTCCAAACACCTAAATAACAGCTCTGGCGGTTGAAAAATCACTTCTCAATCCGCCAGAGCTCTCCCAAACAGACCCTTGATCTTTAAATACACCCAATCGCCTACGACGAACTCCATATTCATGTGCTTGACATTGTAATACTTTGCTTGTTTATCCCGGGCAACTAGCAACCACTCGCGTATCACCCGAATCATCGTGCTCGCCTCGTCAACATCTTTACATTTCAACAACTTTATGTCTCTAGTTTCCGCCCAAGATAAGGGCGTACGACACTTTTTACCATAAATCGCCTTGAATGGTGCCATCTGGATACTCGTCTACTAAATGTTATTGTAGACAGACTTAATCATTTTTGTGTTCCTCCCGCCTCTTTCCAAAGTCCAAGACACACATCCACAACATATCCTCCATCGTCCTGTTGGTCCCCATCGTCCCGTTGGTCCTCTCGGTTTGCCCATCCATTTGCGGATAAAAGACATTGCTAAATTTCAACTTAGTGCCCAACAAGTGATGAATATGCCTCTAATCATTGGACGTGAAGCGCCCATCTCGATCACTAACGATGCTACGAGGAACACCGTGCCACCGAACTATGTTCTCAACATACAACTTAGCAAGTTTCTCCACTGAATCATCCTTCCGGTTTGGAATGAAGCGCGACACCTTTGCCAAACGATCAACGATCACCCAAATGACATCGTTACCCTGTTGCGAGCTTGACAAGCCATGCACAAAGTTCATTAATATGTCGTCAAACTTTCATTTTAGGATCAACATGGACTTCAAAAATCCACTAGTCCGTTGTCATTCGGCCTTCATTAGCGCGCCATGAATAGGGCAATGTCCTTCTTCATGTCTGGCCATCAGAACAACCTCTTCTTATCCATGTACATCTTTGTGCTTTCCGGATGGATCGAGTACTTGGTAAAATACGCAACGTACATCAACGCATCACGGAGTTTCCTAAAGCTAGGGATACACAATCTGCCAGCCTTTCGCAAAAGCCCATCCTTGTAGAAAAATACGACGTTTGACCCCTCTGTAGTCTCCGCCGTGTAGTGCTGCATGCTCTCATAGAGCTCCAAAGACTGCCGAACTTGGTCCGCAATGTCGTATTGGACCTCCGTCCATTTCAAGCACGTAGTGCTCGCCGTACTCTTATTACATAAGTGATTTACTAAGCTTCCAAATCATGAGCTAAACGGTCATCGTGAGCCAAAATCCAACTTGCCTGCCCTGGTGCTCGTCAGCTCAACGCATCAGCGACTACATTCCCCTTCTCGGGAGTGTAGCGAATGTTAAAGGTGTAGCCCCCAAGAACTCCATCCACCTAATCTGCCGCATATTTAGCTCTCTTTGAATCATTAGATACTTCAAACTTTTGTGTTCCGTGAAAATGTCGATCTTCACACTTAAAGTAGTACTGCCATAACTTTAGAGCAAACCACCACGACCTCCAAGTCTAAGTCATAGACCGGGTAGCTCCTCTTATGCACCTTCACCCGGCGTGAACCTTAAGCTATCACCTTCTCAAATTGGCACAATATGTAGCCCAAACCACTCCCTGAGGCGTCACTACAAAGCTGATAGCCTTCTGTCCCGCATGGAGAACAAAAAATCGGTGCAAAGATCAATCGGCTCTTCAATTCCTCAAAGGCTCGTGCGCACTCCGAAGTCCAAATGAACCTATGCTCCTTGTTCAATGCGGTGAGAGGAAGTGCGATCCTCGAGAAGTTCTCCACGAAGCGCATATAGTAACCGACAAGTCTTAAGAAACTTCGGACTTCCATCACATTTCTCAACTCAGGTCAATCTCAGATTGCTGCAATCTTCGACGGATCCACTGTAATGCTCTCTATATTAACTACATGACCCAGGAATGCCAGCGCAAGGAAATAAAGGAAGAGATGCTGGTATTTGAGAAGAACCAGACTTGGACACTCACCCATCTTCCCGCTGGGAAGAAGTCTGTTGGTTCCTGATGGGTGTTCTCTGTTAAACAAAATCAAGAGGGGGTTGTTAAAAGATATAAAAGAAGGCTAGTTGCTCAAGGATATACTCAAATTCCAGGTGTGGCCTATCCTGAAACTTTTGCTCCTGTTGTCAAGATGGACTCCATAAGTATAATTTTATCATGTGTTGCATGCTTGGGATGAGAGTTGCAACAATTTGATGTCAAGAATGCTTTTTTACATGGTAATCTTGAAGAAGAAACATATATGAAAGTTCCACCTGGCTTCGTAAAGACAGGATCAGAAGGAAAGATGTGTCAACTTAAATCTCTTTATGATCTAAAGCAATCCCTCATGACTTGGTTTGATAAGTTCCAGAATGCCATGACCTTATTGGGATATAGACCGGGTCACTCTGATCATACCCTCTTCGTGAAAAGGAAAACAGAGAAAGTGACTATTCTCATTGTTTATGTCGACGACATAATCATCACGGGAAATGATGTTGCAAAAATCACGTGGCTTATGACGCGCATGTGTAAAGAGTTTGAAGTTAAAGATCTAGGAAAGTTGAAGTATTTTTTGGGAATTGAAGTTGCAGTTCTAACCGTGGTATCTTCATTTCTCAAAGGAAATATGTCTTAGATCTTCTAGAAGAAACATGGATGCTTGGTTGTGTTTCGGCTATTACTCCCATGGAAGTAATTGCAAGATTGATGAAGACAAGGATGGTGAGAAGGTGAACTCCTCTAGCTACCAAAGACTGGTGGGAAGGCTAATCTATCTCTCACATACTCGACTGGATATCACACATGATGTTGGGATCCTTAGTAGATACATTCTCTCATATTGCGGCATCATGAAGATGCAATGCGTGTGTTATGGTACTTGAAGAACTCTCATGGACGTGGAATTCTATACTCCCGCAATAAACAACTGGATGTTGAAGGTTATAGAGATGCTGATTGGGCTGGAAGTCAAGATAACAGAAAGTCTACCACCCAATATTGCTCCTTTGTTGGAGGGAATCTAATGGCCTGGCAAAGCAAAAAACAAAATATTGTAGCAAGATCCATCGCAGAAGCAGAGTATATGACAATGCCAAAAGGAATATGTGAGGAGCTCTGACTTAACTCGATAATATGAGATTTGAGACTACAGCCTGCAAAACCTATTATACTGCAACAACAAAGCTGCTATCAATATTGCACATAATCCTGTTCAACATGATCGAACAAAACATGTCGAAATTGAGTGACTTTATCAAGGATCATCTTAAAAAAGACAATATTTGCACTCCGTTTGTTCAATATCAGGATCAGGTAGCAGACGTTTTTACCAAATGCCTATCTATGTTGTTAAAGGCGCACCTCAGGCGCGCCTAAGGCACCAGGCTCAACAGGCTCAGAAGCTTGTGCCTCCGTGCACCTTTTGTGTGCCTTTGGAGTATAAAAGCCGTGTTTGGGTGTGATTTCTGTTGCAATTTTTTTTCCAAAAAAAAAGAAAAATAATGTAAGAACTCAATAATTTTTGCATGATTTAGTGTGTGAAACATAATCGAGTGCTAAGACTTAGATATGATACAAGTGACCACCTTAATTCTATTTTTTAAGAGATATAAATGATAGTAATGAATAATTAATGAGTAGAATAGATGAACAATCTGATCAAGAAGATGAACGGATGTTTGATACTTATTTTTTAAAATGACTGTGGTTGCGCCTAGGCTCCAAGACCCCTTTGCGCCTTGGTGCGCCTTGCGCCTTTAATAACTAAGGCTGTGATATCTTCAAGGGCAACATTATCAACCTGGGAATGTTCGACATATACTCCCATCTTGAGGGGAGAGTTGAATTAAATGTTTGCATCATATTATAAAAGATCCATTATAAAAGGCCTATTTAATTTTCCCATTAACTTTTCTCTTATTTGGGATCACTCCCTTGATGTATATATTGGGTGCGCCTTCTTGGAATAAGATACTTCTCATTATTTTTGTGAGGGAATCTGGGCTGGTTCTTTAGAACAATTGGAGATCTGGAGGAGAGATTCAGGTTTAAATATTTTGAATCTTCTATTCAGAGGACTATTCTTTTCTACTCTGATCGATAAAGGATTGTTGGTTTTTTCGGTGTTTTCTTCTGATGGTACTGTGTCTTGATTCTGTTGATAAAAACTATTTACATATTCTTTACGCGCATTGATGAAATATATATAATGTCTTGCTTGCTTACATTTTTAATGAGTGAAAGATCCTTAATTTGCAAATTCGTTCCCGTCTTGTTAATTTGAGTTTTCCGGGCGGTGTGACAACGCTCTCTCCTCTAATCTTCCTCCACGGTCCTTAGCTCAATAGGCGTATCTACATTGTTTTTCTTCAATTTTGAAGATGAAGAATCCTCCCGTTTAACTCGGCGTCATATCCTCCAATCATTTTCTTGTTCATGTCGAAGCACCCTTTCTCCTGCTATGACCTTCCTTTCTCCTGCTATGACCTTCCGTAGTATCTCAGAAAGTCGAGCAGCCATCAAGCAACAATCCATGAACTTCATCTATATCCAACAAGGATCACATGGAACACCGAGTTTCTTCTCATCACTCAAGACGACTCTCCTTCACTGAACATTTATACGTCTTTAATGTAGTTCTTCGCACAAACTTCTTTGTAGCGCATTATTGCGGCAAAGCAAGGCTTTGTTCCTTCTCGTCAACTAATTTCTATTCCTTCCTATATGCAAATTGTGTGAGCATCTCTTCAATTTTAGAAAATTTCTTTTCTATGACAACCACTATTACTTGAAGGATATGTATTGGGGAACATGTTGGAAGTGCAGATTCACACTTTTGAGCTCAGAAGGGAGAAGTCTCGTAGAAGATCCTCTCGGCACTTCTATGACATATGGTGGAGGAGGGGGGAGGATTCTTTTGATGAGGAGCCGACCTCAACCCATGCGGTGCGACGAGGGAGCTGAGCTCTGTCACAATGCCCTAGATATGGTTATCATTTGGAGAGGGAGAGAGGGAGAGAGGAAGAGAGGGACGAGGGAGATAGGAGAAGGAATACCTTATTCACTTAAATGGTGAGAGGGAACTGTACCATATATTACAAAAATACCCCACCCAGACTACAATAGTGCTCCTATAAGAAGCTTTGATCCACTGGGAGCAAATCTCTCTTCCTCTCGATGACCTCCATGGGCTTCTCATCACCCTTTTGTGGTGATGATTATAAGTCTATCAACGTTGAGATTATAGTACATCTTCTTTGAGTACAAGTGGATATATAGTGGCATCACCAAGTTTGCATCATTTTTTTCAGGTATCAATCATGTCCACACAACTTGCCGGATTAATTTTTTGTTATCTTACCGTTTCTCAAGATCCTTTATTTTGGGCATCCTCTTACTTTACATTTACATCACCTTGTGCCACTAGATCTACTTCAATTTACTTACTATGAGTAAATGTCATTCAAGGATCAATTATCGAAGGCTCCCTGTCCTTCTGATTAGACGGTATTGGTTGTTTTGTTTCCTCTCACTAGTGGATCATGGACACCAGAGCTTCGCTTTATTGTGCGTATTGCTAATAGTTCCTTTGTTTTTATTATTAATTTTTTGTTATCTTACCGTTTCTCAAGATCCTTTATTTTGGGCATCCTCTTACTTTACATTTACATCACCTTGTGCCACTAGATCTACTTCAATTTACTTACTATGAGTAAATGTCATTCAAGGATCAATTATCGAAGGCTCCCTGTCCTTCTGATTAGACGGTATTGGTTGTTTTGTTTCCTCTCACTAGTGGATCATGGACACCAGAGCTTCGCTTTATTGTGCGTATTGCTAATAGTTCCTTTGTTTTTATTATGAGCGTTAAAAATATTCTGCTCATCTCTCTTATATTCATGGGGTTATGCCTATACTCATGGTACTTTGGTTGAGCAGTATATTTAATTCATGGGTAAAAGTACATTTGACATTATTGAGTATTTTTTTTAATAAAAAAGATGTCTGGATTCCCTATAGGTTTTAGAATGATAACTAAAGTCTGTACCTTTTTGGAAATTAGACAAATTACACCAAATTTAACATTAAAAATAAAAGTATATTTGTAACTTTTTTACCAATTGAATTTATTTAAAAAATTTAAGTTAGCAATTTTAAAATTATTAAAAGTACATTTTCACTTAAATAATGCTGTGAGGAAACTAAAAATAATAATTTGATTTAAAAGAATAATTTTAATTTAGTAAAGTGATAAGAATGTAATAATAATTTAGATTAATTTTTAGCATATTTAGTTTTTAAAATTTTATAAATTGGATCTCATTTGTCCAATGTTTAAGAAGGTAAGAGCTCCACTTGTCTTTATGAAAACTACAAGGCGTGTAGATGTTTTCAAATGTACTTACCTTTTTTAGTACATTCCACTAAGACGGTGTTGATGAGTTGGTCCACTTGGTAATTTGTTCTAAGTTCTGTGCCGCATATGCTTTCCATTCAGCTTTACTGATTGATTTTTTCTGTTTTGTAGTATATGACAGATGGGGTGCTTCTTCGGGAAACTTTGAAGGACTCTGATCTTGACAAATACCAGTAAGCATTCGTTGCCATTTTCATTCTTCTGATGTTTTTTCCTCACAGTAGATTTTTATTTTGGTAGTGGAAGTGCATGGCTTTCTGGTTTTGGATCTTCATGTAAGTAAGATAGTGATTTCAATTTCAATATTTGAACATTTGGATTTCAGTTTGATGTTTAACCACATCTAGTAACTCAAGACATACTTTGGTGCTAAAATTTTGATGTTGCCCCCCTAAATAGGCAAATCGAACTGTTCACATGTAAGTGATAATGATACGAAAGTGGACGGAGCAGGTCTTGAAGGAGCTGACACGACTTGGCGAGTCTATTCACGGAGGAAACCGACCGGAGCATGAGTCGACAGGATGCGAGTCATCTTCCTGAGAGATCTGCTGAATCCCTGCTGCGAGACATTTTTCCGCGCAAGCGCACTTCCTTGGTTCCGATTGCTGTTTGGTGTATCTAAATGTCGGGCTCATCTGATTCGAGTGTTCAGACCACCTCTCCTATTACGACCCTCCGTGTACTGATTATCCACGAACCTATGGTCCCTCCTGCTCCTTACAGATTATCAATGTACCTTTGGACGGTTCCAATTATCTCGAATGGTCCCGGGTGGTGCAACGTGACACTCATAGTCATCAATTGTACGGGTACATTGATGGGACCATTGCTCAACTTCCCAGTACTGATCCCTCATGGTGGAAGTGCGATGCTGACAATTCTTTAGTGGTCTCGTGCATTCTCCACTTCCATGTCTCCCTTAGCCTATCGTAGCTACATGCTTATTGACTATTCCTTCGAGTATGGAGTCGGGCTTGCGAAACTTAGTCTCTAATTGGTAGCTCTACCCAAGTGTATGAGCTCACCCGATGTCTTCCCGAACTCAAGCAAGGCTCCTCTAGCAATGCCGCCTACTTCTCTGAGTTCGAACGCCTCTCTCAAGAGCTTGATTACTTTGATGACTTCACTCCATAATGCACAACTGATGCCCGCACACTAAAAACCAAGGAGGCCTCACTATAGAGTTTGACACGGTCTGCATGCATGTCTTGAACTGCCAACCTCTTCCCTCTCTTCGGGAAGTCTTCAACATGGTTTTGGGTGACTAGATCGCCGACGCTCTCTCCATTATGGCAGGGTGCCTGATAGTTCCGCCCTTGCCGACATTGGCAGAGGCCTTCCATCCTCTGGTCCACCTGTTTGAATGTGCGATCACTGTGGCAAACAAGGTCATGCCTGGAACTTTTGTTTTTTCCTCTATCCTCTCTCTGCACCTTTGTGGAAAGTAATCATAGCCGATGGCTTCGCAGTCCTCGCCAGTCCAATCATCCTCCTGCTGCTCATGCCACTGAAGCCAATACCGGTAGGATCCTCTCCGACAGTTTTTCCACTGCAGAACTTGATGCTCTGCGACGTCTAGTACTTTAGTACGCTCTCCTCATAACTCTCCCACTGCTTCCTTCGCGACCTCAGGTACTCCAAGCGCACAATTTGCTTCTCCTATCCAATCCAATTAGATAATCGATTCTAGTGCGATTGATCACATGTCCGGGGCCTTGTCAGGTTTTACCTCATATACTCCACTCTTGGTCCGTGATAATTTTACCACCGCCAATGACTCTTTTTCTTATATTGCCGGACTACCTTATCTTCCTCTGTCATCCCCTCACATCTCTTTTACATTTCCTACATTTCTTCGAAATTTGCTATCTTTTAGTCCCTTGACCATATCTTTAAACTGCTCCGTAACATTCCTCCCCAATGGTTGCATTTTTCAGGACCTGACAACAAAGCAATGTATGACAGTGGTAGGAACTTCATGGGCCTGCACATCTCGGACTATCAAGCTCATCAAGCTCTCTCTGGTACACCTACTCCCTCTTATGCAGATGTGCAATGGTTGCATCAACTTCTTTGACACCCCCTGTACACGTTATCTTCTCAAGATTTTTCCTATGATTTTCAACTATATGATCAATTTTGTTTCTTGTGATGTTGGTGAGCTCTCGAAACATACAACAGAGTCTGACTCATTTATCTTCGGCTAATATGCTTCATTTTGATGTTACTCGTACAAATGTTTGTGGGTCTTCCCCTATAATCTCTTTATCTGGTCATCACTGGTTTGTGACGTTTTTTGATTGTTTTCCTCTCGCTACTTAAGTTTATTAAAATGTAAGAGTGACTGTCTTGATTGTTGTAAACTCTTTCACCAAATGGTGGTCACACAATTTTGCGGTACTATTTGTGTTCTTCACAGTGATATGGGGTGGGTGGTACGACGACCGTGGTGTGTTTGGGACATATCTTGCTGATTATGGTATCTTCCATCAAACTACGTGCTTCCATACCTCCACCCAAAATGGTGTTGTTGAATGCAAGAACAAACATTTGCTCGAGGTCATACATTGTCTTCTTATTATCATGAATCTTCCCAAATTCTATTGGGGCGAGGTTGTTCTCATTGCGGGTTACATCATTAATCGGCTCCCGTATAGTACTCTGCAATATGTCTCCTCTATCTTTCGTTTGTCCACCAATTATGTCGTCCACACATCTCACCTCCCTCCTCGTGTGTTTAATGTGTCTATTTTGTCTGTGTTCATCAACCAATCGTGATAAACTGGATGCACATTAGCAAAATGTATTTTCGTTGCTATGAAGGGGTATCGTTCCGACCACACTTCCTCTCGACGTTTTTGTACCATGGATGTTACTTTCAGAGAAGGGGAACAATTCTTTGGCTCTCGTTAGGGGCAGACAGAGTCATATGTTGATTCTCCTAGTAATCCCTTCCATTTTGTCCTCGTATACCCCTCACACTATTCCAACCGCCAAGTCTACTATCTCTACACTGTCTCATGATGCTATGAGTCTTGTTCCTCCTCTTTCTCAGGTATATTGACAACACCGCACTGGTGTTGAAATGGTCCAAGCCACTGTAATTCCACCACGACAGATACAAACTTTCGAACTAGGTCTTGATGAAGACCTCCATCAACCATACTTCTTAAGAGTAAGCCGACCTCAATCAAATACCCTATTTCCAATTATATCTCATATCATAATCTCATCCAGGCACATAAATACTTTATCTCCACTATGTGTTTTGTTCACATTCTTAACACTTAGTAGTAAGTGATTGATATACCAAAATGGAGAGACAATAGAGGAAGAAATGTCTGCATTGGAGAAGAATCAGACTTGGGAACTATCTCCTCTCCCAACTGGAAAATATCCGTTGGATTAAAAATTTAAAATAGGTGTTCTCTATCAAGCAAAATCATGAAAGGATCGTAGAGATATAAAACACGACTCGCCGCTCATGGATATACTCAAACTTCTGCAGTTGTATATTAAGAAACATTTGTGCCAGTTGTCAAGATGGATTCCATCCGCATTGTTTTATCATGCCCTGCATGCCTGGGATGGGACCTGTAGCAACTGGACGTAACAATGTCTTTTTACATGGCGATCTCGAAGAGAAGGTATACATGAAGTTTCCATTGGACTTTGTTAGGAAAGGATCAAAAAGTCGAGTCTGTCAATTTTAAAATTCTCTTTATGGTTTGAAGTAGTCCCCCAAAGCTTGGTTTGTAAAGTTTCTAAAGGCTGTGACTATATTAGGATACAAACATGGTCATGATCATACTCTCTTTATTGCGAGGAAAGTAGATAAAATGACTATTTTTATTGTCCATGAGAATGATATTATTATCACATAAAATGATTTGGAAGAAAACACGTGGCTTAAAGCACGCATGTACTAGAAGTTCGAAGTAGATGATCTAGGAAAATTGAAATACTTATTAGGAATTGAAGTTGAACTGCGGAATCTTCATCTCTGCAGAAATATGTATTGGATCTCTTATAAGATACAAGAATGCTTAGTTGTGCAGTAACATATACCCCCGTAGAAACAAATTATAAAATCGATGAAGTCAGGGATGATGAGAAAGTGATCTCCACCAGCTATGAAAGATTGGTGGGAAAATTTATCTACCTAACACACACTCGTTCTGATATCACATTGGGATCTTGAGCAGGTACATGCATTCTCCCAGATTGAGACATTAGAAAGTCGCTATACGAGTGCTACGATACCTGAAAAAGTCTTCCGGACAAGGAATCTTATTCTCCCAGAATAAGCATGTGAATGATGAAGTATGCACGAACATTTACTGGGCTGGAAGACAAGTTGACCTAAATCCACCACCGGATATTGCTCCTTTGTTGGGGGGAATCTTCTGACCTGAAGAAGTAAGAACCAAAATGTGGTAGCAAAGTCTAGTGCATAAGCAGAATATATAGTAATGCCACAAGGTTATGCGAGAGACTATGACTTCAGTCTATAATGCAGGATTTGGGGCTGGAAAATCATACGTCTCTATTGTGACAGTAAAGTTGCAATCAACATTGTTTATAACCCCGTTCAACATGACAGAACATGACATGTTGAAATTGATAGACATTTTATCAAGGATCACTTGGAGAATGACAACATCTGCACACCGTTCGTCCAATCCCAAGATCAGGTGACAGATGTATCAGCCTGTTATACCGAACAGTTTAATTGTTTTTCTTAACTTTATCATTGACAGAGCTTTGTTAGATTTTTGTTATCGCAGCGGAGACTTTCACATTAAATTAATTAGAGTACCAAAAGCTTTTCCATATGTAGAACAATCTGGAACAATATATATATATATATGACTCTATAATGTACATAAGAACTTTTATACAACATCTGTCTATGTCCATATAATTATATACCCATCATATACAAAACAGACAAGACATACATAAGACTAGAGATGCCCAAACCCCTAGTCCTACCCGTTGACTCCTAAAAAATTGTCCCTCAAAAGTCTCTCCTCACTACTCGATCATCTAACTCAGAACCAAACCAAACTAATACTTATCATGCACAGTTCTCATTCTGACAAGTCCTCCTATGACGCTCTATGAACTCAGTCACGTAACAATATAAAGAAATGAAGTGCTTATAACATGTGTATCGAAGGTTTCAGCTCAAAAAGCCGCCACTTGATCACGAGGTGCCGACTCCTCCGCACAACAGTGCTGATGTCGCCGGCCTGCTACCACATCTTTCTTGTGTCACCTCCAGGAACCCATGGCATCCACTTCCACGCCGTTTAAATCCCCAACGCCCTCTCGGATTATGTGCTTACATTCATCTGCAGCTTCATTTTTGGGTTGTCCGTGGTTCCATTTGTATTTTTCGCATGTTTACTTTCATATAGAGTTAGAACTTCGCGTCGGCACCTATCGGTTCGTCCCACGACAATGGGTCTCTAGATACTCCCTCAATAAACTACTATGGCTTTACCTGGACCTCATAATACCTCAATATCACAGTTAAGACAGAATAGGTGATTAATTTGCATTAATAATTAATTTTGACAGGTTCTATTATTAGTCTCATAACCAATACTGATTGTATAACATGACATGTAATTACCCATTTTAACGAAAAATTGGATTAATATAAGAATCACCGGCGAGATTAATTCTGTTAGACAATATCTTACTTATATCTAAGCTTGGCTGAAATTTCACATCTCCTTTACAAAATAAGGACCCGTATTTCAATCTCTCTGTATTAAAAAATCTCGATTAAGATTAGTGTTATGCTCTTTGATGTATTGCATTGATGTCTTTCCATTGCGCATTTGGCACGTACAAAGTTTTTATTTCTGGTTCATCATGAACAAATGTCTTTTTTTTTTTCTTTCTTGAAAATTTATATGACTCATCTTTGATGTATTGCCTGTTTTCCTTCCCTTTGGCACACCCTCATCTTTGGCAAAGATGGGCTTGCATGTTTGCATTCAGTTTCTTCCTCTGCCTGCAGCAACCATTTAAAAAGTATATTTTTCTTTCGCAGTGTTGTAGTAATGGATGAAGCACATGAGAGATCACTTAGCACTGATGTGCTGTTTGGCATTCTGAAAAAGGTAGTTGCGAAGCGATGGGACTTGAAGCTCATCGTGACATCTGCAACATTGAATGCCCAGAAGTTCTCCAACTTCTTTGGAAGTGTTCCTATATTCCACATTCCTGGGAGGACGTTCCCCGTGAACATCTTGTATAGTAAAACTCCTTGCGAAGATTACGTCGAGGCCGCCGTGAAGCAGGCCATGACCATCCACATAGCCAGCCCTCCCGGCGACATCCTCATCTTCATGACTGGGCAAGACGAAATTGAAGCTAGCTGTTATGCTCTTTCTGAGAGGATGGAACAGCTCACGTCATCCACCACGAAGGCAGTTCCCAAGCTATCCATTCTACCCATTTACTCTCAGCTTCCTGCTGACCTTCAAGCCAAGATCTTCCAGAAGGCTGAAGATGGCGCAAGGAAATGCATAGTCGCCACCAACATTGCCGAGACCTCGCTGACCGTCGACGGAATATATTACGTCATAGACACGGGCTACGGGAAGATGAAAGTGTACAACCCTAGGATGGGCATGGATGCCCTTCAAGTTTTTCCCGTGAGTCGGGCAGCTGCAGATCAACGGGCAGGGAGAGCGGGAAGGACAGGCCCTGGAACATGCTATCGCTTGTACACTGAGTCTGCCTACCAGAATGAGATGTTGGCCACCCCTGTGCCCGAGATCCAGAGAACGAATCTAGGTAATATCGTGCTGCTGCTGAAATCCCTCAAGGTCGAGAATCTATTGGATTTTGATTTCATGGACCCACCTCCACAGGAGAACATTCTCAATTCTATGTACCAGCTCTGGGTTCTGGGCGCTTTGAACAATGTCGGCGGCCTCACAGAAATAGGATGGAAGATGGTTGAGTTCCCTCTGGATCCACCGCTTGCGAAGATGCTTCTGATGGGGGAGGAGCTCGAATGCATTAACGAAGTGCTGACCGTTGTTTCCATGCTTTCTGTGCCGTCCGTTTTCTTTCGTCCCAAAGATCGAGCGGAGGAAAGCGATGCTGCGAGGGAGAAGTTTTTCGTTCCTGAATCCGATCACCTCACTCTCCTCAACGTCTATCAGCAGTGGAAAGCGAACCAATACCGCGGAGACTGGTGCAACGACCACTTCCTGCAGGTGAAAGGGCTTCGTAAGGCCAGGGAGGTTAGGTCCCAGCTACTGGACATACTGACCACTCTGAAGATTCCTCTAACTTCATGTGGAATGGATTGGGATGTGGTGAGAAAGGCAATCTGCTCAGCTTATTTCCATAATTCCGCTAGGCTGAAGGGTGTTGGGGAGTATGTTAACTGCAGAAATGGTATGCCCTGTCATTTGCATCCTAGCAGCGCCCTCTATGGACTCGGGTATACACCAGACTATGTCGTGTATCATGAACTTGTGCTCACGGCCAAGGAATACATGCAGTGCGTCACTGCGGTGGAGCCACAGTGGCTGGCGGAGTTGGGACCGATGTTCTTCTCTATCAAAGAGTCGGATACATCGATGCTCGAGCATAAAAAGAGGCAGAAGGAAGAGAAGACGGCTATGGAGGAAGAGATGGAGAATCTGCGCAAGGAACAGGCCGCGTCGGACAAAGTGAACAAGGAGAAAGAGCGGGAGAAGAGGGCGAAGCAGCAGCAGCAAGTTATAATGCCAGGCCTTAGGAAAGGTTCTTCGACGTATCTCCGGCCTAAAAAATTCGGGTTGTAGGTTAAAGTTTTGGCTGTGTTGTGTGCTTATATTCTTCTGTACAGGTTGATATTTAAATTCGGGTTTGCGAGGGACATTAATTGTCTCAGGTGTGTACAGAAGTTGAGCTCTCTTCTCATTGTGAGGTTTTTTTTTACCTATTTACCATGATATTGTAAAAAAATTAAGATTATTAAAATATCACTATTAAGGTATTATTCTTACAGCTTCATTTTGAAGAACTTGTGTGCTATTCTTTATTTATGTTGCTTTCTTGCTGTTCCACCTTTTGTGTAGAATGTGTATAATTGGATAACGTTCAACTCGGTTCTTAAACAGGTAGACTCATGTTTCATGTTCGTCTCTTAATAAAAGCTGATTCGAGCTCATCTTATTTCTCAAGTTATTTGCCAAACACTACTCTTGTTAATAAAACGCTGTTTTGGTAAGATAATTTGTGACTGCACTTGCCAAACGCTACTGCTTTTCATAATTGCTTTCATATTTGCCACAGCTCCCCCCAAATAGAGCATAAAGTCTTTAGCTTCACAGGCCCGTATACAAAAAAATTCGCCATGCAACAATACTTACCTATTTGAGCCATAGTGAACAACCAACTTCAAAATTTAAAAATATAACGTAAAATATGCGCAGAATATTACATTTAAAAAAAATATAAGTAATTTAACTACCAAATTTTCTCATACTGAAAACTCAGATTAAAGTTAAAAGATAATTAAAGCAAAAATGCATTTATCTTTTTATTATTTTTTAAATATAAAAGTGTTGGGATTTGACACGGAACAATCTCTGAGGCACAACCAAATATAATACAGGATAACAAGCGCATGAAATCTGAGCAAGAAACGCAGCATAAATAAATCATATAACTGCAAAACAACACGAAATGTACCGACGTCCGTTACAGAATACACCGCGGAGAGCCGGACTCGCTCGATCCGCGGGAGAGATAATAATCTGGTCTGCAATCCGCTAGCACATCGGACGCACAAGGTTCACCGAGAACCTTCAACGTCGACGTCCGACGTTCAACCGCACCACCACCGGAGAAGCACCGTCGAGGCCAACTGCACCCGCGCACGCCATCGACACCAAGCCGCACCACCGGAGAGAAACACCATCAAGGCCACTGCACCACCGCAAGCCTTCGCCGCCACGCCCGCACGACATCATCTCCTCACTTCGCCGCCATCGCACGGTGTTGCACCAACGACAACCACCGGCGGAACCTCTACAGGGGTCTCCCACCCCTCGCGGCACCAAGAGCAAGACGACGGCGGCGGCGACGGCGGCTCTCCCTCCAACGCTAGCAAGGTGTCTGTTTCTCTCCTTCTCCACGTGAACAGGAGGCGGCACCTTCTCCGCGGGCCCTCCTGGAGCATCTCAGCGGACGCTGAGAAACATCTCAGCGGGCGGCCCCGCTTCCCAGCGGACAGCCCACCTTCCCAGCGGTTTTCTGCTTTTTCCTGATAAAAGCTACAGGCGTTTTCTCCACCAAAGTCTCCCAGGCGGCAAATCTGGCGATTTCTACAAAGCAAAAAGAACCACCCGGCTGTACCGGCGGCTCTGCTCTTTTTGCCTGGCGGTTTATCTGATCTGCCAAGGCAGTTACTCCAAAAAGTGAACCACGAAAAGCAGCATTTACAGGCTACAAGGGTAATAAAGGCGGCTAAAGAGAGAGGGCTTTTGGCACGCAAGCGGTACAAGAATGGCGAGAGAGGGCTTTTGGCACGCCTCTCCCCCGCAGCTTGGGGGGGACGGCGGAGATGGTAGTGGGCGACGGGGAGGCTTCAGCGGTGGGCGTCCTGGGCGAGGCGGTGGGGTTGGGAGCTGGGGGGCTCGCACCACCGGCGCTAGGGGTTCTTGGGCGGATGAGACGGAGTTTGAGGCCGGCTCTGCCGACGACAGGCAGGAGGTGCCCTTGCATTGCGGAGTGGGCGGCTGCTCAGCCTCGGGAGGCGGAAGTCCGCTTGAGGGTAAAGCCTCGCGATCCAATGCGGATGCGGAATGTAGGTTGCCATGCCGATCCGGCGGAGCCGTGGGTGAGGCTGGGCGAGGCATGAATGCCGCGGCGGAATCCTCCAAGAACAAGGAGGTTCTTGATGCTGGGAAGCTAGGCAGAGATATTGGTCTGAGCTCTGTTCCGGCTCGGCAAGCTGCGGATAAATCCCATCAGCAGGACTCGCATATGGCAGGGGAGGAGACTGTTCCTAACGGACTTCTTGATGGTGGTTTTGATGAAGACATGCCAGATAGGGGCAATATGGCTGGGTTGCATGCTTGTGGGGAGGGAAGCGTTCCAAGTGGAACTGGTTGGGAGGGGGTCGGAACTCGACCACCAAGTGTTTGGGGAAAAGTCCGTGAGAAGCCAGCATACCGCCAGCAAGGTCGGGAGCATAATGGAGCGCGCAGGCCGCCGAACCTGATGGGGGAGGATCTACTTGCATGGCGGAAACAATACTTTGATGTTTATGATGACACAATCACCCTCCCAACTTTCACCAAAGATCAATATGTGGTGTTGGACGATGACATTATTGACGGAAATCTGGCGAAGTTTGAGGCTGCACTGGTTGGGAAACTTTTGGGGCAAAAGGTAGCGTACAACTACCTCCTGACCGAACTTCGGAAGAAGTGGGATTCCTATGGAGATTTCAGCTTGACCATGGTCACGACGGATACTTTCATATGTATTTTCAAGTCAGTCTCAGCTCGGGATAATGTTCTTATGGGTGGACCTTGGTTTATCAATGGCTATATTATTGGACTTGATGTTTGGAGTCCGTCGTTCAACCCCCTCTCGTTGCAAGGATTCACATCTCCTATTTGGATTCGGCTGCCGGGCTTACCGCTCATGTGCTGGGACAAAATCAATATTGGCCGGATTTCTTCCAAAATTGGAACACCGTTGTGGCTTGATTCCTTCACAAGCAATTGGGGACGTGTGGCGTATGCCCGGATATGTGTTAAGGCTGATTTGGTACAGCAGCTCCCACTCGGTGTTTGGGTTCAAAGTCGCCATCAGCGTTTCTTCCAACCAGTGGAATACGAAGGCATCTCCAAATTATGTTACCATTGCGGTTGCATTGGACATAATGCGGGTGTGTGCCCAACCATCCCGCCGACAGATCATGTCCCGCCCCACTGTGCTCCTGGGTTGGATCCAGCGATGTCTCCTATAGTCTTTGCTGCCGGCACTAATGCCCCGGTTTCGACCCAGGTCCATCCCGAGTTGCCGGACCCGACGGCCTTACCGGTCGGC
The DNA here is from genome assembly GCA_033032865.1 of Dactylorhiza incarnata. Classification (NCBI taxonomy): domain Eukaryota; kingdom Viridiplantae; phylum Streptophyta; class Magnoliopsida; order Asparagales; family Orchidaceae; genus Dactylorhiza; species Dactylorhiza incarnata. The sequence continues at coordinate 2,832,845 of JAWHQI010000285.1, read as the reverse complement.
TCCTCAACCCCTCCTGACCAGCCGACAGCGTTGTTTGCTTCCCCATCCGTGACTGCGATTGGGGAGGGCCGCGACTATGGCCCGTGGGTCCAGGTCCAGCGGAAGAAGAGGCCGGCTGCGCAGGGGAAGTTGCTGCCTCCTAATCCGGCACCAAAGGCTAGGCCGCCTCGCATTTTCGGGGAAGCTGAAGGGATGACTCTCTCAGAGGGATCACGTGAAAAAGCAAAGTCTCAGGTTGCTGTGGACAAGAAAGGGAAACCACCGGCAAAAGGCCGAGGTGGTGGGCTTTATGAGCAGGCTCGCAACTTTAATTTTGGTTACAAAGCATCCAAGGCTCCCCTGGATCGTGTTTTGTTCAAACTCGGCCCGGTAGGGGTGCTGTCTCGGAAGCGTCGAAAGCAAGGTTTTGAAGGGATCCCATCCGACGGCGGGGACGCGTCCTCTTCAGGGGGGCCATGACGTGCATGATAATGTGGAATTGTAGAGGGGCACGAAAGAAGGAGGCGGGTAATTATCTTAAGGAAATTATTAAAAATAATGATGTTGGGCTTGTGGGTCTTTTCGAAACAAAAGTGGAAAACTTAACTCGTAGAGAGGTGGACAGAGCTGCTGGCCGGCGTTGGGATATTTACCACTTCCCGGCTGTTGGGACGTCGGGGGGCATTGCGGTACTGTGGCGTGCGGAGCTCTATACGGTTGATATTCTCGAGGCTTCTAGTCAATGTGTGTTATGTCGGGTTGTTACACCGGATCACCACACTTGGACGATGGCGTTCGTTTACGCTAACAAAGAATATTATCTGCGGAGGAGAGTGTGGGAGCTCCTCTCCCCAAGGCTGGAGATGGCGGGTCCTCTTCTTGTGGGGGGAGATTTTAACTGTTTGCTGCGGGCGGAGGAAAGAATGAGCTTGCGGCCGTTTGTCTATACGTCGGGCTCAAGGGAAATGGATGAATGGGTGATAGCTTCGGAGCTCCAGGAACTGAAGTTTGTGGGTCCACAATTCACGTGGTGTAATAACCAATTGGGAGCTTCTCGTGTGTTGAGTCGGCTGGATAGATTCTTCCTCAATGCGGCTGGGTTGGGGGTGCTGCCAAATGCTATAGTCCGACATTTGTTGCGGGTTGGGTCGGATCACTGCCCAGTTCTCCTCCAGCTCGCAGCAAATCCGGTGCCGCGTAACCCCCGAATGATACGTTTCGAAGAAGAATGGTTGTCGTACCCGATGGCGTCGCGCATTGTCTCAAAGTGTTGGGCTCGGCCGGACTTCGGGGAGGGGGCTGCTGTCCTGGATCGGAAGTGTCGGCGCACCCTCCGTGCGCTTTTCTTTTGGAGTAAAAACAAGCTGCGGGAGTTGGGCCTGACTAAAGAGCGGCTTGCTAGTCAGGTGGCGGAGCTCCAGGCCATTGAAGGGTCGGGCTCTGGGCTGAGTGAGGCTCAAACGCTGCCCCTTATCGAAAAAGTGAAGGATTACAATAGTACGTTGGCCCGAATTGCGACGTGGTGGAGACAAAGGGCAAAGGACCGCTGGCTCAAGGAGGGGGATGCGAACTCGGCGTTCTTCCATGCTGTTGCATCCGGCAGGAGAAGAGGTAACAAGATTGTGCAAGTTGAGGATGCGGATGGCGAGCCCTCCGATGATCCTGCGATAATTGAGTGTGCTTTCTTGGAGTTTTTTGATCAAAAATGGTGCGGGGTGACGCCGGACCTGGCGGGATGGCCGTCATTCGCCGTGTCTGATCTCATTTCTAGTGAGGAAGCGTTGGCGATCTCTCAGGTGGTCACGGAGAAGGAAATTTGGGTGGCAATCCGTTCCCTACCACCTAACCGTGCGCCGGGGAATGACGGTATCACGACCTCATTTTTTCAAAATTATTGGGAAATTATTAAGTTGGATGTTTGCAGGGCCTTACTTGAGTTTTTCCAATCGGAGTCTATGCCGGCGTCATGGAAAGAGACCTTGGTGGTGCTTATTCCCAAGGTTCCGAATGCTACTACGTCGAAGAAATATCGGCCCATTAGTTTATGCACCACGATCTACAAGATTGCCGCCAAAATAATTGTGGGCCGTTTAAAAGGGCTGCTACCCCGGCTGATCTCGGATGAACATGGCGCATTTATCTCCGGGCGTTCGATCTCTCACCACTGTCTAATAGCTCAGGAAGCAGTTAACTTGCTCAAACTGTCTACTTCAAAAAAAAGGCTATATGACGCTCAAAGTGGATATGGAACAGGCGTATAATTGGATGAATTGGGACTCCCTCTCACAGGTTCTCGATTTACTTGGATTTCCCCCTATTTTCTCATCTTGGATTATGCAATGTGTGCTCGCCCCTCGTTTCTCCTTGCTTCTTTATGGACAGGGAACTCGGTGGATTAATGCTAGCTGCGGTTTCCGACAAGGTTGTCCCCTCTCGCCGTATCTATTCATTTTATGTTCTGAGCTGCTATCTCGGGCTTTTCACCGGAAGCATGATACTCTCGGGATCTCCCTTTCACGCGGGGGTCCTCGGATCTCTCACCTGCTCTATGCGGATGATATTCTTGTTTTCTCGGAGGCAACAACAACGGCGGCCTCGACGTGCCTCACGGTCTTGCTGGACTATTGTGCGTGGACGGGGCAACGCATCAATACTGCGAAGTCGGCCGTTATGTTTAGCAAAGCTTTGCCGCGGTGGATAGGCAATTGTATTGCTCGGGGCCTGGGGTTTCGGCGTGTGAATGAGATTACCTATTTGGGGGTTAAGCTTGCACTGCGAAAGCTTAGGAAGGGAGACTTTACGAACCTTATCCAGTCAGCGACTTCTAAGATTAAAACTTGGGCTAGCCGCCACCTCTCACTGGCCGGCCGGGCGACTTTGATTAGCTCGGCTCTGTTGTCTATGCCGATTTTCCAAGCAACTCACTCGGAGATACCGCGCGACACCTTGGATCTTCTGGATAAACTCGCCCGAACGTTTCTATGGCAAGCGACTGCGTCTCACCGCTCCATGCACTACCTGCCGTGGGACAAGATTTGCTGTCCGGCTGCTTTGGGGGGGCTCAGATTCCACTCTACCACCCGGTGGCAAGGGCCGTTACGGGCTAAGTTCGCCTGGGCTTTGATGACTCCAGCTAGATCCCTATTCCAACAACTTTTTCAACACAAATATGCGGGGCGTATGGCGAGTACGGAGCTGCGCCGTGGTGACTCGCCGACATGGCGCATTATCAAAGATGGCAGACGAAGTCTAAATAGTATCGTCCGATGGTGTATTGGGGATGGTACTTCAGTTAATGTGTTTTCCCACCGATGCATTTTGGACCGCCCATTATCTGAATGGCCCTCTCCTACTAACAGTAGCTCTCCAGACTCCTTGTTGGTTGCGGAGTTGATTGGGGCGGATCGGCGATGGCACGTTCCGACGTTGCGTCTGCACTTTGAAGACCCTCTTGTTGATCTCATCTTGCATACACCCATTGATCATAGCCTGGACCATGATGATCCTGAAATTAAGTTTAAATTCAGCGGCCAATCCATTTCGGCAATGGCGTATAGGGCGCAATTCCCGGATGCTGGGCGGGAATTCAAGTGGCTCGCCCGATTAAAACTCCGGCCCCGGGAGAAGTTTTTTTGGTGGCGGTTTGCTTGGGACGCTCTCCCTACTCGTCAATGGTTATCTCGTCGTGGCCTCACAGATTTATTGGACTGCCCTTGGGGATGTTCGAATGCGGAAGGACGCAACCATTTACTTGGGGAATGCATGCAGATTTTGGCTGTACAGACTGTCCTACACCGTTGGGGGGTCCGGTTTACAATGTTTGCATCTTGGAAAGATTTCCTTGTGGCGGCTAGCACCGGCCATGCTAAGTCCCTTCCCTCTATCCGCGTTCTTTGGTACGTGGTTTATCAAAATTGGTGGGCTTAAAATGCAATGACGCATGGCCAAGAGGTGCCTCCACCCCTGGTTCGTGCTCTTTCAGTTATGGAGAGGCTTCCGGTCAACCACACTTATCCCCCGCACGGGCACTGGGACACCAATCAGTCCTTGCGACTGTCCTCCCCATTTATTTGGTGTCCCCCACCCTCTGGGTGGAGCAAGATCAACGTTGACGGCGCCCATGACTGTAACTCTGCATCGGGCGTGGGCATGGTGGTTCGGGATGAGCATGGCGCCATGATTCTGGCTTCCGGCGCCTCCTTCTTTCACTGGGACCCGGGACAGGTCGAATTAGAGGCCATCCTCGCAATTAGAAGGGTGGTGCCGCTCTCCTTGGTTCTTGGTTGGGGTGTTATCATTGAGAGCGACTGTCGCAATGTGGTGGAGTTCTGTGCACGCTGTCTTCAGAGAGAGGCGTGGAACGACAGTCGTATCACCGACATGGACCTCTCTTTCATGGGAGAATTCAGCAAGGTGGTTTTCAACCTTGTCCCTCGTGACGCCAATCGGGCCGCTGACTTTTGTGCTAAACATGCCAAATCTTGTAATGATTTTCTTTGGGAGACTTCTAGGTAGTTGATTCAGAACTTCATGACATCTTAAATGAAGATCTGAATGGTTGTATCCTAGTTTAGGTGGGGCCTTTGGCCTTTTTCTTTTCGTAATGCTACTGCAGTTTATCAAAAAAAAAAAAAAAACCACGTACATGTTATATATATATATCAAAACCTAAACCAGTATTACTTAAATATATTTCTATATATATATATATATTTATATTTATATAATTCTATATATATAAGATTATATATATATATATATCTATAATAATATATAAAGATATTTAGTATGATCTACAGTGTGCTCCGCATCCGTCGCAAGCGTGATATTGAAGGAGATTTCGTCGACCGGAAATATAACTGGGAATATATAGGAATATAACCGGGAATATATATATATATATATATATATCGTCGTTCTCCGTTCGACGAAATATATATTTCGTCGAGCGGGATTTTTCTCCGCTCGACGAAATATATATTTCGTCGAGCGGGATTTTTCTCCGCTCGACGAAATATATATTTCGTCGAGCGGGATTTTTCTAAGCCCGCGTTCGTCGAGCTCCGTTCGACGCACGCGAGAATTTTCTCTCGCCGGCGACAGAGAGAAACAGAGAGAGGGAGAGAGGGAGGCGTAGTGCGTTCCTAGGATTATTCTAGACAGAGTTAGTGCGCGTGTCCGTCGCAAACGTGATCGCCAACTTTAATTAAAATCTACTCGGCCGACACCCTAGGTCCAGCCCGTCGCCTACTTCGTCTCTGTTTTTGCTGTGATTTCGTCTCCGTTGATTTCGTCTCTGTTTTTGCTGTGATTTCGTCTCCGTTGATTTCATCTCTGTTCTTGCTTTCTCTGCCTTCTTGCTATGCCCGAGGAGAGCTCCCCGCGCTGTGCATCGTTACCTCTCGCCGTGCTATCTCATCAGGTTTCGTCTCCGTTCTTCTAGGTTTAATTCTAGGTTTAATTTCAGTAGATTATGATTTCGTCTCCGTTCTTCTAGGTATTTTTTTATTGACCAGAATACTGCATAACCCGCGCTGTGCATCGTCACCTCTCGCCGTGCTATCTCATCAGGTTTTGATTTCGTCTCCGTTCTTCTAGGTTTAATTCTAGGTTTAATTTCAGCAGATTTTGACTTCGTCTCTGTTCTTCTAGGTTTTTTTTATTGACCAGAATACTGCATAACATCACAAAATTTCTGCATACAATTTGATGATTATGAAGAATTTAATGAGATCAGTTGTGAAAAATTGAATGTTCCTGAATATTTTTCCTAACTTCAGCAAACAAATTGAATTTGTCTGAATGAGACCAGCCCTATGCTAAATAAAATGTTTCTGAATTTCTCCTACTATTGTTTTCTAGCTTTGACTGATTTTCAATAATGATCATATTAATTTCAGCTGTGGTTATATTTCTGCTAATTTGGACCACTGTTTTGATTGATTTCTCAAATAAACTCATCCAATAAGTACAGAATTGGAGAAAGAAATGCGATTTCTCAAGGATGGCCTTACATAGCAGAATACTCAAACTACAGAATTGGAGAAAGAGTTGAAGGAATTAAGAAATTCATGCTCATGCTTACATAATGTTACTGTTGGAGAATATGCCAAAGTTCTTCCATGCAGTCATGCTGTTTCTATGCCACTGATTTATTCAAATCCAGATCTGTCACATGACAATGATGCTCTTCTTGATTAATATTGTGAAATGGTGAACACAAAAATAATAATTATTGTGAAATGATGAACTCAAAACCAGTAGGTTGGAATTGTTTGCAACAGGACAATGGCAGAGCTTGACTTTGGTGGCACTCTTGGTTCAGCTTTTAACACGATTTCGTCTCCGTTCTTGCTTTCTCTCCCTTCTTTTGAGCAGTTAGGTTGCACAACTGAGATGAGATATTAGACTTTCCAAGTTCGTTTTTTTCCTGTTATGTTCGTTTCAGCAAAGTTCCTTTTTTCCTGTTAAGGCCTCTGTTTTTTTCAGTGTTTCCTGTTCATTCTGTCCTGCAGAGTTGGTTTTTTCCTTGTTCTCATATTTAAATTTTTCCTCTTCTTTTTTTCCCGCAGAGTTAATTCTTTCCTGTTCAGTTTTTCAATGTTTCCTGTTCAGTTTTTCATTGTTTCCTGTTCTCAGTTTTTCATTGTTTCATGTTCAGTCGTGTTGAGAGCACAGATGGTGATGGATTATTTTTTCCTTGGTGGGCGTTCTCGATCAAGAATCAGAGGAGCATCTATGACTGAGGAGCAGCGCGCAGCGCACAGTGTCCAAAATCAGTCTTACGTGCTAAGAAGGAATGCACGCATGACAGAATAACAGCGTGCTGCTCAGCGAGCTTCTAATCGGGATCGCGCACGAGCAAGAAGGGCACATATGACTGAAGAGCAGCGTGAGGCACAACGAGCTTACAATCAATCCCGTCAGAGGGCCAGGCGAGCTAATATGACAGAGGCGCAACTACAGCACCAAAGAGAAATTTGGCGTGTTGCTGCTCAAAGGCGCCGCCAGCAATTACGTCCTCAGAATGATCAATTGGAAATTCATAGCTCTGCATTGCAGTCCGCTGCTGCACCTGCACCCCAGACCGCTTCGCTCGCAGCGCCATCCAACAATGAATGCCGCCACTCAAACATGACATCGGGTGAGCCTGCAATTTTTTGATCATTGTTTGTTGTTTGCAAACACTACTAGATAACTCGGCATCGTAACCTCATTGCATGCCAAAAGTTACGTACGCGGACAACGATATTGTGCATAGATATACATTGACGACCGTTCAACCCTCATCGTGTCGTCGTGGTGTTCTTGCCCCTCAAATTGGAGAACTGTCTACGCCACATCCACTTATTGCACCGCTATCTCGTTGCGGTCTGCCCCCAATGTGTTCCGGCTCACGTAATCGTGTTGCCACTCCCGCTCCTGCTGCCGTCTCATTACATTCAGACACCGTGCCACCTCCATCGTCGAACATGCATCAGATTGCTGTGCAGCTGCCGCAACAAACCATACCTCATCGTGCGCATCCGCAAGGTTTGTTCTTGCTAGAATACTTCGTACAGATATGTACAGGTATTGATTGAATTCTTATGTTTATTTCCATCTACATAGAATATTCGATAAACCCTGGTCAGCAACATGAAAGCACGGAGGACGAAAGCTCCACTGATGGTGTTGTTTTTAGGACCGACGTCACCTGAACCACAACATTGCTCGCATATCTGATATAAGACGACAAATTATTTACTTGCAACTGCAGCGGCCCCATTTCTGTCGTTATTTCCGCGCTAAATTATTTGATGGTGAGACATCGACGATGTGCTGCAACAATGGGAGGGTGGATATTCCAGCTATACCTGTTCCAGATGAACTATATAGTTTGTTTGTTGGCGATTCTGCTGAAAACAGACATTTTAAGAGATATATCCGTTCGTATAATCACGTTTTCTCTTTTACTTCTATGGGTGTTAAATTAGATGACACGTTGGCGGCGGATCAGCATGCCGTTTATACATTTCGAGCTCATGGGACAATATATCACCGAATCGGAACTCTTTTGCCTGCTGCAGGTGCAAGACCTAGATACCTACAACTATATATATATATGATACTGAACATGAGACGGATCATCGCTTGCAAGAAAACCTTGAGCTGAACCGCGCGTAGCTGGAAAAAATAAGAGCAATTTTGGACGTATGTAATCCGTTTGTAGCAATGTTTCGGCGATTGGCTCAGCATGAGGATATCTGTCGTTGTAGTTTAGTTATTAAAGAGATGCCAGCTTCTCAGCGTCAATATACGTTGCCGACTGCATCACAGGTCGCAGCGATAGTTGTTGGTGCTGATGAGTATCTTGAATCAGATGAACGGAATATAATTGTCAAAACAGTTGATGGTGATTTTGTTGCTGTCCAAGAATTTGCTGGTTACTATGATCCGCTTCAGTATCCATTGCTCCTCCCATATGACACGTATGGTTGGCTCGCTGAATATAAAGACCTGAATAATCGTCACGTTAGTTGTTGTGACTATTACTCATATATACTTGATGGTGATTTTATTCCTCGGAAATTTAGCCGCACTTGATGGATCTTCTTGAAAATTTTCTTTTACGTCGATGTTCTGCGTGCTCAACTGCTCTTTTGCTTCTGCGTTGAACGCCTTTTTTGAAATGGCTTGCTCATCGGCCTTTATCTCCGGGGGTGCGGTCCGAGAAAGTGTCATCGCGTCACAAAACCATCGTGTTTGTCATAGAAACCGTCGCTTTTCTGCTGTTTTGAGTATATGAACTATCTTCTCTCATGCAAATAATAATAGCTGCAGAGTTGCTCCCGCGGTATAAGATTTGAAATATATGTTGGCCCGTCGCTCACGAACCCCAGTGCCGCTCATTTTATAGTTTCGTATACGGTTTGAAACTATTCGATTGGCTCATGCTCTTCAAAAACTACTGGCTGCTGCGTTTTTTGCAAAAAAACACAGTTTTGTTGATTATTACAGTTTTGTTGATTATTATAGAGCATTGTTAAAGGCAAACCAAAAACGGCTATCCACACACCAACATAACTTAAAATTCTCATTTTAAATTAGTCCCGATATTTTTAAAGGCAAACAAAAAAATTTTTATCCGCAGACCAACATAACTTAAAATTCTCATCTAAAATCAGTTCATAAATTTTCTACAGGCAAACCATAAGCTGAACGCCAGCGCCGAAAACCCACTCTGATTCCCTTTCGTGCTGAGTCGAAACCTTCTCGCAATATATAATGATTTGTTTAGTCAGTACATGCATGCACAATAAATTTTAATCGACAAATAAGTGCAATAAATTTTAATTAAATTTTGTAATTTATTTAAATTTAATAAAAAAAACTGCAGCAGCCTGCGTTCGACGAACGCAGGGCTGCATTCGTCGAACGCAGGGCTGCGTTCGTCGAACGGCCTATAGCCGTTCGTCGAACGGCTATATATGTTGTTCGTCGAACGGCTAGCCGTTCGACGAACGACCTACCTTCTCGCATTATATAATGATTTGTTTAGTCACTACATGCATGCACAATAAATTTTAATCGACAAAGAAGTGCAATAAATTTTAATTAAATTTTGTAATTTATTTAAGTTTAATAAAAAAGCCTGCAGCAGCCTGCGTTCGACGAACGCAGGGCTGCATTCGTCGAACGCAGGGCTGCGTTCGTCGAACGACCTATAGTCGTTCGTCGAACGACTATATATGCCGTTCAACGAACGGCTATATATGCCGTTCGTCGAACGGCCTTTAGCCGTTGGCCGTTCGACGAACGACATATATAGCCGTTCGACGAACGACATATATAGCCGTTCGACGAACGACATATATAGCCGTTCGACGAACGAACGACTATATATGCCGTTCGTCGAACGGCTATAAATGGACGTTCGACGAACGGCCATTATATAGCCGTCCGACGAACGGCTATATATAGCCGTTCGACGAACGATTATATATGCCGTTCGACGAACGACTATATATGCCGTTTGACGAACGGCTATATATTATTATTATTATTATTTAAATATATATATATATTATTATTTAAATATTAAAATATTAACAATATTAACAATATATATTAAGTTATAGTATTATGTACGAGCATCTTCGCACGGGCTACGCCCGTGCTCGATGCTCACCGCATCGACAATACCTTAGCAGCGACAGTACCTCCGCTTAAACTCGCCCGCTCTAGGATTCTTAGGCTCTGTTTGGCGCGGCTGCAGCGACTGGAGAAGTAGTGGTGGGAATCAGTGGTGTAATAATCAGCTGTTTTGCAGAGTGGTGAGAGAATCTGTGAATCTGTTTGGAAGAACAGCTGTTGCAGTGCTGTTTCAAACGGAGAAGCTGTTAAGTTGTTTGGCATAACAGCTGTGCGTTTTGATTTTTTTATAAAAAAATTAGAGATAAACAATAATTAAGTAAAATAAATTAACTTTAGTGTACATAAATAGTATGCACTTTGATATTCTTCTATAAAATAAAACACAGTAATTAATAGGTTTTTCCAAAACAAAACTCGTAAATGTGATCCGCCTCGAACTGTATATCTGAATGTAGACAAAACACATTGCTGAAATTAACACAATGTTTATGGTTGTATGAAATCTAATTTTTTTTGAGACTACGGTAATCTGAATATCAACTGCAAATCAACTTCATATCAACTGCAAATCAACTGCATATCAACTGCATATCAACTGCAAATCAACTGCGCAAATCTTTTAGGTATGACAATAGGATAATCATTTTCTTTTAACAAGCATAGTTATCTGTCTGCAAGGGTGTAGATTATCAAAAATTTCTGGTTGGGAGAAAGCAATGAATATTGGAGGAAGCAAGGGTGTAAACTGAAGCAAGCAGTGACAAAAATTTCTAACCACTCATCCATAAATTTCATATCTAAAAACTGAAAAATAGGTATACCTGCAGGGAATCACCGACGTGATGTCGAGGGAGAGATCACTGGCGAAGAGCGGTCATGGGCTCCTCCGGCTGGAGATCGATGGCATAGAGCGGTCGTGAGCGGTCGATGACTCCTCCGGCGAAGGATGCCGCTCTGAAAACCGATGATTTGGAGAATCGCGCTTCTCCGCGATACAAGAGTCGTGAAAACTTTTCACGACTCAAAAAACGCTAAAAAACGATGATTTGGAGCGGCAGCGACTCCCACCGCTAAACCTAATTTTTACGTTTGGCGGGGCGATTCAATAAGCAGCGGTGCGCTGCTCTGAAAACACCCCGCCAAACAGAGCCTTAGTCAATTGACAGTGCATAGGTAGCCCCCGTGCCCCGCGCGGCAGTGCCCCTCCTCGACATTGTCCTGGCTCTAGGCGCTCTCTCCGCTCGCGAACCCCCGTGGGCACAACAGAATCGGGATGGGGGAGGGCACCACGGGGGTTCGCGAGCGGAGGGAGCGCCTAGCGCCGGGACAATGTCGAGGAGGGGCACTGCCGCGCGGGGCACGGGGGCTACCTATGCACTGTCAATTGACTGAGCGTCCTAGAGCGGGCGAGATTAAGCGGAGGTACTGTCGCTGCTAAGGTACTGTCGATGCGGTGAGCATCGAGCACGGGCGTAGCCCGTGCGAAGATGCTCGTATATATATAATCTAAAGATCCGATGCGATTCGAACCAAACACAACAAAAAGGTCATATATGTTCTGAGCATTATTGCTTTATGTAAGTTTATAGGTTTGTAGTTTAAATCACCTAGAGGGGGGGGGGGGGGGGGGGGGGGGGGGTGAATAGGTTTCTTTTATTTTTCTTCTAAGTACCATAGCTGATTTCTGAGTTAGTTTAAGCAAATCAACAAACACAGAAAGCACACAAGAATTTATAGTGGTTCCCCAAAGACAGTGTGTCTTTGGGTAGCCCACTTTCCCCCTTCCCCCTTCTAACAGTGTGTTAGACAGGGCCAACTCCTCCAGCTAAGCTCCAAGAGCTTACAACTCAGATCCCTCAAGATCTCTCAGGTTTTCCCAACCCTACCTCAGGCTAAACAGCCATACAACTCAGATCAGCCCCTGATCCTACAGCTCAGACCTCAGCAGGTCCTACAACTCAGGCTAAACAACCCTACACCTAAGATCAGCTTGTTCTGTGATAAAGCTTGCTTTCGAATATTGTTTTGGAAGTGGCGGGTCGGTCACGCCCGCATACCGTTCGTACCGGTACGGGTGGGGTGACGACTCATGGCGACAGGGAGATGTGCACAGCGGTGATCACCATTCCGAACCCGCAGTTTTGCCTCCGCTGGTCGGCCTAAACCTCGGAATCGCCGGATGTCGCTCACATCCAGTTAGTACACCAAGTTGTACAGGAGGGCCCGAGTGATACGGTACGACTACATTCAGAAGTGGCAAGACTTGCCACTATCACCGAAGGCCACATCGGTGAGGCCCGCGGGGTTTAGCTACCCTGCTTGAAACACAGCGGTCTAAACTGTGTCGACACAGGGTCTTTTTGTGTGTGTGTGTACAGGTTTGAATATCTGGGTGCGAGTATGCGCGAGATAGTGTTGTATGTTCGTGTCACCACGTGGATATTAGGGTTGGAGGCCCTATTGATATATATATATGTATATTTGTTTACCTGCTGCTAACCCTCTGCCTTGCTTCGGCTATTTACTTCTGTCCTTTAGCCCACCCCCTGGATACGGATTCGGGGAGGGGATGTGTTTTCTACTTAGCTCTGTGACTAACGATTATTCTTTTAACCAATCACAGGAAATGGGACAGCGCGAAGCCCTCGCACTGCAGGATGAGTTACCAGCCTTAGAGATGGCTCGATCGGACACTCCAGCCTCTCCACCTATCTTCCGAGACGTGAGTCCTAGATTATAGGACTAGCCTAGGGTCTTTGTTATAGTCTATGTAGCCCCCGAGGCAGTGGTTGTAAACAATAGGCTTCGACCTGCTTTAAATATATAAATACAAGCTGTGAGCTTGGTTTTGTTTATTTCGATTGCTTCCGCTGTGCGTTCGGATGTGATGTTGTGATTCTCGTGCTTGACTAGGAGACCACTCAGTGCTTGAAATGGTGGGTCGTTGCCATCCGGAAGCACTAATGGCCATCCTTGGGCAGTAACATCCCCCTCCCTGAACCCGGTTCAGGTCTGGGGAGGGGGGGGGGGGGGGGGGGCTTACACGACGATCTTGCCAAACTCTGCGATCGACGAACTCGCCATACTCTGCGTTCGACGAACTCGCCATACTCTCCGTTCGACGAACTCGCCAAACTCTGCGGTCGACGAACTCTCCATACTCTGCGTTCGACGAACTCGCCAAACTCCGCGGTCGACGAACTCGCCATACTTTGCGTTCGACGATCTGCCTTGTCTCTGCGTTCTACGATCACGCCAAGTCTCAGCGGTCGACGAACACGCCAAGTCTCAGCGGTCGACGAACGTGCCTGGTCTCAGCGTATCTTTTCTTCTCAGCGGCAGCTGACCTCGTCTTAGCGGTTGCTTCTTTCCCATCTCAGCGGATCCACTGAGACAGTGATCTCGTCTCAGCTATTCTGCTGAGACAGTGAGCACGTCTCAGCGGATTATCCTATCGGCAGCTCAGTTTGCTTCGATGCCTTCTCAGCTGCTCCTGGTCTCGTCTCAGCGGTTCCGCTGAGACAGTGAGCTCGTCTCAGCGGATTTGACTCTCCGTCTCAGCGGTTCTGCTGAGACAAATCTTCAACTCTTAGGAGAGATTTCTCCTGATCTAAGGGCATGATCGGCCCTTCCTCTTGAGTCACCTGTGCCTGTATATCTTTACACAAATACAGCTTTATCAAATACACCATGCACTTAGCATTGCATGATGACCCCTCTTCAAATCAAGGGAATTTGAGGGCAAATTCTCAACAATCTCCCCCTATTTGAAGAGGGCAAAATACCTGCCAATGCTAAGTAGCAACTTAATCAGAGAATATGTCATAACACAGATTTGTATTTCATGACATATAAATATAGAGAAGATTTCTGTTGACATTAACAGTTTCTTACCTATGTGAATTATCATTAGGTATTAATGTCAACAACACATAAAGATGTATTTCATTTAAGTTCATCAAGAACCTAGCACAGAGTACTGAAGGTAAAAATAGAGATATTCAAGAGCAACATACATGTACCAACAGTAACAAACACAATATGATTTTTAGAATATGAAATATCATTTCAATCAGATGTTCAATACAAATATTTATAATCAGTTCAAGTCATATTTATACATTGAATAATTTAAGGAGCTTCTCAAATAGAGTCTTCTTGGATGGTCCCTGTGAAGAGCTTTCTCCTTCACCAGACTTTCTCTTCCTAGCTTCAGCAGCAGCCTTGGTCTTTTCCTTCACTTTGAAGTACAGAAATGGCTTGGGAAGATATCTTGTGGGAATCCTTATAGGAGTTTCCCTTCTTACCATGTTTTCTTTGAGAATCCTTTCCCTTAGAGGCTCCCTCTCTAGGTGCTTGATCCATTCAGCAGATGAATAGACATGGTCAATGTCCTTGAGTGGATTACCATGGCTGACCCAGGTGTTGACAATAATTGTGTCCAACTCCAGATTGTCATCCTCATGGAGTGAATCCTCTAATCTTTCCATCCTCTTCTGGGCCATATACTTTTCAGCAGTCTGAATGCCCTCTGCCCTTCTCCTCTTTGTTTCCCTCTCATCTTGAATTAGATCAGATTGACCTTGGAAGTCAAAATCTTCAGGTTTGCTTGGATTCAAGATAGGAAGATTTAAGGCAATTCTTGTTCCTTGTAATATCTTTAAGCTTGTGATTCAATGATCATCAATAACCCTTTTAACCATAGTTAGAAGATTTTCTTGAATTGCATTTGATGCATTATTGACCTCTTCCACCACTTGCTTGTGGGCTGCTTCCTGGTTAGGGATTAGCAGGTGGTGGGCATTCTCCATGTTGGTATTTAACCTTATATAAGCCCCTTTCAGTTTTGCACTTAGCTTGACAACCTTCTCCTCCCCCTTTTTGCCTTCTTCAAATACTTTTCTCTCTATTTCAGAGTGTTGATCCATTATTGATTGGGAGAGAGTTTGGAAAGTGCAGTCCACATCCTCCAAAATACTTTCCTTTGCCTTGTCAATGTGGGACATGACATGACTGCTAGATGTGTTAGCCACTTGTGCCATCCTGACAATAACTTTCTTCCATACATTCTCATTCTTGTAAAATTGATTCTTTACATATGTAATGTCCTTGGTTGAGTCCCCTTGATGATCTGCTATTTGCTTCAGTACAGTGTGCTGAGCAGCAACAGTGCCTTTGGCCATCTCAAACCACCTGGTCATTTGCTGAAGTATATGGGCAGATGCATTTGTGACATCAAGAATCTGGGTGTTCAGCTCAGTTCTTACTGCAGTCACCTTTGACTCCATCCTTTGCTCACTAGCCTGGATCTCCTGAGTCAATGCTGCTCTGGTAGCATACAACTCATCCCTTATCCGAGCACTGACACTTTGAACCTTTTCAGCAACTAGCTCTTTCACAGACAACATCTGACCCTCAATGATGGATCTTATTGAGTTCAGCAGGTCAGATGTGTCTAGCAAGCTGCTGGCCTTTCCCGGGCAACTTCTTTCTCCACTACCTCCTCAGCTTCATAGCTGGCCTTCTCCATTGCAGGTTCAGATCTTGGCAGCTCTTCAGCATTTGGGCTGTGCTCCCCCTCACTAGCACCCCCACAATTATCTCCAAGGGGAGGGCTATGCTCCCCCTCACTTAGAGCATCCATATTTGGGGAATTCTGTCTAGGAGAACCTGAAAAATGATTGAAGGGTTTGTTAGACACCTAGACTAGACTATTGTTAGAGGGGATAAGCCTAACTGAGAACCTAATTTACCATGGATAGGTGAGTTCAGTAGTTCATCTTCAGCTGGAGGAACAGTTGGATCAGTATCAATCTGAGTTGGCTCAGAAGTAGAATCAACTCTTCCCTGGGGTTCATCATCCCCACATGTCCTGGGGACATCTTCTTCTCCCACATCTTCCATGTGATCTTGAGGATCATCATTCTTCTTGGAGGACTCAACACCTCCTACCTCACTCTTCTTTACTTTCTTCTTCTTCTCCTTCAGCTCAGCCACCATAGAGGGTTGGCTCATGGGGAGGACCCTTGTTGACCTGTCCAGTGTCTTAATATCCAACCTCTTCAAGTAGTGGATGTTAATACCCTTGATGGAGGAGAATTCTCCTGGATAAGCCTTCAGCAGGAAGAGTGAGAGGATCCTTCCTAGGTTAGGAGCCTGCAGACATTGCTTTATCCTTTGGTACATGACATTTCCCCATCAAGTCCTTTTCTTCAAGATGATCCTTACAACCAACTCAAATATGGATTGTGAGATTGTGTCATGTGAGTCTGGCTTGCACAGAAGGGCTTTTCCCACTATGTCACACAACAACTTCCCTTTTTGGTTGAAGAATTTCTTCTTCAGAGATGAAGTCTGGGAATCACTATAATCACACCACTTTAAGGCTTGCTCCTTGTCTGATGCAGATATCTCCTCTTCTTCCACTCTAGGAAGATGCGATACTTCTTCCAATCTCTTAGGGGACAATTTCACCCTAAACTCTCCAATCTTAGAAGATATGCCATCCTTAGAAGACGACAGTTTGACGTTTGCATAAAATTCTAGCACTTCATGCCTGAATATCTGAGAGGGTTCAGATAACACGAAATCTAGACCGGCATAAGAGATGAGGGAGACAACACTTAAAATCTCTGGTGAAGCATGGAGAAAGCCATCCCTCACTAGTTCGCATCCTTCTAGCAACTCCTTCACGATCTTGGGCGCCATTTGGTCGAAGAGAAGAAACGCTGGGACGGAAGTAGAAGTTTCGTCTCGGCGGCTGGAATGGTCCAAGTGAATGTGAAGAGTTATTTAACATAGTCGGCTGTTTATATAGCAGGTCTAATTGTTAACCTAGTCGACTTAGCGGGTCACCCGAGAGTATATTTCAACCTAGGGCAGAGTTCGTCGAACACTCCCTAGGGCTGAAATGACAACATAAGACAGAGTTCGTCGAACTCAACCTGAGTTCGTCGAACCCAAAATTTTTACTCAACTGTTAAAATGTAATCTGAAGCACAACTTAGACAGATTGGACTTGTTCATCTTATCATCCTACTTTAACACAATCAGAGACAACATTTGATGATAAATTTCATAATAAGGAGGAGGAATGCTTACCTTGAGGATTTAGTCCTCTACTTGATGTTGAATCTATGATATCAACCTCCTGTCTCTCATGTGCCATTGGAACTCACTGTTCAAGTACCAAATGATGATGGGTCTGGTACTTGAACAATCCTGCAAAACAGAGTTTAATGTCCCTTAAGAGCCCAAGATGACTTGGGTCCTAGGTTCTTGTTAGCATAATCAAATGACCTTACTCTAGCTGCACCCTTTGCAGGAAGGTTCATCTTTGCACATGGCACATTAGGATTGTGCCAACAGTCTATGGCAAAGTGTCCTACCTTACCACAACACCAACATTCATGAATGTTGTATCTTCTCTTCTGAGCACTTCTTGAGGGTTGTGCAGCACAGTCCACATGTTCAGGAGTAGATACAGCAACATTCTTCCTGTTCCTCTCAACAATGATTTGACTGAATGTCAATCTGTGTGCTGTCTTGATGCTCTTTGTCCTGATGACATCAGCTTGCAATGACTTGGCAGCCATACAAGATTTGATGGCATCTGACACTGGGCAATCAGACTTGTTTACAGATTTGACAGCAGTCATTTTCTTGACTGATTCAACCCTAGTAGGGCTTGCCTTCTTATTCTTGAATGAGGGGGCTGAGGTACCAAATACAAAAGGTCCATGTTGGGCCATTTGAATTTCCTCATGGGGAGCCTTCATGACACTCAATCCCATTCCCTTTCTTCCACTATGGGAAGGAGCATTTTCCTTCCTATAGCAACTCCCATTCTTCTAGTGACCATAAATGCTTTCATGGTCATACCTGTTGGAAGGAAGTAACACCTTTTGAAAGGTGGGTTGTGGCTTATCATTCCCCTTGCTCTTCTCTCCACTCCCTTCTCCTACTTCCATTTTATTGAATCCTAGTCCTCTCCTATTGGTTTGAGAGGAGAAGGTGTCAATAATAGGAAGCACATATTTGAGCTTGGAGAATTGAGCCACCAGGCTCTTCTCCTTCTCAAGCTTTTCCCCAAGGTCCTTGATGACCTTGTTCTTCAGGGAAATAATGCTTAATTGCACAATTGTTAACCCCTGTAAATGGCTAATCTGTCTACTCATCTGAGCCACCAAGGTGGTAGGTTCAGTGTAGTCATTCTTAGTCATCTCGAGGGAAACAATTTCCTGGGCTTGTCTCTTGGCAAGCTTCTTGCTCTTCTTCAGAGCCTCCAAAAGAACACCATGTTTGTCAATCAATTGATTGAGTTCTTCCTCAGCTTCCTTGCCCCTTCCATCAATTGATGAAGGTGCATCAGATTCTGGACTAGTCTCATAATCAGAAATAGAAGTGAAATGAGATAGTACATGAACATTGTCAGAAGCATTCTGACTCCCTTCCTCATCAGTGAAGGCCATAAGGCCTAGCTGAACAATGTCTTCTTCATCCTCCTCTTCATCACTATCTGAGTGTGAAAGAGGGCCCTGATTCCAACTATAGCAGCTGGATAATCTTCGTCTTCTTCTGGTGCAAACAGCCCAATGTAGGCATCTTCTTCATCCTCTGAATCTGATGTTGAGGGATCAGATTCACTCCAGCTTCTTTCTTTCTTTGCCAGGAGGGATTTTTCACCCTTCCTATCCTTGTGGTGATGATGATTCTTATCTCCACTCTCCTTTCTTTTGGCTGGACAGTCAGCTATGACATGTCCAGGTTTACTGCAGCTATAACAAATTATGTTATTAGAAACATGTTTACTAAGTTTAGAGTCATACCTGTCACCCTTTGGGTGCTGTCTTTCAGATTTGCTGCTATTCTTTTTGTTGTGTGATGATGAGGAGGGCATGTTCTAACATTGCTTCCTCTTCATCATCTTCTTGAACTGCCTTGTAAAGGCAGCAAACTCTTCATCAGAGGAAGAGCATCCTGAGGTGCTGACTTCAGGTTCAGCACTTCTCCTTGGAGGAGACACCATCCTGCTTTTGCTTCTCTTGGAGCTGTCAGCTTTGAGAGCAACAGATTTCTCCCTTGGTCGAGCCCTTGTAGAGATGTCCTCTTCCTTCCTTGCAGACAGCTGCATCTCATAGGAGAGCATCTTTCCAAACAATGTGTGAGTTGGGGTCTCACCAAGCTTGGCCACTTCCCTGATGGCACAGATTTTTGTGTCCCAGTCCCTTGTTAGAGATCTAAGGAACTTATCATTCAGCTCATAGTTGGTGAATTCCCTCTCATAGGTTCTCAGCTCATTAACTATTCTGAAGAACCTCTCATAGCACATGGATATGCTTTCCTGGCTCTGCTGCCTGAAGACTTCATACTCTTGATTAAGGACTGACTTCCTGTCATCCCTAACTTCAGCTGTCCCTTCCATATACACTATCAAAGTATCCCACATTTCCTTGGCAGAAGTGCAGTGTATCAAGTTTTGAAAGGTGGAATCATCAATAGCATTGACTATGATGTTCTGGGCCCTTTTGTCCATGGTGAACAACTCAAGTTCATCCTTGGTCAAATATTTGAATAATTTGGCCACTCTTCTTGTTGGATCTATAGTGGATGCAGTGTGAAAAGTAAAAGGTCCTTCTTCAACTGTAATGAAGATCCTTGGATCATATGCTTCCATGAAGAGTCTGATCCTTTGCTTCCATATGCCAAAGTTCTCTTTGTTGCATATAGGCAACTTCATGGATCTCATTTCCTTCTGCAATCCAGAGGAGGCCATTGAGATTTGATTTGACTATACCTTTGTAGGATCTGGTCAGACTGTTAAGTCCTTTTTGACCAACCTCGCTTTGATACCACTTGTAAGTTTATAGGTTTGTACTCTAAATCACCTAGGGGGGGGGGGGGGGGGGGGTGAATAGGTTTCTTTTATTTTTCCTCTAAGTACCCTAGCTGATTTCTGAGTTAGTTTAAATAAATCAACAAACGCAGAAAGCACACAAGAATTTATAGTGGTTCCCCAAAGACAACGTGTTTTTGGGTAGTCCACCTTCCCCCTTCACCCTTCTAACAGTGTGTTAGACAGGGCCAACTCCTTCAACTCAGCTCCAAGAGCTTACAACTCAGATCCCTTAGGATCTCTCAGGTTTTCCCAACCCTACCTTAGGCTAAACAGCTCTACAACTCAGATCAGCCCATGATCCTACAGCTCAGACCTCAGCAGGTCCTACAACTCAGGCTAAACAACCCTACAACTCAGGCTCAGCAACCCTACCTCAGATCAGCTCCTGATCCTACAGCTCAGACCCCTTCCAGGTCCTACAACTCAGAGGAATCCTCCTCCTACTGCTCAGGCCTTCAGCCCTACAACTCAGACTGTTAAGCCCTACAACTCAGAACCCTCAGGTTCCTACAACTCAGATCAATGGTCATACAACTCAGGCTGTTAAGCCATACAGATAAAAGATAAATCTGTCACTAGAAGACAGAAGAAATCAAGCCTGTTCTTCTTCTACTTCTTAACTACTGTTGTTGCAGACTTGAACCTTGAAGCCGATCTTCAGCTCCAACTTGTTCTTCTTGATCTTCCTCTCAGATGAGGAACGAGATCTACTGCTCTATCTTGAAGTCAATCAGGAAGAGCTATCTTTGTTCTCCTTGCAGCCTTGAGTATTCAGATGTCGGCTCCCGTCAATGGAACAATGTTCCTTTTCAATTTTGCGTGCGGGAGAACTAGCAAAGGTTTTTGATTCAACCCTAACTTATCTCTTTTATACTCTTCTGAACTCCAACGGCTCTTAGCCGACCTTCTGACAAGTATGAGAGAGACTGGTCGACCCCATACTGCTTTTCTGCAGCTTGCGCCACGAGCAGAACTCAAAATCTGCGTTCGACGAACTCGCCATACTGTGTTCGACGATCTTGCCAAACTCTGCGGTCGACGAACTCGCCATACTCTGCGTTCGACGAACTCGCCATACTCTGTGTTCGACGAACTCGCCAAACTCTGCGGTCGACGAAATCGCCATACTCTGCGTTCGACGAACTCGCCAAACTCTGCGGTCGACGAACTCGCCATACTCTGCGTTCGACGATCTGCCTTCTCTGCGTTCTACGATCACGCCAAGTCTCAGCGGTCGACGAACACACCAAGTCTCAGCGATCGACGAACGTGCCTGGTCTCAGCGTATCTTTTCTTCTCAGCGGCAGCTGACCTCGTCTCAGCGGTTGCTTCTTTCCCATCTCAGCGGATCCGCTGAGACAATGATCTCGTCTCAGCTGTTGTGCTGAGACAGTGAGCACATCTCAACGGATTATCCTATCCGCAGCTCAGCTTGCTTCGATGCCTTCTCAGCTGCTCCTGGTCTCGTCTCAGCGGTTCCGCTGAGACAGCGAGCTCGTCTCAGCGGTTCTGCTGAGACAAATTTTCATCTCTTAGGAGAGATTTCTCCTGATCTAAGGGCATGATCGGCCCTTTCTCTTGAGTCACCTGTGCCTGTATATCTTTACACAAATACAGCTTTATCAAATACACCATGCACTTAGCATTGCATGATGACCCCTCTTCAAATCAAGGAAATTTGAGAGCAAATTCCCAACACTTTAGTAGATCTATCATCAACCCAAAGTTTAAAAAAGAATTGTCGGATTACACTAACATATGAGAATGATCATAGCAAGTATCTAATTAATCGCCTAATCGCATATATTTTCTACAGTATAAAATACCCTTTCCTTAGAATTGCTTGTTGCACAACGTGCTTTCAATTGGAAAGTGCAGCAGGAATTTAAGAAAGCGTAGGCGTGAAATTCTCTGGACGTAAATAAAATTAAAAAGTAGTAAGTCATTATTGACTTTAGTTGTGTATAAAAATGGAAGCAAAATTCTATTGTTTCACCGATAGTTGCTACAATATACATAGATACACACATACACATGTAGGACATTAAGACTTCATTTGGCACGGTGGTGATGGTCGTGCGAACGTGGTGGTCATGAACCGTTCGTGAACGCCCGACCTCACCTAAAAAAAATTCATGCATTTTATGCTCAAAAATAGTTTATTTTATTGGTAGCGGTAATAACCTGTCTTGCCAAACATACATTCTATGAAAGATGAACTACTTGACTCCTGTAGAGAAGGCGATAAGCGAGAAGAGTACAATCTTTGTTGCTTGTCGGGCTAGAAGATTCTTCTTCCCCAAGTACTTTTCATTTGCTATTTGCTTTCTCTATTCCAAAAATATGCTGTTTTGTTGACTCTTGTGCGCTGCAATGTCGGATGTCGGTAAACGTTGGCAGATCTTCGAGACGTAGAGCACACAGAGTAGCTCCGTGATATAGAGGTTGGTTGTCAACTCTCGTCGTAGGTTAGAATAGCGCGAGAAGAGGTACTATTGAAGCTGAGTAGAAATACTAATCGAAATAAAAAGGTCCATGCATATAACAAGCTTACATTCAATTATAGTCTTTAATAAAGTCAGAAATCAAATAGATATGATCACTCTGTACTAAATAAATAAACACAAATACAGCAAGGCTTAATGAAAGTCCCTCATTATTACATAAGCCTTGGAGAAGGATATACATGTAAATTAAAAACTGCATCCTTATATAGTATTATTACATGAAAATAAATAAACTAAAAATCATAAAATCTCCTAAAAATTCTGTGATTCACTTATGGCAACACAGCTTCAATGCCATTTATACTGTAAGGATTGGTCTTTCTAACAAATACAAACCTGAAACATGATGAGACAAGCATTATAATCAGCATGCCGTAGTTGGAAATAATTAGGCTACTTTATTTTTCAAAAAACAAAGTGTTCATGATCAGAAATAATCAACTAAATATGTAATGGAAAGCGTCGCACTTCTGTTGCATGCACCTCTTTCATGATTTCACGACCTCACGGCTTCGAGGTGTTGAAAGCACACTTGCACAGGGGCTTCTCCATCTCTCCAAGAATAGGATGAGTATACTTCATACAAAGATCATATAATCACCACAAAAATCAACCATAAATCTTCCATGGAGACAGTTTTTTAGCATAAGAACTGAACATAAAATAGAAAAAGGGTAAATACATTAATGGGTGCTTTTATTCGTTGAGTTAGAGCCAACAACATGCTAACTATACACTGGGGAATAAATTGCTTCATTGGTATCGATTCATCATCGTCATCGACCTTTACTCCAACTGCTTCAATACAGCTGTTAAGAATTCATTCTTCATTCATTTTTGAATGCTGTTTTAGGACTCATTCTCTGTTCATTATAGTGACTGCTACATTGAGATGATACTGTTAGATCCTACGAGTCCAATCTAATACTACATGAGTTTCACTGTGTGGGTTTGTAATCTTAACAATGCCCCTCATTTCTAGTGTCTTTGACTTCTAACCAAGCTTGCAGATGTCGGATGTTGGGGACACGTCGGTTTTTTTATATATCGGGGATATTTCATATATCGGGTTTTAATATTTAATTAATTATATATATAATTAAATGTTATTTTTGATATACATGCCACAATTTTAACTATTTTACAACCTAATAAATTTCTAAATATTAAAAGCTATATGAAACATTTAACATACAAAACAACCACAACCAGCGAGGATGAAGCTACCAGAGAAGCAACCACAACCAGCAAGGCAGCAGGGGCAATAAGGCAGCAAAGCAAAATAAAAAATTAATTTTTTAATAAAATATCGGATATATCGCCGTTTTATTGGGCCGATATATTGGTTACAACCGATATATCGGCCCGTTTTTTTCCAAAACGTTACGACTAAAAAAAATCGGCAACGTGGCGTATTAGGTCCCAAACCTTTATGTCGGCCGACATGTCCGACATGTCGGCCGATATCTACAACATGGCTTCTAACACATCAACTATTCCCCCCTCCCCCCCAAAAAAGAGTGATGGTGATGTGTAGTGTGTCGTTGGGCCTACCATGTTAGAAACTATGAATCCAACCAAACATCAATTGGTTGTGGATGGAGGGGCGCATGATTTATAATAAGCACATAATATATACAACATTGTTTCCCTATGTGGGATTATAATTTCACCAATTAATTCTAATTATATGCAAGTCCCTTTAATACAACTCCTAACCATACTAGCTTTCTGATCTCGCGTGAGCACTCCCGGCCTCACACGAAATCTCTTACGATCGGTTCCTGCGCTGACCCGTTCTGCTCCCGTAACCCCAAGTACTCGCCATTTTGCTTACGGTACTCGTAGTCCGCTGCTCTCACCCGTCCTACCCACGAGATATTTATAGACGTCTCTAGCCGTTGCGCACATCTCCGACATCTGCAAACTTCTCCCGCCTCATCAACGAATTCTCCAGTCCGCGACGTCTCCACCCTCGTCTGCGACTTTTTCCAGCCTACGACGTCTCCACCCGCGTCTGCGACTTCTCTGGTCTGCGACCCTCGTCTATGACTTCCATGTACTTGACTGTGACTTCTTCAATACCAGAGAGTTTTCTTCATCCTCCGAGCCCCGTGCATGCAAGCTCTCGCCGACCCTCCACCGCGCGAACTCCTCGGACTCTACCTGGGAACTCACAACCTTGTTTTCACCTTGTCTGTCTTCGAGCTTGAATTTATTCTTCACCGAGCTCACATACACCCCTTGCTCGCAGACTTATTTGTCGAGCTCGTCGAACTCCTATCGCTGCTCCATGGCAACACCTCCGGTCACTCCAGCGCCAACACCCATGATTCTTTCGAGTACATATGGGAACCTTGGGACGACTTCTAAATTAACATGCCCAAATTATCTAGATTGGAGTGTCTTTTCACTTTTCTCCCGCGCTCTCAACTCAAATGACATCATCTCACCGATCTGCGCCTGATCCAATGTATCCCACCAATGCTGACTGGGCGTTAGTGATACTCTTGTTCGCACCTAGCTTGCAAACAATCTCTCTGATGAGTGTTTGCCTATCATCCGTCAAGATGACACAGTAAAGGCGTCATAGGATCATCTTGCTGCCTTATACTCCAAGGGTGCCAAAACCTCCCGCATCTACACCCTCTACTCAATCTACTCGCCCGACCAACTCTCTCTCCTAATGCTGCATATCAAGAGGTTCAATCTCTCAGTGTCGAACTTCTCAAACATCAGCCCTCCTCTGCTGGCCTTGCAACTTAGCAGAAATATTTTCAGGAATTCCTTGTGGTTTACTATCATTTCCATCTTCCAGAAACATATGGGATGATCCACCAACATATCGTGGGAGAACCTGACACTCCCACCTTGGCCACCATTGTCACTCGCATCTCTGCTGTTACCAACCTTCTGCGACGTCCTCCGATTGTTTCCCTTCCATCCTCATACAATTATCTCATGCGGCAGGTTGCAAGAGCTCACCGTGTCCGTGGAGGTCATACTGGGGTCCGTGGGAGAAACCACCACCTTTGCTTACATTGCGGGAAGCTTACACATCTTGGTCGAGTATTGCTTTGCGAAGTGCGCTCACCTCCGTCCTCAGTCTCATCTTAGTACTATAAAGTACGAGCCTTCTCCACCTCCATCCACTTCGCAACCAGAGTATGGCTGCTGGTTCTCTTCGGCAGATAGTGAGGCCCTCATCAGTGCTTCCAAGTAATCTGCCTCAATTGCCACCTCATCAGGTAGCACACATGTTGCAATGCAGGGTAAGTGACTCATCGACTCCGATGCTAACAATCATATGACTGAGAACTCTCTTGTCTTCTCTCACCTCGAGAAGCTCAATCGATTACCACCATTTTTTGTAGCTGATGACTCTCTTACTCCAGTTTGTGGAACTGGAGTGGTCACTACCAACTCTCTTCTCCAGCAAGACGACACTCTCTTCGTCCCAAATTTGCATTGCAATGTGTTATTCGTCAACGCTAGATTGCTAGTGGGACTGAACGCGGCAGTCTCTATTACCTCGATGATCTGCCTATTATCTCTGCATCAACAGTCTCCACTTTTCTTCTCCAATTGATGATTTTTCTTGAAATACTTGGGTGTATCTTCTAAAAGATTGCTCTGAATTATTTTCTGTGGTTTCTAGATTTTATAATGAAATTCGCACGCAGTTTGGGTTACCTCTAAAATTTTTTCGAACCAATAATGCTAAAGAATATATGAGCGAACAATTTTCACTTTTGTGCACTTCTAACAATATTATTAATCAGACCAGTTGTGTGCACTATTTTAAATATCTTTCGACATGTCGTTTTTTAATGGTAAAACGACATTTTTTCTATAAAAATAGATTGTCCTTTCATAAATTATAGACCAACATATCTGATTTTTTTCTAATATATCAGCAGACACGACTTTTGAACATATTGTCTGCAATTTTCTTTTATTTTATGTTAGTATACTTGCAGTACATGTTTATATCATTTATATGTATTATACTATGTATGTTTAAATCAATTAGACTTATTGTTTTGTTCTTTTAAATGTGTTATTCTTACAATCAATTTTGTATAATTATTTCACATTATTTTTCTTATTCCATATTACAAAAAATGTGAAAAAATTAAATACATTTAATAGTTCATTATTTTATGCTTTTAATATAGATATATTAAGCTTGCAAAGAATAATAATAAATCAAGGATATTTAGCTTTTGTCATATTTATTTACTAATTTTATAATGTATCAATTTGTGCTTGTAAATAATTTTTTACTATTGATACTCTTCAAATTTATTTTGAGATATACACGGCTCATTGATCGTCTACCTGTTATGTTATTTTTTTACTTTTGAAACATATAATTATACTTAGTATGCATAACAATAATTTTTTGCATAATTTATGAAAATTTGATATTTTAAAATATCCCCGACATGTCACTGACTTATGAAATCCAACATTTAGAAACTCAATCCAACATGTCGACGACATCCGTTATTTACAGCCATGGTTGTGTATACATCCGAACAAAATAGTGACGGAGAGGAATAATTGACATCTTCTCGGTGTTGCTCAGACACTCCTCTGTCAAATGAATATTCTAAGCTCCTATTGGGGTCATGCTATCCTCATTTCTTGTCTTCTCATTAAATGTCTACCTTCTTTCACTCTTTAGGGAAAAATACCGTTTTATCTTCTTTACCCAGATGAGACACCTTTCCCCTCACCCCTCGTGCGTTTGGGTGTACTGCATTCATCCACACTCCTGCACCCGGTCAAGACACGCTCTGCTCGCGTTACTAAATGTATCTTCGTCGGGTACTCCCCAACTCAGAAGGGATATCAGTGTTTCAACCCTATCTTCTAACGCCAATATATCTCTGCAAATGTTACATTTTTTGAGTCTACTCCCTACTTTTCCACAAAAGATGAGACACTCGCTCTCAGGCCCAATCTCCTCCCTTTCATCCCCTCCTACCCATGCTTCATCTTTCCCTATCATTCTTGCACCTCCACCAGATATCCCACAACTGCCACCACATACTGAACGTATATCTCCTATTTCACCCTTTATCATTTTCATCGTCGTCCAGCTTCCCGTCAAACCCTCGCTCCTTCCACTATAGAGTCCCCACTGCCAGCTCCCAAGATAGCTCTCTCCTCTCCTGAAGGTTCCTTCACCTCAACAGACTCGGATCTAGATGTTCCCTTTATTTGGGGCAGGGGGTAAAAGAGAGTACTCAACATCCGATCACTAATGTTGGGTCTTATGCATATCTTAGTCCTTGTAGAAAATTTTCTCTGGCACTCTCTACCAACACCATCCCGACTACTTATCATGAATCCCTTCGTATACCTTGCTGGAAAGCGGATATGGATGAAGAAATGTTAGCCTTGACATTACGGGGTACTTAGACTCTTGTTCCTACCCCTCCTGGTGCTGATATTGTTGGATGTCGTTGGGTCAGTCATCAAATTTCTTCCTGTCGACACTGTGGATAGATATAAGGCTCGTCTAGTTGCAACGGGATTCACCCAGACTTACTGTGTTGATTTCTTTGACACATTCTCTTAAGTTACCTATATCAGTATTATCCGTGTCCTCTTCTCTGTTGCTGCCAACCAGAGTTGGCAAATAAGTCAGCTTGATGTTAAAAACGCATTCCTCTATGTTGACCTGCACAAAGAAGTCTATATGGAGCAACCTCCTGGATATGTTGCTCAGGAGGAGTTTTACGTGTGTAATCATCAGAAGACTATTTATGGTCTAAAGCAAAGCCCTCGAACGTAGTTTAACAAATTCAGTCAGGTCGTCTCTACCATGTATTTTTCTAAAAGTACTGTTAATCACTCTCTTTATACGGAAGACCAACTACAGACTGATTATTCTTGTTGTCTATGTTTATGACATTTTTCTTACTGAAGATGACTCTTCTGGAATAGAGATAACAAACGAGCATTTTCATGAACATTTTGTCACTAAAGATATGATTCCTCCTAGATACTTCTTGGGAATTGAAATTGCAAGACGCAATAACTCTATTGTTCTTTCCCAACGCAAGTATGCCCAAGATCTACTCAACGAAACTAGTCTTCTTAGCACGAAACCTGCTCGAAGTCCTATGTCTGTGGGTGCTGACAAACTTTGGAGTGAGACATCCCCTCTTCTTCAAGATGTTACTCGTTATAGACGACTGGTTGGTAAACTCATTTATCTTACGTAACCAGACCTGAAATCTCCTATGTTGTTGTAAAGGTCAGATCAATTCATGCAAACTCCCAGAGAATGCCATCTGAATGTTGCCTTAAAAATACTAAAATACATCAAAGGGTCTCCGAGAAAATGTCTATTATTTCAAAGAAACAACCATTTGCGTATTGAAGCATATTCTGATGTTAGCTATGCAGATGACAAATGAGATCGAAAATCCACTTTTGGATTCTACACGTTCGTCGGAGGAAATCTTGTTACTTGGAAAAACAAGAAACAATCAATGATATCAAGTGAAGTGCAGAAGTCGAATATAGAAGTATGACTCAAACTGCGTATGAGTTAAAGTGGATAAGAACAATTCTAAAGGACTTGGGAGAAATATACAATTATCCTCCACCTATGTTTTGTGATAATAAAGTTGTCATCTATATAGCTAAAATCCATTATTTCATGAAAGCACAAAACATATTGAAGTTGATTATCACTTCATCAGAAAGGAAGTTATCAAAAAGCAAATATGAAGAAATCTAGGATTCCCTACGCTAGAGCGTCGACAGAGAACGCACACGAGAATTCCCTCCTCTTAAGTCGACTGGAGCGCATGCATGAACTATCTCCTCTTTTGTAGACTAAAGCACACTCAAGAACCCATTCCTCTTCCGTCGGTAGGAGCACACGCAACCGACTTCGACTGTAGCTAATTGTTGACGCCCTTCCAAGAATTACAACACTGGATCGATACTCCCAATCGATTTCTGTACGTACTCAACACACCCTCTTAATTTCCAGAACAATTGACATCTTCCTGTTGATCTTAGCCCACAATCGACATTTCTCTGATGATTTTTGTAAGTTTGGATGTTTCTTTTTAGCTTCCAGAAGCAAGTGGGTGTCTAATCGTTGTTCTTGTGTTCTTTCTTGCATAGGTTGTTCCAGTAGCCATCTCAGACGCCAAATATAACTTAGCTAGGGTTATCATGGTAAGCATCAGTCTTCCCCTTTCTTTTACCACGATTATTGTCCCATTTAACTCGCTTAAGATTTTTGTTCAGTGATAGGTTAGGAATGATGGAACCCTAGAGGAAGAAAGAGGTTTGTGGTGTAGATAAGAGAATTTTGCGTATTTTCCGATTCAATCAAGAAAAGCATGCCTGTGTCATGTTTGCAAACGTGATATCGAGGCAAGAAATTCAATTCCTCTTGACTAGACATATCATCTAATATAGATGCATTGCCAAGGAAGCGTAATAATGCATGTGAAATTGAATTACTCAGCTTTTAATTGCATGTTAACAATCAAAATAAATTATTATAGGATGCATAAGAAATCGAATAACATGGCCTTACATTGCATAAAACAGTCAAGTGAACAGTTCAGTTCAGGGGGGGGGGGGGGGGGGGGGGGTGGAGTGAACATAAACGATTAAAGATGTAGAATGCAACTAGGCGAAGAATAAAAGGTTAAAACACGTAATAAGCCTCGGACTAATGGCGTCAAGTGGACAACATAATGTGATGAGTACCAACCACTAGGTGATAAGTTCAGTTCAGGGAGGGGGGGGGGGGGGGGGGGGGGGGGATGAGGGGTAGATCCCTCATGATTGTTGAATGCACACCATCATACTCAGAGGGCCAGTAGACCGTATGAGCCTCAGACATGGGGTCGATGACCCACACTTCCATACTTGGAAACAGTCAGATTTGAGTCCGTGCTCCACATAAGGGATACATCAGGTTAGGGGCACCTTCGGTTGCTAGTATGGATTTGATAATCAGAATGAACATTCAAAAAGCAGAAACCTCTATATTTCAAGAAATTAAAGCCATGAATCATGAATGTAACTCATAATGTGACAAATACATAAAGGAACATTTATGTTATTACAGTTTATTTTATTCAAAGACATGCATAATTATCCTGCTAAAAATCATGGCTCATAGATTCAATTGTTGCATATTTACAACTACTCATAAATATTTTAATTACGTCATTTTTAGTGTTACTGGGAGGAAGAGTTTTTCTTACTCACCAAATGGGTTGATCTATCTTCAAACATTTCTTTTCAGGGTATGTCAGTTATTCAGACTTCTTATACTTTACAAATTCCAGTTGGCTCTGTAAATCAAATTTTGAGGTATTTCATCAACCTTAGTCGTAATCTTTTGTTTCCGATGTAAGCATTAGTTATTTTTGTTATGATACAAATTTTAGTACCACTGCTTAGTTTGCATCATATCATGAGTGTCAGCCAAGCTTTTGAAATGTTATTGAACAAGGTAGGGGTGTTACATGGCACATTGCATATTTTTTCTCTTGTATTTAGTCTCACATCTCCAATTGTATAACCTTCTTCCTCTATTCTATATAAAGATGGGTGTTCCGTGTAATAGTTAAGATTTTTTGAAATAAAAAATATTAAATATTACAAATTTTCACAGTCAAGATTCGCTAGTAATCGTGAATAAAATCTTTAGGTCACGTCCATTTAGTCATTTCTTGCTAGGCCATGTACTTTTAGTTCGTTGTGATTTGTTTCCTAAGATTCTAGATTTCCACATGATCCCACCTCCCCGTCGATCTTGATTTTATCTCTTCATGTTTGATTTGTTTAAATTACGCATTCTTGAGCTTGGGTTCTCCTTGCACATCAAGCAACAATTGCAATCTAGACCACACATATGCTTAAATTTAAGTCGCCTAGATGATTTTTAGAAACTCTTTCATTATTTTATATCTTTGATTCATCCTTAACTTTTAAATGGTTGAAAATTAGGAGTATTTGTTTAATTCTTCTTCTTAAAGGTATGCATAAAATAAGTTTACAAAATTTACATGCTAATATTTTTTGAATGAAAATGTCATAGATTATTTCGGAATTTTCATTTGCATAAAAGTCACTATACAGTATAATACTATGTTAAGTATTCTGAAATATTTGATGCTTTAACCGAAGCACGCTTTGTTTTCGTATCCCGCTTCCAAGCAAACAATACTGTGTTGCACTTTGCACATTAGCAATCTTATTAGACAATAGACCCACCTATCACAACTATATCATCCATAAACAGTACAACCAATCTCTCGTGAGTACAATCCCTAATCCAATATCAGTCCGAAGACTTATATTATGATTGTTCATGAAACTTTAGAGTGATTTAAAACTCC
Organism: Dactylorhiza incarnata; assembly: GCA_033032865.1. Classification (NCBI taxonomy): domain Eukaryota; kingdom Viridiplantae; phylum Streptophyta; class Magnoliopsida; order Asparagales; family Orchidaceae; genus Dactylorhiza; species Dactylorhiza incarnata. The sequence goes on along the minus strand of JAWHQI010000285.1, from coordinate 2,800,929 downwards.
TACCACTAAATATTTCAATTTATAATTAATGTTCTAGTTATGTTTTTAATTATAACAGCCTCACTCTCCTTATTTCAAATATCTATTAATTATTCTCTATGATTTCTTTATTAATTGTTTGTAGCCGAAGACCCTACTATCAGAATATCAAAGCATTCTCCAATTATCTATTTTCTTAAACATTTGTTGTGTTACACTGCGCAACATTTAGTACATGCTTCAGAAAGACATAAGATGCATTTTAAGCAGTGAGATTCATAGCAATAGTTAGAATAGCCGGCCTTAATATTTCAGGAGGGACATGATTATGTTGACAGAAAGAAGACTTCCAATTAATGTCAAAAGATAAGCTATATATCCTGCAATATTCAAGACAACTATGCTTATCAGCTTAGTCCATTATATTATTTTCATTGCAATCCAAGGAATGAAACTATATTATTCTGAATCGTATTTTAAAAGCTACAATGTCACGGCAATGCCAGGGCAATATGAGTTCAAACTTCGAATAACATATGCATGTGAATCCAAAAGAAACTTACCGTGGAAATGGTTAGATCTCTCAAGATTTTACATAAGCATAATATCAGGTAACTCATGTTGTGGGCCGTGTCATTGTAGACAGGCCACGTCCAATTTGTGAAATTCCCGAACGGCTTACACCCATGTCTTCTTCTGCAACTGCTAAGCAGCAAACCAGTTAAATTACATGGAAGTTACTTCTATGCATTAAATCCTCCATATGTAACACAAAGAGAGAGAACTGAAGTATGAGCATCCTATATAAATATCTCAAATAACAGTTATTACATAAGTGTATTATTTCAATAATCTACATAATTTCTAAGTGTGCAATATGACTTTCCTTTCTCACTTTTGCATGTAAGCACACGTGAGAGATGAATTTCTAGCTTGTAAGCAAATTGTGCAGATGAAATGAATTCAACCTTTTCTAATTTAGATTTGTAAGAGTAGGAATCTAGCTAGCTGTACTGTAAACAAGGATTCACATGCTTTGTAATATTGATGGTTTATAAATAAATAAACACTGATACGTAACATATTGGAACTAAATCATTGTTTATCAGGATTTTTTGGTGTGGGGGGAGGGTGTAAATCTATAGATAATGAGTGATCCGAGAGTATTAAAGAGACGATGGCACGCAATGGGCTGAGAAGGACATGTGGTACATGGAAACATTGTTTTTCATGGCATCAATGCCAGGTTTTCTTAGTTGATTCCTCCACCTTCTTCGACAATTCTCCTTGTCCACGTCATCATGACCCTGAACCAGAAGAAGGCGATGCCATCTATGCCTATATCTGGATATTCTTCGATACATCATGAACCCAGAACATAAAGAATCTAGCTAGCCCGGTCAGCGGTCTATTCTCGGGGTTTTATCAAAAATATTACTTCCCGCCTCTCGAGTGAGTGTATCAGCCCCGCCGGCATAAAGGAGCCCGGTCAGCGGTCTCTTCTCAGGGCCTTATCAAAAATATTACTTCTCGCCTCTCAAGTGAGTGCATCAGCCCTGCCGGCATGAAGGAGCCCAGTCAGCGGTCTCTTCTCATGGCCTTATCAAAAATATTACCTCTTGTCTCTCGAGTGAGTGCATCAGCCCCGCTGACATGAAAGGAGCCCGGTCAGAGGTCTCTTCTCGGGGCAGGCAAAAATAAGGAATCAGATTCTTAAAAAGATCATGGGTGTAAGCTCAAAATATAAGTACAAAATTTATCCAAACGGATGCTCGAAATTTATTAAGGATAAAATCGTTTGAGGTCACCGCCACTCCTCAACATTTTGAAGGCGGTACCTCCCCACGGCGTTGACCTTCTTTAGGACTAAGTCTCCCGGGATGAATTGTTTAACTCTAATGTTTTTATCAAAGTACCTGGTCATTCGATGCTTCACCTCCTCTTGCCGAATTGTGGCCAGGTCCCGGATTTCCTCGACCATGCCCAGAGAGAGCCGCTGTGCTTCCTCATTGTCTGTCCTCCACTCTTTATCTCCTTCCCCTACGGATGCGACCCGGGGGGTCTTGACCTCGAGTTCTACTGGCAGCACCGCCTCCGACCCGTGAGAGAGCCTGAACGGGGTTTCTCCTGTTGCTGAGTTGGGCGTCGTTCTCAAGGCCCACAGGACTGAGGGGAGCCGTTCCACCCAATTCCCCTTCAAATTTTCCACTTTCTTCTTTAATAAGTTGACTATAACCTTGTTTGCCGCCTCCACCTGCCTGTTGCTTTGGGGATGATGAACCGAGGCAAAGCGGAGATCTATACCTAGCTGACTGCAGAAGTTGATGAGCTCCTCGCTGGCAAACTGCGGCCCGTTATCGATTACGATGGCGAGGGGGAGCCCGTACCTGCAAATTATCTCCCCCCATATGAAGTTCCTAATTACCTGCGAGGTCGTTTTTGCCAGAGCCTTGACCTCCATCCATTTTGAGAAGTAGTCAATCATGACTAAGAGGAACCTTCTTTGCCCGCTGGCCTGGGGGAAAGGACCGACCAGATCCATTCCCCAGATGGCGAAAGGTCACGGTGCCGTGATGGTCCGGAGTCTTTGCGCGGGTTGAAGTTGAAGCGGCGGGAAGAGCTGACACTTTTGGCACTTCTTTGCAAACATCGTGGCATCCTTTCTAATGGTCGGCCCGAAGTACCCTTGCCTCAGCACCCTCTTCTCTAATGTCTGGCCCCCGGAGTGGCCGTCGCACTCTCCCAAGTGGATTTCTTCCAGGATTTTGGGGACTTCTTCTTCCGCCACGGATCTCGCTAACAGGCCGGCGAGGGTCTTCCGATAAAAACTCTCCTCTCTCATCAGGCAATAGGCTAACTTGTATCGGAACCGCCTTTTATCCGGAGTCCCCTCCGGAAACTTTCCTGAGGACAAAAAGGTGACAAGAGGATCCATCCACGAGGTCTTCTGATCGATCTCCATCAGCTCGCCTTCCTCGATGGACGGGTGGAACAACTTCGTCACCGTTCCCCCCCCCCCCGCTCGAGGTCCAGACTTTGCCAGGGAGTCGGCTCGAGCGTTCTCCCCTCTTGGTACGTGTTGGATTGAGAAGGTGCGGAACTGACTGATAAGACCCTTGACCTTCACCAGGTATCTTTGGAGGGTCGGCTCTCTAGTCTCGAACTCCCCTCGGACTTGGGAGGCCACTACCATCGAATCTGTGAACACTTTAATATCTCGGATCCCCAGCTCATATGTCAGGCAAAGGCCGGCCACTACTGCCTCATACTCGTCCTGGTTGTTCGTGACAGGGAAACGGATATCCAGTGTCTGTTCGATTCTGGTCCCCTGGGGGCTCACCAGAACCATCCCCCCTCCTAGGGAGTGCTTCCCTGACGCTCCATCTACAAACAGTTCCCAGGCCGCCACCTCGGGGAGCTTTGAGTCTCCTGCTTCAATCAGGTACTCTGCTAGGAAGTCTGCCACTTCCCGCGCCTTCATTGAAGGAGACATCAAACTTGCTGAGCTCTACTGCCCACTTTGCTAGCCCCACCCCTTCCATGGTGTTGCGGAGGCGATGATATGTTATTACCTTAACCGAATGTGCTTGGAAGTAAGGTCGGAGCTTCCTGACCGAGATGATTAAAGCGAACGCCAGCTTCTCCAAGATTGGGTACCTGAGCTCTGCCTTCTTCAAGACCCGGCTGACATGATAGACTGGAAGCTGTCTCTTTCCCTCTTCTCGGACCAAGACTGAGCTTACTGCCTCGGTGCCAACCCCTAGATAGAGGAACAAGTCTTCTCCTTCTCTTGGCCCTTGCAATATCGATGCTTGCGTCAGCTGCCTCTTCAGGGCTTGAAATGCTATTTCGCACTTTGGCGACCACTCAAACTTCTGGCTCCCTCACAGGGATTTGAAGAAAGGTGAGCACTTTCCCCCCGCCCGGGATAGGAACCTGCTCAACCTCGCCAACTTCCCTGTCAGCCTCTGAACTTCCTTGGCATTCTTCGGCGACTCCAACTCCAAGATGGCTTTAACCTTATCTGGGTTAGGCTCGAGCCCTGCCGGGGTGAGCAGATGGCAAAGGAACTTCCCCCTGCTGACGCCAAATACACATTTGGAGGGGTTAAGCCTCATCTTGTATCTCCTGAGCGTCGCGAAAGTCTCTGCCAAGTCTCGCAAGTGGGGCTCCACGTCCTTACTCTTTACCAAGAGATCATCCACGTACACTACCAAGTTCTTCCCCTTCTGCTCCCTGAAGACCCGGTCCATCATCCTCTGGTAGGTTGCTCCCACGTTTCTTAACCCAAAGAGCATCATCTTGTAGCAGTAGCACCCATCGTCCGTGATGAAGGAGACATCCTAAACATCTGGCGGGTGCATTCGAATCTGATGGTAGCAAGAGAAAGCATCTAGAAAACTCATTACAGGGAAACCGACAGATGAATCTACCAACGCGTCGATTCGAGGCAAGGGGTAACAATCTTTAGGACATGTTTTATTCAAAAGGGAAAAGTCAATACACATCCTCCACTTTCCTCCACTCTCCTCCACTCTCCTCCACGTTGGAGACCCAGCCTGGATACTGGATCTCCTCTACGAAGTCTGCCTCAAGCAGCTTCTCTACCTCCTCCCTAATTGGTCCGGAAAGAGTGGTCGACACTGCTCTCTTCTTCTGGCGGATGGGGCGAACTCCTGGATCGAGTTTGGGGCAGTGGCACGCTACATCTGCATCGATGTATGGCAACTCCGCAGCGCTCCAGGCGAGGATGTCCACATTTTGCTGGATGCACCTCCGGATCTCTTCCTTATCCTCCTTGCTTAGCTCCCCGCTGATCCGCACCTCCTCCGGCCTTCCTCCGCCGATGATGACCTTCATCTCCACCTCTTCTGCCACCTCCATCCTGGCCAGGCTCTCTATCACCTTATCCACCTCCTCCGCTTCCTCCTTCCAAGAGATAGTGTTAACCGCCGTGACATAGCACTGGCGAGCCACCTTTGGGTCTCCCGAAACCGGATATACAGTCCTCCTATGCTATATTTCAAGCATTGATGGTAGGAGGGTGCACATTTGAAGGAGTTGATGAGGGGACGCTCGAAGATCGCGCTGTAGCTGCTTGGTGCATCCAAAATGATGAACCGACAATTTTTCGACGTTCCCCCTAAGGTGACTAGGAGCTGGACTCCTCCCTCAACTTCCTTTCTTTCCCGCGAAAAACTGAAAAGTGGCCCGTCCGACGCGAGCACCCTCCACGCTTCCACGTTCATCTCATCGAAGGTCTTCTTGAAAACCACGTTCACCGAACTCCCGTTATCTACCAAGAATCGGGAGACCGTGAAATTCTCCACCGCGGCCTCGATCACAAGCGGTCACAGAAGGGGTCTTCGTGCGCCGGCACATCCTTTGAAGAGAACATGATCTTCTCTCCTAGGAGCGAGGTTCAGGAGGTTGAAGCGACGCTTTGTCGGTAGATTGCATGGAGGCTCCCCTTGCGGGTGGCCTCGATCCCTACCCCTCCATGAATCACCCCGATTCTGCCCAGTGCCCCTGAGTCCACCCTGTCCTCGCACCTATCTTCCTCTTCTCTTCCTTCCCTCCCATCTCCTAGCAGCAATTGCACTCCCTCTGCAGGGGCTCTTCTCCCTTGCTTGATTTCCAAGAATTCAGGACAGGTGGCCGTCGCGTGACCTGCCACCTAATGTAAGTCACAGAAAGACAACTCTCTCCTTTCCCTTCTCACTCCGCCTCCGTCGTTACCAACGCGGTTCCTTCTTCCTCTCCTTCTCTGGCCAACTGCCATCGCGTGCTGAGGCTGCACTGGCCTCGGGCCCTGACGCCACCCCCGAGGGTTGAAACATTCTTGCCCCCCTTGGAAATTTCCTCCCCTAGAAGTAACCTCTTCCCTGGCCCTGCGGAGGTCCCCCTACTGGCCTCCAGGCCGGTCGGTTGACTGGTGGTTGGAACATCCATCCCGGTTCCTGCACCGCGGGAGGTCCTTGGGAACCTTGCCTCCTTAGCTCCCTCTTTTTCGGCTCCGACTGTTGAGCCTCTCCTGACTTCCCTTCGCCTTCTGTCCACTTGGCCATCTTGGACATGAACTTCTGGTTCGTCGCCTCTACCTCGATCTCACGCCCTGCTTGTTCCATCAACTCCTCATAAGACAGAGGAGGGTCCCGGGCCAAGCCCATTCGAAACAACCCTTGCCGCAACCCGATGGTAAGTGCAAGCTGTAAAGTATGCACGTGCACCTCGTTGACGAGAAAGACCTCTTCCTGGAATCGATCCACATAACTTCCCAGGGACTCCCCCGCCCTTTGCTTGATCTCGAAAAGGGCCTCCGCCCCTTTCCTCCTCTTCTTTGACGTAGAGAACCTTAATAGAAAACTTCGCCTCAAATCTTCGAAGCCATAGATGGACCCCGACAGGAGCTGATGAAACCAGTCCTTCGCCTTTCCTCCCAAGGTGATGGCGAACAATCTGCACTTAAAAACGTCGTTCATTTGCCTGATGGACATAGTGTCCTCAAACCACTGGAGGTGCTGCAGGGGGTCATCTTTTCCCGTGTAGCAGGACATGGCCGGCTCTCTGAATCCTTCCGGAACGGGAGCAGATAGGATCAGCTCGCAAAAGGGGCTCCCCCTTCCTACCTGTCGAGTCGCCTGACAGGCGTCGCCTCGCCCAGAGTAGGCGAGGCGAGTACGGACACTGCTGGGGTTGAGCACTCGCCCGAGGGGGTGAGTGCGAAGCGCGGGGTCTCCAGAATGGACTTCTTGAACTCATCGAAGTCACTCTTCCACACGTAGTCGCCGGGAGGGGAGAGTTACCCAGGTCCTCACCTCCAGTCATAGCTCTCGCCTAATATTTTCCGAGCACGTTGCTCTACATGCTCACCGCACCAGAATGTTAGAACCAAAAACTTGGTTCACGGAGTTCGGACCCCACAAATGGTGCGACTCGCCCTTCTAGTTGGTGAGAGCTAACGGCTGGACGCTTGGAACTGAGATCTCACGCGAGAAGACCTTGACCCAAAAACAGACCCCTGAGCAGCAGCGAGGAGGTCCCGTCACTAACCCGAAAGATCTAAGGATCTTCCCCTCCCAAACCAAGACTGAGCTCGACACCTTAGAGAAACAGAGAGCATGAAAGAAGAAGATCTCTCTCTCTCTTTAGAAAACCCAAAATCCAGCCCCTTCTCTAAGGTGCATATGGGGACTATTTATAGGATTCTGAAAATGGTCTGCGTATAGCGGCCTCCGCCTTTTGTTTTTTTATATTCACAACCCCAAAATGGTCTGCGGATAGCTAGAACCCACTACATGATAATACTACAGGCAGACCACTACCAACAACCTGGCGAGTGCCCCCTCAGTGCACTCACCCAGGAAGTAGTCAACTACCTTGCGAATACCCCTTGGTGCACTCATTAAAATAACTGAAGGCCCTTGTAGATTTGGGCGCTTTGCGCGGGGGGTACACTCGCCCTTACCAAGGTGCACTCGCCTTTACCTAGGTGCACACGCCTTTACCCAGGCGCAGCCGTCTTTACCTAGGCGCACTATAGTGCAAGACGGAAGAGGCATGGAGAAATAAGGCAAGAAGGAGCGGTAATGGATTCTTTCAAAAGTGGCAGGCAGGCGATATGAGCCATGGATGGATCGAACACCCCCCCTCATTCGAGTCCACAATTTCTGCCACTTTGGCGTTCTCCTTCCCGATAATAATCCTATGCTCTCTCTCTCTCTCTCTCTCTCTTCATCTTCTAATCTTGGGCTCTTTCCATGGCCAATCGGAAATTAACCTCCGGATGTGAAGCGATGGCTAACCGAATTGAGGGAGAAAGATATGCCAGATTCTCTCCCTTAGTTGTCTCAGAGGTGATCTCTCTCTCTCTCTCTCTCTCTCTCTCTCTCTCTCCCTCCCTCACGGATTCCTCTGCGTATTTGCTAACTAAAAGAAATGGACGATTGCAGGAAATATAAGAAGGGATACATGTGGCAGGATTTGATGGATGAAAATCTCCTCACGCCGATCTCCAATTGGAGTACGTCCTATTGGGATCTCTTCTCCCAGGCGCCAATTTGAAGTCGGACATCTTCCCTCTTCCGGTAACATAATTCTCCTAATATTGTAAACCCTAAATTTCCACTCACAAATTCTTACTCTAATAGACCGCAGGAATGGCCACCTCTTCGAAAACGGGTGAGCTTGACATTGAAGCATGGCTATATTAGTTTTAATTGTTTTCCCAACAAAATATTGGGGAGTAGCTTTCAGTTGGAATTGAAGCGGTGGATATCCATTTTAGATTGATTTAGTTCACTGAGATATCACATGTTTCATTATGAGCATCTGCCTTTTGTTTTTGTATTAGTTTGTTCAAACAATATCTAATGCTTGATTAGATTAGATGCATCAAGTAAACGAATGCTGCCGCCCGATGAATGCGGGTGCCCGATGAATGTTGTCGCCCAATGAATGTTGTCGCCCGACCAATGTCGCCGTCCGACGAATGTCACCGCCCGACGAATGTCACCGCTCAAAAATGTCGCCGCCCGATGAATGTTGCCTGGGAAAGGGGCGGAGCCCCGTGCCTGTCACTCGTGTATATATATATATGTGTGTGTGTGTGTAATTGTTTTTGACCTAAATGAATTATTTCCCGTTTCACTACTTGTTATCAGAGCGAAATTGTACGCTTCCGCCGTTCTCGCCTCGCTTGCGCCGATATCTGCATCTCCTCGTCTCGTCGAGCCTTCTCCAGCGAGTCTCCCGCGCTTCCTGCAGCAAATTCTCCTGCAGCCGCTACTTCCGCGCAGTCGAGCCTTCTCCAGCGTCGCTGCCATGCCGCTCTTCTCGCCGAGCCTTCTCCAGTATCGCTCCCAGGTCGTGCGTCTCGCCTCTTCCCGCACCAGGTCAACTCGCCTCTTCCAGATCAGCAGCGTCCCTCTTTCCCACCGCAGCAGCCGGCCTCTCTCCGCCCATCCAATGGGCCGACGTGTGCCTCCGACCGTTTTGTCCCCCACGAGTTCCGCCGGAAACATCATAATCGCATCTTATGGTGTCCTCTCTAGTGGATCTATCAAAGGGAGGACGGGTGATGCTTCTTCATTCTACCTTGTTCGATTGAATTCTTCTACCAGGTGCCTCTTCCTTGCCAATGGATGATTCTTTTGCCATCTTATCCAGTCCTCGATTTGTTCCTGTAAGTGACCCACCTGGAAGCCATGAGCAATCTGGATCGTTGAAGATCATTACAGTGGCTTTGGATGACACGAATTACCTTGAATGGTCCAGGGCCGCTCAACATGCTATTTGTAGTCACCAGTTGTATGGTCATATTGAAAGAATCGTTGTTGAGCCACCGCGTTCTGATCCCTCGTGGACGAAATGGGATGCGGGTAATTCTTCGGTTGTCTTCTGGTTGCTCCACTAAATGTCCCCTCTGGTGTACCATAATTATATGCTCATGAACTCCGCCCATGAAATTTGGACTCGCGCCTGTGAAACTTACTCCCAGGTTGGTAGCTCGACGCAAATCTATGAGCTCACACGTCGTGCTTCAGAGTTGAAACAAGGATCCTTGTACGTGTTTGCTTATTACTAAGAATTTGAACGCCTTTATAAAAAATTGGATTACTTCAACACCTTCATTCCCGCATGCACTGTCGATGCTGTCAACCTGCAGAAAGACAGAGAACATTTTTGGGTACAAGTCTTCCTTATAGGGCTCAACATGGAGTTTCACACTGTTCTCTTACATATTCTTCATCGGGAGCCTCTTTGCTCTCTTCGAGAAGAATTCAACATGATCCTCAGTGATGAGAATCGTCGTCGCTCCCTTGCTCCTATCGTTCAGATCGATCACTCCACTCTTGATGGGCTTAGTCGTGGTCCTCCCACTCACACCCCTCCTATGTGTGGCCAATGTGGACGGAAGGGTCATACTAAGGAGACGTTGAAAGTGCACAGTGAGTCCTCTGAGTACTCTAGAGGGGGGGGGGGTGAATAGAGTTTTAAATCTTTTTTTTTACTAACATATGTGCAAAACAATAAAACTTCTAATAACTATACATTCAGCTTTCCAACACAGAATAAAACAAACACAAATTGCAGAAACTAAATAAAGGGACAACACAGAAAATCACAGCCAAATGAGACGAGCTATAGTGGTTCCCCAAAATATGGGTAATTCCACTCTTCTACCACCTTGGTAGGAATACACTATCCTGTTCCTGAGTCTTTTGATAAGTTGACTCTTAGAACCACTGAGTCTTTTGATAAGGAGACTCTTAGAACCAACCACTGAGTCTTTTGACAAGGAGACTCTTAGAACCACTCAGTCTTTTGGTAATGAGACTCTTAGAACCACACTAGATCTTTTGGTAAGGAGATCTTGAACCAACTGAATCCTTTGGAGAGAGATTCTTAGGACTCTTTACACAGATTACAATAAGAAAAGAAAGAGTAGAAGAGAGAAGAAGAAATGAAGATGTTCTTCTGGTTGAATCCTCCTTCAACAATCACTGAGGATTCAGACACTTAGTGTTGTTGACAGATCTATATTCCAGTAGATGAGTCCTTGCTGAGAGAGAGTGATGCAACGACTGTTCTAGCTTTGATTCACAAAGATCTTTATCTTTTTGTTGGATTCTTGCTGCGAGAGAAGAAGATGAAGAAACCTTGAAAATCAGTACAGATAATTGTTCTTCTGTGTGAGAGAGAAAGCCGCGGGGAGAAGATGAAAGAATGCTAGAATTCTATGTTGTCAATCTTGCTAAGTCCCTTTATTCTTCTGTCGAAATAGAATTTAAATTCCTTTCCTCTTTTGTTGTATCCTTAATAGGAATGTCCAATGAATAATAATATCCTCCTATTTTGTTGACTGCCCGTCAATCTCTATTTGAACATCTTCCAGAAATAACTTTCTTGTGTCTTTGGAGACTTCCTTTTCATTCTTGGATATAATCGACCCGTTAGAGATCCAATCAATTCCATGTATAATCTCTGAATCATCTTTGAAAAAGAATAAAGAAGATATTCTAATTTTGTCTGTATTCGACGTAGCGTCAAATACATTTGTCTTCTTATCGACGCACCTCTGAGTTCTGTTAGAAGCTGCATCAAAATCCTCCTTAGTTTAGGACTGGGTTCTGTAGTCGACGTTGCGTCGAATACTTATCGACGTATCCGTCGAGATGAAATCCTGAACTCAGAGCTCTTCCTTCTGCGTCGAATGTAAGTCCAAGTTGTGTCGACTTTAAAATCTGCTTCGACTGACTCTGTCTTCTGTGTAGAGTACATCTCGACGCTGCGTTGACTTCAACTTATACATCGACTTCAATCTGAGTTATTCTTACATCTATTCGAAGTTACTTCGACTTGCAGTCGAAGCTGAGTCGACATCTATTCGACGCAGATTTAACTCAACAGAATTTTGGACTCTTTTTGGACTGGCCTTTGACAACGTAATTAGAGTGCGGCATCCTAGGACATCTAATGACCAAATTACCCTCTCTATATAACATGGGTAATGAATCCTAGTTAATGAAATCACTTGTAGATAATTTGTAAGATAAATAAAAGGGTGTTTTTCCCAACGGACGTTCTATCGCTTACATCCTCACCTTGCCCCCTGGTCGTGGGAATGGTGGTCGTGGTCGGAACAGTTACCGTGGGGGTGGTCGACAATCTGGTGCTCTGCTCGCTAGAGGCATTTCGCTGCATGTTGCTTTCACAGCCCGATTCTGCGACCATTGATCCTAGCGTTGCCTTTGCCACTTCAAGTATCTAGAGTGTCCATGTTGCGTCTTCATCACAATCTGAGTGGATCATTGACTCAGACGCAACCGATCATATGACCAGATCCACATCAAGTTTTACCTCCTACACTCCCCTCTCGGGTCATTACAAAGTTATTGCGGCTAATGACTCTTTCATTTATTACTGGCAGAGGAACAATTCTTTGTTCCCCTGCCCATTCCCTCTCTTCTATGTCGCATGTACCTTCATTCCCCCGCATTTTTTGTCCATTAGTCATTTAACTATAAGGAAAGACATGATGTACTTAGGCATTAGTGAGATTATGACTAAAGATAGGGCACAATGGCGACAAAGGATCCATATAGCCGACCCCACTATAGTGGGATAAAGGCTTGAGTGTTGTTGTAGTAGTCATTTAACTAATTCGTTAAATTAATCGGTGACTTTCTTTCCTAATATTTGCGTTTTTCAGGATCTGGCTACGAAGCGGAACTTTGACAGTGGTAGAAATGTTGGCGGACTGTACTTGCTGGAGCAGTCCTTGCCCTCCCGTGCGCTCTCCACCACCCGTGTTCCTATTATCCATGGCATCTGATGATGGCATCAACGCCTTGGGCACCCTCCCTCTTTATATCTTACTAAACTTTTTCTTGTTTTCAGTTGTTTGCTTAAGTCTTTTTCTTGTGATGCTTGTGAACTGTCAAAACATGTTCGTCACAGTCCAAATCATATTTCTCCTCCTAGTTCTTCTCATTTCGATGTGATTCACTTAGACTTTTGTGGTACTTCCTCTGAAATATCTTTATCTGGCTATAAATGGTTTCACTTTTATTGATTGTTTTTCCATACTACGTGAGTTTATTTGTTAAAACGGAAGAGTGAAGTGTTTAGTTGTTTTCGTACCTTTCATAAAATGATTATGAAACAGTTAAGTGGCGCTATTCGAGTGTTATATAGTGATAATGGTGGCGAGTACGATGACCGAAGACTGTTAGGTACATATCTTGCGGATAACTGCATTCTTCACCAAACCACTTGTGTTCACACCTCCACTTAAAATGACGTTGCGAAACGTAAAAATAAACACTTGTTGGATGTTACTCGTTGTTTGTTAACCACCATGCGCCTTCTCAAGTCCTACTGGGGTGATGTTTTAACTGCGACCCATCTCATTAAACGCCTTCCCTCCCGCTCTTTGCACTATGCTACTCCTCTTTCTCATCTTTCCTCTAAACATATTGTTCATACTTTCCACATCTCTCCTCGTATCTTCGAGTCCGTTTATTTTGGATGCTTGTTCCCTTAAATGTGTTTTTATAGGGTACTCTTCCACCACTAAAGGTTATCACAGTTATCACCATCTGATTTGTCGCTTCTTCTGTACCGTTGATGTTACCTTTCGTAACGGGGAGTCTTAATTTGGTCCTCGTCAAGGGGAGATGAGTAGTGCTGATGACGGGACCACTGACTCTCCTCTTCCGATAGTTGCTTCTTTTCCTCCTCCTAATCTTTCTACTTGTGTTCCTCCTACTCCCGTTCCTTCTTTGCGATCATTGTTTCCTTTGTTGCATACATACTCAGCAAGTCTCGCAAAACCGGTAAGCTGAGCATGTACACTCCCCGAATGTTCAACCACTGCAGGTGTCTGCTTCTGCTCCAGATTCTGATGATGACCTCCAACTTCCAATTGCTTATCTCAAAGGTAACACTGGTAATACTGAACATCCTTTAGCCAATTACATGTCATATCATCATCTCTCTCATGCTCACAAACCTTTTATCCCATCTCATTATTTTATTGAGATTCCCAAGACCTAGTAGAAGGCAATCAAGATACCTAAATGAAAACAAGCTATGGAAGAAAAAATGTATGCCTTGACAAAAAGTTCACATGGCAACTTACACATCTTCCACCCGGAAAAAGAACAGTTGGGTCACATTGGATATTTTCAGTTAAGCAGAGTAACGAGGGGATTTTGGAGCGTTATAAAGCTAAGTTGGTGGTCAAGGGTACACTCAAACTCAAGGAATTGACTATCAAGAAACCTTTGCTTATGTTGCAAAAATAGATTCTATTTGGGTGCTTCTTTCATGTGATGCAAGTCTTGGGTGAGATCTACCGCAACTAGATGTTAAAAATGCTTTCCTGCATGATGAGTTGGAAGAAGAAGTCTACATGACGCTTCCTCCTGGTTTTTCTAAAGAAGAGTCTAGTGGCAACGTTTGTCACCTAAAGAAATCCTTATATGCGTTGAAGCAATCACCCAGAGCTTGGTTTGGACGGTTTCAAACCATGTTACAACTAGGCTATATTCAGAGACATGCTGATCACACCATCTTTGTTAAGAGGAGAGGAACTAAAGTGTCAATGTTTATTGTATATGTGGATGACATCATCATTACGTGTCTCTAATTTAGTGGAAATCTTGCACCTGAAAGGGAAATTGTGCAGAGAATTTGACGTTAAATATCTGGGAAAGCTAAAATATTTCATGGGAATTGAAGTGGCAAGGTCTAGTCGGGGGATCTTCATATCTCAAAGAAAGTATGCCCTTGACAATTGGAGGAAACTGCATGCTTGGAGGTGCTCCCCTGGATACCCCCATCGAGGCAAGTCACAAAATTGATGAAGACTCAAAAGGGGATAAAATTGACTCATCAAGCTAAGATTGTTTGGTAGACTAATATACTTATCTCATACTCGTCCTTACATCACATAAGTTGTTGGCATTCTGAGTAGATTCATGCATGCTCCCAGGATCAATCAGCAAAAGGATGCGTATCGGGTCTTAAGATACCTCAAGAAGTCTCCAAGACATTGGATTCTGTTTTCGGCAAAACAACCCTTGAAAATTGAGATTTTCTAATGTTGATTGGGCAAGTAGCCAAGATGACCGAAAATCCAGTAAAGGATATTGTTCCTTTGTGGGTGAAAATCTTGTATCTTAGAGGAGCAAGAAACAAAATGTTATAGCACGGTCTAGAGTGGAGGCAGAATATAGGGTTATGGCACAAGGAGTATGTGAGGGCTTGTGGTTGATATCTATTCTTCAGGACTTGGTTCTCCTCGAGGAAAAGCATATTACTCTTTATTGCGTTAATAAAGATCACCTTGACAAGAGCAATATTTGTACACCCTTTGTGAACTCACAAAATCAACTTGCCGACATCTTCACCGAAGGATTAAGCTATGACAACTTTACTGATAATACATTCAAGTTGGGAATAATTGATATATACTCTCAATTTGAGGGGGAGAGTTGAATATATTGTTGGGTTTCGAGGGCATCAAATGCGCAGCGACAATATAGAAAACTCTAGACAGGATCCATGCGAAACACAACAAATCAATAAACTAATATTATACCTGTGTCGAAATCAAATTTCGAGAAGAATGACTGGCCTTTGAGTCCAAAAGCAGAATGATATTCGCGTCTCTAGAGGTATCGACATGAACGCCGGAAACAACTCGCAGTCCGTCCAATGAACTCGGGGCTGGAAGATAATCGCTTTTCTATGCTACGAAATGCTAGTTTCCTTTTGCAGAGATGTGTTTTTCTTGGCTTTACGGTATTTAGAACTCTGAATCAGAACTTGGTTCTTCAAAATAAATTGGCCTATTTATAAGTGTGAGCCCGTATACAAAAATTCGGTTCACACGCCCTCGGCACACGGCCGTGTGTTTCGGGCGTAGGTCCCAAAAGTCACGCCGGTTCATGCAAAATGTCTCCATGTGTCTCTGGGACGCATAACTGCCCACACGCTCTTGGCACACGGGCATGTGCCTCGGGCGTGTGACTTCAAAAGTCACGTCTTTTGCCCAAGAATTGTTGCCAACCGTTATCCCGCCATTTTGACTTCACACGCCCTTGGCACACGGGCGTGTCTCTAATTTCGCATACCCTTAGTTATTAAAGGCGCAAGGCGCACCAAGGCGCAAAGGGGTCTTGGAGCCTAGCGCGAGGCTCAAGGCGCAGGCGCGCGCCTGACGAAAGCAAGGCGCAACCATATCTAAGTTCATCTTCTGGATATGATTTTTCATCTCTTAAAAAATAGAATTAATGTGGTCACTTGCATCATATCTAAGTCTTAACACTCGATTATGTTTCACATATACTAAAATCATACAAAAATTATTGAGTTCTCCAACAGAAATCGCACCCAAACACGACTTTTATGCTCCAAAGGTGCAAAGAAGGCGCACGAAGGCGCAAGCCTCTGAGCCTGGATCCTTAGGCGCGCCTTTAACAATGAAGCGCATACCGAGTAATTAAGTATGAAGGAGAGGTTAGTTCTTAAATTAAAACTTTTTGGGTTATTTCAAAATAGTGATATATAAAAATATGTATAATACAGAGTGAGTTATTTAACTACAATATTTATCACAGATATCACAGCACAGCAACAAGAAATAAAGTATAAGCCAAGCATCACAGACGACACAAAGAAATATAGTAGTTCCCCAATCAACCTGGGTACATCTACTCTTCTACCACACTGGTAGGAATCCATTACAGGTTGTTGATCAGGTGCCCTACCACCAAGGGAGTTTTGATCAGGTGTCCACACACCAAGTGAGCTTTTGATCAGGTGCTCTAACCCAACTACAGGTTTTTGATCAGGTGCCCTGCCACCAATGGCTGTAACTTTTGAAGGGAGTTATAACCCTTTACAAGATGGAAAGGGAAAAGAATATGTTGTTCTTCTCTTTCTGAGAAGACTCTAGAGATCCTAATGGGTTGTTGAGAATGGATCTTGATGATGTTGAAGAAGGGCTCCCCCTGACTTGATTAGTGTTGAGGAAGCTTCTTCACTTGTTTGTAATAACTCTTTTTCTTCTTCTGCAGTTTTGATCCTGAGCAAGTGATCTTGATTGGTGTCTCAGGATGAAGATGTTCTGAAGAAAAGAGTTAGCAAAAAGAAGATAAATAATATATGTTGTTCTAATTAAGAACTCTGTAGATCTGCTTCTTCTTTTTGCTTTCCTGTACTTCTATGTATTTCTCTTCTCTTGTATATATTCTCTCCTTCTTCTCTGCTCTTCTTTTTGTATATATAATCTGGAGAAGGCTTTTGGGCTGATTTGAATTCTTGCCCGACAAGAGAGGAAAAAGATAATGTCTCTTTAATTTCCTAGATTCCTCGAGAAGATAATTTCCTAGATTCCTATAATATTTATTGTCTGCAACGGCTATAATATTAATTTACAAAGAAAAGACGGGCAGCAATATATAAATAGAATTAAATCAGAATATTGCTGAGAATATTAGTCGAGCTGAGAATCTCTAAATTATAAAGCTGATAGAAATTCGTCGAGCTCAGCTTCAAGTTCGTCGATCTGAGAATTGAATTCGTCGTTCTGAGCTTCTGTTGAAGATTCGTCGAACGCAGACTTGAGATCGTCGAACGCAGCTTTTCGTCGACCGCTGAGACGGGCTGGATTTCGTCGAACGCTGAGACGGGCTGGATTTTGTCGACCGCGGAATGAATATAATTCGTCGACCGCAAAGTGCCGTTCGTCAAACGCAGAGAGCGAGCCGTTCGTCGAACGCAGAGAGCAAGCTGTTCGTCGAACCCAGGAAGGCGTTCGTCGAACCCAAAGAACTTGTATAGTTTTCTCCTGTCTCCTGTCTTAATGGGATTTCGTCGATCACAGAATAAATATAAAGATGGATCACGACTCAAATCAAAAACTAAGGTTCCAACAAAGTATCTATGTTTTTTTAGTACTATAAGTCTATAAGGATGTGGAACTGTTTCAAAATTATAGGCGCATCAATAAATGAAAAGGAAAAAAACTAATATTTTAGGCATGCCTTGAAAATAATAAAAATGATACTATCAAATCATCAAAACATACATGATGTCTTACCAGAAAGATCTTCACCTGATTGTGTACCAGCCACGCCAATGCAAGAAAACAAGGATGCATCATCTACCTTCAAATATTGATATGCAGTGTATAGATCCTCAATGGTTGCAGCTTCATACAATGAAGTCAAATCTTTGATGCACGACACATCCTAATTTCCGCACAAAAATGGGTATTACAGCAAAGAAAAAAGCTTTCATGATCACTTGAAAATAAAAGTGACGCATAAAAGGCAAGCTTACTGTTGTAAATTGTAGAAAATTTATATGGAGTAGCTTATAGTATGAGGCAATACAAGAGAGATGCTTATTGTTGAATAAGGATTTTATTACAAATACAGCTGATGGTTACTATAGGTAAACCGTAATATGTTACTATTACGTTTATCCATAAAATACGTGGTCACTGTTTACAAGAAAGATCCTAAGATCTCATCTGGTGGTAGGATGTGACAAGAAAGATCCTAAGATCTCATCTGGTGGTAGGATGTGACAATCTGCTTCTACTTGCTGGTAAAGGCAAGGCTAAAGTTAACCACAGCAGTAACTAGCAAACGCTGGTGACTGGAGAAATGAATTATGCTTAATTTTTACCTTCCTAGGAACAGATGAAGCCTGTAAATGTGCCAGTAATCCCAGCCAATAGACATTTGACTTTGTCTCCGCTTCGTGTCGCATCAGTAAAGTCCTCTTTGCCTGCCACAATCATGAGATACTAACTTATGATCTCAATGACTTCCTTCTCATATTCAAACATGTAAAACAGGGAATAGATGGGTTTCATTGAAATATTTTTCGAAAAAGCAGTTTATCATGTGACCGGCTACCTACTCTTTGCATAAGAAGAAAAGCTGAAAATATGTTTAATTGCCACCAGAGCATACACAATCCATTACCATATGATCTTAAAGACTTCCTGTTGCATAGAGTTTGTTGATCATAATAAAAAGTATCAGCCAACAGTTATACTCGTATATATAACCTATCAAGCACCGTGAATGCTGTTGCAATATATGGTGCAGATTAGGAAAAGATGCATACAGATACTGGAGACATCGGACAGTGAAATAGACACAATATACATATTCACAGATATTTACACATATAAACAATATAATGTTTCTATGAATACAAATGCACATACAACCCACTCTGGGGCACCCACAAAAACAAAAGATCAGTTAACTCTGGAAAATAAGCAGAGATTGACTAGTATTATCATATCATATATTCAATGTCACATCGACGGGGGTCAACTTATAACTTGGGTAACTCCAATGTAGAAGTAGATTACCTTTAATAATGGCATATTGGGGATCGCTATACTATCACGGTTGCTTGGTATCACGGTTTCATCCCCAGGATTTCTATATTACTCCATGAGTTCCATTCCACTACAACCAGCATGCTCTCCGACGCTTTCCACACATCCCACCATCGTTCCGGCGTTCTGTACTGGTGATGCATAATGTGAGATCCAATAATTTGTGGAAAACTGCCTGAAATGTCAAAAGGAGAAGTACGAAGCTCTCCACCTGCGGGATTGCTGCTGTGGCTCCCGATTCCAGATGTGATCAAAGATGAATAGCTACAGAATCCATTAAATGGCTCACTCATTCACATGTTGTTGGAATTATCGAGTCAATGTCGGTCTATTATAGACTTTAGGTGTATTTGAGTTTAGTCCCACATCGCAGTTTTAATTTTGTGAGTCCATGTAAGTCCTATTTAAAGCCCCTATGTGGATGAATAAGATTGCACTAGTTATTATCATTTCTCTCTTTCAACATGGTATCAGAGCCAAATATCTGAAAGCCTAAATTTTTTTTTCTCTTTCCCGTGAGCGTGCCTCTCTGCCTCTCGATCCTATCGGCCGACTGCTTCTCTCGATCGGCTCGAGAGAAGGAACGAGACCGCTTCGATGGCCTCGGCGAGCCCCTCCGCTAGCCTCGACGAGCCCTTCCGCTGCGTCTGATCCAGATTTCGAGCCCCTTCACTGCTCATCGTCGAAGACGCGGTCTTCTGCACCAGTCTGCCGTTCGTCGTTCTTCCCGCTCGTCGACTGCTTCTCTCGATCGGCTCCATATCAACGAAGGCACCTCCTTCTGTTCCCGATCCAGTCGACGCTTTCCTGCATCTTCTTCTTCGATACCGTCCTCTCTTCCCGTCGTCGACGGCTTCTGTTTTGACGGTTTCATCTTCCGGAGCTCGACGATGCTTCCCTCTGCCGACGACTTCATCAACCCCGTCTGCTGATTTCATCGACGATCCTCCTGCTGCTGCGGATGATGCCTTCTGCCGATCCATCAGCTGTGGATGCCGCCTGCTGGTATCATTTCCTACAGTCCTTTTCATCCTGCAGTCTTTCCCTGCTCGGCTATGTCCCAGGGCAGTTCCCTGCTGCAGATCTGGAGCCTCCACGTCTTTATGGACCTAATCCCCTCCTTGACATTCCCTTCCGGCCTTCCTATCAAAGATCTCCTGCTGATCTAGGCGCTGCCTCCCATTTCTGTGGACTCCAGCAATTGCCTATGGTGTTTTTGTCGATTCCAGCCGCTGCTACCCCTTCCGGGGTGTTGATCTCTCGCCGATGATGATGCCTTGAGCTGATTTGGTCTTTCTTATGTGTTTTTTTTGTCTTTAAATGTTTTTGCTTGATTATTGTTAGTGCTTGTTACGTGTGTTGTTGTTATGCCTATATGCACGTGTTATCCACGTGAGGGGGAGTGTTGGAACAAATGCGACTCGGATGATCTTTCCCGACTTTTCGCTTTCGTTCCACACGGCCTCTAGGCTTGTTGTATGTGTGTATGTGTCTCCCCATTTGTCTTTCGATTGGTCATGTGTTAGGGAGCGATTATGTTGGTGTTCTTGTCTCATCGAGTTGTGTCGTGTGGGACTGTGACGTGTGGGACCACCCTTCTTGCGGATTATCCCCGACAGATTATCCCTGACGGATTATGTTACGGATATTCATGGAGACGACCAACCATGGCGGGTGTACACGCGACGAGCAAGTGCGGTGCAGCCCGGGGACGGCAATACTAAACCGGACCAAGAGGAGACCATGGAGGGGCCGGCGGTAGTGGGGCCATAGCGGACCGGCGAATGCGGAAGGATATTATTTCGTTTCCTAATTATCATTTCCTAATTTATTTATTTCCTAATTTATCATTTCCTAATTTATTTCGTTTCCTTTTTATGTATTTCTTATTCAAATGTTTCCTATTTGTATGTGGTCTTCCCCTCCTATATAAAGGGGCTGATTTTATGTTGTATGCATCAGTGTTGTGGATATCATCCGACATGGCCGACATGTCGACTGACATAAAGGTTTCATGGACAAAACGACACGTTTCCGATATTGTTTTGCAAAATATCCTTTTGGAATATATCCCCCGATATGTCTGTTATTGACCGATATATTCGACGATATATCGGCCGATATATCTCGACATTTTATCGACTGGTTTTTTTCAAGTTATTTTAATTATTGTCTATGGTCTAATAGACAATAAACCGAATTTTTTTCCGCATTATTATTTGGTTGCACCTAGGGGATAGTTTCCGCATTATATCTTCCTTGCTCAAATCCGTCATCGACTTCAATTATGCTTGATTTTTGAATTATGGACTAAAAGTTCCTTATCTTCCATTATCATTGACAACTTCTTGACTTTCTGCCTCCTCTTACTTTATTTCACGCGTCATACCGTTATTACTTATGTAACACAAAATGTTTATATTAGTTTGATAAATTTAAGAGTTCAATAAATATCAAATTATTAATATATTAATATATATAAATTAAAAAAATGATTAAATTTATATATAATTACACATATAAATAATTAAATATTAAAATCCGATATATGAAATATCCCCGATATATCCCCCGATATATTAAAACCGACATGAAAAACCTAAACTGACGTGTCCCTGATATCTGACATCTACAACCTTGGTATGCATCTTGGAAGTAATATCAAAGGGTTGCTCCCTTGTTCTTCGTCTCTACCCTGTCTCCATCTCTCTCTCTCCCCACCGCCGGCTCTCCCCCTAGTCCGGATTCTCTCTAGCGGTAATATTTGGTCCGACCTGCCCGTCCGCCCGCTATCGTAGCCGCCGGCCTTTCAACATCACCGCCGACGTCTGCCGTTCCCATCGATCCGCCGCTACCGCCATGGCCCCTTCAACGCGACTTCACCCGGATGCTTCTGGCGCGGATACCTCCGACGAGGTAGTCCAACGTCGCCTCGACGGCCACGATACCCAATTCGCCGCTATCCAGGCCACGCTCCAAGTAATCCTCGCCCGCCTGGAGGCCCGTCCCGCCTCGCCCGCACCTACCACCAGTGGAGGGTGTACCTCCCCTGCCGACGGCGGCTCGCTGCTCGGCGCCCCCCCCGCAGACAGAGATTCCGATGCCACTCACGGGCCGCGGCCCCCTCGCTCTCGCCATTCCGAACTTCTCCGGGGCCGACCCCATGGGCTGGATCGCGAAAGATGAACAATACTTTGACCTCCACCTCACACCAGAGCACGACAAGGTTGGCACAGCCTTGGTCGGCCTGGATGGCTCCGCCCTCCATTGGGCGCGATGGCTTCGCCAATCTCAGCCCCTCATCTCATGGGGCGAGATGAAGCAAGAGATGGTCCGCCTCTACGAGCCCCGCTATGCTGGATCCGCCGTCGAGAGACTTTGCAGCATCCGCCAGTCAGCCGGCCTCGATGCCTACATCGACGAATTCGTCGCCTTGGTCACGCATGTCCCAGGCCTTCCGCCCGACCACTATTTGGGATTTTTTATGCAAGGTCTCCTCCCGTCGATCCGCTCACGCCTCCGCACCCATCAGCCACGCATCGTCTCCGAAGCGCTCGATCTCGCGCGTGCCGTCGAGGCCGATCTCGGTGCGCGGCCGCCGCTTCCTACCGGGCCTCCTCCTACTCGGGCACCGCCACCAAGGGACTTCGGCCCGCGACCTCCTCTCCGGGGCGGCCCTCGCCTGGCCCGTCCTCCAAATCCCCACCGCCTCTCCAATGGGGACTATAACGAACTCCGGCATAAAGGGCTCTGCTTCCGGTGCCGTCAGCCATACTCGCCAAATCATGAATGCACCGTCAAGGAGTTTCATGCGATCATCGGGGATTTTGTCCCCGAAATAACCGCTGCGGATTTCGAGGCACTTGAAATCACGGACGAGTCGCCACCACCGGACACCGATGGCGCTACCTTCCATCGCCTCGACCTTCCATGCTTCTCGGTGGGCGGCCTAACCGGACCGCGTACTATGAAGTTAACCGGTAGCATCCAGGATCATCCAGTTCTCATCATGATCGATAGCGGTGCCAGCCACAACTTTATCTCCCATCGCCTGGTGCGACACCTTGCCATCCCGTGCACGCCATCGCCGGACTTCACCGTCTGTCTAGGAGACGGCCGCCGAAGGCCGACAGCAGGCTCTTGCCCTGTCGTGCGGATCGCCATGGGCCCTTGCTCAGTCATGACGGATTTCTATGTATTTGAGTTAGGAGGCGTCGACATCATTCTCGGCGTAGCTTGGCTGGCCACCTTGGGCGACGTACGGGTCAAATGGGCGGAGATGACAATGCAGTTCTCATGGGAAGGGTCTCCCTGCCACCTCGCAGGCGACTCCGCCTTGCTCCGCACTCCAGTTTCATTCCGTGCCATCCAACGCACGACCGAAGTATCTTTCACGGCATGGCTTTGGCCGATCCAGGCCGAGTCGGCGGTCGCCTCGGAGGCACCACCCGATCTCCAGCATCTCCTTGACGAGTTCTCCGACGTGTTCACACCTCCAGCGGGCTTACCCCCGGTAAGAACCACGGACCATGCCATTCCGTTGCGGCCCCACACTTCGGCCGTCTCCGTCCGACCATATCGCTATGGACACGTACAGAAGGACGAGATCGAACGCTTGGTGCGGGAGATGCTCATGGGTGGCCTCATCCGCCCCAGCGCGAGCCCTTTCTCCAGCCCGGTCCTCCTCGTGCGCAAGAAGGACGGGAGTTGGCGCTTCTGTGTCGATTACCGCGAATTGAACAAGGCTACGATCCCGGACAAATATCCTATTCCGGTCATCCAAGAGCTTCTAGACGAGCTCCACGGCGCCGTCTACTTCACAAAGCTTGATCTTAGGGCGGGATATCACCAAATCCGGGTGCGGCCGGAAGATGTACCAAAGACGGCGTTTCGGACGCACGACGGACACTACGAGTTCCTGGTTATGCCCTTTGGGCTTACCAACGCCCCGGCCACCTTCCAGGCAACCATGAACGATATTTTTCGAGCGGTACTCCGACAACACGTTCTTGTTTTTTTTTATGATATTTTGGTCTATAGCTCATCCTGGCAGGAGCACTTATACCATGTCCGCCGCACGCTCGAGACGATTCGCCGCCATCATCTTGTCCTCCACCGCAAGAAATGCTCGTTCGGGGTAACATCCGTCAGTTACTTGGGGCACACGATCTCGGCCAAAGGAGTGGCCATGGACGACGACAAAATCACGGCAGTTCTTCACTGGCCGACCCCCACCTCTCTTCGAGACGTCAGGGGTTTTTTGGGTCTAACCGGGTATTATCGGCGCTTCATTAAGGAGTACGGCAACTTGGCACGCCCACTCACTCAGCTGCTCAGGTCTACCGAGGAGGGACCTTTTTCCTGGACCCTGGCGGCTATGTCCGCATTCACCGCCCTCAAGGCGGCTCTGGTGAACGGCCCAGTTCTGGCCATGCCAGACTTCAACCAACCCTTCATCATCGAGTGCGATGCCTCGGGCACCGGGGTGGGTGCAGTCCTCATGCAAGGCGGCCGACCCATCGCCTACTACAGCCGGGCATTCTCCGCCAACATCCGTAGCCGTTCGGCGTACGAGAACGAGCTCATGGCTCTTGTCCTGGCAGTACAACACTGGCGGCCGTATCTCTTGGGCCGCCCATTCATCGTCCGCACCGATCATCATAGCTTGCGATACCTCCTCCAGCAGAAGATCGCCACGCCCGCACAACAGCTTTGGGTGGCGAAGCTCCTGGGGTACGATTTCTCCATCGAATTTCGCTCCGGACGCACCAACCGAGCGGCGGACGCTCTCTCCCGACAAATTCATTCCCCGGAACTTCGCGCCATATCCCGGCCGGTCTGGGAGGACGCAGCTTCTATCCAACATGACGTGGAGTTGGACCCGCACCTGGCCGCCATTCGAACGGCCCTCATCACTGACCCGACCAGCCACCCTCCTTACTCTCTGGTGGGAGGTCGGCTCTTTTACCGGGGCCGCCTGGTGTTGTCCGCGGCCTCCGCTCTCATCCCGCGCCTTCTCGCCGAGTTCTACGCTACACCAACCGGAGGACACGCTGGGGCTTTCCGCACCTGCCGCCGTCTGGCGGCCTCTCTATATTGGCCAAATATGTTCAAACAGGTCAAAGCCCACGTTGCCGCCTGTCTCTCGTGCCAAAAGGCGAAGTACGAAACGATGTTTCCGGGCGGGTTACTTCAGCCCCTGCCGATTCCAGAGCGCATTTGGGAGGACATTGCCATGGATTTCATCACTCGCCTACCTCGGTCCAATGGGTTCGATTGCATTTTGGTAGTAGTGGACCGACTCTCCAAATACGCGCACTTTCTTCCGCTCCGGCATCCGTATACAACCGCAGGAGTGGCCGACAGCTTCATCTCCGGGGTCGTACGCCTCCATGGATTTCCGCGCTCAATCGTGAGTGATCGTGATCCACTTTTTCTGAGCAGTTTCTGGACATCTCTCTTTCGCCTACAAGGCACGCAACTACGCATGAGCTCTGCCTACCACCCGCAAACAGATGGCCAGTCAGAGGTCCTCAATCGTTGCTTAGAGACATACTTACGCTGCTTCATCGGCGACAGGCCGGGCACCTGGGCCAAGTGGTTAAGTTGGGCCGAGTATTCTTACAACACCGCCTACACCATGCCGCGGGCTCCACTCCATTCCAGTCCGTATACGGTCGACCGCCGCCAGATATCGTACGACATCTTCCTGGGAAGACCCTCCCACAGATTTTGGCATCACAACTCCAAGATCGGGACATTATTTTGGACAGCCTCAAACATCATCTCCGACGTGCCCAGGCCAAGATGACAGCCTTCTCCAACCGCAAACGCCGAGACCTCTCATTTCAACTCGGGGAGAAGGTCTTTATCAAGCTACATCCATACCGACAACTCTCGGTAGCCAAAAGGGCAAGCCCCAAGCTCGCACCACGATTCTTTGGTCCATTCACCGTTCTGGCCCGGATTGGGGTCGTCGCATACAAAATTCAACTTCCCGAAGGAAGCCGCATTCACCCGGTGTTTCACGTCTCGCAGCTAAGCCGAGTAGTGGGCGACCACCCAACGCTGGACCACATACCAAGCGATCTGGAGTACGCTGATGCCACTCCCACATATCCACACCGCATTCTAGACCGCCGACACCATTTGCCCGGCGACGCGGAACCGGAGGAGCTCCTCGTGGCATGGCAACACCGTCCCCCGTCTACCGCTACGTGGCTTTTACGGGATGATTTTCGCCGGCAGTTTCCCGACTTTTGCCTTGAGGACAAGGCAAATTTTCCAGACGGAGGTATTGTTACGGATATTCATGGAGACGACCAACCATGGCGGGTGTACACGCGACGAGCAAGTGCGGTGCAGCCCGGGGACGGCAATACTAAACCGGACCAAGAGGAGACCATGGAGGGGCCGGCGGTAGTGGGGCCATAGCGGACCGGTGAATGCGGAAGGATATTATTTCGTTTCCTAATTATCATTTCCTAATTTATTTATTTCCTAATTTATCATTTCCTAATTTATCATTTCCTAATTTATTTCGTTTCCTTTTTATGTATTTCCTATTCAAATGTTTCCTATTTGTATGTGGTCTTCCCCACCTATATAAAGGGGCTGATTTTATGTTGTATGCATCTTGGAAGTAATATCAAAGGGTTGCTCCCTTGTTCTTCGTCTCTACCCTGTCTCCATCTCTCTCTCTCCCCACCGCCGGCTCTCCCCCTAGTCTGGATTCTCTCTAGCGGTAATAGATTATCCCCGATCACTCGTTTGATGATTTGCTCCACATCTTTTGTTCTCTTCGCATGTTGTGTGTGTAGGTGATGTTGGTTGACCGTTTCCAGTGAGTCTGCGTCGTGTGTGGGTCCTGCGTCGTGTGTGGGTCAGCGTCGTGTGTGGCTATGTCCCCGGCTTGATTCCCCGGTTTGGATTTTCCCCCGGTGGCTCGTCTGATGTTTTGTCCTGCATCATCTACCTCCATTGCCGTTATTTGTGGTGTCCAAGCTGAAGGGTCCCCCTTCAGCTTGAGGGGGAGTGTTGGAATTATCGAGTCAATGTCGGTCTATTATAGACTTTAGGTGTATTTGAGTTTAGTCCCACATCGCAGTTTTAATTTTGTGAGTCCATGTAAGTCCTATTTAAATGCCCCTATGTGGATGAATAAGATTGCACTAGTTATTATCATTTCTCTCTTTCAACACATGTTTCCTCCTTGTGATGGACTAAATGTCCAAATACGAGTATTTTATATCGATCAAATATATGTATGCCATCATCTCCATTGCACATGTCTTCTTATCGAAAATTATTTTCTTAAATAGATTTACTCGCTCCATCGTAAGCGATCATGATTTGATTTTCATGAGTTCATTATGGAAAGAATTGTTCAAACTGCATGGCACCTAGCTCACTTTAGCACCATTCCCATGGGCATATCGAGGTCTTCAAAAATTGTCTAGAAAAAATATGAGGCTTTGCAATGTATATGATGCTTTGCGATGTATATGATGCTTTGCCACAAAATAGCCACTCCCGTGGGCATACTGAGGTCCTCAACAATTGTCTGAAAAAATATATGTGATGCTTCACTACATAATAGCCCTGTCAGGTCACACTGGATTGTGTCGACATAGCTTTGGTAAACATATCCTACCAGTTGATAGCAAGCACTTCCACCTTTCTAGATGATTACACAACCCCCTCCACATATTATGCGTCACATGCCCAACAAGGCTCAGTAATGCATGGTGCGTCAAGCCAACAATTGCAGATGGAGCCTCTCTTTTAAACCAGCAGATATAATTTTCGTGAAGTTACACCCCCATCAACAAGTAACAGCAACCAATCGGATACAACCCAAGCTATTTAAGTATTATTTTGGCCCCCTCTATTACAGACAAATTTGGGATTTCAAGTTCACGAGCAAAAATAAAGGCAGGGAGGCGTAGAGGACTTTATTATTATTAGTTTCACTGCATTTTTCTATTTGCAATTTATTTCCGCAAGTTTAATTTTTGTAAAAGGCCTTTAAAAATGCCATGAGTATTTAAACTAAGGCGATGACTAAAATGCTAGGAAATATTTTACCTTAACCCTCCCCCTCTCTCCTCTAGACCGACAAAACCGCAAAGGAGCCAGCGCAGTACCCTCTCACTTCTCTTCTTGGTGGAAAGATAGATGCCCGTTCACTGATAAGGGGTGCATAGAAAAGTGATCCTATCAACTTGTTAAGCTCATGGGTTTGGTCACACTTGACTGTTGAGAACGAAAGAACACTTCCATTTTCAAGCTTAGCCCAGGTGTAGCTCGCTTATTTTTGGATGACATGTAACGCCCCGGTCTACCGTGGGTATGCTACAGGTCTGCAGACCAGTGACCCCAACCCATCTCCACGGATCTGATCCGCCGCAGCCGCTAATTCCAGTGGCGGGTTGTTGAGGCTGAGATTTGAACCCCAGACCTCCTAGATAAGGGAGCTTTAAACTGCTCCTCATCTTCAACTGAGCTCTAAACTGCTACAGCTCAGCTCAGTTGGTGATGAGGAGCAGTTTAGAGCTCCCTTATCTAGGAGGTCTGGGGTTCAAATCCCAGCCTCAACAACCCGTCACTGGAATTAGCGGTTGTGGCCGATCAGATCCCTGGAGATGGGTTGGGGTCACTGGTTTGCAGACCTGTAGCGCACCCACAGTAGACCAGGGTGTTATATAAAAATTGCACTTTTTATGTAATGGCCCGGTCTAATATGGGTGCACTACAGGTCTGCAAACCATGCAGCTCAGTTGGTGATGAGGAGCAACTTAGAGCTCCCTTATCTAGGAGGTCTAGGGTTCAAATCACAACCTCAACAACCCGCCACTGGAATTAGCGGTTGCGGCCGATCAGATCCGTGGAGATGGGTAGGGGTCACTGGTCTGCAGACCTGTAGCGCACCCACAGGAGATGGGTTGGGGTCACTGGTCTGTAGATCCGTATATAAATGTTGTATTATATTTTGAAATATAAGAAATAATATTCCCCTATAAGTAACTCTCCCTCTCGTTTTCCTTTTTAATTCCAGAAATTAGTGGGCTGATTTTAGTGTGGTTTGGATGTGCCATGATGGAGAGAATTTGGCTACCGTTTCATTTCTTGGTCGGCTGTTTCTACTAATTACTTAACTGTTGTTGCTTGAGTTGTGATTGCTGGCTCTTCTCTGCTGTTGTTCCCTTGATTTCTGCCTTGTTGAGCTGTTGTTAACATCAGGCTTGGCCCTTATTGGTGGTGGTTAGCTGCCCCTTTTGTTGATTATTGTGGGTTGTTGTTTCTATTAGCTGCTCCTGCCATTAGAGGCACTTATTAGCTATCTTGGTGACTGTTTTGGGGTGGGTTTTTCCTTGGAATTGGACTGTTGTTGGCAGCCCTTGGAGTTGTTGTTGGCAGCCCTTGGTGTTGCTATTAGCAGCCCTGATTATGTCGCCCCCTTGTTAACTTGTATTGGCTGTCTTTTAGTACTGTTTGAGCTCCCTTTTAGGCTGCTTTTTGGGCTGCCTTTATTAGATATTGTGGGATGCCTTCCTTGGTTCTTATTGGCCACAAAAGTGGCTGATTTTTGAATAGTATCGTGACTGAATTCTGAGTTTCGTAGCGCTTAAAATCTGATTTTTGCGTGTTCCTTTCGAGTCACCAAACTTGTCCTTCCCTAGGCAACTCCTAGAAGTCGTAGTTGTGGTCGTCTTAGGAGTCTGTTCGTAACGATTTAACAACGCAACCTTAAAGTAAATGATTTACTTGATACTGCAGAGGATGACGTCCGGCGATAGACGCGACGAGAACCCTACGAAGGACAAAGGCAAAGGAAAAGTTGCGGTGAGTCCTTACTGCTTTGATTACGTGTACATTTGAATATTTTGACTTATGAACATATACATTACTTTACTTTGAGCTATTTCTTTGCATGAACACTGAATATGAATTGCATTGAATTAAAGAAATTCGAAGATTTTGAATCACTGAGAATATGAAATCGCTAAAAGGTTAAGCATGGATTGGCAAGCGATAAAAACTCTGAGGGGAAATTAATATAATTATATTTTATACGAATTGAATATGAAAGGAAAAGAATAAGAAATTGAGAGTGCGTCGACGCATCGAAACACTAAGGATCAGCCTTGTAGGGGGGAAAAGCTTCAGACTCCTACACCTAGTAGGGGGTAGATCTCCTACGGATTTTGATACTGAAATGTCTAATCTAGGAGGCGTGGAAGTCTGTTGCGTTGTTGAGCGCCCTAGAGCGGACATTGATTCGACGGGCCCAGATGTTTGATTTACAATGACCCTCAGTATTTCGAAAGAATAAAAAGTGATATGAAAATCCTGAATTGAATACATAAATGAATAAGAATTACAGAATAAGAATTTTGATACAGAAAGAGTTTATTTCTGTTGTACTAGCTCACTGTATTTGCTTCTTGCACTTCATGTTCTACTGAACATGTTCATATAGAAAAGTATAACTGCTTATTGATGCTGATTATTTGTGTTTGCTTGTAGATCGGTTATAGAGGTAAGGAACTCACTTAGTTTTCTAAACTAACTGGTTGTCGATCTATATTTTTAGGATCAGGTCGTCAGCGGATCAGGCCCCGTTACAATTAAGTTGCAGAAGCAGAAAGGAAGTAAAAGAAGAATGTAATTCGAATACGGGTTAGAATTTGTGTCATGTTGTAACTTATGCCTATTTACTGAAAAGTTATTTAATGTTATCTCTTGATACCTCTCTTGTATATATATTAGAATTGTTACGTTATTTAATTGTGAAAAACAACTCAAAAGAAAGAAGTAAATTGTGGCGGACTTCGGGTCGTTACACATGCAGGTAAGTTGTTGGCTTCATGCAGGCAATTGACGATTATGTAGCCAGCAATCCGAACTGAGGACGGATTTTGGAGTTGGCTTACCCTCGTGGAATCACAATTGTTTGTCTCGTCCATTGTAGCACATGTATTTTCATATCTTTCCTTTGCTGGTTTAGGCCCATATTATATATAAGGTTTTTGTATCCTGTATTAGGGGATCCTATATCTTTGGATATTGAATGAAAATGGCAACCCCGTCTAGGAACTAAGCATAACATGTGATTTCTCTTTTCCCCGAATAAAAACATTAAAAATGAATTGAATAAGAATTTAAAAAGAACTTAACACCTCTGGAAGCACTCAACAAGAACTAATGAAAAATAAGAATTCATAAAGCAACCTCCAAATAGTTGGGACAAGCAGTTGGCATAAGGTTTTGGATGATAATGATATGAGAATCTGATACAACCTCTAAAAAACAATTCCAATTCAAGTACAACAAATGAGGTATGGCATCTATAGTCTCCATTGCCAGCATTGCAGAAGTGCTAGGTTTGATTTCTGAATTATGATTTAACAACTAACACAATTTAAACTGAATTAGTAGAAAGTATAAATTTAAGCCACAAATTCGTTTAGATTCCAATACAATCATAAAAAAATAATGATAATGTGAGGCATTATTAAGATAATTTAGAGGTAAAAATATAACCATTTAGTCTCCTTTCTTTTAGTCCTACACAAAGAAAAACTAACCCGATCTAGTTCTCTCTGGGCAATCACATTACTGTGTAAGCCTCTGAGAACATTCTTGCATGCATCCACAGCTTTATAAACCTTTAAAAAGAAGGTGAACAATCAGTATTAGGGTGCGAAATTGGATTGAAAACTATGACTGTATTCACATAGTTTGGCATACCTTGCTTGGAGTAGAGGTTACTGATATGACATACCATCCGAGTTTCAGTCTATCAAATAGACTTAATTCAAAAGATACATCATATGTTAAACCCAAGGAATCCCTGACTGTTGTGAAAAGCCTGCAAATAAAAACTAATTAACACCGTAAAAATATACAGCATCATCATGTTTCAAAAGCCCACTTTGCCTGTTTTTTAGATTATGATTCTACCCACTCTCCGCCCAATGTCATCCTTTTCATGCCCACAGAAGACCATTACACACAAGATAATACCATCTCCACACTTACGGGCAAATCTATCGAAGTTTTTTTAATACAAAAGGAGCGGAAAGGCCCCATACAATAGATATGAGTAATAGTTTGATTCTTTGACATGGAAAGGAACATTGTCCTATTTCTACCTAAAAACTTCTAAATTCTTGGAATAATCTACAGCCCCTTTTCCCATTTCCCTCACATGTACACTGATCTGCAGAATTGGACGGAGGTGCAAAGACAAGACGTATTTAGCAAATAACCGAAGGCCAACTAAATCATGGATAAAGATGGCAAAAGATACACAAAAACAGAAGGAAAAAATGAACGCCTTTGCAAAAGATGACTAGATATACTTTAAAACAGAAAAAATGTAGCGATTAACAAATATTAGTAGAATGTTAGATAGGTGTAAATTCACAAATGATTTAAATATCTTATGCACTGCATTTGATAAAATCAAGTTAAATACACAAACAAGCATACCTCTAGGTCTAAACAGGCAATAGAATATTGGGAAGCATGAGAACAAGGTCAGAAGGATCTTGCTGGGTGGATTTGGCATTGGTCATGCAAGTTGGTATATGTAACATCCGAAACGTACTCTTCTTATAATTTTAATTTCAGTGTTTGGTCGGAATTAATTATGTCGCATGGCTGTCTCATCGAGGTAATTAACCTCGCCACTCTAAATATTTTACAACGATACTTGAAATTATTACGATTAGCAGGAAGTTTGACGATTTTAGTTTGACGCGATTTAGGAGTTCCCGTGAGAAATTCACACTTGAGTTAAAGTGAATTTTAGTAAGCAGTGATAATTTTGAAATTTTAAGAAAACCTATTCTCATTTTACGTTCTCCAATAAGTAGGACTCGCGTCTGTGAGATCAAGACGAACATTTTTCCTCTATGCCAAGAGCCGCTCGGGAGTTACTGTCCTTCTCGTTTCTAATATTAGAGGAACTACTTAGATATCAAAACTAGAATCTCATTTTTGTCGCCTGAAGAGTCGAAAGAGCCGCACAACAACCAAGTTGATGACTCCTCTGCAATCAGAGCCTCCAATCAACACCTCTTGTGCAATCCCAACTCACTATCGATTTTTCCTCATTGTCGATCGGTTCCCCTTCAGCGCACGTCATGATCGTCGGGTTCCTGGAGCTGCACGATTCTTTCTGGTTGACAACCCCAAAACCTTTTCAGAGTTGTTCCTTTGTCTAGTCTACCGTTGTTAGGGAAAGAATAGCATTAGAAAGGACAAGCTCTTAGAGTGTAGACAGGAGAAACAATTCATGGATTCCAATTCAACCTAGAGAATTCATGTCGCCATGCCGTGTTTACGAACGTCGTAACACTGATGATATACAAGTCAGGAGATTCACTTAAAATGAAATTCCGAGGATTTTGCGTAGTTTTAGTTTGTCTTCCCTTTTAGAACTGTGTATCTATTTTTGGGATAAACTCTTTATCTTGTATGAACTCAATTGTATCAGACTTCATCTTAAATTGCAGCATTTATATTTGATTTCATTCACTTTCTAGTTGGCATGGTGATTCAGATATTGAGTTATTCCTCTAATCCTAACTCCAGTCTTTTGTTCCGATGCATACTTTAGTTATTTTACCATAATTTCTTATACTGGATCAATTTTATTATTGTTGCTTAGTTTACTTCATGTCACGAGTGTCGGTTGGGCTTTTGAAATGTTGTTAATTATGTATGAGTTTTTCAATTGGTATCAGAGATAGGTTTAGGATCCTTTAAACACTAGATATTCACAGAGCCTCGGGATTTCATTTGAATTAGTCCTTGGACGTTAGAGTTGTTATATCTGATCTTGGCCAAGGTTTAAGTATGTGGATGTTATATGTTTTATATAGTTGTTTTCTCAATGATTGGATTTGTTGTGATGATAAATTTTCTTTACGTCTTGCAAGCACCCTGTAGTAGTGATACAGGCGAACCACGGTAGAATGCGACGCCTGAGAATGTAATGGAGGTTTTTAAAGCAACAACAGTTCTGACATCTACGGGGATTGCAGCTGAGATCGCTAGAGAGAAAACACTACTCATGAAGGAGTTCAGAAACAACTACCTACAACGGCTCCCGTTCAAACCCCGACTATGTGTAAAACACTCTTTGGTGAAACATTCATCATTCCAATTTTGCCCATCTTTATTAAATTTTCCAACTTTTCATAAGTGAATTTAATTTGTATGTTTTTTATTTAATTTTAAAAAAGTATGTCTTCGGCCCATTAATTTCAGTTGAGTTTTGAATTCAGCGTGACAAAATATTGTACGGGGACGATGAACAGAGAATGTTTTGTCACGTCACAGGAGGTAACTCACAAATACTTTATAAATATATATATATATATATATATATGTGTGTGTGTGTATGTGCATATCTACATATGTATACATATATATACATATATATAGGGTTATTTACCAGGACTTCACTTCGAAATTTGCGTAATTATAACTTGCACCCCACTAACTTTCAAAATTACAAAAACCTCCCATCAATGTTTACATTTCATAACATCCATGCACAAAAGTACACCCTTGGAGTAAACCCTATATACATATATATAGGGTTATTTACCAGGTCTTTTTGTACATGGATGTTATGAAATATAAACATTGAGGGGGGTAATTGTAATTTCAGAAGTTAGAGGGGTGCAATCTTTATTGACATCTTCTTCATTTTTTCATCATTATATCTCGCATATCCTATATTAAATGAAGACAATTTATGTGTCACAAAAACATGTCATATCCTAAATAGGAGTCATGAATAAAAATATGCAATCAATTGAATCTCACCACTTATCATTCAATATTTTTTTCCTTTCACATGTCTTTCTCCATGTCACTATCACAAAATACAAAATTTTTGGGTATTTTCAAGCATACTTAGGCGAATCCAGTAGTATCTGAAAGTATATGAGTATCCGAATTTTATTATCTAAAAGTAAAAGAAAAAGTTCCCGAAAGTTTCGGTAGCATATTTCTGAGAGTTTCCTGATTCTGGGACGTTTTAGATATGATACGTAAAGTTGTTGTAAATATTTGTGCTTTATAGGTTGTGGCCATTAGTAATTACATGTGAATACATATCCAAAGTTAATCTTTAGAATTTAGAAAAGGATGTTGATGTCGATTGTCTACTTACCATATATGGCGTACCCGGATCGATGATCCAACTCCACGGATGCGTCAGACCCGTCATTCCGACACGATTTCATATATTATATTGCTAATTTTGCTTTACTATTGATGTAATTGGGCTACGCCATCTCCGGCCAATCATATCCATCGATGGTAGGATGCCCTAATATCTCCTTATTATAAATAAGAGTGTATGGGGGCTGCTATAGGGCATTGCAAATTTTGGAGAAGAGATATCCAGAAATCCCGCGATCCCTCCTCGGTGCCGACTCCGTGGAACCCTAGGTGACGACTCCTAGGCGCTATCCTTCCTCCCAAAGGTAATACCCAACCCTAGCCTCCATTTTCCACCATCAAATCCCTCCACCGCCACCTCCACAACCCTCCAAACAGCCACCCCCCCCCCCCACACACACACCTTACTGCTGTCCAGAAACTGCAGCCAGATCCCCCTGCTGCCGCCGCCCATCCAACCCCCTTCTCCCCTAGCCACCTCCCACACCAGCCCCCACCCCCCCTAACCTCGCTGCCACTACCCAATACAACCCAGAAATTCATCTGCCGCCCCTGCTCCACCGCCCCAGCCGCTGCCGCCCAGATCCAGTCCACCTCCCTCAGTTTTCCCCACCAAAAATCGCTCAAAACCTGCCATCCAGTCCCTCCACATCCAAAATCTATCCCCCTCCACTCAAATCCGCCCAAAACCAGTCTCGCACCTTCCAAAACAGTCACCCCCACTCAGATCCAGCCGCCCACACTAAGATTTCAGCCGCCGCATCGTCGCTCCTCGCCGGATCTCCCGTCCTACAGCAGCCCCGCAACTTTGTGAGTTTTGTTTATTGTATGGACGTTTATTTTCAGCACGATTATATGGTATTAACTTGTGTTTAATTGGATTGATAGCTTCGTAGTGTTTTGCTTTGGATTATTCTCATGCTTTTGCGGGATTTATTCGTTGCACGTTTTTTTGGCCCTCAACGCGGAGGAAAGCTGAAGCTTGCTTTGCCCTAGAGAATTATTTTGTGTTTGCTAAAATTATCTAAGTATGATATTGTTTATTGCTTAATTTGATCACATCATCGGATCTTGCATCTTACATATAGTAGTTTAGGGTTATCGAGTTTTTTCCCCGACACGTCACTTAGGGTTGCATGTTAGTCGCGCACCCACGTAGGCTACCCTACATCAGTTGGTATCAGAGCCCAAGGTTTGGGCCACATTTATATGCGTAGTGGTAGGTCATATAGAGTCTTTAGGTTCATCTATGACTAGTTATCGTCGTCGTCCCTCTCCTCTAATTGGGGATCCCGATTCTATTTACACACGATCCCATAGAGCCCCCAGTTGAGCCTCCTAATGAACCACCACGTCCTGGTGAGGATGAGATTCAGGTGAGCCACTCATTTATTAGCATCGATTTATTGACGTCTCTCCCATAATTGCCTTTGATCTTGCCCCAGAGAATGGATCTTGAGTGGAGCATCAAGTATGTAGGGCTTTCCTTAAGTACACTTGAGCATACTTCCGTTATTTCGAGAGCCTACCTTATGACGCATCACACTCTGGATCAGTTTTGGGACACACCACCTGCTGACTCACCAGAAGAGTTCTTTCTTTTCAGGGACACTTGACACACTCTAGAATCACGTCTTCTAGTCGATGTACATGATTTTCACTCAGGTGGTCGTCGCATTCGCGATGAATTCTCATACATACCTCCTAGTGAGCCCCCTGATGTGTCACGTTCCCTGAGAGACATTTGGCTCTTTACGACCTCGTATTTGAGTGTTGATGTCTCACGCAGTCATTTGGATACTCGTCGCACACTCGATGAGTTTTCTACTCTCCACCAAAAGAACCTCTTGATAGGCTACCACATTTTAGAGACATCCCGGTCATTATTAGATTTTCCTCTAGGGAGTGTATCGTGTCTGTCGTGCATCATTTGCATGAGTCTGCATGAGTCAACCATTCATCATTTGCATGTGCTTGTTGAGTTGTTTGTTCATCGTTTGCATGTGTTTCATGAGTCGGTCTGACGGAGAATCAATAATGGTAATAAATCTTATAAATCACATGCGGATGTTCATTGGCAAGAGCAAGTATTTCATGAAAGCGAGCAGGTGATGGTGAGAATTCGCGCTGTGAGGCTCCGTGGGAGGCCTGCTAAAAGCTTGAGCATTAGGCGAATGGATCCCTACACAATCATGAGGAGGATCGAAGCAAATATCTATGATCTTGATATCCCGACGAGCATGAGTATCTGTCCCATATTTAAGGTTGAGGACTTAACGTCGTACTACAAACCTCACGAGCATGTGGACTCATTTCGTGGAGATCCTCTTGAGCCTACACCCCTACATCCATTAGAGTATACATCTCCACATCCTCAGTCCTGCACCCTAAACCCAGCATACATTTCCACATCCTTTAGAGCCTCACAAGCATGTTGATATCCTGCGAGCATGAGTAGCCCACATCTCCACATCCTTTGGAGCATGAGTATCCTCAGCCCCACCTGCCTTTGGGCCAGTCGCCTATGGCTTCACAGTCTACACCAGTGATCACACCGGGACTTCCAGCACAGCAGTGCATTATTGAGAGGATATATCGTGGCTTATGTATGGACGTTTAGTTTCAGCACTATTATATGGTATTAACTTGTGTTTAATTGGATCTATAGCTTCGTAGTGTTTTGCTTTGGATTATTCTCATGCATTGCAGGATTTATTCGTTGCACGCTCTCTTTGTCCCTCAACGCGGAGAAAAGTCGAAGCTTGCTATACCCTAGAGAATTATTTTGCATTTGCTAAAATTATCTAAGTGTGATTTAATTATTTATTGCTTAATTTGATCTCACCGTCGGATCTTGCATCTTACATATAGTAGTTTAGGGTTGTCGAGTTGTTTCCCCGACACTTCACATAGGGTTGCATATTAGTCGCGCACCCACGTAGCCTACCCTACATCAGTTGTACAATTTAAATCTCTTCAGTAAATCCTAGTCCCAGCATTCTGAAATAATTAATATGTTTTCGAAGATAACTATCATCACACTGGTCTCTGACTACCTGTGAGTCAGAAGGGTTGACAAGGACAGCAGGTCCATAAGGCCCTGAAGATATCATTGAATATAGTAGTACATATAATTTTTTTGTACATTTCCATATCTTATTAATGGTGTAAGCACCAAGAAAAGGATTGGTTTAGGGCGTCCGTCATAAGTCATAGTGTAAGAGAACCACAAAAGAAAACTTTAATGTGTGAATCATGTGGGTATAGGAATCAAGACTGTAACGGATTTCAGAAGATAATTTAATAGATATCATCAAAAAATCGGGCTGAAGAAAAATCAATTTTCTATATTGGAATTCATCAATTATTTGTTATTCATAAAGTATAAAACCAGTACCTGGAATTTATGATCTCTGCTAGTAACCCTAATGCAACACCAAAAAAAAGTGGATGTTGCCGGATATTAGTCAGTATATTACTTTCTACATCTGTCCCTTCAAAAGAGAATGTCTTCTCTGCATTAGACTTTTCATCTACATAAAAACCATTCAGAAGGCTCAGTTTGCAATCAATGATTCTATAACTATGAGTTTTGTTAATCATAAATCATGTTAAGCTGATTTTCACTACTGCTCACTTCTCAGAGAGCAGGACAAACTTGATAAGTGAAAGGGTTTACAGTACATTAGAGCTTTATTTTTCATTTTAAATATATATATTAAGTTCGAGGAATTGAAAAAAATGACAGCCAAATAAAATTACATTCCAGAAGTCAAATGGAAAACACTGGTCTATAATTGATGTTGATTTGACAATGCTTTACCATATCAGAATCTCCTATGTACAGGCATAATATTTTAATCTAGAAATACAATGATCCGAAGAGCAACCAACCAAATTGTTTTTTTTCACACACAAAAACACTCCTTATTTACAATGAATATAAATTTCCTATCATCATAAAATGGACATGCAGGATTTGAAAAAGATAGTAGAAAGGGAAAATGGCTACTTGTTGCAAATGGGGAAAAACACAATTGGAAAGAATCAAACAAAGGTTGTAAAACTTAACATTTCACTGCAATATGTCAGATTTAAAATACATCACGAATCGAGCATAATAGTTAGTTCAAAACAATTAAGCATATGAACAAAACCAATCCAATAAAAAAAAGGAAGAAAATACCACTAAAAGTAAAAAATACTAACAAAGATTTATTCTGCAGATCACCTTCAAATGATGCACTGTTGATTAAATCAAAAAGGTCTTTCCCTTCAACAGAGTAACCCCAACGATTAGGAGCTGGGCCAGCTATGTATGCGCATGCTCTATCATCAGTGTCCTTCAAATAAATCTGAAAATAAACATATAAGCTCTGGGAGTAGCATTATGTTTAGATACGTGAGGTGCAAGTGAAGTAATATTATATGAAATTATTATCTGCCGTGACAAAGAATAGCAACTACAAGGACACGTTAAGATGGAATAAACTAGCTCAAAATTGGAGTGCTTCTCTGAAGATTCTACATAATTGGAAATCATAAATGATGTTGCTAATGTGAATGTAATAATCGGAATGCTATAAAAAAGAAAACTTTAGTGGAACATGTTGAAACCGATTTCTCGGCCTCTTGTGGAGCTCGGGGCCCTCACCGAAATGAGGGGCAGCTAGCCCTTACTGATCCCTCGGAGAAGGTAGACTGAAGACTAGAAAGAAGACTAAGAAAGAAGACTAAGACCTTAGTCACAGCGAGAAGGTCCCTCCACTAACCCGGAAGATCGTTGAGCGCTTCCCCTCCCAAGCCAAAGTTGAGACTCGGGCACCTTGGAGAGCTCTAAAAATGCTAACCAAAGAAAGCCTGAGGAGAGAGAAGTTGAAGTCCCGTCTCCTCCAAAGGTGCCCTTATGGTCCGTTCGGTTCGACGGAATTGGAATTGAGGAATTGGAATTCGTCAAAACCAAAATCAGTAGGAATTGCGGTTTTGCTGAATTCCAATTATGGTGTTCGGCTGCAAGATGGAATTGGTCAAATCCATAGGAATTGGAATTGAAGATGTTGTAAAATTGGATCAATGATGGCAAATTAGGGCATCAAAAATTGACAACCAATTTTTTTCTCAACAAAATCTCCGAACTTCTACTCAGAACTGAAATCGTGTCTTAGTTACATTCCAGCCAAAAAATCCTCCAACCCATTCATTATTTCATTAATAACCATCTAATAATATGTCATCCCATACTAAAGAAAAAAAGAGGAGTAGAGAGCAATTTCATAGAGTGTCGTCCAATCAATAATCCCTATAAAAATAGCCCCAATGTTCACCACTGAACCATTCCAAAAATAGCCCAAAAATTTCATATCAAGTAAACAGAAAAAGAAAAGAAAAGCGGAGGGAAGAAGATGAAAGCTTACGGTGAAGGTGAAATAAAAAGTAAGCCTTCCAGTTCCCACAGTCCAAACCTTGAACGACACCACCACAGTGGCTCTAAACCACCGTCGAAAAACTAGGGCACAGTCTCAGTTTTTTTTCTCCACCGGAAGAGAAATAAAAAAGAACTGAAATAAAAAGAACCGGAGAACACTCGCCGGAAAACACGCCACCCGCCGCCCTCACTGTGTCGCCGGAGAAGACTCGTCGCTGCTTTCGCCGGAGGAAGAAGGGAGGAAGACGGCATCAGGAGCGGAGCAGGGCTATATTCCGAAAAATCAGCGAATTAGGTAAGAATTGTGCGCAGGCTAAACTGAAATCCGTAGGTTTTGGGGAATTCCGATTCCTATGTGAATTCCGTCGTACCGAACGCCTATAAAAGAATTATTAATACCCAAAATCAAAACCACGGGATCATTTCCGTCGAACCGAACGCACCCTTAAGGTCCTATTTATAGGTTTTCTGATATGGCCTACAAATAGCAGGATTCCGCCTTTTGATTTTACTATCCGCACACCAAATGGGTCTGCTAACAGCCAAACTCCGCTGTTTGGAGAGGCTAAAGGCAGGCCACCAAGGGTAAAAGGGTAATTTGACCCTATCGGCTTATGGGCAAGGAACTGCGAGAACCTTCCTGCGAGATGCTCTCGCGGGCCCTCTCGCGAGTCCTGCTCGCGGTGCCTCTCCTAGGAGATCGCCCAGCGAGGACCTCGCTGGCCCCTCCTGGCGGTACCCGCCGAGGTCCGGTCTCACGAGCCTTTCTGCGAGGCCTCCTCCTGGCTTCGTCGAGCTTAATACATCCTTCGTCGAACGCAGGGCACTTCGCCGATCACAGACGAGCTCGACGAAATACCGAACGTCAGGTCACTCGCCGACCGCTGAGACGGGCGGTTCGCCGACCGCTGCTTCCCTGCTGTGATTTGCCGAGCGTTGCCATAGAATATATTTTGTTCGTCGGGCGCCGTCCGACGAATGCTGAGCTCCGCTCGACATTTGTCGAGCGCAGAATTGAGCTCGCTGGAAGCTGAGGCTCTAAGCTCGTGGGCCTTCCTGCGAGATCGCCTACTCACTTTGTTGCGCACTGAACATGTTTCGCCGGACACCTTTTTACCGTACAAAGGGTCTCTTCCGCCAGCGACCTGCGAAGTATTGACTTGCCCCCCCCCCCCCTCGCTTGGCCCAGTCCTTTGAAGATATCTGCCGAGGTCTGGATCTCGCGACTGATCTTGTGAGACCGTCCCTTTGACTTTAATGATCATAGAACATTTCGTCGACTACTGATGATTTCGCCGAACAGGGGCGAGCTCGACGACCATAGGTGGGCTCGACGAACTCGGGAGAGTTCGTCGAACGCAGTATTCCTTTCGTCGAACTCTGGGAACTTCTTTAAATTGCCTACGGGTGTTTATCTCGCCTAGCCTTCTCGCCCGCCTCTCTGCGAGCCTTCCGAGAGAGATTTCTCTCTGATCCCTCTCGCGAGGTCTTCGACCCTAAGGCCCCCATCTCTTATTATTTCGTCATGTTGCCTTCTTAAACCGTGCCTCCTCGTCTGGCGAATATCGGGGTTGTACAGAACAGAGAAATTAGACAAGTCCTTTCCAATGAGGTCTTACTCTTACATATACTTGAGTAAGGGAAAACCTAAAAATAGGACAAAAACAAAACTAACCCAATCTGGGATTAATACAATAAAGACGACCAGGGGGGCAAGATGCGGATGAAGTTTGAAACATATCTCCCGAGAGTGGCCCCTTCGACCACAATAATCACAAGTGGGCACAGAAGATCCAGGGGTGGGAATAAGACCACGAACAACACTAGTCAAGACGGAGCGATCAGGAGGAGCCATACCAATAAGGGACTTGCGGCGGTCGTCATCACCCAGAACCATAATGAATGCCTCCCGAAGAGAGGGAAGAGGAGAGTGGTGGAGGATGTGTCCACACCATATCGGATTCCATGTTCAAGCCCATCAAGAAGACATGGAGACGAAAGCGATCCTCCTTTTGCTTTATCTGAACGGCGTCAGCAGTACAAGCAGGAGAGAAGTGCGCAAAGTAGTCCAACTCTTGATAAAGACGCTCAAACTCCGAGAAGAACGACGAAACGGTCATCGATCCTTGCCGCAACTCCAAAATACGGCGAGTGAACTCATAAACCTGGGTGGAACTACCAATCTGAGAATAGGTTTCGCGAGCACGGGTCCAGATCTCGAATGCGAAGTCCATCAACATGAAACTCCGGTAGACCTTAGGAGACATCGAATGTAGGAGTCAGGAGACGACTAGAGACCCCTTATTTAAAGTGCATAATCTCTTCCAAGCACCTCCCTTCTTCCATCCAGAGACTCTTCTTCCGCAAAGCTCCCACTCATCTTTCAATTTATAGCTAACCAGATGATTTTAAAATGCATTATGAACAAATGTTTGAGACGTAGAAAAACATACAGTGTAGACACAAAGTCATGCAACTGCCAAAGAACAAATGCACAAGCCACCTTCCAACCAGAGACTCTTCTTCCACAAAGCTCCCACTCCCTTTCAATTATAGCCAAACAGACAATTTAAACTGCATTATGAACAATTGTTTGAGAGGTAGAAAAAGCATACAGTGTAGAGAGACAACATCATGCAACTGCCAAGAATCGGTGCAAAAGCCACCAACAAGAGCCAAGGGATTCAACCAACGCTCTTGCACTCTGAATAATCAAATGGCGACTACATCGGTACTGCATAGGACTGCAAGGATGAATTACAACCTCGATTAGACCACGAAATTTGAATCCTCCTGATCATTGTCATGCATATAGATATGTCCATGTTGTCCACATCAGAGGGCTCCCTTCAACCATCGATTTCATGCTCCTAGCCCGCAGAGTTCCTAATCTCAATGCTACACATAACAGATCTAGACGATGACCTCTCTTCTCCAATGAAGATCAGCACGCAACAATATTGATCACACAGAAATGCAACCAAGTAAATGGTACTCGGCAAGCAATAGTCTCGCATTGAGATGGCTAAACGCAGAGCAAAAAATTGTGCCAGAATTGTGATGATTCCTTTACATTTGGGCACCACTACATGATGTTGTTTTGGCGGGAGATGAAGGATCTCAACGAGGAAGAAATAGGAATACTTAATAATCTACAAGTGAGATCTCTCTTAAGAGCTTAAGGACTTTTAAAGCCCAAGATCGATGAGCTTGCTTCCTTCAACTATGGCCGATCCACTCCACCATCCTACAACCACCAACACTGCTCCTCCCACAATTATTTTCAGTGCCACTGGAAATCTCGACACGGCGTCAAAATTAACTGGACCAAATTATTCAAATTTGAGTGCCTCCTTCACCTTCCTTACGCGCTCTCAATGCAAACGACACCATCTCAATGAAACGCCTCCTGACCCCGCATCTCCTTCATATGCTTGGGATGTCAATGATGCTCTTATTCGCACATGGCTTGTGAAGAACCTTTTTGATGCATGTTTACCATATCATCCGCCATGACGACATTGTGAAGGCCGCATGGGACCATCTTGATGTCCTTTACTCCAAGGGTGCCAAAACATTTCGCATTTACACCAAGTATTCTGATCTCTTCGCTCGGTCAACTCTCTCTTCTGATGTTACATATCAGGAAGCTCAATCTCTCAGCGCAGAACTTCTCAAGCATCGTCCCTTCTCTGCTGACATAGCTACTCAGCAGAAACATTTTCAGGAACTCATGATGGTCTGATATCTTCTTCGTCTTCCAGAATCATATGAGATGATCCGCCAACATATCTTGGGAGAACTCGGCACTCCCACCTTGGATACTATTACCGCTCACATCTTTGCGGTTACTAACCTTCTGTGGAGGTCTATGATCGTGCCCCTCCGCCCTCCGACAATTATGCTCATGCAGTCGGTCGTGGAGGTCGCACTGGCGGTCGTGTTGGATCCCTTCCTCTTTGCTCCCATTGTGGACGGCTTGTCCATCTTGTCGAAAAATGCTTTGTCAAGCATCCTCACATCCGTCCTCAGGCACATGTCAACACTATTGCGCCTGAGACTTCTGCCTCAATGTCCACCCCACCACCATAGTTCGGCCGCTGGTTCTCTTCGGCAAATATTAAACCTCTCATCAATGCCTCCAAGCAATCTGCCTCAATTGCCACTTCGTCAAGTAGCGCGCATGTTGCTACTCAGGGTAAGTGGTTCATCGACTCGGGTGTCACTAATCATATGACTGGAAACCATTTTGTCTTCTCGCA
This sequence comes from Dactylorhiza incarnata, assembly GCA_033032865.1. Classification (NCBI taxonomy): domain Eukaryota; kingdom Viridiplantae; phylum Streptophyta; class Magnoliopsida; order Asparagales; family Orchidaceae; genus Dactylorhiza; species Dactylorhiza incarnata. Next base: position 2,756,120 of record JAWHQI010000285.1, on the reverse strand, counting down.
CCTCGAAAAACAAAACTGTCTACCTCCGATCTTTGTGGCAAATGGCTCACCTGCTCAATTTTGTGGCTCTGGAGTTGTGAATACCGTCTCACTTCTCCAGTTGGACGACACTCTATTCTTCCTCAATTTTCCATGCAATTTATTGTCTATCAATGCTCTCTCACGACAATTGCAATTTGTTGTCTATCAATGCTCTCTTACGACAATTGCAATTTGTTGTCTATTAATGCTCTCTCATAACAATTGCAATTTGTCTATCAATACTGGCAGCGGATGTCTGCAACATGGACTGAACGCGGCGGTCTCTACTGCCTTGACGATCATACCACTTTCTCTGCATCTACCGTCTCAACTTCTCAACTCCAGTGACATCGTCCTCTTGGTCATCCGCCGCTGCGTCTCCTCCAGCAGTTCATGCCCTCTTAAAAGGTTGGCTCCACTTTAAAATGTGAGGCTTGTCAATATGGTAAGCATCATCGTACTTCTTTTTCTGCTAAACTATGTACAAGTTCTATTCGTCCTTTTGACCTTGTTCATTCTGACATCTAAAGTCCTAGTCCCACCAAGTCTGTTTGTGGAGGTAATCTGCACTTAATAAATTTAATTGATATTTCTCTAAATGTACTTGGATGTATTTTTAAAGGAACATTATGAACTTTTTGTCTTCTCAAAATTTTATAATGAAATTCACACTCAGTTCGGTATGCCGCTCAAAATTATTCGAACTGATAATGCGAAAGAATGCATGAGTCGGCAGTTCATATCTTTCTGCACCTCCAACAGTCTTTATTCATAAGAAAAATTGTGTGTATACGTGTCATGGGATTCTTTCGTCGGGGATCGATGGAGGCGGGGATACAAGGGCAAGCCTTAGAATAGTGGGGGAGATGAGAGAAGATGAAACCCTAAAGGGTGGAGGAAGGAGAGAAGAAGTTTAGGGGAAAAGAGGAAGCCCTAGAAGGGAGACTTGGAAGAAATTTTTCTCATTCATTGATTCCCCTTACATACTCCAAAGGGTCTTTATGTAAGACCCACAATGGCATGGGTGTAAATAATCTGAAAAGTGAAAACTAATAAAATAACATAACGGACTCGACTAATAAAACAACATACCAGACTCACCTCGTACAACTCGATTCGATACAACAACTTGACTCAATAATAAGACTAATAATATAATAACTAGATAAATAATGTCATAGGATCCATAACATCCCATCCATCCTCGAAATCGAACTTGCCCCAAGCTCGAATTCCACGTGTCGATCGGATCATGTGGCTCCTTGATTTCGCGCCAGAATATCTCCCGGTATCGGGTCGCGGCAGCCAGGGTGGCCGCGAGCAGCGGTGGCGCCGACGAAAAGGTTAGCAGCGAAAGAACCGGATCTGACAGGGCTGTCGGAGTGGCAATGGGCGGCAACGTCACGACGGTCGGGGGGACAACATTCGGCGGGAGGAAGGGGTCCGGCGGACCGGCAGTGAGCAGTAGCAGCAAGGAGGCCGGAGGAACAACGGTCAGCAGAAGGAATGGATCAGGAGGAGCAAGGGCCGACAGATAAGAGGTCAAGGTGGTCTGAGGGACTGGCAGAGCAGGGGCCGGCGGACCAAGGGCTGACAGGGCAGCGAGGTGGCCGGGAAAACCGGCAGAGCAGGGGCCAACGGAGCTAGGGCCGACATAAGGGGCGGCGATATGGCCGGAGAGACCGACAAGGTAGGAGTCAGCAGAGGCGGCAGAGCGGAGGTCGAGAGAGCGGGGACCGGCATAGCAGGCGGAGAAATAGTCGGAGGGGTCGACCTAAAGGGGTCGGCGTAAGAGGAGCTGGCGGAGAAAGGGTCGGCGGTAGCACGAGGGCCGGCAAAAGAGGCGTCGGAAGAATCGGCGGCGAGACCGGTGCAGCTACGACGGTTTAAGGATGTGGTGGCGGGGCGAGGGAGTAGACGCCTGAGGGGCGTGGCGAACCGCGGCCAAACTCCCCTTTCATTTGGTCCAACATAGAGAATATTTGTGCGAGGAATTCATTGGCCGCCATAATTCATTTGACGTAATAATTAATCAATTAATCCGGAAATAGATTAATTAATTAAAAAATCAATCAACTGAATTGATAGCACAGGGCCCAATGCCCCCAAAACAGGAGTGTGGACTGCTCGATATGAGGGCGAGTGTGCAGTCTGGAGCTCGAGCGGATGGGACGCAGACGGTTCGGGAGTGGTCTGCTCGAGACAGCAGGAGATGTCGGTTGGACGTGGGCGGGCGGGCGTGTGAAATTGTTTGGGTGTGCATATTATTTGTATGAATGCATATGGAATTGGGAAAATATTAGTGAGTTAATGAATAGTTGCATTGAAAAAACTATCATCTGATGTTATAGTGCCACCAGATGAACACTTTAGTGAAATTTCACAATAAATATTAAATGATGCTCGATGCATGCAATATTTTGAACTGCATTGGCGCGATAAATGGAACACATATCGATGCACGGGTTCCACCCAAAATGCAAGCTTCGTACATTGGACGCCTTGGTACGCCAACCCAAAATATTATGGTGGTATACGACTTCAACATGTGCTTTACATTTATGATGGCTGGATGGGAGGGTTCGACCCATGATAGTTGTATTTTTTCAACGTGCACTCATGGAACCAAGTTATAATTTTCTGTATCCGCCTCCAGGCTAATGTTAAATCATTCTTATATGTAAAATTTTTGTTATTCCAAACAAAATACTAATTGTCGTCGTAAATTTTTAGGCAAATATTATTTGGTTTATGTGGGATATCCACTGCAATGAGGGTTCTTAAATCCATACTCAGATACACGATATCATTTACCAAACTTTGAGGCAGAGAAATCAGTCTATACAAGGAAGACATGAAATATTCAACCACGCACATTCATCACTGCGTAGTGTCATAGAACGGGCATTTCGTGTCTGAAGAAAAAGTGGGTTATACACAGGGACATGCCTCAATATAGTTTAGGAAAACAACGTGATATTGTCAATAGCAACCATGACTTTGCATAACTATATTCGTAGGCATACAACTCGTTCTGATCCAGATTTCATGGCCTGCGATGATGAAGAGAACTTAATATATCCTGAGGCACATACAATAAGAGCAAACCATACACCAACCACTAATATAACATCAAATGTTGACTGTGTTAGAGGCGTGCGAATATGTGTTGATGAAATGATTGCATTGCGTGACCGCATTGCAAAACAGTTGTACCAAGTTAATATGTAGTTTGCATGTTTTAAAATTATTGAAAATGTTGTATTTATATGTACTATAAACTTATTTTTATGTTAGTGCACTATTATTATGGTTTCATAATTATTTAGAAAAGAAAGACTTCACATAAATTATTTAAATAGTCACTGCAACGAAGTTTTGTCAAACAATTTATTGTGCTTCTATGTTCTGAAAAGCTCTGCAATGGAGTTCATCAAAACAGATCTCTAGTTTCAACAGACCTTTTCCAACAACTCCATTTACAAACCTCTTTTGGTTACCACTCCTTTTCCTGTCGCCGCCGCTCTCCCAAACAGACCCTTAGAGAGATCATGCCCTCAAGAGGTTAACTTAAGCTTGTCTCGATATTTTGCATCTTCATTCCTACTTAAAGACATATTGTTAGTTTATGTTCAGGAATTCGTGATACGGCGCAATCACTTTGTATCAACTGGTCCGACAAGTTGCTCTCCGTCGGCCGCTACTTCTGCCACCAGGACCAGCTACCCACTTCTCTTCTGTAACATCTGAAATTTTAATACGATTATAATTTTAAAATTTCAGGGTCAGAACAGAATTAATACCGACGTCGCAGTCGACAATCGATGTAAACGTGTGCTTTAACTCCCTGATGATTATTTGATTAATAAATAATCTACGGATTTTATTATGCACGATATGGGATGTACGAGAAATTTTGTTATTGAAATAATAAGTTTAAATGCACAATGACATTTGTAATTAAAGGAGAGAAGACCTAATTTCCACTCCCTCTTAAGAATTAGGACGAGTCCACACCCTATTAGTTCACGCAGTTGAGCGCACGAAACAGAACCCTCTCTTATTCCTTTTCATGCGGATGTTCACAGCCAAGCACGATCCAAAACTGTTGTTACTCCCCTTTCGCGCAGACGACTCCAACGGCGAGTTCTTCTTCGATTCTACAATCGACGCCTCCTTGCGACAAAGGTAGACTTGTCGAGCCCTCCCCTCCCTTCAAGTGGTTGCAGATGGGTCGTTCCCTCAACCCTAGCCAACAAGTACAACACGAAACCGCATGTTTCTCTTTTGTGAGTCCTTTTCACTTCCTCACTTTCCTTCTTCATTTCAGAAGATGATTCCCCTGTCTTCCTTAAATGTTAGTTCGATTTCAGGAATTTAAAATCTCGACTTCTCCGGTTAGAGGACTTGAATCTGTTGGAGAAAGTGGTAAGTTCTTTATTCTAGCCTATCTAATGCAAATTAATCCTACCAAACCCTAAGATGAAGAGGTGAACCCTAGACCTCTACCTATTATTTTTTATTTAAGAGTTCCCTTATTATTTTAGGTATCGATTAATCGTTGGTGCTTGGTGCTAGATCAAAGAAGGATTCATAGTGTTTTCCAAATAACCTAGGCAAAATCATGTCACTTCGCCGCGTCTATGAACGCCACAACACTGAAGTAAGAAATTTGACTCCTCTTGGCTAGATATATCAACGATTATAAATCCATTGCATAGTTCGCTCAAGAAGATCATGTAAAATAGAAGTACTTGAATTTCTTTTAAATGCATGTTAACAATATAATAAATGAATACAAGATACATATGAAATCATGTTACACGCAGCCTATAGATAAATATTAAATGTCAATTAAATTAATGTAATTCGACATTCAAATCAGAGCATGAAAATTGAACATCTTAAAGCACGAAAAAAATAATCAAATATGTCAAATGCAACTAGGTTAAATGCAAAAGCTCAACACACGTAGTAGACCAAGTGAAATGGGAAGGGAAGGAGGTCGGGCTTGCTTGAGAGTAGAAACTGGCAAGAATTAGCATAAGTACATCTCTTATAGAGGAGAGGCGAACGAAGGGTGAAAGATAGATTTGGTAGGAAGCAAGGATGCAGGTCCACGGATGAGGAATCGATGGAGTCAATTTAGCCTCAACCGGGGATTTAGCTTCTACTCTATTATGAGACCCGTCCCAAAAACGAAGAAGAATTGCTTGCATCCTAAGATAAGTAAGGGAAAGGATCAATGGAAACCGGAATGGGAAGCTCTCTTGCGCCAGTAGGGTGAAAAGCTCAGTGTCAACCTATGATGGAAAAGATACATGCCAACCCTTTCCAAAGAACTAGAATGAAAACACCATTTCCCTCGTGATTGATGAATGCACACCATCATACTCATATGTCCAGCAGTCCATGTGAGCCCCAGAAATGGGTCGACGGCACACATTTCCAGACCGGGAAGTAATCATATGCGAGTCCATGTTCCACCCGGGGGGCACAGCAGATCAGGGCACCTTTGGGTTTTCATTAGGACTCCATAATCAGGAAGTGCTCTGTAAGTCATAAGACCTAAAACTAATAAGAGGAACATGAAAGTTAATTACCCCAACTTTAGAAAGAATTCAGGACACAAAAATCATTATATATAAGAATTAAAGATAATGAGACAGAACTTATAATGTGACAAATACAAAAAAGAAACAACTCAAATGAACCAAAATTTGAGGTACTCCAGATGTTCATAAGCATTCAAACAACTCAAATGTTCCTATTTTTATATACAAGCAAATTATTAAATCATGTATTTTAGTGTTACTGGGAAAGTAGTCTTTCTTACTCACCAGTTGGGTTGACCTCATCTTCGGACATTCTCTTTCACGGGTCACAGGTCAGGGGATTCGCTTAGGATAAGCGGTCGCGGTTCACCACTTTTGTTTGTTTTTCATTCAGTTGTATTTCATTCCAGTTGTTGTACTACTTATTTATGAACTCAAATGCAACAAAATTATCTAAATATTTCAAAGTATCAGAACATTGTCTAAATTTTCCGTGCTTCAGATTTATTGTACTTTTCAATTCTAGTTGGCTCTATGAACCAAAATTTGAGGTACTTTTTTACACAGCTTCACTTTTTGCTTCCGATGTAAGTTTTTAGATATTACTTTCATTTATTCCTGTTATGTACCAGTTTTATTACTGTTGTTGAGTTGGTTTTTTATCACGAGACCGACCGGGCTTTTGATTATTGTTAAACTAGGTAGGGGTATTACATCTTCAAACATGAAAACCACTGCAACCTCATTGCATGCCCACTTTGATCGGATGCCACCATGACCGATATCCTGGTCATGGCGCATGAGATTCATTGTTGACTTCTTTCCATTCCACCAACGCGGGCTCAATTTCTTCCACTAATCCTACATTCGATCCCCATATCCCGAGTTGTATGAATGAGGTGCCCCTTTTACAGCGCTCCTTTCTTCGACGCCTATGGACAAACTCCACCCTCTGTGTTCCATACTTGTGCACCGATACTTCCTTGAGGGTCACGTACCCGTACCGGATACGTATCCGATACCGGCACGTACCCGATACTCACAGATACACCTGTTATTCTAGTCTGTAGATACACTTGGACTTGGTAAATTGTTCCGCATATTGTAATAAGAGTATGTTTTTCTGAAGTAAATAAAAGACTTCTGCGTGTCTTTTAGAAAAGAAAAATTGTGACCCAAAAATGCAATCACTGATGCATGTTTATTATAGTAATAAAATGTACTCCAGATTTAAGTATCTTTTTTCGTTTAAACTATAAAGAATTTGATTTAAATTTATTATTTTATTTTTTTTACTATATATTTAAAGATTAGATGTTTCAAATTGGTACTGTTTCTACTTGTTCAACATGAATTTTTCTATGTTTAATATTTTGCTAACTTGTCTCTAGACGAACCAGAAGTTGAAGATGCATTAATCTCCAATAATAGGGAAGAAGAAGAAAATGACTAATAAACATACTTAAATTTGAAATGATTATGAATATTTTTTGTTTGAGAACTTCATATTATATTGTATTAACTATGAATTTGTATTTTATTTTGTGATTTATGCAATTATGCTTGATGTTTTATTATTTTAGGTACTTTTAATTGCATTTGTGAGATTATACGTATATATTTATTATATTTAATACAACGTATCCCGCCGCACCCGTATCCTTTTTTTTTCAATTTTGTCGTACCTCCGTACCAGATACGTATCGTACCCGATACTCGTACCCGTATCGGTGCTTCCTAGTATATGAGGAGCGTCCAGCCCCTAGCTCCTTCTCAGCCCAGGAATTGGACGCTCTGCGCCGTTTACGTAACTCCCAATCTGACTCCGCTCCGGGTGCCTCCTCCTCTTTTGCTACTGCGACTCAGGCTCATGCTGCCACTACCACCCCATCTGACTGGATCATTGACTCGGGAGCTACTGATCATATGACAGGCTCCTCCTCAGGTTTTGTTTCCCTCACACCTTTGCCCGGTCGGGATAAGGTCATCTCTGCTAATAGCACTTTATCCCCAATTGCAGGCAAAGGACACATTTCCTGTTCCCCTACTTTCTCTCTCATCTCTGTTCTTCATGTTCCATGTTTTCCCCGCAATTTACTTTCTATTAGTCATATTACTCGCTCGCTCAACTGCACCGTAACCTTCTTCCCTGACTCTTGTGTTTTTCAGGAACTGGGTACGAGGCGAAGAATTGGCAGTGGTAGGAATCATGGTGGTCTGTATTACCTGGACAACCAACATCCTCCTCAAGCTCTCGCATCTGCTACCGTCACTCACCGCTGTGGATGTTCGTCGACGGCATCTTCGCCTCGGACATCCCTCTCATGTTTATCTTCAAAAATTGTTGTCTGCTTTTATTCCTTTTATGAAATCCTTTGTGTGTGATGTTTGTGTTACGTCAAAACATATTCGTCATACTTCTGTGCATTTATCTTCTCCTAGCACTATTCCTTTTTCTGTGATTCATTCTGATGTATGGGGTCCTTCCCCAGTGTTATCTTTATCTGGTTTTAAGTGGTTTGTTACGTTTATTTATTATTTTTCGTGGACCACTTGGGTTTATTTGTAAAAGAAAAGAAGTGAGGTTTTCACTTGTTTCCAAGTCTTTCACAAAATGGTTCAGACACAGTTTAATGGTAAAATTTGTGTTCTCCGTAGCGATAATGGGGGGGGGGGGGGGGGGGGGGGGGGGGGGGGGGAATATGATGATCGGGGTGTTTTTGGTTCATATCTTACGAGTCATGGTATCTTACACCAAACCACTTGTGTTCACACCTCTACTCAAAACGGGGTGGCCGAACGGAAAAATAGGCATCTTCTTGAGGTGGCTCGTTGTCTTCTCCATACTATGCACCTTCCCAAATCTTATTGGGGTGATGCGGTTCTTACCGCTTCTCACCTTATCAATCACCTTCCGTCGAGAGTCCTGGCGTATGCTACCCCCATTGGGCGTCTCTCGTCCATGTCTGTTGTTCATACCTCTCACTTGCCCCCCGGAGTTTTTGGATGTCTGTGCTTTGTGCATGTTCACTTACCCCATAGGGATAAACTTGACCCTCGGGCTCTCCGTTGTGTTTTTATTGACTACTCATCTACCATAAAAGGTTACCGTTGTTACCATCCTCCTTCTCGTCGTATCTACTGTACTATGGATGTTACCTTTCAAGAGAAGGACTCTTATTATCTGACCGCGGCTCACTCTCTTCGTCAGGGGGAGAATAGTGAGGAGGGTGAGACTGTGTTAGATACTCCTATCCCCTACCCTTTGATTCGGGTTCCTCATGTTCCTGCCCAGGCTCCTGCTCCGCCTATTCAGGTGACTTCTATTCAGCTGTCTCCTCTTCCATACCTTCCTTCATCTCTGGTGTCTCCCTTACCTCACATATACCACCGCTGTAAGACAGGGAAACAGACCGCTACTGCTACTCCGCTACCAATGCACGCTTCAGATTCAGGTTCTGGAGATGAGGAGTTACATGCTCCTCTTCCTTTGCCGGAAGGTACAGTTCCTTGTACCCAGCACACCATCTCTAATCATGTCTCTTATCATCATCTTACCCCAGCGCATCAGTCCTTTGTGGCTTCATTATCCATGGTTACTATTCCTAAGACATGGCAGGATGCATTGAGCATACTTGTATGGACTCGGGCAATGGAGGAGGAGATGTCTGCATTGGACAAAAATCATACTTGGGAGGTTGCATCTCTTCTCACTGGAAAGAAATCTATAGGGTCAAGATGGGTTTTTTCCGTCAAGCAGAATCGGGAGGGTAAGATTGAACGATGCAAGGAGAGGCTGGTTGCTCAAGGCTACACTCAGATTCAGGGAGTTGATTACCAGGAAACTTTTGCCCCTGTGGCGAAGATGGACTCCATACAAACTCTTTTATCTTCTGTCGCTTGCCTAGGTTGGGGTCTTCACCAACTGGACGTGAAGAATGCGTTCCTTCACGGTGAGCTCGATGAAGAGGTATACATGAAGTTTCCTCATGGTTTTGTTCAAAGAGGGGCCGAAGGACTTGTTTGTCAGTTACGGAAGTCGCTATATGGATTAAAGCAGTCTCCAAGAGCCTGGTTTGGTCGGTTCCTTAAAGCCATGTTGAAATTTGGTAGCATAGAGTAAGAAGCAAAATGTTGTAACAAGATCCAGTGCGGAGGATGAGTATCGTGCGATGTCTTTGGGTCTCTGTGAAGGCCTTTGGGTATATACCATGCTTCATGATCTGGGGCTCCAGGATAATGGCCCCATCTCGTTGCACTGTGACAATAAAGCTGCGATTAGTATAGCTCATAATCCTGTCCAGCATGACAGGACTAAGCATGTGGAAGTGGATCGACACTTCATCAAAGATCACCTGGATAAAGGAAATGTGGTTACTCCCTTCGTGCAATCCAAGGATCAGCACGCTGATGTGCTCACCAAGAGCCTTAGTTGTGATATGTTCGTTGATAATATTCAGAAGCTTGGGATGATCGACATTTATCGTCTGACTTGAAGGGGAGAGTTGTAATAGTGTATACAAGTCGGACCCTTTTCAGTCTTTTCCGTATTTTCCTCGATCCTATATATGTATGTGTTGTCAAGTACTGAATCAATTAATTCCTATTCTATTCAACTAAAACTAGGCGAGAATATATCAACTCCAAACTCAACAGATACACATGACAGGGATGAATGACTTCAAGGAGTATTATAGTAAACTGACTCACAAATGTGGTTGTTCGTTCATCTACTGAAGCAGAATATCGTGTTATTGTCGTCACCACATGTGAATTGGTTTGGGTGAAATCTATCTTGGGAGAAATGACCTCTCCAATTCTAGAGCACATGTCCTAACACTGTGATAATCAAGCTATCCATATTGCCAACAACCATGTATTCCATGAAAGAAAGAGACACGTTGAAATTGATCGCCACTTTGTGCGGGACAAAATTCAGGATCAAACAATTACTACAGTGTTTGTGTCATCTGGTGATCAACTTGCTGACATACTCACCAAGGCTATTTCTGGTAAATCTCTCCAAACATACTCTCTCAGACTTGGAATGATGGATGTTTATGGTGTAAGCTTGAGGGGGGGTGTCAAAAGGCAAGCCATCACTGGCTCATCGGGTGGTGATTGTAACTCAAGTGGTGGCTGAAAGAGAATAAATAGGGTTCTCATACCCTGAATCGTTAGAATGAAAGAAACCTAAAGGCGTGTTCTCCTCTTCTAACACACACCCCCATTTTTTCATTCCAGCTATCTACTACTCTCAACCACCAACGCCCTCTTCGCATTCGTTAGGGTGTCATCTAAATTCCGCTACTACACCTCATTTTGCAACAATTAATTCCGTGCAGTACCTCGCAAAGGCCACCAACATGTTCGTTCCAATGCCTTTCAGATTATTTCGGCCCCGCCATAGGCCTTGGCCCGACTACGTGCTTCCACTGCAATGAAGGCTTTCATCTACGCTTCTCCGCGCTCGACCTTGGGGACAAGGTCGATTTTCAAGACAGGTGTGTTGATACGTATACGCTTTGCAAACAAGTCACACATGTGCTCAGATAATCGACCTTACTATGCGAGAGCTCTCTCAGAATTGCGGCAACCTTTATGGATTATTTTGTATTCACAGTTAATTATGTATTTGTCTTTTATGTATTTTATCATATAGTGGGTCTCCATCTATATAAGGGGCCCTTGGGATGAGAGGAGATTGTCTTGGGCAGTGGCGGAACTAGGATTTTAGTCCGACCCGGGCACTAAGTAAAACCTTTCCAATAATTCAATTTTTTTTAAATGATGTTAAGGAAATACATTAAACTGAAAACTAAAACATACCGAAAATCAACTAGATAACTAAAATTTTGCAATTCATAAACAGAGTAGCACATGTAGGAAATCTAATTATCTACAGGTGGATTAATTGCTTTAAAAATAAAATGGACTGGTTTCCCCATCCCAAATAAGATTGAAATCATAAAAATCAAGGCAGCTACAGATATCTGATATATATCAAGTTATCAACGATAGAATTTCTTTGATGATAAACTGACATAAATGGATGAAATCAAAAAACCCTTTGATGCCAGACAAGCAACCAAAACTCTTTCTGTCCAAAAATCTAAAAGTTTTTTTTAGTTTGAATCTCACAATCACTTACCAGTAAGAACTCTAAAGAAGAGTGTGGATCACTGAAGTTTGAATACATTATTTGAATATGATTTAAATTGTCAGGATCTTATCAGGTCTCCAATGTCTTACCAATGTAAAGCAACCTTGTCTTGTTAGTAACTAAGGTGCACCGTAAGCTCAATGTATTCAGAAATCAGATAAATCACACATGAAAACTGGTTTCGCATAAATCACATATGAAAAACCCATAATTAAAACCCAAAATCATAGATTTCTAAAAAAAAACAGCAAATCAGAGATGCCCGGGTTCAAGGAAATGGAAGAGGCGAACTGCAAAATCACTATAGAAGAGATTCATAAAATGGAAGAGGCGTTACCCTAGCTGAGAAGCCTGAGACGCAGGAATCGAAGATAACCAGGTTGAGGTCTTGAGGAATCGAAGATGCCGAACTTGAGGACTGAGGTATTGAGGAATCACGAACTGCGAAATCAATGTCGTCGTGGAACTGCGAACTCGCCGTCGTCGCCGTGGAGCTGCGAAATCCTCGTTGTGGAGTTGTGAAATCGTCGTCGCTAGCCGCTAGGTAACGCCATCGTCGCTGCCTTGCTTCCTCGCTGTCGAACTATCGAAATAACCTAAATCAGCGCAGCCCTACTTTTTTATTTCCGCCAAAACACACCCGGGCACGTGCCCGGGTGTGTCTGTGCCTAGTTCCGCCTATGGTCTTGGGTAATTGTTTGTCTTGGGCTCTCTTTGGAGAAAAGGCTTAGAGGGATCCTGCCCTCAAGAGATTAAATCAAGCTTGTCTCAATATTTGTATCTTCTTTCCTTCTTAATGCCATATTTCTAGTTTGTGTTCAGAATTTATTGATACAGCAAACCACTTTGTATAATTCTCCTCCTCATCTTTATATTTTGTTGAAATGGCTGTGAAGTATTAGGGCTCAAAGAATTTCAGTCATTTCTCGAGTAGTAAAGTTCATGCAAGTAACTGTATGCTGCATATCTGAGTATGCTTGAGAACTGATATGCAGACTAACAGTTGCTTATTTATCTACTGCTAAGGACCGCATGAACTATACAACATGCAGATTATTTATGGTTTAACTTCAAGTTACTAACAAAAAATTCCCAATAATTCAGTAGTATTCAATAAAACTGTATTACTGATCTATATAATCAATTTATAACCATGTCACAAACAAAATAGATCCTCGGCTTATTTAATAGCTCAAATTATTCGAAGTATTTGAAGCGCGGCCTACAAAGAAAAATGAAGAGAAATTCTTAAAAGTACTTTTTTGCTCAAAATACTAGATGACACAGAAATCCTCTTTGGAGTGGGAGATCTGGGGGAGGTGGGGAGACTGGATCAACCAGTCAGGTTCGTACTTTTATTTTCCCTTAGTTATTTTTATTGTAGCTGAGCTTTGGTTGTATTTTCCTTCGATGCTATTTTTGCAAAAGAAATACATCACACGTGATTGTGACATACTTCCCAGTTTCCAAAACGAGCAAGAAAGTGTACCTCTAGTGTGAGGAACATGAGCAGAAACCAGCATAGATAATTGATCAGTTAACAAAGAAATAAAGTAACAGCAGAAGTGTTTATTCTAATACAAACAAATCTAGAGGCCAGAGGAAGATATAACAACACTTTCATTGATAAAAAGATTGAAAATGAAATTATACCTGCTGGAAATGAAGATTGGATGGAGGCGGTCGAAACATTATTGGCTCAAATTTATGTACAGTATCCCACCTTCTGTGAGCTCTAACAGTACCCAAATAATCAATGATACAAGATTCAATTTCTTCTTCGGAGAAATCACCAACAATACTAACCTGAATGACTTGCAATCATATCAAGATTAACTAAGAGAAGCAAGCTTATAATAAATAAATATTCAAACTTGAGTA